>JAHDVF020000734.1:0-1200000 GCA_022606425.2 Lepidostoma basale | reverse complement strand
AATTCATAAAATAAGATTTTATGCATGCTCCGGAAAAAAACAATAATAAATGTACCTCACATTAGAGAAAAAATTCACCATTCTACAAATGTGTGATTTAAGACACATTTATGAAATATAATCTTACTTCTTACAAGACTTAGACTAATAACAAAATTTGGTAATGTCACGTGGGCCGCGATTAAATAATCTTCCTGCGATAAGGTATCAAGATGACCTATAATTAACATTGTAATAATAATATGATACATCGGAATATTATTATATCACGGTTTATCTTATTTTTATAAATAAATATTAATGCAAATTAATGTCATTTGGAAAATTAAATTCTTGTAGTATGTGTCAAAAATGACGGACTCTTCTGAGATGAATAATATTGAGATAATGTTTTATTTCCAGAAAAAATAATTTAATTGCTGTGGAATACGGTGCAAATGGATGGATTTCAATCATATAAGTGAATGTATAATCTCAAAACCGGATAAATTGGGAAAATGTTTAATACTGAATATAAATCATAATTTATGATAATTGCTGCGTATTACCCTAAATAAATTAATTTAAATCGAAACGAAATAATAAGATCAAACTTTAATATTGAGCAAAACGCATGAAACATGTGATATGTTTTACATTGCTAGGGCAATATTTAAACCATATCTAAGTTGAAAGATGAAACAAAAATAAACTTCGAGAAACTCCGTTTTACAATACATTTTTTAATAGAAATAATAACACTGTTAAATGCACTTTTATTTATTAAATATGTTTACATAATGAAAATGAGTTTACATTTTTTGGAGGTGAGCCCCTCCATCCTCATATAACTATATACAGTATATAACTATATATAACTGAAGATGGAGAAGGTCACTTCCGAAACATGTTGTGATTAATATTTTTATTGTGTAAAAACATGTTTTAATCCAATTCTAAATTACATAAACGGAATTATACAGTATTAACGCCGTAAACTTCGATAGTAAAAAATATATATTTTTGACTTTTACATCATTGACCAAGCAATAGTCTATATATAAATAATACAAAACAATGTATTTAAAAAATATGTTTTTAATGTAAATATTCAGGTTTATTAAACATTTCACATTAAACATGTTCACATTAAAAAAATAATATTATAATTCACTTAAGTTTATTATAATTCCGCTAATCTATCTGCCATCTTCGAGGTACCTAGAAATTTTAATACAATTACCAATATTAACAAGGAAAATTGTAATTCTAATATATAATATAATCTACAGTAAACTAATCAATCATTTCAATTTATTTAATTATCTCGGCGATACTTAACGCATTTGTAATATGTTTTAGAATAACATACTCAGTGATAGAAAAAAAAACACTGTTTTACTTCATATGTATATGATAAATCATAAAAAATAAACTGTTCTGAAAAAGGCAACAAATTATTTTAAAATTAACATTAAGTTAAGTGAAAACATTTATAAATACAGTGTAGTTAAAATATGTTTATTTGCCGGAATTTCCTATGTGAATAAATGTCGAGGTAAAATTTCCTGAACCCCCGACCTTCATCCCATAAATCACAGGAGAGGGGTTGAGTTGTTGGGAAGAACGCTCTAATTCCTGGAAGTTATGTAATAAAGGAATCTAAGCCGATTCCAGGAAAACGTGTACAAACTGATTTTCCGGGAAAAACTTCAGGGACCGTGTTGTTCCTAGAAAGGATATCCGCATTATAAATTATATTGTCCTAACTATGTTTTGCTTTTATAAAAATATTTTAGTTTTATTTTTATAAACTGCTCCATCTAAATATTTATATTGTATATTAATTAATTATGTATACTCGTATATGTATAATATTATTATTATTTTGTTGAATCGCTCTTAACAGCACTACAGCGCGAGTCAAATCGATGTAAAGGGTATTGCTATCATAATGATTCTCATGACACGTGATAGGTAGCTAATCTATCGCCATTTTGTTGCCACGTGAATTCTACACCAGACCAAAGACAGTGTGACAATCACACTACCATCACCGGGAATCAAACCCGGGATCTTCAGTGTGACAGTCATAGAACTTGGCACTCAGCCACGAAGGTCAAGTTTCAAAATAAATTATACTTTTTAATAATTTCGGTGTTTTAAAAAAACACAATGTTCAAGGATTGAAATAATACCCCTGAGCATATAATAAAGCGCAATACAAAATATCCAAATTCACTTTATAACTGATTCATAAGTATGATTATAAAATAAGTTACTGGGTCACTTGCTGGCAAGATTCAACAAAACTAAACGTATTAAATATAATAAGAGAAAAATTATGAACCCAATCGAAAAGGTTCAATTAAAAAAATAAATAAACATCTTCTATCTAGTATATTCAGATGTCTTAAAATTCTTTTTCCAGAGTTTACAGGTCGGTCAATTTAGTAAGATATCACAGAAGTAATTCTTCTACCTCCTCAATCTTTAGTTTTACTAGTAATAAACATTAATACCTTATAATGCAACTTTTCAGGAGGAAATTATCATTATAATAATTAAATAAAACGATGTTTTTAACTACTTCCACTTTTGTCTTTATTTCGACAGCGACCGGTTTCGCCAGACTCGCTGTCATGTGTATATTTTATTTTTATATTTTAATTTAGTATGATTATTTTTATTATCATTATTATGTTGAATCATACTGCAGTTATTTGTAACTTGTTTATTGCTGGATCTACGAAATATTCTGATAATCAGCCAATTTTAAGGACAGGACGCCTCAAAAATAATTTTCCACGAAAGCTGAGTATTTGGTTAGATGCGATTTAAATCTTAATTTTAATTCTCCTTAATACTGTGGAAAACGTATTCAAATTGGTAAGATCTTTTTTTTCAGCAAAAAATATTAGAGATACAGAAAGTTTTAATACAAAATATCAGAAAGTGCTCAAGAGCTATCTATTTTTTCTTTGTTTTACTGCAATGTGATATTTGTTATAGGTGTCAAGTGTAAGTACATAATATTTATTTGAATTAATCAATAAACTCATAATGAACCGACCTCTGGTTATCAGAAGGACACGTTTATCAAATTCGGGCAAAATTGATCTCCTGCTAATACGAAATACGCAACCAATATATGATTGCAACAAATTGAACGATAAATTCACATAAAAACAGCCCTATAGGAATTAGATTAAAATTAAACACATTTAAACATTTTTTTAAAGTTTAATCCTAATGATTGGTTTGCAGCAAGTCTAACATTTGGCTGGTTCTTGGGATTCCACTCGGACCTTTAATGTGGTAGTTTTGCGTTGCTTTCCACATTTTGTATACAACAGGTTATTTGAACCCAATTAATGCATACAATTTTTCACCGTTTGATAGCTAGTCTATCGCCATTTTTATTGTCACGTGAATTCTACCAGACCAAAGACAGCGTGAGAGTTTTTTCACACTATCATGGGACCAATGTGGCAGTTATAGTTGTTGCTACTCTGCTACGAAGGCCGTTTGAACATTAAGTATCAAATTATATTTGAACTTTAAATACGTATGAAAAATGGTAGTTTTCAAGGAGTTTTATCATAGTATTTATGTATGACTTGTTTCGCCCTTCTAAGGCATTATCAAATTTGATAATGCTTTAGAAGGGCGAAACTTGTCATACCTAAAAACTCCTTGAAAACTATCGTTTTTCATGCATATTAATAATTTAATATGGAGTTTTACATCATTGTTAAATGTATCTATGATTTTGTTAATAATTTGTTTTAATTAGTTTTTAAATCGTTTAATTGGTTTCTTTACTATTCACATCTTAATCACAGGAAATAATGAAAATAAAATTTTTTAATTAAAAATTTCTTTATCGTCTAATTTAGTTGAATTCCACTTATGATGGTTTATGGCTTCGACTTCTGATAGATCACCAACAGCCTATGCCTTAGACAGACGAAACATGTTATTCACATAAAATATAATAAAACTTGTATAAAACGTTTTCATTTGTTTTAATAATTTAATATAGAGTTTTACATCGTTGTCCAAGAAACAATATATAAATAATACATTATTTATCCGGGAAATACAGTATGATATAATCATTTATAAGTTTTTAAAACATGTCGAAATAAATTCAAACATGCCAATGGAATGAGATTTAAAACAGTTTTTTATTCGTTTATCGAAAAATAATATACATTAAATTATTTGACAAAGCAATGCGATTTAGTAACCCAAACAGCAGATTGAAATTGAGTGCACATTCACAAACATTATATGCAAACTTGTAGCAGATATCATCTCATTCTCACACAATGCTGACCCTTGACCCTTCGGCATGGGACCTTGAGACATATTAGAGTACTGCCAACCTACCAACGGGTATTATACGTGTAACCGAATAACCTGTGTGCAGTGTGCAACCGAATGGATATTTATGCTTACAGTGGATGAACATATTTCCTTGGAATAAGAATTGCAATCACTAATAAATACGAATAAATTTTAAGCGAATGACATGTTTCGCCTGTCTAAGGCATTGTCAAATATCATTCACATAAAATATAATAAAACTTATTCACTGTTAAATTAAAAACACTGTTTTAATATCAAAAATTTAAATTTTTAATTGTATCTCAATAGAGACGAAGAAACAAACTGGAAACTGAATATGGATGATCAAGGTGTTTACAGGACTTATGACCTGTCATTGGTTGGGTTAAGCGCACGCTTTATGTAATTACAACATTCCCCATTCCACCATTGTTATTATGATCATGTATGATACATTTTTTGGAAGTTGTATATATACTCCAAATCCATACATATCTTCACGTGGCAGTTCCAGTTAGCCATCTATGTAGATTTGATTGTACTAATTAATTTTTTAAGATTAATCTATACAATCCATCCACTAACGCCATCTATGAAGAATGATTGTTTGGCATTTAGCAAACTACTTTATTAACACAATGCGAAGAGGCTACCGCCTCAAAAATTTAGTTTATTTTTTATAAAAATATTTCGGTAACCGATGTTACCATCGTTAGGTGTTACAATAAACTAAAACTTTTAATAATCTAAATCTTTTAACTAAAAGTTTTAGTTTATTGTAACACCGAAACAGCTGTCTGTGTTTATTGTAACATCGGTTACCGAAACAGCTGTCGCGACGATTTTATAAAAAATAAACTAAATTTTTGATGTTAAAACAGTGTTTTTAATTTAACAGTGAATAATGTTAAATATCTAAGTGTCCGCCAAAACAATGGATTGCCTAATAAAACAGACGTTTTCATTCGTATTAATTATTTAATATGAAGTTTCACATCATTGTTCGAGAAACAATAAATAATAAAAAACACGTTTTGATATTTTTTTAAATCAATCGATGAAAAACTTATTGTTTGCTCATTCTAAAATTTATGAATCCATTATTATTATTAGAAGTTAGAAACAATGGAAAGTCCCATTTATTATTAAACTTAATAATTCGATCGAATTGATAGACTCTAGATAACTTTGTTGCCTATTCTTGGTCAGTTATAACGTTTTCTGCATGCTAGTTATTTCCTATATATATTATAATTAATGATGAAAAAAACAACTTTATAAAATTAAACAAAGTTCATTGTGCTTCTCGCGGATAGGGTGTACGAACTAAAGATGTCCCAAGTCTATACCATTCTGCCAAATTTCGAACCTACGTGATGATTATCACCACAGTTGCGTAGTTCAATCGAACAATCTTCGAAGTTACTGGTTGACTTAAATTACGAAAAATTGTAATCCAACGTGAATTCAGTTGAGACTAGTCTACCGCAAAAGCGAACGCGTCTACAAATCCTTTTCTAAAAACAGATCCTTTCACTACTGATTCCAGGACGAGTGAATCACGAGGAAAGTTATTTCATACCCTACAAAAATATATTTCTATTACCTCCCCTATACATAAAAGTGCAAATATTAGAAAATACTTTTTTACTATGTCACCCCATTTTACTTTCTTTCCAGACAACGTTTTATTCGCATGCTTCCCTATAAAACCTCATTTCAATAATTCAAATCGTTTTTTAATCAAAAAAGTTTTCGTACGAAATTATTAATACTCATTACTCGTGTATTTGGAATCTGGAAAAAATATTATTTAATATCAATAAATTATATACTCTGATAATCAATACCAACAGTCCAAATATATTATATATCAATCGAAGGAGGTGCTATTTTTCTCCCCTTAACACATGACCCAAATATGAGACCTTTCTAACCTTCACACTGGACAACAGCTCTCTATTGGCTCTGGCTCTCTGTAGTACGTCTGCATTACTGACCCTATCGGTCCACGGTATACGGAGCATTCTGCGGTATATCCACATCTCAAACGCATCCAACCGGTTTATTTCATTCACTTTCAGTCCAAGTTTCACAGCCATATAGTAGAACAGACCATATATAGCCTTTAATTATTCTTTGTCGGAGTTTCAGGTAAAGATTATCGTTGCAAAATAAGGTTCTCATTTTATTAAATGCCGCTCTTGCATGTTCAATTCTGAATTTTATTGTCCGGGTTCAATATACAAGGTTATTGATATGGTTTAATAGAATAATAGTTAATAATAATTCAGGGACAAGAGAATAAAAAACTAAATGTGAAAATATTATTTAGAAATTCCATAACTGCTGAAAACCGTAAACAATAACCCGCGTATACCACAAGCAAGATGATATTATAACATTAAAAAGTAGTAGGAGGTCAATGACATACATAGAGATTTGTGGAACTCGAGAAGGAAGGCCTATGTCCAACACTGGATGACTTATGACTGATGATGATAATACTATATTTACAACGTTTACATAGGTAAAGAATACTAAATTATTTCACATTATACATATCATAAAAGTGCTTAATATAGATACAAAATTAAGTGTTTATTTTATTTATTTAGAACCTACCTATGTGTTTTATGCTGCACACTGCAGTCCTCACTGCATATCGATGCAGTATCCTCAGTGCCCGCCCCTGGACTTCCTAACCGCCCCTCCCCCCTGTCACTCCGGCGACCTGTGGGACGGAGAACATTGACCGTCTGAGCCCTTGTCCTCTCCCCCTTTCCCTTCATCCATTATTCCCAGGTCTTGTTGCTAACAGCAAGCAGCACTATAATGCGTTTTCGATATATTGCGATGGGAGGTACATTCGTGAAATTTCCTTTAAATTTTAACATGCAATCTCATTTTTTTTAAATATATATGCAACATAAAAAACAACAATTGAAATAAGCGGCCGAAACAATAATTAACAGTACTTGAACTAGTTCCGTTGTATCTATATACATAATATACACAAATGAAACATACAGCTATAAGGACCATATTCTAGGAAATTCAATCGCTGCATTAAATTCATAACAAAACAAATTAGTTTAACGGCATGCCTAAGTGGTATTGTCCTTAAATTTTTTCATTGTTTTAAATGTTAAAATAAACCAGATTTTATAAATCTAATTCATTAGCACCGCTAATAATAGACCACTGATCCTACCATCAATTATTAATCAGTTCATTGCACAATTATATATCATATTTATTAAAAACAATTTAAGTCCTAAAGTCTCTGGTAAAGTGGAATAGGAGAGACTGTGTCATTTGGTGAAATAGTGTGAGAAGTGAGAGAATCAAGCGATCATTTAACAGGTTGCCACTTCTGCCTATTCCAAATCTTTAAACTCCTAAACAAAAAATAACATTTTTAAAAACAAAGTTTTCTTATCACCTCTTCATATTATGTAAAGTTTGGTCTTTTCGTGAAATCAATAAGAGTGGCTCTAGATTTCAATATCTTAAAGTTCCAGAAGCCAAGGTGAAACTGTCGTCAAGATTACAGTTACAGTGATTATTTAATAAATAAAATACAATGATTGTCAGCAAGTGTAATGAGCCCAGGAACACAGGAGGAATCGTCCGAACCAAACATCCTATATTATGTAAAGTCCGAACATTTTACACTTACTTCACCAATCTTACTTATTATGCCCTGGTTATATTATTTTAAAACGATTTTGATTAATTATTAGCCCATAATATTCATTGCGTGTTTTATTATTATTACAATTGTTTTTCAGTAATTAGTTCACCTACAAATATATACATTAATCGCATTTTTTCAGATAATGTTCGCTTTTCACGCTCCATTGATGCCTCTAATTGGGCGTCGATGCGTTTTGAATTATCTGAGAGCGCTTACAGCAGAGAAGGTTATTTTAGCGATAATGTATTATGATTGGCTGCTTGTTATCTGGACCACTGACACAGCGTACGACGAATTCTTTTGTTTCCATCTCTACTCGTTTTCTTCGTAACACACTTCGATTTAATCTCTTAAACAATTCCTTACTTATCGCAACTGATAGCAGTAACAGTGATGCTTTTTATGAATGTATTTATTTTTTATCTTGATTTTGAAAATACATTATTTTTTTAATAATGCTTTCCTTGTAAAAATATTCGTCAAATTTTCAAAATGATAGTTATAAAAAATTAAACCAAAAATTAAAAAACCATTGTAATCAAAAATATGTTTGATTCTATAATTTGAGAAAATACGATTTTGAGATTGATTTTTTTTTGTAAGAAAAATTAAAAATCTCTTACCTGGCCTAAATATTGCAAAGAAATTAATTATCAGACAGGTGTGTTATCTCCTAGCACATGATCTTGAGAAGTTTTTATGTGTACTTTATTTGTTGTACTGTTATTTTACCTATGCCTGAATTAAATAGTCTGATCACTTAGTAAACTCCAAACAAAAATATTATTATATTTTTTGTGAATGTATACTTATACTTGTATACGAATACTGGATTTCACCCACCGTGGGTTATCAATTCATGATTTAATTGTATCTCAATAGAGACGAAGATACAAATTGGAAACTGAATATGATTGATGAATATGGCTTAACCCAACCAATGACAGGTCATAAGTCCTGTAAACACCTTGATCAACCAAGTATAAGTATACATTCACAAAAAATATTGTAATCATATCTGGTCTATTGTTTGGCATATATATTTAGGATAGATAGGAGTGTGACATCTCCAGGCGGCTTCTAACAATGCGCTAATGGCGGGGTAGCCATTCACATTGAGTTAAAAAGATATTCTGCTTAAATCTTAATAGACATAAATCTCCATAGATGGCGTTAGTATGTAGATTATATATAGAGTAATCTTAAAAAGATTAACATATGTAATCAAAATCTTTATAGATGGCACATTGAAACTGACATGTGAAATCTGGCATAGATTTGTAACATACTCGTATATACAACTTCCAAAAATTTGTCATACATGGTCATAAAGAAAAGATGGAATGGGGAATGTTGTAATTACATAAAGCGTGCGCTTAACCCAACCAATGACAGGTCATAAGTCCTGTAAACACCTTGATCAACCATATTCAGTTTCCAATTTGCATCTTCGTCTCTATTGAGATACAATTAAATCAAAAATATTATTATTTAAACCCTTACGTTATTCTTCAAAACTGTATTATTTAGTTTAAAATTTATGTTAGTCAAAAATTGCGTTTAAAATCGTTTAAATAAAAACATTTCTTTCCCATAAATTATAATAAAAACTTGAAGAAACCCTTTTTATTGGTATTAACATTAAGTTAAACCCGCGACATCTTTTTTAAAATTATAAATTCTCACCATCCCCATTGCGTTTGTGCAAATCTTATATTAGAACGGTGTCGAGAGAGATAAGCTTACGCACATTCCTGTCTACGGAGAGAGGGCCTAACGTCCGCGTGAGTCTGGGGTAGGTCCGGGTGGGGTGACATTGGCGCACCCTTCGCCGGTGCGTCGCCCCCGCCCGGCGGAATAACGGCTCGGATGACATTGCGTACATCAGCCGAGTTCAAGGAGCCCGAGGGGTACGGACGACATTGCAGATGAAATAATTGAGATGTCGTGACTAATCCCATTGATTATTTCATTCTCTCGAGACTGTAAGGAGCTTAACAATTCGGGTAAACAATATTATCGATTATTTATCGAACGTCTTAAATAAGGAGATTCTCCACAAGCAATTAGTAATACACAAAGGGTGGATGCTATTAATAGAGCCTTTATATACGTTATCTAGTATGTTTATTTTATTAGATACTCGTACCAAGTGGATACACACTATTAGTCCAATATCTTTGATTATTACTTTTACAAAAAGGGGTGTTGAAAATTTAACATTTCTCGATCTGGTCCTCTCTATAATGTTTATTTATTCTTATCTTTGCTGATTTGTGTATTTATTTATTTACTTGTTTATTAATTAATTTACTTGATTATTTTTTTATTATTATATTTATTAATTTATTTTTCCATTTATTTATTTATTTACTTATTTATTGATCATTTACATAGTTTTAATATAATAAATTCCAACTGGGGTAACCCATTCTAGGTATTTTTCGCATTCTTTATAAGATAAGAATATATAGGGAACAAGGTTCAAGCGACCTGTTGTATACAAGGAGAAAAAAAAAGAAAAAAGGGGGTGTTATGAAAGTAGGCTGACTTTCCATGCTCACATCGAGAGAATATGTAAAGTTGCACTGAAAATATTGGGATTTATTATCCGAACTAGTAGAGTTTTCAGGAATCCCTATGTTTTGCGAATTTTGTATACTTCATTGGTCCGGAGCCGGTTCGAGTGTGTTTCGGTAATATTGAGCCCCTATGAGGAGAGATGCTCATGTTAGAGAGGGTTCAAAAAAGATGTTTGAGATATCTCCTCTCCTCTCTATCCGTGGCTTTATCCCACTACATTCCTTTTGGGCATACTGGGGACCAATAGTTTACAGATAATGAGGGATAGGTGCACACTTGCCCATTTCTTCTGACTTATCAGGGGATTCTAAAAAAATTCCGTCATCTTGGAGGCTATCCTTCTTTATGTTTCGGATGGTTATCTTCGACAGCGACAGCATAGACTGTTTTATCTCCCAGAATGTAGAATCTACCTGCCTCTGATGATCCCGGTGCGGAGAGCAATCAAACTGCTGAACATGATCGCTTCGGAGATCGACGTCTTTCATATTCGTGAAAGTACGTTTCGAAGACAAATTCTCTTGACTTTGGAGAGTCTCGTATTGTATTCTTAATGTCTAACCATCTCTCATGCGTCCTGGTATTTAATAGTTATTATCATATTTTACCTGTTCTCTTTATCTTTTGAGAAAATAAACTGATTTGATTTGATAAAACGTATCTTCACTGTGTGTTAATTTAAAATTTACTGTTTTATATGATACATTAACACTATTTTAATACTATTTACTTATTTATGTTACGTATACGTTAAAGTGCGGTTATGTTTTTTAGGTTTAGTGGGTCTATAAAATCGTTGAAATATTTCCATCCCTGTAAATGTATAGGATTGCAATTGAATTCGCACGAAAAAATACTATTCTATTTTGTACTATCTAATAAAAGAGTTAGCGATTGCGGACCTGTGTATTAGTATTAAAAATATGTTTATCTTTTCAGGGCCAAGGTCAGTTAATACTAAGTACCGTCGATAAGAGTTTGATGTGAATTTTAGATAAAAGCCATAACATATTCCTATATCCAGTGGTACTCTACTAATCAAACAAATGTTACATCACTGTATATGAGAAAATAAAAATTACCCATATATTTTTTGTGACCGTTTTCTATAAAATTCTACCAAAAAGTTTTACCATTTGAGACATCATACTCGTAGGGCTTTACAAAGAAAAAAACGCATTTCATTAAAGAACAACTAAGAATCTACTGGTTTTAGAATAGGATCCTAAATTTTATCCTGGGACCCAGACCTGGTATAGCAGCAGGAACTAGGCATATAACCAAGCCAGAGATCACCTTACAACGAGCACCGTGAGTGCCTGAGATGGATTGGCCAGACCACAATCAAAACCCGTTATTTTGTTATTATTATTATTATTATTAATATCATTATTATTAAATTGTATTTATATATTTACATTTTCTTGAATCGCTCTTTACATCATGACAGCATGAGCCAAATCGATGTAAAGGGTATTATAGCTATTATAGTGATTCTCGTGACATGTGATAGGTAGCCAATCCATCGCCATTTTATTGTCACATGAATTCTACACCAGACCAAAGATAGTGTGATAATCACACAGCCCTCGCTGGGAATCGAACCCGGAACCTTCGGGGTGGTAGTCAATGCACTTGCTACTCGGCCACGAAGGTCGTCGATCATCATTATTATTGTTATTATTATTATAATCATGTTACGTCATAAGTACTCACGTTTTAGATAGACATAACGTTCGCTTATGTACATTTTATTTCAACTGAAATACGGTCTACCGCGAAATGATATATAATAAATAGCACCAGTTTCCATTGCCAGGGGGAGGGAGGCGGCGCTAGTGGCGCGGGGCGCGGGGCGCGGGGCGGCCTGGGCGGGCGCCGGGTGGGAGCGTCTTGCACCTGACATTGCAGTGCCACCACCGCCGCCTGGACGCCGACGGCGTTAAGGTCGGGGTCGACACACTCCCTGGGACTTTATCTGTGGATGCCCACAGCGACTTTGCTGTGCACTCGAACTATTCTTAACAATTTTCCTATGTATGAAAATCACATTAATTTTAATCTCAAATTTATGTTGTCGCTTCAGAATGATCCTGGGATCCACACAAGCTCAGCAGCCTCTTATAACGAGGAACTTGAAAGCCAGTCTCGCAGATCTATCAAGAGCAGCAGGAATACAATCTCTAGGAAGGCCTAAATAGCGCTTGCTGTTCTGTAAACAATGTTCTGACTGATCTGACTGAGATGGACGAAAGGGACTGGTGGGACCAAAAGGCGCAGGATCAAGGTGCTTGGAATAACATCATCAATGAGGCTAAATTATAGTATAGTCATCTGAAAAAAAATAATTAACTTTGTGTTGAATTAGATACAGATATATGTGTATATAACTTGGACTTGACTATATTGTATATAACTTGGACTTGACTATATTGTATATAACTTGGACTTGGATCTTCTGGCTTACAGAGGTTCAGCTCATGTGGCTATTCCTCTTACGTCTGATGGGAACATTGTTGGAAGGTGATTTGGTGGGTTGTTAGTTTATGCGGGGGCATGATTTGTGTGGCCCGGAGTGTTCCAGTATATTTTTATGATAATATATACTCGTAAGACGAAACGTGTCGACTTAAATATTTTTGGAAATAAATTAAAATTGAAACTGGTTTCACTCCAAGCGTAGTTTCATCAAGGTAACAAAACAAACTGTTTGATTTGTTATTTCGGTTAAAGCGAAACCGGTTGATAGTTTAAAAATCAAAGTAATGTTACGTAAAAACAAAACGTAAGTGTTTACATTTATTGAAATACGTAAATTTTAAACGTTCCAAAATAAATCTTTACAACATCTGTCAAAACTGATTATATTTATAAACAATTTTATAATATTTTAAATTATAAAATTGTTTATAAATATTATTATATATTACATATTTTGTGATAGTTTGGCTCATCTGAGGGAAGTACTATCATTATTATAATTGTATGGTATATTTATTTTATTAATTTGTCATGCATTTTATGTTTCTCGCTCTTTTTATTAATCTATTATATATTACTTATTATTGTGTATCTCTAACTTGTATATTTAGTGTATTGGAAAAAAATCTGTAATGCTTTAGATATGTTTAAAATAAATAAATGAAATGAAATGAAATGAAATAAATATGTATCTTTATAATATCACTGAGGAAACACCGGTTGACCGAAACATGTCTGATATGAAATTTTATTTGTTTTAAAGTTAGTGTTGTTTATACAAAGTAAATAAAAAAGGAAAAGACAAATGTAAATTTTAGTTTAAACGTACCTTCGCGAAGAATTTTCATAATTAATATTTAAAGTGTAGAACAAACGACCGCGGTATGTTGTTGAAACCGGTCGAGAATATATCGTCTACAGAAACTTTGTATTATATAATAAAAATGAGTTAAATTAGATCTCCTTAAAGAAATTTACAAAATAAATATACCAATATCTCAAAACACGCTTTGCGACTACAAAGAACATTTTTTTTATAAATTTATAAATTTCATCACATTTTATTTGATAAGTAATTTTTCATCACTCAAGTAACAGGGGATGTATTATACATTCGCTGTGATAGGTCCCCCTTCTGTATTTCCACCTCCCCGGTGCTCACCTTGTACTAGAGACTATTTTCAATGTTTTTATCCCGTTAAACCTGGATAAAAGCTCCATAAAGCTCTTTATATTTTATTATACGTAAAACCACATAAAGCTATAAACGAATGATAAAAATGAAGGCCGAAAGATAAAACAATATATTAACATGTTGAAGTCATCTGCACATGAACATACGAGAACGCATGCTTAATAAAAGGCGGAAAAAATCAAATATTTAATATCTTAATTCTTTATATAATAATTAGAACGACTGTTTGCAAATCGTGGAATATCGTAGAATGTATCTTATCGTATCATTCGTATACGAGTAAGGAACCTCATATCGTATTCATATGTGTATATCTAATTAGATATTCTATCCTGACTAAATATGTGAAAATAATTTTCATTTTGTTTATCATGCACGTTTGTATCCCGGACTAAAGTATCAGTTATTTAACAATTTTCTCTTTTTTAAGGATTAATTTTATCTCAATAGAGACGAAGATGAATGTTGATTTTGTTTTTGAAACAGAATATGGTGATCGAGGCGTTTACAAGACTTATGACCTGTCATTGGTTGGGTTAAGTGATCGCTTTATGTAATACAACATTCCCCATTCGGCCCTTCTTAATTTTCTCTTTATATAAACATTTACCTAACGTGTTCTTCTTACCGACAATTTCTAATGGAAGCGAAGCATAGAACTAACAAACGATGATAAGAACTAACAATAGATGTGGTGGAAAAGAAATCGCTTACATGTAAATAAGACTATATGCACGATTAAATCCGTATGATAATGAAAGGATCACAGAGATAGTTTGCATATACGATAATTAAGAATGAAAAAAGAAGTATAAAAAATAATTAATTCAATAAATGGGACATCAAGTCGGCGAATAATGTTGAGCAAACAAATGAAATAAATTTTGAATGTCCCATTTGAGAAGTTCGAAAATATGTTCCGTGCATGTATGGATGTTGAATACTGGCAATTTAACCTCCCTGCCTACCCCTTAGAACAAACTAATGATGGTTTCTAAGCTGTTTCTGTTAGAAACATGAAATTATAGTAATTATGACCAGCAGAAACGTGGTTTAATGTGGGAAAAAATTCTCATTTATCTCGATAGTTTTTTTTTCCACTGGTGGCATATGGATGGTTTAATTGTTGAATGAGCTCACGACCTGATTCAGTAACAAAGTCTCCGCCTTTCCGTCGAATGCCAGTGAACCGTTTTCCCCGCCGGTTGCCATGACAACCGCCGCAAACCACCACCGCCCCCCACCCACCTGCATTCACCCTGCACACCCCCACCTGCCGGACATTCCACCACGCCCAATGCAACTTGGTGGAATCGCCCACCAGCAAAGCGTGTATTCACCCAATAATCTGTGACAAATTTTATTTTAAGCCTTTTTTATTGTTTTGAACAGTATACGAGTACTTACTCCAAATATCGTAGATTCAATTCCATACCTGGATAACTTACAATTCTATATTCTAAGAAGATTGTGTAGTTTCTATGAATGTTCTGTTGTCTACTAACTTCTCATTAGTTTTTAGGTATCCCACACATACATTTACGAGGTCAACAAATTTCATGATAGTGTGAGTTGCCCCAGGGATCCCATGTCAATGTTGTGATTGTTCTCTCTAATGTGTAGTCTTTGTCATTTTTAAAGTGTTATTTTGAAGAAAAAAAACTTTTATTATGTAATTGTATGGTTGCAGACTTGAATTGAAGCATCTGTAATGTTTGTTACCTTTTTGTGAATAAAATTTTCTTATTTCTTTGTTTCACCGTTGCTGAGGGTCGTGATCCATGGAGCTGCCTGTGGCTAAAACAGAACGCCTCCAATATCTTGGTCTCTGCAGCTCATACCGTCATATACGAGGTCTCCTCCAGTCATATTTTTTAAACGTGATCATGAAATTTCAAATTTTACGAAAATGAAAAATAGCTCTAGCAAAGAAAGATATATTTAATATTATTAACAGGAAATCTCCTTCGAATCCATTGATGTAAATACCCAACAAAAAATCCAAATTCGAGTTATCTAGTTTTATTATTGAGCCCAAAATATTACAAACTTTTGAACGTTTTGATCGATAAGGAATTAATATTATTCTTATCCAATGCTTATAATAAATGTAACATGTCAATCATTTATAAATAAATGTACATTATTATGAGTGGATACTGTGCTCACTTTTTTATTATTATTATTTTAATATAGTGAAAATAAGACTAATAAGTTTTTAGACAATGTTGACATTGAAGCTTTATTTAGACTAAAAAATGAGAATGCATTATTATTAGTTGTTGAATATAAATACGAAGGGTAAATCGTTACTGATTGCAATTTTACATGTCCAAATATAGTTGGCGAGACAAAAGCTTAGAAGTACGAGAAATAATAACCGTGGGGAAAACTGTTTTTAAGAAAACTATCTTGAACCAAAATGAGGTATACCATACATATATATCTTATGACAAATTAACACTGTTTAAACGTGAACAATTATTTAATATTTTACCTTCATTTATTCATTGTTTGTGTAATCTTATCCCATGGTTTCCCGTATTACGACGTTTCGAAAACCATACCAGTCTCCATCTTCATAAATAACATATGATAGAATTATCTAAAACACATTTTTTTACAGAAGTAATTGCGAGACGCACCCAATTCTAAAGACCAATTAGTTTCCGCTAACTATTTTAATCTAGGCATATACTAATATTTATTGTTTCTTTGAATATTGATATAAAACCCCATATTAAATATGTTAATTATTAGGAAAAATTATGTATTATTTCATGGGAATGACATGATGTTTTATTATATTTTATGGGATTGACACATTTGATAATGCCTTAGAAAGGCGGAACACGTTAATCATAAAACATAATTAAACTTCTAGAGAACGAAAATTTTCATTCGTATTATGTATCATATACAAAATTAATGTTGTTATTAGGAATTTTATTGTAGAGTTCATTGTAAATAACGAAAAAAAATTAAATGTATATTAATTTAAAATCCACTAATGTTTGTGTCTTTGACCGGTTTCGGCAGCTTGCTGCTATCTTCTAGTTGAACCACCAAGAATATGACAGCAAGCTGCCGAAACCGGTCGAAGACGCGATTTTAACTAAATATACGTTTTAAAAAGTTTTTTCACAAAAAATATTTTATTTACATTAGTAATTATCATACATAATACTTATACCTCTTTTAACAGTTACCTATTTGTGCTAGCAGATTATGAAACTTATATTGTTTTATTTTTAAAATCTTTACAACATATATTGCAAAAAAAGTTAAGCTTGTTTTGTAGCCCGGACGAACTTCCAATTGAAGAGAATCCTTTTTGGTTTTATAAATTTAATGTTTTAATTTATTTAAAAAAAACTTAATTCGATAATTGGTAGTATATTTATTTATTTGGGATAATTGAAACTAACATCCCTACCCGTTGGATTATACATATAACCATATTTAAAAAAAAATTACCTGACATATATTACTGAAGAAGTAGGCACAAATATGTAATAGTTAAAATGTGGTTTACGTGTATCAGAATATCAGGAACAAATCTTCACACACTCTTGGAAAGCTGGGAGAAGATTCAGTTGCTGGAATCTGGCTTTCGATAGACACCGGGTGTTTAAAACGGAATCGTGAAAGTGAAAATAGGCTTATTTTTCTGCGCTAGATTTCATTTCAAACTATTATACTATAAATCTCCCCAAACTTGACAAACCCTTTCTAATTTCCTTCGTCTCGTTTCAATACCACGCATGATTTCTAAGACCGTATTATTATTATAATATGCGACTAAAGTACTAACAACAGGCATAAATCCGCAATAAGTCTCGAGAGGAATCAATGCGTTAGTATGGCGGCACATAAAACGGATTTAGAGTCCGTATCTGCGCTAATGGAAGTTCGTATTGACCTTAAACTACAGCCGGAGGTTAAAAGTGAACGCTCTGAACTAGCCTCGACCGGGCACGGGGTCGAAAGGGCTGCAAGGGTAGAGGGTTACGCTTCCCTTTCCCTCCAAACCGCTACACGTCCGCCACAGGCGGGGAACAGGGATGGAGCTTTTGGTAATCGATACAGAAATAAAAAAGTACGTAAAGCGGGATACCATTGCAACATTGCGGAATTCTGAGTGAATACTGCTAGTCAGGATGTGTCGTGAGATTTATTGCTGATATCTGATATTTCAACTCATAAATTTTACATTACGAATAGTGGACAATATGGATAAACCTTATTTTGCATTACAAATAGTAGAAAGTACGGAATATGGATTAATTAATTAAATTGCCTAAATATCACTACACCCATACTCCTACTGCATAACAATTTTATTTATTTATTTAAAAAATCATAAATATGTATTACAGATAAATCCAAATCGTTCTAATGAACATTTACAGAATATCTACAGAATAATAATTTTAAGAGACATCAGTACACATAAGATTGATAAAACATTAGTACAATTAATACATTTGAGAATAATAAGAGATGCCTATTGGTGGCGATGAGATTCGCAACCCATCACACCGCGTCTCCCGCGGGGGCAAATAGAGAAGGATGGAGTGTCCCATCGATTAAAGCCTGGCAATTCATTATTTCTACCTACCCCTTCGAGGAGACGGCGTGATGGTCAGTTAGTTTGTTTTAATAAGAAAATATAAATAAGAAAAACCGTTCAATTAAAAAACATAAAACCACGAAAAACAAATTGCACTTTAATACTTCAGAGAAAGATGCCATAGCCTCACTACTTGAAAAATATCCACATCCGAAAAGATACCGTTTAGAAGGATTATCGCCCTGCCCACGAGCATTGCCTTAGGTAGGTTGGTTCTGCACAGTGGTAGGTGAAATAATCTATGGTGCCGCATCGCAGATAATTGTCGGGGATAAACAAAGTAAAGTCATTCATAATATCTGAGCTATGTATTTAAACACAAATCAGATTAATAAAATTCAGTTCCAAATGGAGAGTTCATCTAATTTTATTAATGATTGGTAGTCTAGCATGTCCAGTAAGAAATCAGTTGGGTAAAACCAAGAAAAATAACCCTTTCCTTTGAGTTATATAACTTTTTCCGTACCTTCTCAATCAAGAGATAATATTTCGTTTGCAATTTAATAAACGTCCACACCAGTGTATTCAATTCCAACCGACTTTCTACCAAGAATTATACAATTACTTCAGGATTTTTAAATTAGGAAAAATCTCGAACCAAGTTCGATACTATCCTATCCTCGTCACGGCGATTACTGAATTTACATCTGTCAACAGTACAAATGAATATATGCTTTAAAAATAATATAAATAAAATCACAAAGGTTTAATGCTAATATAAGTGTAAAAAAATAATGAAAGGGTCATAAAGATGGTTTGGACACATGGAAAGAATGAGTGAAGACAGAATGGTGAAGAAGGTATATGTATATCCCGTGAACGGAGCTAGAAATAGAGGAAGGTCGAGGAAAACGTTGCACGATCAAATCGATCAAATATTAAAGTTCGGTCACGTGAGGAGTCAGAGAAATCGACGTGCGTGCATGACAAAATGTATGAATGTAGAGAAAGCGAGAGAAGTATGTCAGGACAGAACAGTGTGGCGTTCCATTCTTTCTGCCTACCCCTCCGGAAGACGACGTGATAGTTAGTTAGTTAGTTAGTTTTACAAAGGTTTATGTTTGAGGTTGGAGTTTATATCGTTCTCCCGATGATGAAGGTGTAGTAAGCCTTCGAAACATGCCGAGAAAAATAAACTTAAAAGTGAAAAAACAGTGTTTTAATTCATAAAAAAAACACAAAGGGTTGGTAATAACACCTAAATCAAAATTTACTATCAATGTTCTTAATTAACTATGAAAAAATGGAATTCATAATTGTATTTTTATACTTATCCTTGTAGATTTTATATTATCATAGAACCGGCGAAATACAAATTAAAACCTAATAATTTTTTGATTACTCTAAAATCGTACCTTTTTATTTAATAAACATGCACATCCCTGAAGTTAATCCTCTCCGCAATAAAGACGTCTGAATTCAGTTGGTACTTTTAGGATTAAGCACGTTTACTTAGGCGGGTATAACATCTTGATGGAGAGAAAGAGTAAGAGTGTTTCTATAGTTGTCTTAGTCCTTTGTGGCAGTTCCCAAATCGAGCACACATTCATGTAATTCATTTGTACAGATTTCAGGAACGTTTCATAAAAATATTTGATATGATTGATACTAAAACAATTTGGTTGGCCACTTTCGATTAGTTGGCGACTACATGTGGGGATAGTTCTACAATTTTTATTAACTGACTTACTAACCTTCACGCCGTTTCCCCTGAGATGTAGGCAGAGAGAATGGACTGCCATTCTGCTCTGTCCTGACATACATCTCGAGCTAGCTTTATATTCATACATCGTAACATGTACGCTCGTCGATTTTACCGACATGTAGCCGTCTTTTAATAAATTATTAAATTGGGTCATGCCATGCATTCCTTGGTCGTCCACGGCTTGTCTTTCCACTCACACCACTTATGTACAATTTTGTAACCATTATTTTTTCATCCATCCGTTCCAATGTACAAACCATCTCAGGGATTCATTTTTAATTTTAATTACGATACAATCATCTGCCTTACATTTCTTCCTTATTTCGTCGTTCGGTATTCTATCATATATCGTTTTCCCGCACATTCTTCTCAGTGATTTCTTTTGTACGGCATTTATCCTAATTTCATCATTTTTTTGCCAGCTCCAAGCTTACTTCCGTACATAAGAGTTGGCAGTAGATTCATTATATACTGCCATCTTGGCAATTGTTATTAACCGCACGGATTCAAAGTTCATTTTCGTGTAAGTGCGCAAACATTTAAATTAATGGTCGTAATTTGAGGCACCTTCGAGTATTGGAATAATGTTTAGTCGCCATGGTTAACCCGTTGCTTGACTCCCTGTGTACCGAGCTAGGGGTGAAGGGGTGAGGCCGGCCCCAGGACCGAGTCTAGAGACCCAGACTGTAGGGCATTGCACTCTCTCGCGAGATAAACACCTTACCTTTACTCTCTGCCCTGTGTAGACAGATTCATCGCTCCGAGTCATAACACCATACACTGCTCTTGGGAGGTTAACGTCTCAATAAGGTATTAAATTTCATTCGCACCGCATATATTTAATATTCGTGAAAATAATCGTTTTATGCATCTTTTATTATTTAGATACTTATTTCGCCTTGCTTAAGCATTTAACATAATAAAATACTTCTTCTTATTGTTCCTATTAGTTTAGTTGATGATGTCCAGCCATCTCTCCATCTTTTTGGCGCCTCCCTTGTAGTCTCTTGCTGCTTGGATTTTCATATTTAAAAATTTTTGCAATTCTTGTATTCTCCATGCGGTCCACGTGGTCTCTCCAGAAGCGCCTTCTGCCTCTTCCCCATCTCACCGTGTTCTCAACACCACAGACAAACCTAATCGTTTCATTTCTGATCCGATCTCTGTGAGTTTTGCCTGCGATGGAGCGTAAGGTTCGCATTTCTGCTACTCTAAGAAGGTTCTTAGTTCTATTGGTATAATAAAATACGTGTTCCTGTTTTAGTTCCAAAAGATTTTAGCAGCGAGATGGTGAAACCGGTCGATCTAGATGAAAGACAAACTCATGTTTAAACAATGTGTATATATTCATTTCTCAATTAACTTCAATGGCTAATTTTCCCAAATATTCTGAAGAATTTAAATCGTTGTTTTATTTTTGGCAATATGTACAAGACAATAAAGATTTTGGTTCCCAATTGGTCATAATGAGTGTACAATCGACGTGAAAGAAAGGGATATGAATCATTAGATCGGTATCATGAGGAATAAAATACAGTACCTATTTCTACCTTGTAAGGTTATTTTACGAGTATATAGTACATCCATATTTTTAACCATTTCACGAGAAAACAAGACCTACAACCCTATGAAACATTAATTAGGATATTTTTTAACTCCTATAAGTTGAAAAAGCATATTTTTTCTACATAATGAATTTAATTCAAATGATTTTTTATCGACTTTATTCAGCGTTTTGCAAAGGTTATTAATATACATTACAGTTATGTTAATTACGCCGCTAAGAGCCAACGGAGTGAGTTGTATTGCATTTTTAATTGTATTAGGTCATGTCTACTTGTATCGCCGGACTATTACTGTACATTCAACATGTTTCTTGTTTCTTTGTATGAGATTTTAACCTTGAGTGTTAACACAACAGTTGAACATAAAATAGTAATTAATAACTATTATTTTACTCTGCTACTAGTAGATGTATGTAAATTGATTTCTTGGAATATATATTATATTGGTTTATAATTAGGTACATAATTTTTTTGTTTAATCTTATTCATAAACTCAGAAGCCCTTCTAAATTCCCAACTATTTGTGTGTGTATATTTATTTGGAAATACTGCACAACTGTAAACCAGTAGTTACTTGCTTTATTACACAATTCATTAGATATTATATTGTATATTTTACAGTGTAAGGTTTTGAGAATAAATTCAACTTATATAAATAAGTATAAAATAGTACAAGAGTGTTGTATAACAATCTAGCAGGGCGAAGAAGCGTCGGTAGGCCGAGACTGCGATGGCTGGATGGTGCCGTGGCAGATTGTCGGGTCCTGGAGCAGCAAGACTGGGAGGTGGCGGCCAGACACAGGACGGGATGGAGATGTTTCTTGGAGGAGGCCAAGACCCACCAAGGGTTGTAGCGCCGGAGAAGAAGAAGAAGAATATAAATAAGTATACAACATTAAAAAACAACATTCGTTATCGGCTTCTTGGTTTATGAATATTTAGCATTGACCAAACAAAACCACAAACTTCAAAAACATAATTTTCGACCTATATGACACTCTGGTGTATATATTTATATATGTTATGACTCTTACTCGTACCATTGTTGTATGTGTGAAGCACTAAACCCAACGTGCCGCCTTATTACAGGGCTATTTCAAACCCACCCTCTGGAAAATCTATATACTTTAGCGGGAATAGCTCCCGCAGAAGTCAGGAGAAGCATTGCCAGCGGCGTGGAAAGGAAAAAGCAATCAAATGACACCAGACACCCACTTTTCAACGGTGAATGTCCAGCCTCCAGACTGAAATCAAGGAACGGTTTCCTGAACTCCACCGCACCACTGAAGCTTGCACCCAAAGTGGAAAGATTACACAAATGGAAGAGAAGTTATTGGCGCCTCAACTGGTTGGAACTCAAGGAGGCTTTACTAGCCGGACAAGAGCTGCCATGGTCCTGGAAGATCCTTAAGAAGATCCCGACTGGGTACACGCACTAGCAGATCCAGGGACAACTTGAGAAGATTGAGGATTATTCATAGCAAGGGACACTGCGCAGAGCAATCTATGCTGTATACAACGCAGTGACCGAACTGTCCAGTCACCTGCACCGAAGAGGACCTGATTCAATCACACAGAAGGGCGGTCCGGCTGGTGGACTTCTGGGCCAACGATATATAACACTTCTTACTACCATTGACTCCCACTGACACAATTCAATAAAATTTCTAGAAAACTGACGTTTTCATTCGTATTAATTATGTATTATTTTATAAATGTTTTATTCCAAGTTTTGTAATAAATTGCGCAGTATGGGAATTATTCTATATATCAGAACCAGATAATAAAGAAGTTGATTTGAAAGAGATGGTACATTTTATTGTCCTACATCAACGAATTTCTTCAGTAAGAGGTTCAAGTAGGGTGAATATGCGCTTGAAGAATATATCATAGACTCCCTCTCCGCAAGGGTAAGGTAGTAAACAATCACCCAGTCAGGCACTTTCACTCACCCGGAGCGAATCACCAAGAGCGCAGAATCCGCGGGAGTAGACTAACTGGAGTTTAGGCGGATTGAAGGGAGTTTCGAGTCTTTGTACTTTTAAATGCTTAAAATATACTTTTTGTTTTCGGCTACTGTGATAAAGTTTATTCACTTACAATTAGAAAATTGTCAAATGCTTTTTTTTTTACTTTGTGTTATCAAAGAATTATATATTTAATATGTTTAAAAATTTTGCTCATATTACAGAAGATTGTCTTATTATCAATAGCCAGACAGTTACAAGGAAGGAGTCCACATGCTTTGGGTCGAGTGAACTCTACCCCGAACCATTCAATAATATTTTACTGATACCTTGTTAGAATTCATATTAATGGAGATTCCTCTTGAATCTATTTCAACATAAGCAATGATATTTTTTTTCTGTAATACAATATTTTATTTTTATTTTAACCATATAATTTAATAAAGCATAGAAACGGGCATTGTGATAAAAATATCTATGGAACAGTCTGCCTCGTGACCTTTCCTCTCACAGCTCAAGGGGTGCAGCCGCCTCGGCAGTTGGTTTAGGGGTCGTTGGGTCTGCTCGGCGGGGCGATGTCCTGAGATCGACGACCGCTGCACCCCTGTCTGCTGGACAAGAATTTATGTTCCTTATGCACAGATATCTGTATAAGTTTTCCGCAAAACTGTATACCTAAACTCATCTGCCAAATTTCTTCCTAGATTCATCTTAAATCTAAACTAATTTCATTGAGATATTTGTAAAATTTCATGCTTCGTGTTTTTGGATATCTTTATATCGAATTGGATATCTTATATCTGATATTATTTAGGTTAGTATAAACTTAGATCTCCTCAAATAGCTATTAGATTTCAATATTTTAATATTATTTTGTTTGTTTATTTCTACATGTTTTTTTGGTCGGTTAACGCAAGAAACAATGGCATGAATACTACTCTTCTTATTATTTTATTAATTTGGCATCTCCAAAGTCCTCCGCTGACCCCTGTCCCTGACCATGCCTCTCCATTCTCCAGGTCTGTTGTTTCTGTCTAAGTCTTTGTTCATTGAAAAGTCCAAGTTCCGATCATTTAATTTCTCATTTATCTAATAAAGTTCGAAGTATATCGTTCTCCCGATGATGAAGGTGTCAGAAGACGAAGGGAAGCCTTCGAAACATGTCGAGAAAAAATAAACTCAAAAGTTGAAAAAAACAGTGTTTTAATTCATAAAAATTCGTCATTATGGAATTCCACGGTGTTAACGCCTTTAGTTTATCTAAAAAAAAAAGTTCCTATAAGAATTTAATAATTAAATGTCTACAAATGCTTTTTTTCTATATTCGCCATATTTTGTGTTGTAGATGCTTTATTTATATTTTTCTTTTTTATATACGAGTACTTTGTATATACAACACTTACATTTAAAAAAAATTAATTACATTGACATGTTTCAGACAACCAGTCCTTCTTCAGTGATACATATTATAAAGTAACATATTTAAAATATTATAAAATTGTTTACATGATCTGAAAGATGTTATAAAGATTTATTTTGGAACGTTTATGCTTTTGTTATAACAAATATTATGATTCAATTAAAATTTTTAAATAATAATTTAAAGTTCTCATTGGGGTTCGGGTAATTACTTACAACAAATAAATAGATCAAATGAATATGAAATATTTTACATATTTTGATATTGAATCATCTAGTACGGTGATACAATGAGTTGATAGTTAAAATGAGAAATTATAACAAGTAAATGTAACTACAAACACTTTACACATGAAAATGTATAATTATTACAGCTCTAGAAAAAAAACCTGTTGTGTGCTAAAAATAAAAATTCGTGATTTTAAATCGTGGATAATTTTAAATTAGAACTCGGCTAACCTCTCGCCCATTGAGTAGTTGGTACATAATACTGATGGTAATGCGGAAGCTATAACCGAAAATTGACTACACATGTCAGATAGAACAATCTGATAGTTCCTTAATTTATGGATTTTTTTACCGGATGGTGGTCTAGGGGACAAACAAACTGGCTCCTAATCCAAGAATTGGGTTCGAACTTGAATACAACCCGTTTATCTTTCCCCGTTTATTTCGTGCTAGGGATGCTAGGCTACCAGTCACTCGAGAGGAGACAAGACATTCACTTGGGTGTTCATTTCTTTCGATTGATAGGCAGTTGTATACACAACTCAGAAATCCTGAGTGATGTAAGTCTGTTCGTCCCTGATAATTATCTTCGACAAAGGGGACATAGATTGTTTTATCTCCCACGATGCAGAACCAACCTGCCAATGGTTATGCCCGTAGGTAGAGAAATATCTTTGCTTAATCGTATCACCTCGGAGTTTGACGTATTTTATGATAGTTTGGCTCACCTGAGGGAAGTACTATCTTTATTATAATTGTATGGTATATTCATTTTATTAATTTAATTAATTTAAAATAAATATATGAAATGAAATAAAATCTTATAAAAATGTCTTAAAATGCATTTTTAAATACATGTTTTGTTATTGAATCATCTAGTGTGGTGATAATAACATAAATTCTTATAAGATTGATTTAAATTCGTGGTGTTAGTTTTTTTTAATTAAATATAAAATCAAATACTCAGCTTCCATACCAAATTACTGGAATATTTTTATTTGTTTGTTTTATAGAATCAAAAATGTCTTCTCTACCTCTTAACTCACCGTATATGTTTTCTCCGAATACTTACTTCATATACATAGATAAATAAGATTGTGTTTATACCAGTCGGTCGATGTCAGAAACGCTGACAAAATAATCGCAAAAATGTGAGTATGAAGAAAATATAATTCTCTCATTGTTATTTCGTTTTATAATATAAATGCTTCAATAATTAAAACATCTGTTTTATAGAAGTTTTATTATATTTTTAGAAATGACATGTTTCGCCATGCTTGTATAGAGTTTTACATAATTGTTTAAGAAATAAGAAATAAATAATTCACAACAGAAGAAAGAAGGCGACTTTTTTTTCAATATTTTAGATAAAATCAAATTTCTCATTGCAACTTGCAACGATTTTGCGTTTTTTTCTAAATTCTAGCATTATTTAATTCTAACGACATCTATGTATACATTGCGAAGTTCTCTTGAACGAAAAATACAAATAGCCATCTGTTGACGGATAGTCGAAACTAGGCTTTTTTAACAAAAAAAATACTTTGTTTCAGTACACCTATACGAGTCATTACAATTCCGCAATATTTGTTCCTTGCGAACCTTCCTGAAACACGCGCATTCAACTTGCAGAAGTTGTTATTTTACGCTTCGCTAATGGTATTTGTAAAAAATAGCTTCGATGGGTGAATATAGAAGGTATAAAATAGTAATATTTTTTCTTTATTTTCAGCCGTTTTTTTATGTTTAATTTATTTACAGATGTTAAAGAATAAACGCATTTTTTACACAACTTTTCACTTTTGATATGCAACATTTAAGAGATTTATCCCTTAACTGTTGAATATTTAACACTGCTTTTGGTGTAACATCACAATTTAATTCAAATTTGTCGCGACAGCTATTTCACCAACCGATGTTGGCATCACCAGATGTTACAATCAATACCTACCCTTAATAAATAAATTACATTTGTCAAGAATAATGAAAATAAAAAAATACGTATAAAATTATTGCATAATACTCCTATGTATTAAGATGTTTCGGCAACTTACATCTTCTCAGCGAGCACATAATCGTTATTTACAAAGAACCGAGAAATTTCATAATTAATACTAATGTATTCGTCTGTTTTCTAGAAGTTTTATTATCAAGGAATTATCAAATGCTTTTTATAATGCCTTAGAAAGGCGAAATATGTCATTCTTATAAATTATAATATAAAATCTAGAAAACGGACATTTTCATTCGTATTATTCATTTAATATGAAGTTCTACATCAAAAATTCATGTTCTCATTTGAAAATTTTTTGGTAGAAGTTCACAGTAAATATTGAAAAGAAAATAAAAATTCCATCATTTTTCGAGAAACAATTAATAAGAAATTTCAATTAACCACATTAACATTTTTCAAAACTAACTGTAAACTGAATATATAGGTATTTCATTTATCTCACGTATAAGCGACATGTGGTACCCATAGCTACACAAGGTACAGATAGTAAACAGTTGTATAGAATTCATGACCGTTAACCCTCTGAGTTGTGTTGGTTGTCTCACTGCCAGGAAGGGAGAGCATCCCTCTGCAGGCAGTCAGGGGGCTAGTGGGGGGGGGGGTTATGTCTGGGCTCCATTCCTGCCGCGACCTTCCAACAACCTTCCCTGGACCCCATGAGCCCGATACCCACACCCGATTCACTACCCTCGCTTTACGAGGGAGGTGCAATTCTGCAAAATTATTAATGTACTCTTTAAAAATAATACTTTTTCGGTGAATTGACAGCCAAGCAGTTTTCATGAGAAGTTATATCGGTTATATTTCCGCATTCTTATACCTATAAAAGGGATACATATATTATTAAATATTTTCTCTATGATAATGTATGAGGTATGCAAGTAAAATGATTTAATAATGAATGTCGGAAAGTCGAGGGTGATGGTTTTTGAAAAGAAAGAGCAAATGACAGTTTGTAATATAAGTGTGAACGAAGAGAACTTGGAACAGGTGAGGGAATTTGTGTATTTAGGTAGCATGTTCACAACGGATGGCCGAAAGCATAGTGATGTCGAAAGATGGGTTGGTGCGGGTAACAAAGTGAATGGAGCTTTGAAAATAGTTATTGGAAACAAGAATTTATCGATGAAAGCGAAAACGGCCGTTCACAATGCAGTTCTGGTCCCATCCCTAATGTATGGAAGTAAAGCATGGAACTGCCAGAAGAAGGATGACAGCAGAATAAATGCGGTAGAGATGAGGTCCCTAAGACGTATGTGTGGTAGAACGATATACGACAGAATGTCCAATGCAGATATTATAATAAAGGAATGTAGGTAAAGGAATAAGGTATTATGAGCAAAATTATGAAACGTCGGTGCGATGGTTCGGACATATGGAACGCATGGATGGAGAAAGAATGGTTATGAAAGTATACGTTAATGATGTAAATGGAGTACGGAGTCGAGGCAGACCGAGGAAAACATGGCATGATCAAATTAATCAAATTTTAAAGGTTGGTCATGTTAGAAGTCGGAGGAATCGACGTGCGTGTATGACTCGTTGTATGAATGTGGAGGAATCTAGAGAGGTTTATAGAGTAGTGTGGCGGTCCATTCTCTCTGCCTACCCCTGCGGAGAAACGGCGTGATGGTTTGTTTGTTTGTTTCTCTATTTTTCAACATGTAACCTTTTTCTGTAAAGCAATACTTTAACATTTTCAGTGATTGAAATTTCAGTGACTGCAATTTGAAATCTAAAAAAAAACTTTGTCTATTTGCATATCGCAGAAACACAAAAAAAATACAGATGACACGATCACAACATTAACAAAAAGTCATCAACGGCGCCGTTTTTGGTTCAATTTCAATTTAAAATATTTGTTAATGTTTCCATATTAAGTAATATTATTGATTTAATCACAAATCACAGTTGATAATACCTAGAATGGCGATACATGTCACGCCTACCTGATTAGGGGTGCGATCTCAATGTGTAATAGTATTTCAATTAAACTTATATGTATTTTAGTGACACTCATAATTTTATATTACTACCCTATTTCCATCAAATTATTTTCTGGTAACCTAATATACTCGTACGCCACTGGAAAGATGCCAGGAATTTTTTATTAGATTGGAAAAGAGTATTTACCCTTTTACCCCTGCCCTAGCTCTAACGAATACACGATCATTTAAAAAGTCACGTACTGTAATAATATTTTATATTTAATATGAAAGAGTTAATTTTTTTTCAACAAAAAATATAATAAAACCGAATGGAAACCAAATGCGCGAGATTATTTCAAGGACTGAGTTATTTTCTATCATCAACATATATTTTTTTTCTTTTCTTTTCTTTTCTTTTCTTTTCTTTTCTTTTCTTTTCTTTTCTTTTCTTTTCTTTTCTTTTCTTGTCTTTTTCTTTTTTCTTTTACATTTTAAAATTGTATTTTATTTTTAATGCATTATTACTAATAGTTTTCTCTTTATCTTATCAAAGTGTTACTTTATTACTCTTATATATTTAACCTTATGTCAGTTGTTATATAATATTTGTGGTAGCATGTTATTGGCCTTGTTTTGTTGTCTCTATGTGTTTATACTCATATACTGTAATTGCTGTTTGTTACCCTCGATAATAAAAAAATAAAAATAAAATAAAAAATATATTATTTAATGATTTTACTGAAATCTCTTGATATTCATTTTAAAGAATAATTAAATAGTAACGATTTTTTCCGCTTTTGTCTTTATTTCGAGAGCGATCGGTTTTGCCAGGCTATCTGGCATCGACAGACTGATCCACCATCAGACGGAAAGTGGAAGTAGTTATAAAAAAATCGTTTTATTTAATTTAGTTGTGATAATATTAAAAATTACAAGTCCTTAATAATGTCCTTAATATTAACAATATTCGGTCATTTAAAAAGTTCAGATCTCTTAGATCAATGTGCAGTCCTTATGGTGATAACAATTTAAAACCATTTCGTAACAACCTTTACTTTGTTTACTTAGCATTTCCGTAGGTGTGGTATAAGAGTTGAATACTTTGATAACGAAAATATAATTTTGTATTTATATTTTTAATATTTAATATTGAGTTCTATGAAGAATTTTGTGTTTTCGAGTTAAATGGTATATTTTAATAAGTTTAAACAAACTATTTTTTTTAAATACATTCGGGTTTTTTTAGATTTTTTTATCTAACATTGATCACATGATAAATTTTGCGCCAGATCTGGGTCCTTATTAATGACACGAGGAAATATTTTTCATTCATAATTATAATATTATACATTTTTAAAGAGCTTTACTTTTTTATCCATTCTCTGATATTTTTCATTGACTGATATTGGAAAGCAACGAGAAACTACCACATTAAATGGCAATGTGGCATCCCAAGAACCAGCAATGATGTTAAACTTTGCTGCAAACCAATCCCTAAGATATATTTATTTTCCAAAAAAAAACAGCAACCGCCGCTGGTCACCAATATCACTTACGTATGTAGAGAACTTATCCCGAGGATTCCAATTAGACGCGAGTTATTTGACTTTTATTCTGTGAAAGTCAAGAGGAGATATCTGATCCCGCGAGACTTTAGTATGAAATTATGATCTTTCTTAGCCCCTAATCCCTCTGCCAGTCTAGACACAGAAAGAAGCATTTTCGTACTTATAATTGACAATTGAATCGCACAAAAGTAAGCAACTATGGAAGATTAAGACTATGGACGATATCATACTTGAGATGAACACCAGCAAGGATCATAAAGCCCTGAAATAAAACATAGAAAAATAAATAATTAACTAACTAACTAACGTGACCGACATTTAATATATGATTGATTTGATCGTGCCACGTTTTCCTCGGCCTTCCTCTATTTCTAACTCCGTTCACGTCGTTTACATATACCTTCTTCACCATTCTGTATTCACTCATTCTTTTCATGTATCCAAACCATCTTATTAACCCTTTCATTATTTTGTTCATAACATTTTCATTCGCACCGCATTCACTTCTTATACTTGCATTTGACACTCTATCACCGTGGTCGTCAAACTACGGCCCGAGGCGGATATTTGTGCGGCCCGCGACATAGCGAACAATTTTAGTATGTAACAACTACTACTTTCATATGAAGCACTCTCTGTGGTTAGACATTTTAATATAAAAATATAAAAAAAATTATATAATTGTACCGAATACACCTAATTACATTGCACTCTGATTTAGCATTATTTGTATTTATTTTTACCTATTCACATTTATTTGCATTTCCTAGAAAATTGCTATGCTATTTCAAAGGTAATCATTTTTTCGATTATCCCTTTCCCTCTCGCACCCTCTCATTTAAATTTTGTGTTTTTGTTTAGTTGTTAAACTGCCCTGATGAAGCTTGGGTCCAAGCGAAACTAGTTGGCATCAATTATAATAACCATACCGTGGTATGGTGATTATAATTAAAAACAACTTGTCGTGAAATTCCGTTCAACTCAAAGAGTCACAGAAAGCTTAATCGGAAGTAAAAAATACGGGAATAAAATTAAAAGCCAATCAATTCTTGAATTTTAAGGATAATTTGAGTACAGAATCCTTATTGTGTTCGTGTATATATGTCACCTAATATCCAACAATACATGTAAGTCGAATTATTATATCTGTACCTTAGAGCCAGACGGATGCAAATCCAAATAGTGAGTTTTTCAGTAGAGCCAAAAACAAAAGTATGTTTTTATTTATGCCTTTTAATTCATTGAAATAAATATTTGAGATAGTTTTTTATTATTTTATATTGTAGTTCACTTCAAGAACTTTCATTTTATGTAAAAAAAACATTATTTTATTTTATTTCTGGACCTTAAAAAATACAAATAAAAACAGTCTTGTGGATTTGCATCCTTCTGGCTCTAAAGTATGTGGGAGTTGGTGCCAAATTATAAAATTATACTTAACTTGATTTAAATGATTTGAATTGGGAAAATTATAAATAAATAGAGATTGGGTGTTTTTATTGTTTATTTTAAAATTCTGTCATATTTTTTTTTTAAATTCATACATAGAGGGAAAAATGAGTTTTATTTGAAAAAATTATTGTGATTTATTTTTTAATTATTAGTTTTGTCTGTTTCTGGATCTTCTGGAGGATATTCAGGAACTGGTAAATTCAGGTGGGGTAAATTATTATAAAAAATGTGAAGAGGTTTCGGTATCCACTTCGATTTTTATCCACTTATTATTTTTGCAATTTCTAATGAATTGTTCCCAGTCATGGGGTATGAACATTTTATATGAATTTTACATAGATATGATAGAGTTTGGGATGTGCAAGGCGCTTTTATGAATGGCAGAGGATGCATGGATCAAATTTTTGCACTTCGTACAGTGACAGAGAAGTTTATGGCCAAAAACCGTAAACTCTTCTGTGCGTTTGTCGATTTGCAAAAAGCATATGATCGCGTAGATAGAGGCAAACTGTGGGAAATATTGTCGGAATATGGAATAAACACAAAACTGATCACGGCAATTACATCGCTGTACACAGAAAGCACTGCTAGTGTCAGAGTAAATGGGGATCTTACAGCCTGGTTTGATATCAATAAAGTTGTCAAACAGGGGTGTGTAATGTCTCCATGGTTGTTTAATCTATATATGGACAAGTGTATGAAAGAGCTGAAAGGGTTGGAAGCAGGTGCAAAAATGGAAGGTGTGTCAGTAAGCTGTTTGTTGTATGCGGACGACGCTGTGCTACTTGCAGACAACGAGCATGAACTGCAAGCCCTGGTGTCTAGTATGTATGAGGTATGTAAGCGATACGATTTGATGATGAATGTGAATAAGTCCAAGGTAATGATTTTCGAAAAAGAAGGAAGCATGACAGTCTGCAACATTAGTGTAAACGGTGAAAATCTGAAACAAGTGGATGAATTTGTTTATTTAGGAAGTATGTTTACAAAGGATGGGAGGGTGGAGAAGGATATTGAAAGAAGGGTTGGGGCAGGCAACAGAATAAATGGTGCACTTAAAGTTGTCATCGCAAACAAAAGCCTATCCAAAAAAGCTAAGATGGCAGTGCACAATGGTGTTCTTGTGCCGACCCTTATGTACGGAAGTGAAGCATGGAACTGGCAAAAGAAGGATGAAAGTAGAATAAATGCAGTAGAAATGAGATCTCTAAGACGAATGTGTGGCAAATCTGTTTATGATAGAGTGACAAATGCAAGTATAAGAAGCGAATGTGGTGCAAATGAAAGTGTTATGAACAAAATAAGGAAAGGGTCATTAAGATGGTTTGGACACATGGAAAGAATGAGTGAAGACAGAATGGTAAAGAAGGTATATGTAAACGGCGTGAACGGAGCCAGAAATAGAGGAAGGCCGAGGAAAACGTGGCACGATCAAATCAATCAAATATTGAATGTCGGTCACGTGAGGAGTCGGAAAAATCGACGTGCGTGCATGACAAGATGTATGAATGTAGAGGAAGCGAGAACAGTGTGGCGTTCCATTCTTTCTGCCTACCCCTCCGGGGAGACGGCGTGATGGTAAGTTAGTTAGTTAGTTACATATGAATTTCGAATCTTTTTCTTGGCCTGTTCAATTACTGAATGCTCAGAATCTACTTCCAGATGAGTGTGACCTCGAAGAAGAAATTTGTGATTTACAATTTTTAAACTGGAAATGTTTTGCATCAGTAACCATACATAAAACATTCTCTCTCTCCGGTTTCAATCTAGCGATTGGTCTGCAGCAAGGCGAAACATCTCCTCTTCCACTCCGCTCGATCCTCGGCAACTCTCTTCAACTCCGCGTAAGAGGTGCAGCCCATATCTCGGTAAATCTGGTCTAGGTACTCTTGGCGAGGTCGTCCTCTGCCAATCGATCCCTCGACCATTCCCTCCAACACATCATGCAGGAAACATTCATGTCGCAACACATGACAATTCCACCTTGCGCGCCTCTCCATTATGGTGTTCATCACGTGTCTACTCTCTTCAACTCTGCTGAGAACTTCTTAATTTGTAATGTGGTCCCTCCATGAAACATGGGCAACTCGTCGGTAGGTCCACCTCTTAAATGCCTCCAGCCTTTTGCGCTCTCTTTCGCCCAGGCACCAAATCTCGCAGCTGTACAGTAAAACACCAATGTTTTTTAAAGTTGTTTTCGGAGGTTCAGGTCTATATTGTTGGACTCGAATATTTTAGACTTTTTATTGAAGGCATGTTTAGCCTGGTGGATACGACTATCGACGTCTTTCTTGGATCGACCATCCCATGTAATACTGCTCCCCAGGTAAACAAAAGTCTTTACATTCTTGATCGCAGTTCCAGCCATCTCAACATTTATTTGGCGCTCATCTCTACCCACAGTCATTACCTTAGTTTTACCTTTGTTTATTTTCATGTTATACGTTGTATTTAGTATTTTTTTCCATGGTATCTAAGGTATCTTTTAGTTCAAGTTCATCGTTGGCAACAATGGCGATATCGTCTGCAAATCTTGTCATATCTGCTTTCCGTCCGTGAAGTCTTACACCTCTTCTATGTTCCATTTCCTCTCTTATTTCATCTATCGCACATTGTATATAGCCATTGAAGAGTACAGGGGAAAGAGAGCAGCCCTGTCTCACCCCTTGTCTTATCTTTGCTTCCTTTTCATCCTTGCCCAGTCTAAGGATGGCGGCTTCTTCCTTATATATCGCTTGGATAATTCGTTTGTCTCTGTGTTTGACTCCAATTCTGTCCATCATCCCGAACAACCCTCTCCATTCCACCGTGTCGAATGCCTTCTCTATATCCCATGACTGGGAAAAATTCATTAGAAATTACAAAAATAATAAGTGGATAAAATGAAGTGGATACCGAAACCTCTTCACATTTTTTATAATAATTTACCCCACCTGAATTTATCAGTTCCTGAATATCCTCCAGAAGATCCAGAAACAGACAAAACTAATAATTAAAAAATAAATGACAATCATTTTTTCAAATAAAACTCATTTTTCCCTCTATGTATGAATTTTTATATATTTTTTTAGACAGAATTTTATAATAAACAATAAAAACACCCAATCTCTATTTATTTATAATTTTCCCAATTTAAATAATTTAAATCAAGTTAAGTATAATTTTATAATTTGGCACCAACTCCCACATACTTTAGAGCCAGAAGGATGCAAATCCACAAGACTGTTTTTATTTGTATTTTTTAAGGTCCATAATAAAATAAAATAATGTTTTTTTTTACATAAAATGAAAGTACTTGAAGTGAACTACAATATAAAATAAAAAACACATCTCAAATAATTCATTTCAATGAATTAAAAGGCATAAATAAAAACATAATCTTGTTTTTGGCTCTACTGAAAAACTCACTATTTGGATTTGCATCCGTCTGGCTCTAAGGTACAGAATTGCAGCGTCGTGAGAATAGAGTATAAGCGCGTCACCCATAGACAAAAAAGATGCAAATCCACAGATTTTAGAGGCAGAAGGGTGCAAATGGATTTGAGTCTTTTCGCCGATATTACAAATGGATGCAAATCCATGTATATGGAGTTGCATCCTTCTGGCTCTATGATCATTTTGGTCTTTACATCCTTTTGATTTTTTAAATTCTAAACCATAGCAAGTAGCTCTTCCATCTTTTTACCAATGAAAGATAACGTTTTTGTCATTATTATTCAATAAAAAAGTCATTTTGCGAAAAATGGTCTTTGCATCCGTCTGGCTCTAAGGTACAGATATTAATCATATCATACAAATACATTTTCAAGTTCATATTCGTCTAACTATAATAAGTACTAGAAAATCACAACAATCACGGGAAACCGGAAAAATGTAAGAAAATATGGTATTCCTGTGGTAATGCACCACTCACACAGATGCACGCGCAAACGCATACGATAACAAGCGCTGCGTACAGACGCTGGTGCATCTCTGTGTTGGCATGAACCACAGTTCATTCCCTGTCTGGCTCCCGCCCTCCGCGCCCCGCCCGCCCCCGGGGTGACCTAAATGACTTGTCAACCACCTACCCCTCCCGTTCACCCGAGTACCTTTTTGTGTACATATCCCGTTCCGGGAAACGGTTTTATGGACTTTCACTGCTGTACGACGTAGATGAGTGCAACTCACAGCCGCGTAGGTCCGTATAGCGTTTTCAGCAACTATAAAATGTGTATTTAATACCAATATACGAGTACCAGTATCTGCTATGAGTACGCTGATTATTTCTTAAACGTATTCCATAAGAGTTTCTAATAATTTTTCTTCTTCTTCTTCTTCCTTGTTGTAGACCTATGTGGTCTGTTCTTCAAAGTGTTGCTCCTCCTGTGAGGTAGATTCTCATCTTTCCTTCCATCTTTTAAGAGGTCTTCCACGAGGACGAGTCCCATAGGGCTGATTATGCAATGCAATATAGGGGAGTCTGGCGGTGTCCATTATTTGAACATGACCGTACTAGTAAGCTCCATCTTTCACATCAACATTTAAAAAAGACTTTCGCAAGGAAGAAAAAAAAATTTTTTCAAAACACTAAGAAAACCGAACTTTTATTTTGTATAAGAAACTCACACATTAAAAATTAACATTTCACAAACTGTAAAAAATATGTAGGTACAGAAAAAAGCCGCACATCACTCCAAAAAAAAATTAAAAGTAGGCCTACAATGGATTAAAAAATTCTGTTATTTTCTGCTGCTTCGTGTGTTGAATCGACTTTTTAATACCGTAGTCACGCCATTTCTTTATGAACATTACATATACTGCAATAGAATCCTTCTGCTTAATGTACATCCCCGCCACCTGTAAAGTCTCTTCCTCTTCCTCTTCCTCTAGTGCTTCGTTGATGACAGTCTGAACTATCTCGTCATCATTCAACATTTCATTTTCAAGAGGGTCATCACCTTCAAGAACCCATTCCTGGAGTGACTGACTCACAGTCGCGACGCCGCCAGACGTTCGAGTTGCTACTCGTCTCCTAGACTTCCTAGAAGAGGCCGGTTAAAGCGTTGCGACGGTTAAAGCGGCGCCGGTTAAGAGAGCGTCTACTGTATATGTCTTATTCTGGTATGCCTCACGCGATCTCTTAGTGTCTTGCTTGCTATCGTCTTCAGTGTCTTCATTTCAAAATTCCTCAAAACTTGTTTGGTCCTTACTGTATCGGCCCTTGCTTCGACATTGGTCCAACACATGCTTTATAGATTCTCATCTTACTTTTAATGGCCTATGCGTAGCTATGTGTGTGGTGTTAAATATTCACAGAATTTCTGAATTACCACTATAATAGGGTGGAATTAACTATAATAGGAATTTATTGTGTTTTTTCGGATCTTGAGTATATCTATGTAACTTGTGTTAAGTAAAGTAACCATTCTGAATTAACTTTACTGGTCTTCTCTAGTTTCGATCCGGTGCATATTTATTCCAGATATTCTCAGAAAAAACGTTCTTTGCCAATCAACTACTTAGTAGATTTATTGATAAAAGATTACACATTAGAAACAAGTCGATAAAAATTAACTCAAAAGCGGAATAAACTGTTTTACTTCATAGTTATGGAATTTCACAATATTATATCATGTACTAGCGGACCCGACAGGCGTTGTCCTGCCCGAATGATTTTCTTCCTAGAACCAGATCATTGCGCCACCTACCGGGTCTAATCAAAACCATCTAGAGACCCACTCAAACTTACACAAAAAATTCATCAAAATCAGTCCAGCCGTTTAGGAGGAGTTCAACTACATACGCTCGTACAGAATAATTAAAGATAACGCAGTAGGTATACAAAAAATAAATTGTAGGAATGGCGTAAAACGCAAAATTCAATTTATTATCAAAAAATATATGTATTCGTATTGTTGCCGTCAGTCATGCATAATCTAATTTACAATACAATATATATTTTAGATACTCGTGGTTGAAATGCACGAAAAAATAAACGAATCCATACTCCTTGTGGAGTTGCTATGCCGAAGTGCAGCTATTGATTAACTATTCAAGCGGTGAAATTAAATTACGCAATACGTCACAGAGATTCCTTAAGCATACAAGAATGCACGTCCACCTTGGCAACAAATGAACAATAACAAATATAACTCCTAGACATGAATTCTGAACTATTATATAAAATTACATGTGTAATACACACCACCGATATTACTATACAAAGCTTCTAAGTTAAATTTTAACCAAATATTTTTTTACTCTTTCTCTTAGTTATACAAAACATATCGAAATAAAAACACACAAATGTTAAAATCTTTAGGTTTTCACGTGTATCATAACGTAAGAATGTGGTGGTCCATGGGTAAGTTAGTTCGGTTAATGAAAACATTTTAAGGATTAATTGTATCTCAATAGAGACGAAGATTTAAAAAAAAATTCTGCTTAATGCTTACAAATGCTCTGCTGGAGTTTCACTCCAGGCGTTATCTAACAGTGTGATAATTGCGTAAGCCTTTCACGTTGCATTAATAAAGATGTTATGCTTAATGCTTACAAATTATCTTAATAGATGGCGCTAGTGTAGATTGACCTTCAAAAATGTGAAGTTATTTAAAAAATAGTAGAATATATACAAGTTCCAAAAATTTGTCAGACGTAGTGGTCGTTAGAAGAGCGGACTGGGGAATGTTGTTAACATAAAGTGATCGCTTAACTCAACCAAGTAAGTCATAAGTCATAAGTCCTGTAAACGCCTCGACTATCATATTCGTCTCTATTGAGATACAATTAATGCCTAAAAATGATTAACCCGCAATGGGTAACAATCCAGTATTTGTCTACAATTATTTGTATAAGTTAAAAAAAATGTACTGAAAACATTTTACACACAAACCACCCGAAAAACATCAAAAACATCGTCTTCTATATATGCACAGACTTCAAAGAATGCTTTGATATCGAAGACATAGCTATAGTACTTTAATCTCCAGGTTGATCCGATTTTCGGTCGAGATGTATTTTTTCAGTGAGAATAAAATATAATATAGGGTGTTTTTTTACAGGTTTGGTTTTAAAACTGGCAAAATTGTTTTTACAGACTGTCAATTTGACAGTTGACAGTTGACAGTTGATTTGTAGTAAGTATGTTTTGCCATTTCACCATGAATAGACTGACGTCAGAACAGCCCTTGAAAATTGTGCAAATTTATTTTGAAAATCATGATTTGGTTCGCCAAACTTATCGTGCACTACGTCCATTTTACGGTCGATATAATCATCCATCCGAACAAGTTATTCGAAAGATTGTGGATCGTTTTCGCACCACGTACACTCTAGTGGATAATACGCATCCACAAAGACGACATTGTCGAAAATTGGATTTCCCGATTGCGCATCATTCGAGCTAGCCGTGGTGCTCATATGGCCGAAATCATATTTAAACAATAATGGCATAAAATTATCTATTAAATAAAGCCAAATATCATAGATATTAGCATTTTAATGTGTTTTTTTTTTCATTTTGAATATGTATTGTATACCTCTAAAAAAACACCCTATACATTTTTGCAGTTATATAACCATATGGTTAAATAACTGCAATAAGTGGGACCCTTGAACGTGTCAAAGTTTAAAGTTATGGTATTTGATAAGGAAGAATGTATGACGGATTGTGACATAAGTGCGAACGATGAGAAATTAAACCAAGTTTCCGAATTTATTTTTCTGGGAAGCGTGTTTACAAAAGATGGAAAAATGGAGAAAGATATCGAAATAAGGGTGGGAGCTGAAAACAAAAGAAATAGTGTACTCAAAGTCATTACCGCAAATAGAAATATATCGACTGAAGGAAAGATGGCACAATAAAGTTCTGGTGCCGACCCCTATGTAGGGAAGTGAAGCTTGAAGTTGGCAGAAGTAGGATGAAAGTAGGATAAATACCGTAAAAATGAGGTCACTAAAAAGAATGTGCGGAAAACAATGTATGATAGAATATCTAATGATGAAGTAAGAAAGGAATGTAAGGCGGATGAATAAATAAAATTAAGAAAGGGTCACTAAGATGGTTTGGACATATAGAACGAATGGATGAGGGAAGAATGGTTAAAAAGATATATACATGTAGTGTGAATAGCAAAATAAGTCGAGGATGGCCAAGGAAGACATGGCACGACATGGCGTCGACGAAGTAGGAACAATCGACGAGCGTGCATGTAACGATGTGTGAATGTAGAAGAGACACGAGAGTTATGTCAGGATAAAACAATGTGATAATCCATACTCTCTGTCTACCCCTCCAGAGAAATGGTTGATGGTTAGTTAGTTAGTTAGTTAGTTATCAAATCAAATAAAATCAGTTTATTTCATCAATAGACATTACAAAATGATTTAAGGCATCTATTGAAAAGAGGTAAAATAATATATTGTATATAGTATGCTACCAGGAACGCATGAGAGATGGTTCGACACCAGGAAGGCAAGATACACTCCAAAATCAAGAGAATTTGCTTTCTGAACGTACTTTCACTAATATGAAAGACGTCGATCTCTGTATAACTTGAACATAAAAAGAATAACATTATCTGATCTGAATTTTCCAAAAATAAAGTAACGTTTACTCACCTCATATCACACCAAATATTAAATTAGGTTTATTATTAATTAAATAATTATATATTTTAATTACATTTCATTAAGCATTACACTGCGTGAATTCATATTCCATAAATATTAAACTTATTGAACGCTAAGGCATTATCACTTTGGAATTCCATAGTAATATACTTAAGAAATTGAAAATAACTTTGTTTAATCCACAAAATATTTAAAAAAATGTTTTAAAAAACACGACATGTGTCGGAGGATACCTCCACCTTCAGGTGTAAAAATACATGTTTTATATTTTTACTCATGAAGATGGAGGTATCCTCCGAAACATGTCGTGTTTTTTAATATTATGTGGATTAAACAAAGCTATTTTCAATTTCCACAAATATTCATTCATGGGACCGCATAATAAACATCTTACTACAAAATACGAGTAAAAAAAAATTAAGAAAATCAATTAAAAAATGATGAGAAATAAGTGATTCTGGAGTAACCGCCGATAAGCAAAGAAAGAAATTGACCAAGGAAAAACCCAGGCAGACCTGAAGTGTAAGGTAAAAACGTAACATGGCATTTTATAACAGCACATCCTTTAAGGATGTGTTGGTGAATTTGAAAGTGCGGATGTATTGCAATCATATGATTTGAGATTATACGAGTATACGAGTATGTATGTTAATGTGTTAATGAAAATAGTCAACATGAAGATAGTTCTGTGCTATTTTTCCTATTGTTATAACATAATTTAAAGCATCAATATTACCTATGTAATAGTATTAAGTACGCAGGCTCATCAATATTTTATGTAAATATTATGCATGTACATAAAATATATATATGTAACGTGATCTTTTCGTTTAAACATATTTTTTATATGATACCATGACCTTGAAATTCTGTAACAGCCGAAGAAGAGATGTCAGTCACGTTTAGATATTTAAAATTTTGTATAATGTTCATAAATTATGCTATTCTTTAGAAACATATCGTAGAGGCCCGGGAAAAGCCAAGAGTTCCGTTCTTTTAACAATCGTTATGTGTACCTATTATACTAGTCGTCTGATCTGTAGAATTCATCAGAAGTAAGACCTTTAAACTGGCCTATTGTTAGAGTAACATGAACAATTTGTTGGTAGATCTGGATAAACGTGGCAAACAGAAGCATGAGGACCAAAAGTAAAATTAATTTTACATAGCATCAGTTGAGTCATTTTTAGTTAAAATGTAAGACCGGATTTCTGTTTCCTGATACACGTATTATTCATTAAGTCTGCTTATCGAAGGGATAAGCAGAAAGAATGGACCGCCACACTGTTCTTTCTTGAAGTACTTATCTTGCTTTGTCAACATTCATACATCGTGTCATGCACGTACGTCGATTTCTCCGATTCCTCACATGGCCGACCTTTAATATTTGATTGATTTGCTCATGCCACGTTTTCCTCGGTCTTCCTCTTTTCTAATTAAGTTTACCTCGTTCATATCTGAAGTACACACATGAGACACTCAACTTTTAGATAAATATTTAGGTATGAATTTCACGTGCTATGATTTCAAAATTATATTAATATATGCTTGAATGTTTTTTTTTTATGATAACTCATCAAAAAAAATGGTTATACCCAGAGTCGCATATGATCAAGCCTCTATGAAATTGTACAACTTTGAAAAAAATATTTCGAGTTTGTGTCGTCTACCTTGTAAATCCTGAATTACCTTTCTCAAAGTCTTTATTGAGTATGAAAACAGCCATATACTCGTATATGTCACTGCTACAATTTAAAATTTTATTATTATTAAAATATGAAGGTCCACGTCCGGTACACTTACCGTCTTAAGAGGATATATAGATTTATCACATGTGTGTCTAAGAGATCTCGCAAAAAATATGTCGCAATTACAAAATCTCCAGATCACTTTATTGAAAACAAAATGTACAAAAATAACATGGCCGCATAACATTAAGATATTGTCTCGAGTTGCTAATCTTTTATTAATGAAACGAGAATGGGTTTTCGCGAAAACGTTGCAGAAATTGTGGTCGGCAGTAAAATAAAGGATGCAACTAATTTGCTGACCTTGGAGCGAGTAATGGCGACCCTAGAGCCAGAGCTCGGCGGCGTCTAATTGTCTCTTTAATTAACTTTAAAGAACCGTCTGCGGCCGCTGTGGAGAGGAAACTACCGTACGTGTTACAATACCTAGATACAATAACATGAAACCACACTATAATAATATTACTTCTGTTAGACGTTCATGGGGAACATTTGCTAGCCAAATTATGTACAGATCATTATTCATGATACAAAAATATAAACAATGATATTTATAACACTGATGAAGGGCTTCTGTGTCCAAAATATGTTTGTTTGTTTTTTAATTTTTTTTTTTTTAATGTTCGTGTTGTACAAAGTTTAAAAAAACATTGTTCAATATTTAATACCATTAAGGTTATTAAAAATATATGTTATATCTTATATGTTAACAAGTCTAAGGTCATGATTTTCCGAAAAAGAAAATATGGAATCGAAGCAAGAGCAGACACTGTCGGGACGAAACATCTCTTAAGAGTAGCAAAAATGAGAACGTTGCAACCTATTGTGGGAAGAGCCCTTAGAGATAGGATACCTAATGAAGAAATTCGCAAATCCTGCAAAAATGAAGACAATTCGAAGACAGAGTAAGCAGAGAAGACATAGTGATATCCTGCATAAAATGATCGCAAGATCTGCAATCAGAATAAGAAGAATAAATAGAAGAAATCAGGACATTCTGCAATATTAGCGAGAATGGTTAAAATCTGGAACAAGTAGATTAGTTTGTAAATTTTGATAGTATGTTTACAAAGTATAGGCGGGTTGAGAGGGATATTGAAACAAGGGTTGAAGCAGGCAACAAAGAGAACTTAAAGTGGTAATCGCAAACAAAAACCTATCCAAAAAACAGTGCACAATGGTATTCTTCTGACACTTATGTATGCAAGCGAATAATGGAACTGGCAATAGAAGGATGAAAGTAGAATAAATGCAGTAGAAATGAGATCTCTTAGACGAATGTGTGGATATTCTGTGTATAATAGAGTATCAAATGAAAATATAAGAAGTGAATGCAATGCGAATGAGATGTTATGAACAAAACAATTAAAGGATCATTAAGATGGTTTGGACACATTGAAATGAATGAAGAAAGAATGGTAAGAAAAGTTAATGTTAACAGATCAAGTTTGGGCATACGGAACGCATACATGAAAAAAGAATAGTTTAGAAAATATACGTAACGATGAGAATGGATTAAGGAGTCGAGAGGAAGACCGAGGGAAACATGGCAAGACCGAATTAATCAAATTGTAATGGTCGGCCAGGATAGATTCGTGTGGTGGTCCTTTCTCTCTGTCTACCCTTTAGGGTAATGGCGTGATGGTTTGTTTATTTGTTAGGTTAGGTTAGGTTATGTAAGGTTAGAATTGGTGAATTGGGGGAATCGCTGTCGAATTCCATATTTTATCATCTATTATCGCTATAAATGTGTGCGTTTAATTAATTAAATATTGATTGCAAGAATTCGTAATAAGTAAGCTTATTATGTTAGTGGTGTATAACTAGGTTTTTAAAACTGATAATTTCGTTGGAGGCCCCCTCAAAAATAAAGGCACCAATGCCACATTTCTTTGCAAGGATTCTGTGGCGTTTACATGACCGTTCTCTTCATATTACCTACTTCATTAGGGGCAACGGTCTTTACTCATTCGAATCATACTTGGACATCCAATTCAAGGTCTGTTTATCTCATGCCAATAAATGAAAATTGCTTAAATACAAAATCAAGTTGTATATTTATTATCTTTATTTATTATCATAGTTTCCTCGTCTGACTCATAGAAAATGAACGAATATCGTAAGAAAAGCGTAAACAAATATCCCATACTTCTATATTATTCTAATTTAACTGAAAATATGATCGGATGCGGATCGTTACTATAAAATTACTTTAACTAACTAACTAATTTCCCCAGAGGGGTAGGCAGAGAGGATGGATCGCCACAAAGCTCTATCCTGATCGTACCATGCACGCACGTCGATTATTCCGACTTCGAATGTGACCGCCTTTTAGTAATTGATTAATTTGGTCATGACATGTTTTCCTCGGTCGTCCTCGGCTTCTTTTTCCACTCACGCTGCTGCTTGTGTACAACTTTTTAACCATTCTACTCTCATCCATTCGTTCCAAATGTCCAAAACATCTCAGGGATCTTTTTTTAATTTTATCCATGATACAGTCATCTGCCTTACATTTCTTTCTTATTTCATCGTTCGGTATTCTATCATACAACGTTTTCCCGCACATTCTTCTTAGTGATCTCATTTCTACGGCGTTTATCCTGCTTTCATCCTTCTTTTGCCAGCTCCAAGCTTCACTTCCATACATGAGGGTTGGCACTAGAACTCCATTGTGTACTGCCATCTTTGCTTCTGTGGATATATTTATATTTACATTAAATGTAAATATTATTGATGAAATTATTTTTTCGTATGAAGCACTTCATTTGTGGTGTGAAATAAATTAAAAATTTAAAGATTTTGTTTTAAGACCGCTTTATTTTGGTTGTTTTTTTTTTTAACTACGGACCGGTTTGGCTCCAAGCAAAGCTTCATCAGGATAAAATAAAATAAAATGTTTTTTAACCCTGATTCGAAAACGGTCCGTAGTTTGTGAAAGAAAACCTAATGAGGTGATGTTAAAATAACGACGAATATAAATTGACGACCTTCGTGGCCGAGTGGTAAGTGCATGACTGCCACCCCGAAGGTTCCGGGTTCGATTCCCGGCGAGGGCAGTGTGATTGTCACACTGTCTTTGGTCAGGTGTAGAATTCACGACACAAAAAATGGCGATAGATTAGCTACCTATCACATGATACGAGAATCACTATGATAGCTATAATACTCTTTACATCGATTTGGCTCATGCTGTCATGATGTAAAGAGCGATTCTATTTAAAAATATAAAATTTAACTTTTTTAATGTGTTTATTAATATAATATAATACGAGTATATAATTACAACATTTATTTATATTTGATTATTAGTACCAGTATTAAAGATTTTCATAAATAATTACAGTACTTTTTTAATGTGAATTATATAATCAAATGATTTTACCGAAATCTCTTGATGGAAGTTCATTTTAAATAATAATTAAATTAAACGATGTTTTTTTAACTACTTCCTCTTTTGTCTCTACATATTTCGACAGTGACTGGTTTCGCCAGGCTTGCTGGCATCGACAGACAGGTGCCACTGTTACTAACTTTCTACTTTATATATAATACATGCAGATCAGGGGTGGTAAACATGATTCTATATAAAAATAATCTTAAAATAATTATATAAAGTTTACTGAATTTAAGTATCGGTATTAAAGTTATTTAAGAGGATTCGTATTCAATATAATGGAATAAAATGTTTTATTAAAACTGACATATTTTATAATATGTAACGTTTGAAAATGTTATACTTTTATTTTTTAACTAACTAAGCCAACTAACCATCACACCGTCTCTCCGAAGGGGTAGGCAGAAAGAATGGACTGGCACAATTAACCGATGCGGCACTCCATCCTTCTCAGGTGTGATGGGTTTGCGAACCTCATCGCCACCAATAGGTATCTCCCCCGTATATATGAATGTATCTTATAAACCTTTTTACTTAAGTTCCTTACTACTAAATTGTGGGTAATATTATAATGAACTGAGACAATCAGTCTGAGCAGCAAATGTAGTCAGCTGCAGTTTGAAACCATTTTTATTCACATTCAAATTTAATATTACAGAATTTAAATATATAAATGTATTTTGTTTTTTTGAATGTATACAAATACTTGTAGACAAATACTGGATTTTACCCATTACGGGTTAATCATTAAGAATTAATTGTATCTCAATAGAGACAATTCAAGACTAAATAGAGAAATAATTGTCAGACGTGGTGTTCGTGAGAAGGGCGGAATGAGGAATGTTATATGATAACCAATGACAGGTCATAAGTCCTGTAAACACCTCGACTACCATATTCTGTTTCCAAAATAATTTACATCTTCGTCTCTATTGAGATACAATTAATATACATGTACAAACAAACAAAACAAACAAACAAAACCATCACGCCGTTTCCCAGCAGGGGTAGGCAGAGATGTATATACATGTATGTTATATATTATATGTTGGTCCGTTAGGTTGGCGTCCCCTATTTTGGTTTTTCCATCCATTCGTCCATATTTGAGCTGCAAAGGTCTGGAATCATAACAAAACAATTTATCGGCAGTATGTTTACCATATTTTATAAGGTTTCAAAATCACAGTTCGCAAAGCAGTGTAGTCCAGTGATATTACCCCTGATAATTAAATATAAAAATATTTGCATTTTTTAATGTGTATGGGGTATAATAATGATATTAATAATTTAATCGTGTTTCATATAACAACCTAAAAAATAATAAAAGACGTGCGATTTTGTAAAAACTAAAAGAACATGAATATTGGAACAACTCAGCATTTTTAATTTTATCATTCAAAAGGCTACCATACGAGTATATCGCGTTCGAGATATCTTAACACTAAAAAAACGTGTTTATTTTAGTTGAAGCAAAAATTCATACAAACCTTTGTTTAAACTCTGCGCGTTTTGTTCTCGGCTGTGTGTTGATGTTAGATCCAGCATAACTAATATACAGGTAAAAGAGACTTTGTCATCACGTTCCGAGAAGCGTCACTTGCGAGCAAAGCTATAAAGCCTGATGCCACTTCAGAGCTGGATCATTCGTCAGTGGACTGTTTAGTGTCAACGTTGTTAGAGTGGAGTGAGGAATATTCCACGACCATGACGAAGATCGCAGCTCTTGTCTTTTTGGCCATGTTTGTGGGATTCAACATTTTAAATGTTAGTGAACTTGTTAGTTTTGAACATCTTAAAATGATTGTGTTAATTAATTGATGGTCTTCTGCTTAAAATATTAACTACACGGCGCTTCTAAAAATTTTACATGTTTTCGTCCCGGGTGTGAAATGTTCTATTGCTAAATTAAAAAATGCGAAAATCGATTTTCATTAGTCCAACGGTCTTTCTTGTTATACATAATTGGTTGGAATAACAACTCCTGCTAATGAATGTGTAGAGTATGCTACTTCTGCTAGAGCTACCTTATATATGCATAATGGTGGATAATTATACAGTGTATCATTGATGATAAAAAATATTCCAAAAAACAATTTTATGTGAAATCGTATATTGTGAAATCGTATATTGTCTACACACGCATATTTACAAATGCAATCATTAAAATACGAGTATATTATATACAACACATACATGTTTACAAATGTTATCACTAATATATGGTACAAGTTAAATCTAAAATATAAACTAACTAACCATCACGCCGTCTCTCCGAAGGGGTAGACAGAAAAATGGACCCCCACACTGTTCTTACCTAAAATACTTTCTCACGATTTCTCAACATTCATAGATCTTCTTTTTTTCCTCCTGACTCCTAACGTGTCCGACATTTAATATTTGATTGATTTTATCGTGCCATATATTCCTTGGGCTTCCTCCATATCTTTTTCCGTATACAGTACTAGTAACATATATTTGTATTGGTTTCCTCTTTTTATTTTGTTCCACCCTCTCTGACTACCTCTATAAGGATATGGCGTAATAGTTTTTGGTCCTAAAAAAATATTTTTAAACAAGTACGTTATTATGAAATACGTATATAAGATATTTAATTATTTATTTCTTCTTTTCCTTCTCCTTCTTAAAAAAATCTCGTTTCGGAGGTTGGACAACTTGGTGGCTATTTTTAAAGCTCGCTTAAAAACATTCTTAATTGTAGAAGCATATCAATGCGTGAAATGACGGACGGTTATTATTTACAGGTGAATGGTCGTTACATAAAAAACCTCCCGGACTCAGTAAGCGACGAGCTGACCTTCGAGGCCGCGCTCATCGAGGACTTCGAAAGGGTTTCTTCTGGCCTCCCGCTGCTCCCCGCGGAGAAGACCTCCCTTACCTACTTCCTCAGGGAGACGGAGGATTACCAAAAACTGATGGACAGCTTCAAAACCATGGATCATGCGTCACAAATGCTCATCATTTCATATATGCTCGAGAACCAGGTGCTGGTAATCCAAAAAGCCAAATTAGTTCACGAGAAAGATGACTATTAAACAACGAGAAAAATAATGTATGCTATAATATTTATAAACAGAGAAAAATAAACATTTCAGCTGACATACTCATTTTTTGACTAGCTCTCGTCGCGACAGACGGGGACACGCACTCAATTCATGTTTTTGTTTAAATATTTTCCCGCCATTCCATTAGAATTCATTAGCATTTTATGAAGAATTTAATTGTCTAAACTGAAGACCAACAAGAGAATTTAAGACATGAAAGTGATAATTTGGTGATCTATTAAGAATTTAATATAATTGCTGGGCTTCAATCACAAAAAACACAAGGCCATACGACTCTCCCTGGACGCACCTAAATGCACCAATAGATCATTCAACTGCACCTAGGATCGGGCATTCCGGTTTCAGATCCGTCTAGAAAATCCCCCTAAAATACATCATCCTTCAGAAGATCCCTCCGAGCCTCTAAGATTGAGCACCCGCTTAAACTAATAACTTGTCAAATCTTATTTTCGACACAATAGTCACAAGAGCTGAATTTCAGTATCCCACAAGGTCCATCCAAATAAGGACAGAACAAATTATAATCTCAGAAAACTATTGTGAAATTCTATGAACCTCCACACCAGTATGGTACAACGTTATACTTTATAATGTATAAATTAATATATCATGGAAACATTGATTTAACTCCAATATAATACAAGACAGAAGTAAATTTCATAGCGTAGGTACTCTTCAAATAATGATCATGTTTATAATCCTGCTGATTTCTCCATCGTCTATCTTATGTCTGCGGTCACAGGAACACACAATACTTACTTTCAAAGACAATATAACTCTTGCGGAACCTTAGCGTCCTTGTTAATTAATTGTACCTTCCATTATCTATTATATCATGCTCTTAGTCTCAGTTTTTTTCCCTCTTTGTCCAGCCAATACATTGGCAGCCATTAAGGTAATTCAAGGAATAAAAGTTTTCATAAAATAATTACTTCTACATTCATAGGAAACAATCACTTTGTTACATTATACAATATAATAATTATAATCAAGATTAATTTCGTCTATATTTTTTTTTGTGTAACATAAAAAAATATTGTGTTTTCCTACGTGTCCCTCCTCAGTGTAAAAATTGTAACACGTAGGGAGGACATGTATAGTCCGAAAGAGTTTGTGAAAAATTGAAAAAAAAACTGAAAATACAATGTTTTACAAAAGTTATTCAAATTAAAATTCAATTCATTTTTCACGTGACCGAGACTCCTCAGGGCATTATAAATTTGTCATTTATAAGACCCTCCAATAAGTTGCAAGAACATGGATTCATTGAAATGAAAAAGAAGGGTCATCAAATTGATATCACTAGATAATCCTTATTATCCCACTTCTTATTCTACTTCCATGTTGTAATCCTATGTGGTATGTTCTCCAGAGTGTTGCTCCTCCTGTGAGATAGATTCCCAGCTTTCCTTCCATCTTTTAGGAGGTCTTCCACGAGGACGGGTCCCATGAGGCTGATTATGCAATGCAATATAGGGGAATCTGGTGGTGTCCATTATTAGGTAATCCATCTTAGCTTATATAAAAAATATTATACTGATTAAAATGCTTACCATTTCAGTCAAGCACAGGAGAACTGACTATTAATTTAATTTTGAAAATTGGCTTAACACAACACACTTTTGTACGTTAACATCGTGATATTATATTATATTTTTGAACCTAGGTATTAAGGCAATGTACCTAATAAATGTCTACAACTTAAACAGTTTTATCATTTATTTTTTTCAACCATAGTTTAAGTATTCAATTGGCCTTTATAACAATTTTTAAAGAATTCTAATTCGTCTAAGATCTCTTAGACGAATGTGTGGATACTCTGTGTATGATAGAGTGTCGAATGAAAATATAAGAAGTGAATGCGGTGCGAATGATGGTGTCATGAACAAAATAATGAAAGGATCATTAAGATGGTTTGGACATATGGAAAGAATGAATGAAGAAAGAATGGCAAAAAAATTATATTTGAACGATGTAAATGGAACCAGAAATAGAGAAAGACCGAGGAAAACGTGGCACGATAAAAAAATCAAATATGGAATGTCGGCCATGTGAGGAGTCAGAGAAATCGACGCGCGTGCATGACACGATGTATGAATGTTGAGGAATCGAGCGAAATATGTCAGGAAAGAAAAGTGTGGCAGTTCATTCTTTCTGCCAACCCCTTCGGGGAGACGGCGTGATGGTTAGCTAGTTAAAGAATTGTATAAACCTTATGATCGTATAACATAACATTACCGTATTCGCCTGTATGTATACCTATGTATTGATATCTGTACACGCCCGACAGTGCTCCTCCTTTATACATGTATTTCATATTCTACGAAGGGAGCACTGCCAGTGTTAGGGTAAATGGAGACATCACGCCTTGGTTTGATATCACGAAGGGTGTTAAGCAGGGCTGCGTGATGTCTCCATGGTTGTTCAATCTGTATATGGACAAGTGTATGAAAGAACTTAAAGGTATAAATGCTGGTGCTAAGATGAGTGATCTGTCTGTAAGCTGTCTGCTTTACGCGGACGATGCCGTTCTCGTTGCGGATAGTGCGGACGAATTACAAGTCTTGGTGTCGAGAATGAATGAGGTATGCAAGTCAAATGATTTAATGATGAATGTCGGAAAGTCCAAGGTGATGGTTTTCGAAAGGGAAGAGCAAATGACAGTTTGTAATATAAGTGTGAACGAAGAGAACTTGGAACAGGTGAGGGAATTTGTGTATTTAGGTAGTATGTTCACAGCAGATGCCCGAACGGATAGTGACGTCGAAAGAAGGGTTGGTGCGGGTAACAAAGTGAATGGAGCTTTAAAAATAGTTATTGGAAACAAGAATTTATCAATGAAAGCAAAACGGCCGTTCACAATGGAGTTCTGGTCCCAACCTTAATGTATGGAAGCGAAGCATGGAACTGGCAAAAGAAGGATGAGAGTAGAATAAATGCGGTAGAGATGAGGTCCCTAAGACGTATGTGTGGTAGAACGATATACGACAGAATCTCAAATGCTGATATAAGAAAAGAATGTAGAGCGGAAGAAGGTATAATGAACAAAATTATGAAAGGATCGCTGCGTTGGTTCGGACATATGGAACGCATGGATGGAGAAAGAATGGTTAAGAAAGTATACGTTAATGATGTAAATGGGGTACGAAGTCGAGGCAGACCGAGGAAAACATGGCATGACCAAATTAATCAAATTTTAAAGGTTGGTCATGTTAGAAGTCGGAGGAATCGACGTGCGTGTATGACTCGTTGTATGAATGTGGAGGAAGCTAGAGAGGTTTGCCAGGATAGAGTAGTGTGGCGGTCCATTCTCTCTGCCTACCCCTGCGGGGAAACGGCGTGATGGTTTGTTGTTGTTGTTGTTGTTTCATATTCTAAAAACTATTCCTTATGAAGCACCCTAGCACATTATGTATTATAAAATATTCCATTTAACCAACTAACCCTGAGAATTAATATAAATTTTCGATTTAGGTCTCACATTTTATCTTAACAGTTGCATAAATAGTTAGCCTGGATGAAAAATAATAATCATTTATTCTTATGATTTTACGGTTTACAAAAGAAAACATTTCTATGAAAAAAAATAACCTCCCCGGCGGGGAATCGAACCCCGGTCTCCCGCGTGACAGGCGGGGATACTGACCACTATACTACCGAGGACCACGAGTCGTTTGACGAATTATTTCATTATCAATATTTATTTCGAACTGATTGTTCATGGAAAAATGACATCTATTGGTGATTTTTAAAAACATTAACAATTTCGTATTACAAAGTTAAATCAAAATTCGATAGATGTCTATACTAAAGATCTGAAATTGACCATTTAACTTATCCTTGTTTTGAATTATTATCTGGAAAACTATTTGTTCAAATTATACCTAAAAATGTACATTTTAACACGACGCTGTTCTTATTAAGGAGGGAAAACTTGAAAAAGACGTGGTACTAAGGACAAATAACGGAAGAGGCAATGTCATAATCTTTCCGAAGTGCTTTGTGACAACAATGCAAAAATTACCAATTTAAAGAAAGGTTAACTAAACTGCAGGGAGACTAGCCTTTCACTACGGTTCAGAATGCTTGGCTGTAAGAACCAAAGTAGAAATACAAATATTGCAGGGATGAGGATGTTGAAGTGGGCTACTAGAGTGACGAGGAAGCTTCAAACTGTTCCCATGACGGAATAGTCAAGAAGAGTCACCAGCGATGGTATGAGTATAGGAAAAGGCGAAAACCACATTGTCCAAAAGGCCTTCCAACTAGATGCTGGATGAAGAGGATGGGATTGGACATCGGATGGTTCTCATCCTTCATCAGTGCATAAATAATTAATATTTAAAAAATGACTATTTCCATATCAGAGTGAATTACACATGATACTGGAAGAATTGTTTTTCTAAGCAGGCTGTAAATAATTTCCAGAAAGAAAAATTTATTACTAACTAACTAACCATCACGCCGTCTCCCCAAAGGGGTAGGCAGAAAGAATGGACTGCCACACTTTTCTTTCCTGACATATTTCTGTCGCTTCCTCAACATTCATACATCGTGTCATGCACGCTCGTCGATTTCTCTGACTCCTCACATGGCCGACATTCAATCGTCTTCCTCTATTTTTAGTTCCATTTACATCGTTAATGTATACTTTTTTTACCATTCTTTTTTCATTCATTCTTTCCATGTGTCCAAACCATCTTAATGATTCTTTCATAATTCACACCATCATTCGCACCGCATTCACTTCTTATATTTTCATTCGTCACTCTATCATACCGATAATCCACACATTCATCTAAGAGATCTCATTTCTACTACATTTATTCTACTTTCATCCATCTTTTGCCAGTTTCATGCTTCGCTTCCATTATTAATATTATTATTCTGATGACTTGTATTTTAAGTGCGTCGTTTTGTAAAATCAATTACTCCAAGAGCGCACTAGGAAATGACTGACCGAACAGTGCAGTCTTCAGAAGTTTCTTAAATTTAGCGTCACTATCCTCATACTTAATACTAACATGGACGTTATTCCACGCAAACGGACCTACAACGCTGAAAGCACGATCATAGAAACATGCTTTATTGGCTCTGACTGGAACTGCTATGTTGTTTGCACTTGTTTCTACTGATCGGAGTAAACGTTGCCTTTCCGTTGGCATGGGTGTCACGCAGAGGTCCGATATATACGCTGGCGCTCTCTGGTGTCAAGCCTTAAACACTGTCAAACACAATTTATATTTTACTCGCTCATACATAAGGGTTAATACAAGAACACCATTGTGCACTGCCATTTTAGCTTTTTTGGATAGGTTTTTGTTTGCAATGACAACTTTAAGTGCACCATTCACTTTGTTGCCTGCCTCAACCATTCTTTCAATATCCCTCTCCACTCGCCCATCTTTTGTAAACATACTACCCAAATACACGAACTCATCTACTTTTCACCATTCACGCTAATGTTGCAGATTGTCATGATTTTTTCTTTTTCAAAAATCATTACCTTGGACTTAGTCACATTCATTATCAGATCATTTCGCATGCATACCTCGTACATACTATTTACCAGGACTTGTAGTTCACGCTCAATGTCTGCAAGGACAGCGTCATCCACATACAAGAGACATTTTGGAACCTACATCCAACTCTCTTAGCTCTTTCATACACTTGTCCATATATAGATTAAATAACCACGGGGACATTACGCAACTGTTCGACAACTTTATTGATATCAAACCAGGCTGTAAGATCTCCATTTACTCTGACACTAGCAGTGCTTTCCGTGTATTGCATGTCGGCCACGTGAGGAGTCAGAGAAATCGACGCACGTGCATGACACGATGCAGTTTTAAAACATTAATCAATTCCTTCGTCGTGTCCCGACTAGATTACTGCAATGGTGTCTACGCCAACATCCCCAAACAGTAAACAAATAAACTCCAGTCTGCATTCAATGCAGCAGCAAGACTGTTAAGGGGTGTCCCAAAGAGTTGTCACATAACACAGCATCTTAAGGAGCTCCACTGGCTGAAATGTCCAGAAAGGATACAATACAAGCTCTGCTGGACGGTCTATAAGGCGTTGCATGGAATGGCACCAGCTTATATATCTGAACTCTGCATCAACGAGAACCTGAATGCTAGAAAGTCTACATTGAGATCAGCTAAGTCTTCTGCGATCGGTAGATTGACTGTGCCAAAACGCTGTCCAAGCACAAACTTTGGCGACCGAGCCTTCGCGGTAGCCGGCCCTTCAGCCTGGAACAGTCTTCCAGCAGACCTTAAGTTCATTGAGAATCAATCAGAGTTTAGATCGAGACTCAAAACGCACCTTTTCAAATTATCATTTCCTGACAGGAAGGGCTGATCGACTTCGTCAGGTGCAGCCCTCATACTAAATATGTTTATATATTTTTTATCATTATTATTATTATTATCTAGTTGATAAAACGGAGCATATTCTACAGCGCCCTTGAGATGAGTAATTCATAAAAATGGCGCTTTATAAATTATCCAATTTATTATTATTATTATTATGAATGTTGAGAAAGCGAGAGAAATGTCAGGAAAGAAAAGTGGCAGTCCATTATTTCTGCCTACCCCTTCGGGGAGACAGCGTGATGGTTAGTTAGTCTATTAAGTATACGTGAACATGATACTGAAATCGGTAAAAAGCGTGCTTCATTATATTTCAACGATTCCTTGAAATATTTTTCCATCTATGCCTATCCCTGATGAATAGATTTTCCCAATGCTTCTTGAAATTAAATAGAATAACAAATAAATTTAGCTCTGTCCTATTGGTATACTGAGGACCAGTATAACAACCGGAAAGGTCATTTATTTTATGACCCTAATAACATAAGTCACCTAACTAACTAACTAACAGGGATTTCTTAAAAGCCTTTGACAAAGTTGATCATTCAATTATTTTCGTAAAACTTCGTAAAATTGGTCTTAGTGACACCCAAGTCCAATTTTTTCAATAATTACCTTTCCAAGAGACAACAGCTTGTGACTTATGTCTTCCACTTGTGACTCTTCCAATCCAATAAGTTCTCCACACCTTGTGAAGTTCCTCAGGGTTCCATCCTAGGACCATTGTTATTTACAATTTTCCAATAGCCTCTTGTTTACCGGCGATTTTAAAAATTTTCAAAAAAATTAAATAGGTCTCTGAAAATCTCTGGGGAAGACAACGGTAAACCAATCCAGTAGCACTTCCCAGGAAATTACTATGGCGAGAAAGCTTTCCAAGCAGAAGTTCATTAATTCCCAGGGTTTTTAGATTGCAAAATGAATTCAACTTAGATTTTATCTTTTGATTTTAAGGAAAATGCCCCGAAGCTTTGAAACTTCCAATCTGCCACATTCAGATCTTTTATAAAAGACTATATGAAAAGATAAATAATTATGGAGATATTGCTAAAGGGGAAATAATTACACACCAGGACAGTGTCCACAGATCATCTCACCTTGTCTCCTTGAATGACACTGCCTCCATCAATTATGTTTGTGCCGTCACAGTAGATTACGTCAAGTCCTACAATGACGTTCAGATTACTATTGAATTGAAATGTTATTATTATATAGTACCTACTTAATAATGTGAAATACATTAATCAAGGAGAATAAATAAAAAAGAAGTTTTAAAAAACTTACTTTATTTTTAAATATCATAGTACACTTAATCATGTAGGTGCAAATAAAATAAAAACATATCAAATCCATATAAACATTTTTCAGAAAACGGAAAAATTAATACAAATTACAAAAATAAAGATCGGGGAGACGTTTTCCAAATCTCTTTATTCAAGAAATTTTGTAACACAGATTATGTATTACAAGATTTTACAAATATGAGTACATACATACATATTTATATAATAATTGGAAATGAATAAAATTATTGATCCACCTTCACTCTCATATCACACCATTGGCACTGGCGATTTACGCCATCGACAGTTTTCTTGTGTAAAACTAACAACCACGATCTACGGGTAAGGAAGGATGTATAATATATCAGGAAATAAATATTTGTGAACATCAGGGCCACACAACAGATATGCACGAAGAAAGTTCATTTTTATGCAAGAGAACAAATTCAGTCTTGAAATAATACACTCACCGTGCGTGCATATTAATTATTCCGGGCTACATACTTCCAGCTAAATGTTAATTACAGGTAAGACATGGACTAACTTCCTAATCATTCAGGAAAATGGGTAACCAAGAAAAACAGAATACTAAGAATGCAAGCAGTTTTAAAGAGTGAGAAAAGTATGTGTCCTTCGTCTCTAAATTGAACATATTTAGAACTGAACGAAAGGCAGGTCTTAAAAAATGATTTTACACAGAATACATTATCTAACAACACAATTTAATGACCCGTATGCCCTTTGTAAATTTTTGCACTATTCCAGGTGACAGTTAAATTGAAAAATGTATTAATACGTTAATATCAAATATTTAAAATGTTCCGAGTCAGTTCATGCATTGGAATGGAATTTTGGGTACATTGTTCACACAATTATAATGCAAAAATAAGATTTTATACACAAGCATTTTTATTTATCTGAAATTCTACACAAGGCGACCAGAATGTCAAGTTATTAGAAAAGTCTGGAACACAGATTTGACATTTACCGTCATGAACTAATTTGATCACATTACTAATAATTTTCTAGATGTTTAGATTAGATTAAACCTGGTTCAAAGAGCTTATACAGTGGAGGATCATTACAAAAAACAAGAAAACATTTTGATCTATCTAAAAATAATTTTATTGACAAAACAGATCACTATGAAATAGACGGCCATGACGTAGAAGGGAATTGTGACATAAATAACTTTGTTAAATGGCGTCTACTGGATCCACGTCCTCGTCCGAACTGATTTCATCGCCGAACTCGATGTCTTCGTCAAATCCGTCGTCAACGAAGGTGACGGTTTCATTAATACGAACGGTTTCTGGGAATTCACCATATGTCTTAAGGTTTCTAGCTTCATCGGGTGTATACCTTAATATGACATCGGCCTTGGCATCTTGATAGTCTCGGAGTCCGATTAGGATTATGTCGCCTTGATTAATCCATACCTTTTTTCGAAGTTTTCCTCGTATGTGGCATAATCGTTTAGATCCATCAAAGCACATGGCCTCCAAGCGGCCATTACCCAGCATTTTTGTCACTTGGGCGTACTCTTGTCCATCTTCTTTAAACACTAATTCACGTTTTTCCGTTTCATTTTCGTTCTTTCCACGACGCCTGTTTTTACCTCCTTTTCCCTTATTCTTAGGCATTCTGAACTATTGAGATCTACTAAACATTAAGTTTATAAAGGTCAAGAACTTCGACAACGACAAAAGCCTTCACGTCCAAGTCGCAGGGTATGAAACATGAAAGACTGACAGACCTGAGAACCAATGAAATTTCAGATTTCATAATTTATTCGCATGGCAGCATTGTATTTACACCGAAACAGTTTTCTATTGCAGACACCGACTATACCGATCACACGTTGTATATTTCATTCGCTAGATGGGGGAATGGTTCACTTTTCAGATTAAAAATAAATAGCGTCTCTGCAATAGTGAACGGGGTCGTCCGACGCCATGTTGCAGTTTATCGTTCGCACGAAAACATTGTGAGCACGTGGATTTAAATATTATTCTCTAACTACACCAAACCAAGGATTAATTGTGGGTTTACACATAAAACTTAAAACTTTGTGCGTTGTGCTAGTGATTAGAAAAAGAACAGAATCATCCCATCTTCTTGGTAAGTAGTAAATTATCTATTTCACCGGGTCCACCTAACCACCCATTCTCGGTATTGAAAGATTTGTGGAAAATATGATATTGCCCTAAAAATAAATGCTTTGTGTGTGCAAAGTACTGCTATAATTGACAATTTGATTTCATGAAACCCATTTTTTCGCTATTTACGCACCAGCAATTCCACGCATCAACATTGCGTAACATTGTGGAACCCTTCAGTAGTAAAACAATGTTTTTTTCCCTTATCTTTTATGATTATAATTTTCGTTTCTTGTCTATTGTGTTATAATCATAACGACGATTATAAACTCTATTTGACAACTATTGTGTATTTTATGGTCTTCAGAAAAACGAACATATTAGCTATTATATGAAGCGCACTACTAGCAGATTGACCTATAAAATATTTTATTGACTTTGTTCCTATTCACATTGCCGGTGATTTTATCCGATTAAAATGTGGGTAGGACTTGAGACTTAACAACGGCCTTCTATTTTCTTCATAATACTTCCCAAAATAAAAACGAGAGCTATTTCTCGACTTGTGATCGCAGTCACATGTTTGTGTCCGAAATGGATTCCGTCTCTAACTTAGGTTAACTTCACCCATTATGTTCAATCTCCGTCTATTTATTGGGTATAAGTTGTTTTCACACTATTTAACTTACGTATTGATGCAATATATTACAAATCGATCAATTTACCTCCACGTGAAAGTTTATTATTGTTCCTTGCAGTGGTGTTTTTCTAAATCATATGATTTGCGTCAAAAATTTCGGCCATGGCGGAGAAGGCTGCCGCAACCATATGTATGTAAATCTAAACACAATAACCGTACTTTGTTTGCTAAGCAAGGTGTTTCAACAAATATTTCATTTAATTTTTGTTTAACGCCAAGTGTATATTTTATGAAATGAATTACCACTTCATTTTTATTCGGAAAATGTGCTCTTTGTAAAAAAGTTAACCCCAAAAAGCTACCGCGTCATCAATGTGAAAACACTTCTCAAAGTAATTCTTACGAATTGGGCTGCGAGTAGAAAGTGCTCGCTTTGTTTTTTTTTAATATTATTCCTCAATTTAAATAACGAACGATCTCGAGATTTGTCACAATTAGAAGAATAAAAGACGATGACGTCACTGGGTATCGGGCTATCGTCTGTATTTTGGTGGTTTTAATTCGCCGATCTTCGAAAAAAATTGTTACGGAGGTCACTTAATGTGAGGAAATACATTTATCTAGCATTTTGGATCTATCACAAGAAAATTGATTCATTTTACAACTTATCCTCTGCAAGGCACGATTAGCGATGTCGCACGATACATACATATTTTCATTTCGCAAGCAGTACTCGTATGTTATTTACTGTTTGTGTATATACAAAGTTGCTTTTAACCAAGTTGAAAGGTTGGAAAATATTGCGATATCATTTGTTCAGATTTAACTGGAAATTAAATTAGTGATAGATAATGACGTAGTCCATCTCTTGATATCGCATGTCGGGCGTTGTTCGATAATTTAGATATCTAACGGACCAATTGAGTCGAAGATATCGGCAATTTTGAACAGAAAATATTACATTATTAGATTTGTATTGAAATCTCTTATTCTCGCATTTATATACGCGTAACGCCCCTTCCCTTTTCTGTTTTCCTGGCTGATCATCAGCTTTTCACAATTCTTTGGCTCGAGCAATTTTACTCTTCCTCGCTGACAACAAACGGACTGGGACTCGTTCATCGGGCCTTTGTTATCAAGTTTCATACTGAAGTGAAAATGTTATTCTTTCAATCTAAAGTTCAAAGTTTAGATCTGACACGTTAGAGCAGCCGGTAGATGAATATTGTTTTAATCTGTATTCTTCTATTGAGCTAAACATTACATTCCTCCGATAATCTTAACCCGAAACTCCGACAAAGATGTGGATTTACCCCAGATGATCCATATATCGTGGACCGATAAGGTTTGTAATGCAGACGTACTACAGAGAGCTGTCTCATATTTGAGCCATCTGCAAGGTAGAAGGACGGCGGGGATTTGGCAGAAGGCAATTAATTGTCTTGACTGCGGAATATAAGGGATTGTACAAGTGTGAGCAGAATTGAGAACCTGTTCCAAGTAGCCAACGTTGGGGAGACTTGACACAGCACCAGAAGAAGATTTCCTCCTAGGAACATAGCGACGTTCTGCCGTGTAACAACATTCTGATTATATTATTATCCGTTTAAAAAAATGAAAATGTATGTTAAGGAGATTCCCGCCGATTGCACTCAAGACACGCGGTCACGGGACCGTCTCCCGTAAATAAATCGGCCGCGGCATGCGGCATCCATCCATGCCAGCCCACGTAGCACCACCGCGTGACACCAGGGACGCCGCCACCGCCACCGACACCTCGCGCCTCGTGCTTTCTCCGTTGTATACACGTCCGTAATAAATTTAATGCTTTTCGCGTGTAAATATTATTTCCTAGAGGATAACTCAGTCCTCCCGCGATAGCTGTGCCCGCCAGACTTGGGGTTTATGAGTCTCCTCGGATCTCTTATAAAATGTACAGAACTGTTTTGTAAACATCTTTAGTTTTATTGGAATTCTCTTTCCGAAATATTGATGAAAAGCGGGTTGTCGCCGCGCGACTCTCGTGCGTTTTAAACATTATTTTTGCTGCCTTACATTGGTGAATTTTCGTGCCTTGATACTGTGCTTTGGGCACTTGGCCGCAGGACCAACCCGGTTAATTTTTTTGATAAGTCAAATCTCGCAATGTTTGTCTATTAAAAACAATATCGTTTTCGATAGGTTAAAGCGCGTTAGTATGTCAATCTCAGATCATAACGAGGAGGCTACATCTTGACTTCAACAGATAGATGAATTACAAATTCTAAAATATGCCCACAGCATCTCTGTTAAGCTGTACATTTGGAAACGTTTGTATCTACTCGCCATTATGCTCACAAGTTAATATATTTGAATGTAGCATGTATACAGGTATTATACATTACCAATGTTTATGTCTCGTCTCCTGCAGTCCTGCACCAGCCCGCCTTGCGCGCCTTGTCGAGGTTTGTAATTGCTATTTAGATAAGAGCGGTCTGCTTCAAATAAGATCAAATATATTCATTAATTCATTTTCAGCTTGGTGTTTATTTCATCTGCAGATGATCTGTATGGTATTGGCTTTTCGTATTCATCTTCGTTGCTTTTTATAATCTTACATATCATTAAATTGTAGTACGTACTTTTATTTTACATTACTTTTATGCATGCTCTCCTAAATATTAAAAATAGCGAACATCATATTGAATAGGCACGCTAAACATTAAAATACGTCGGTTAAAGTTATTTTCGCAGTGGGAAGATTACTTCCTCATTTTTAAGAATCTCCCGGAGTCGGCAGTTGCCGGTCGCCAGACAGCGTGCGGGAGGACTGCGTCACCCCGTCAGCTCGCCGTCTCGCCATCGCGCCGTGCCACTGGAGAAGAGAACACCTGTCCCATGCTCCGCGCTGCATGCAGCATGCTGCGTGCTGCATGCTGCTCAGACGTGCGCCGAACGTAATAAACTGATCAACAATTAGAAGCAGCGTGGAATTCAACATTTCGAGTTTTTATTTTATTTGTATGGTTATACAGTTACGATTATATTTGTACGTGCGTATTTTAATTGCAGTCGTTGATTTTATAGTGTATTTATAGATGCAAGCATGGTGCATATACGTATATATTCCGTCTGCACAAAATGATACACGGTGATCAGTTAGAGGCTGTTTAGCATTCCAACGGCAATTGTGAACCTTTCTCTCTGAGTCACGTTAGCAGAATTCAGCCAGCAGTCATGTATTCACCGAAGCGCTGATAAACGAGATGTCACGACGTCTCATGCATTAACCCACACACGAGAAAGGACATCCGGCCAAGTGACTACCCTCGAAGGAAGTAACATTTCCTTGTAGCGCACATTTTACCGCTGTCACTTATTCCCGAAATGTGAATATTACTATTTTTATTGGAAGTGATTGATTTTTTTAATATTTTGACTTCCCCTAGAAAGGTGTGCAAACATTACAATGTAGTGAAGAGGCTTCCAAATGTTTCCCACAATGTGCAAATCTTATGTCGTCCGAAATGGCTCACACCAAGTTTATCTAATATCGTCATCTTTAGCCGCCTCACGTGGCGTGTGTCTCGCATGTGTTGTGAATTATATTATGCAGCTAATGAATGAACTTTATAATATCAATCTATTTTTTCGATTCGCGAAATCCACCGTTATTTCTACGCATATGTTTACATCATGTGCTGTATTATATTTTGTATACATAAAAGTCGTAACATTATTTGTATGATACTCTAATACGAATTATAATTTCATTTTGATTGTGAGAATATCCGCTAGAACATAAATTATTCCACGTGAAGAAAGCGATAAGTAAACATTTACGACCTCACCGGCTATTGTATATTATCACCTACTGTTATTGTGCAATGTGTGTCTTTATTCTTAGTCAAATAATTACATAATTTTTTTTTAACTCGCGGAATATTACGAATGCGAGTTTTTTTTTGTAAAATGTATTTTCTGTCAGCGGATGAGAGAAAAGAAGCACGTAAATAGTATTTTCAGGCGCCAGAATAGAGATAATAGCGTTTGTGTGTCGCCATCTTGCGCGCAGCGATCCGCCGGCCAGAAGCGCGCGCCTCTCCCGAACGACCGAACGCGCTCAGTTCCGATCGCACGAAAGATTTCGGTTTCCACATGAGCACCAGATGATAGGCGATTATTAGTGTGGCCCGCGGAGGGTTCACTAGCGCGCAGCGAGGAAGCCTACCCCAGCGGTGAGTAACGGTGCTTCTCCGCCCGACCAGCGCTGACCTTCCGAAAAACGAGCTCGCACCATTAATCGGTTATAAATCAGTCGGGAGCCGACAGCCGCAGTCGTGCCGGGACGCGACACGCCAAGGAATCTGAATCTTGACTCGAATCGTGAAAGAATCCCCAAGTATCCGCCCGGTGTATCCTTGATACAGTGAACTCGGAATTGATGGTGACAACACGAGATCTAAAGCTAAGCCTAAGTACGAGTACACTCGCGTCCTGCGAGCGAATTGTGTTTTTGACTTCGACAAAACTGTTATATTATGAATTCAGAAATATTCCTGAATTTATTTGTTATGCGTCATTCATTTGCAAAGGTTAGTCCGGAGGAAGTTTCGGATCCGTCGAGTGATGGCTGTATTCAAGCCGAGTGACTATTTCTGGCGGCGCCGACTATTTTGAAGTTTATTCTCTCTCCCTCCCTCTTTGTCTCTTTCTTCCTACTTCGGCACGTTGTGTTGTGCACTACTGAAATATTACGTGTCTTCATTATCCTTCAATATCTACATTAGATTGCATCAGTCATGATCATTATTTACTTCCATTCGCTCATTTCTGTTTGTAATATTTTTATAACAAACGGTATTTAAAAAAAAACTTTTTCTGTTTTGGCTATGTCACAGTTTTAGTATTATATTTTGAAATAGTCACTCACAACAAAGAAGAACTTGATTTAGTTTTTAACCTTAATATCCGCGCATTACCAAACATCCTTGTATTTATATTTGTTGTTATGAAGGCCAACCGTATCCCTCCAGTTAGGGTCCCCCGAGCATGTAAAAGACTGCATATTTTGCAACGTTTTAATTATCATTCACCAAGTCGCGAGTGTGCGGCAGCTAGCTCCTGGAGGCACAATACCCGCCCGTGTGTAGTGTGGTGTGAACGCACGTGTAATGACCGGGTAATCGAAACCATAGCGGGTAGGTATTCCGTCGACCAGCAGCCACGGCTTCCTGACAATGGCATTGCCCCCGCCATTGAAATAATCTTCGCCGCATTGTTATAGTTTGATCTGCATTTAGCTTGGGGGGGGGGGCATCACCACATGAGATAAATGCAAAGTTCATCAATGATGGGATTTTGATCTCACTGACCGGTGTAATAATAAATTGACAGTTGTTATTTAAATCACCGAATGAAATATCACGAATGGATCCATTCCTATCGCGATGTAACTCCAAGTCGATAGTAGTTTACTCTCATTTTTAGGAATGAATAAAAAAATGGTTATTGTTTTCTATCATATTTCTTTAAAAATAATACTAAAATAATTCGGAATAATTTAAAAGTCTTGGGAATTTGTAACGTAATTAATATATAACATATTTGTATTTGGTAAACATTTAGGGTAGTTCAACGTCTCTCGGCAAATGAATTGTAAATTTAGATGTCTATCTCGATAATTGAAGAACAGTTGCTACTGAGGCCTTGCACCGAGAATATTTTATTGTGAATTATTTTGTTTAAATAAATACAATCATCATGAGTCACAAACATTGAACCACTTGTTTGTGGCAATACAGATCGACTGAACTTTAAACTTTAATTGTAATCACAATATAACGTTCAAGCTACTTTATGGGTGTTCACTACTATAGTAAAATCGGAATGAACTGAGTCTTGGGGCCATAAATCATTTCCCTATGTCTATCTCGCTTGCACTTATCGGAGTCTTCTTCATCAGTGTCTTCTGACAAATTTATTATAAGCGGCGCGTGATCTCGCTTTCTGAGCAAGCTTTCTGTAGGTCACTGTTTTGAAGTTCCTCGGCATGTCTCACACATTTGGCCCAGTCTTCTTGTGTGACATTATCGATGGCTCAGTGGAGGTGATTTTCAACATCTGCTATCTTGAATGTATTATTATTATTTGCAACTCTCCCTTTACTTGTGCCCAAATTAATTCTATTGGGTTATATTGACAGTGATATGGAGGCAGCCGTATTACTTCGTGGCCTCGTTCATTTGCCAGATTGTCTAAAGCGTAGACCTTCTGCGGGTTACTGGCTTTTACTTTTCTTATTAACTCTTCTATAATTTCTCTGCTGGAATATGGAATGTTTTTATTTGTTAACCATTCTTGAATCTCGGCTTTCCTTGTGTTTCTTGTGAGTATCTTTTCCAACTGCATTGAATGATAGCTTGCGTTATCGACGATTTTAACTGAGGGCTGTTCAAGTACATTTAGGAATGCGGAAAACCATGCCATATATGTGTCGCCATCCATTTCTGTGTGATAATCAGCATCCTTCGATTTTACCGCTTTAAATATTAGCTTCGCTTCTGGAACAAAGCCAGTACTTGTGGAACCCGCATGGCAAATTATCAATCGTTGACCTTTTCCTACATGATGATTCTTGAAACCACCTTCATCGTTGCTTCCAAGCCATATACGCTTTCCTGAATGGTTTTGATTAATCCATGTTTCATCCCGGTAACCCGCAGAAGGTCTACGCTTTAGACAATCTGGCAAACGAACGAGGCCACGAAGTAATACGGCTGCCTCCATATCACTGTCAATATAACCCAATAGAATTAATTTGGGCACAAGTAAAGGGAGAAGTTGCAAATAATAATAATACATTCAAGATAGCAGATGTTGAAAATCACCTCCACCGAGCCATCGATAATGTCACACAAGAATACTGGGCCAAATGTGTGAGACATGCCGAGGAACTTCAAAACAGTGACCTACAGAAAGCTCTTATTAGAGATTAGGCGCCGCTTATAATAAATTTGGCAGAAGACACTGATGAAGAAAACTCCGATGAGGATTGATACATTTTTTTGGAATATAAACGGCTCTTTTAAGAGCCACAATATGATCTACTTTGTTTTTTATACTTAACTTTCTTTCTGGGTTTATAGACATACGGTATACAAATTTTAAAATTAAATAATTTTTCTGTTTTTACTGGTATTTAATTTAGTATCTGGTAGTCACTAATTTCATACTAATTTAAACGCACGTAAAACCCATAAATAAAGTTTAATATCAAAACTTTGTTAACTCGTTAAAGTTTATGAACAAGATACGATAATAAGTTTATGAACAAGATACGATACCAGCGCCCTTGAGATGATTAATTCATAAAAATGGCGCTCTATAAATCATCCAATTTATTATTATTATTATTATACGATAATAAACGTTACTTATCGATATTTTTATTTTATTGTTGCGCCCAACCCTAAACCGCTCCATAAGGCCCGTAAGTGCAAGCGAGATAGACATAGGGAAATGATTTATGGCCCCAAGACTCAGTTCATTCCGATTTTACTATACTACAGCCGTTTTAAACGGAGTCGTGGGGCCATAAATGTCAATAGAAATAGGGATGGGAAGCCCCAGGACTGTTATCGGTATACGGCTACCTGCTCTCGTGGTGTCGATGAGTCATTATAATGATTTTGTAATGATATGTACGTTATGATATGTACGTTATGATATGTACGATGAGTCACTAATGATTGGTTTTTACCGAATGCAGTGCTTTTTTGTTATAAATGTGTTTACTGCAATTAAATGAATTCATTCGTGTGTCACCACTCGTTACGCACTATGGATACTTTATTTTCCAACATTGATTTGAAGAAATTACATGGCGATATTAGCCCTCAAACTCGAACAGTGATTTACAACGTATTCTTGTTTGTCAATGAATTGAAAAGTGATCCGAATAAAATAGCTTCTCTTAATTTCAACAAACCACGTGAAATGGCCGCGTTTATTTGTGGTGTGAGTAGAGTGACAGTGGACCGAATAAAGACTGAATTATTGCAATCAAGCAGCCCCTGTACACCAAGAGCAAATTTTAAGAAACAAGAAACTGTCACCAATATTGACGATTTTGATAAAAGTGTATTGAAGCGGACTGTAGGTTCATTTATGATAGTGGAGAGTATCCGTCCGTGGCGAAAATATTAGAAAAATACCGAGAGCAATTACCTGATTTTAAATGCGGAAAAACTTGGATGAGAACACTCATGAAGGAGATTGGGTTCAAGTATAAGAAAAATGCCGAAGGACGTAAATATTTAATGGAAAGAACAGATATTGTTTGTGCCAGAATGGACTTTTTAAGGAAATTGGATTTACTTAGAAGAACTAACGATCAGCGGCCGCGTTTCTATCTGGATGAAACATGGATTAATCAAAACCATTCAAGAAAGCGTATGTGGCTTGGAAGCAACGATGAAGGAGGTTTTAAGAATCAGCCTGTAGGAAAAGGTCAAAGATTGATAGTTTGCCATGCTGGTTCCGCAAGGACTGGCTTTGTTCCAGAAGCGAAGCTAATATTTAAAGCGGTAAAATCGAAGGATGCTGATTATCACACAGAAATGGATGGCGATACATATATGGCATGGTTTTCCGCATTCCTAAATATACTTGAAGAGCCCTCAGTTATAATCGTCGATCACTGATGAAGAAGACTCCGATGAGGATTGATACATTTTTTTGTAATATAAACGGCTCTTTTAAGGGCCACAATATGATCTACTTTGTTTTTTATACTTAACTTTCTTTCTGGGTGACATACGGTATACAAATTTTAAAATTAAACAATTTTTCTGTTTTTACTGGTATTTAATTTAGTATCTGGTAGTCACTAATTTCATACTAATTTAAACGCACGTAAAACCCATAAATAAAGTTTAATATCAAAACTTTGTTAACTCGTTAAAGTTTATGAACAAGATACGATAATAAACGTTACTTATCGATATATTTATTTTATTGTTACGCCCATCCCTAAACCGCTCCATAAGGCCCGTAAGTGCAAGCGAGATAGACATAGGGAAATGATTTATGGCCCCAAGACTCACTTCTGAGCGGCTCTAGTATATAGTCTTATTTTCCATATTCATAAACTTCTCAAACTTCAGTTTTCTAAATATATATATTATATTTTATGGGAAGTGCAAGCTTCGGCTTGCTGGGACATTATCAAATGATAATTTGATAATTTACTAGCAAGGCGAAACATGTTATTATCATACTTTTTAGGAAACGGACGTTTTCATTAATAATTGGGGGCCTATGGTCTATATCAATTAATAAATAATGTTGTTATTTGAAATTTCATGGTAGAAGTTCATTGTAAATAATGAAAATAATAAAAAAAAAATGTTTAAAAAAACTTTTTGAATGTATATCCTGTGTCTTGTCAGAAGATGGCAGCGAGCTGCCGAAACCGATCGAAGACGCAAACATCAGTGGATTTTAACTAAATACTCGTATACATTTTGAAAATATTTTTTTACAAACAAACAACAACAACAACAACAAAACCATCACGCCGTTTCCCCGCAGGGGTAGGCAGAGAGAATGGACCGCCACACTACTCTATCCTGGCAAACCTCTCTAGCTTCCTCCACATTCATACAACGAGTCATACACGCACGTCGATTCCTCCGACTTCAACATGACCAACCTTTAAAATTTGATTAATTTGGTCATGCCATGTTTCCTCGGTCTGCCTCGGCTTCTATTTTACATCATTAATATACTTTCAACCATTCTTTCTTATCCATGCGTTCCTTATGTCGAACCAACGTAGCGATCCTTTCATAATTTTGTTCATTATACCTTCTTCCGCTCTACATTTTCTTATATCAGCATTTGAGATTCTGTCGTATATCGTTCTACCACACATACGTCTTAGGGACCTCATCTCTACCGCATTTATTCTACTCTCATCCTTCTTTTGCCAGTTCCATGCTTCGCTTCCATACATTAGGGTTGGGACCAGAACTCCATTGTGAACGGCCGTTTTCGCTTTCATTGATAAATTCTTGTTTCCAATAACTATTTTTAAAGCTCCATTCACTTTGTTACCCGCACCAACCCTTCTTTCGACGTCACTATCCGTTCGGGCATCTGCTGTGAACATACTACCTAAATACACAAATTCCCTCACCTGTTCCAAGTTCTCTTCGTTCACACTTATATTACAAACTGTCATTTGCTCTTCCCTTTCGAAAACCATCACCTTTGACTTTCCGACATTCATCATTAAATCATTTGACTTGCATACCTCATTCATTCTCGACACCAAGATTTGTAATTCGTCCGCACTATCCGCAACGAGAACGGCATCGTCCGCGTAAAGCAGACAGTTTACAGATAAATCACTCATCTTAGCACCAGCATTTATACCTTTAAGTTCTTTCATACACTTGTCCATATACAGATTGAACAACCATGGAGACATCACGCAGCCCTGCTTAACACCCTTCGTGATATCAAACCAAGGCGTGATGTCTCCATTTACCCTAACACTGGCAGTGCTCCCTTCGTAGAGAGAAGCAACCGCCTGTATCAGTTTTGTGCTCACTCCGTATTCGGACAAGATTGACCACAGTTTATCTCTGTTCACTCGATCATAGGCTTTTTGCAAATCGACAAACGCACAGAAAAGCTTACGGTTTTTGGCCATAAACTTCTCCGTAAGCGTTCGAAGTGCAAAAATCTGATCCATACATCCTCTTCCGGTCATAAAAGCGCCTTGAACATCCCATACTCTTTCAGTCGTCGTCTTTTTTACTCTTTCTATTAAGATTCGGCCGTAGAGTTTACCAACGGCGCTTAACAGACTTATTGCCCGGTGATTTCCGCAGTCCATACGAGACCCCTTTCCCTTATATAGAGGCATGATAACAGCCCTCCTCCAGTCGAGCGGCGTATATCCTTCCTCTAAACACTGGTTAAAGAGTCTGTATAACCACGCTGCAACAACCGGCCCACCGTTTTTAATAAACTCCAAAGCGACACAATCATAACCAACAGCTTTTCCACCTTTCATACAGCTTACAGTTTTTACTATTTCGTTCAAACTTATTTCTGTCATATCTCTTTCGCTATTCGTACAACTCACATTTGTAACGCTCCTTCTCATTGAACTCTCAGTCATTTCACTGCCATATACATCTTTAAAGTATTCCATCCATCTTCCTTGTATACTGTCAAAATCAGTAATCATTCTTCCCTCACAACTCAAAATTGCTTTCGCACAACCATTTTCGGGAGGATTCCGGGCCTTTTGACTTCCTTCCAGAACATTTTTATGTTGCTCTGAAAGTGACTCGTCATCTTGAGACCGTCTTCCTCCTTCAGTTTATCCTTTTTCTCTCTCACTTTCAACTTGACATTCATCTTACAAACTTTGTATGCTTCTTTTGCTCTTTTATATTTCTCGCAATCTCTTTTATCCACAGATATCATATTTAACCATGCATCCTTCTTTTCTTTGACCAGAATTTTTACACAGTCATCCCACCAAGCATCTCCATTCCTTCTTCCTTGCACACATGTACCACATACCTCTTTCGCTGTTTCACATAGACTTTCTTTCAATTTGTTCCAGATCTCGTCTATACTTATAAATTCAGATTCTCGACCACTCAGCCTCTCATTCACTTTCGTCATATAACTCTCTTTTACGTCATCGATTTGGAGTTTTTCTATTTTAACTCTAGATGGGGCGGTCACTGTTTTGTTCTTCTTGGTGCGCCAACCTCGGAACAGGTTTATCTTTGTCACCACCAAAAAATGGTCAGTTCCGAGTTCGGCCCCTCTGAACACTCTGGTCTCTACAGTGTCCGTCCGTAATCTAGAGTCAACGATGACGTAATCGATAGTCGTCCTTTCATTCCCTCTCTCCCATGTATACTGATGGATCCTCTTATGATCAAACATCGTGTTTGACACAAAGAGGCTCCACTCCAGGCATACACCAAGCACTCTCCTTCCATTATCGTTCGTCCTACTATCACCATACTTACCGAGACATTCTTCATAACCAGTCCTTTGGATTCCTACCCATCCATTCAAATCTCCTGCTAAAATAATTCTTTCGTTCACGTTCTTACTCGCTGCTATCTCGTTTACACTATCCCAGAACTCATCTTTCACAGCTTCATCTTCGCTATTAACAGGAGCATACCCAATTATGAGTAATACTCTTGTCAATCCAATTTTGAAGCGGATCCACATCAGTCTAGGACTTATACATTCGTATCCTTTCATACATTCTACCATCCTTGGAGCTAGAATCGCTGCCACACCCTGACCTCCCCTTTGTTCTTGTGATACCCCTGACCATAAGATGAACTTATTATCATGCTCTCTAGATCCGCACTCTTTAACCATGCATTCAGTCACACACAAAATATCCAAACACTTGTTATTAAATTCATCGCACATCTCACTTAACTTCCCTTCCATACCTCCTCTAATATTCCAAGTACCAATGCGGCACTCCACTCTCCTCTGTTCGCCCCCGCGGAAAATGCAACGTGATGGGTGGCGGACCTCATCGCCGTCTCTAAGCATTTCCCACAACCACTAAAATCTACCTTAACATTAATTACATTTTACAATCCACATCAAATATCCTAAACAATATTAAACTAAATTAAACTATTACAATATATTACACTATTCATTATATAATATATTACAAAATTAACTTAATATCACTAAAATTTCAAAATAAAAATAGGAAAACACATAAACCGGCGCAGCAAAGAGTTCTTAGTTGAGCCCGTATGGCATTTTGATGGCTTGACGGAGTTTGATGGCTTGACGGACAAACAAAATAAATTAATTGTCTATATCAATGTTGTCGGGATTTTTAATCAATTATACCAATATTATTTTTAGAAAAAACAATTTTTTATTAGTCTGTAGGTACTTAGGTTTGTATCACATATGCGTTCGTTTTTTTTTCTTCCTGAAACATTCCGTACCTTTTCCGATTTGAATAAAGTGCTAACTATCTCCAACCGGATATTGCCAACTAGTAGCCCGCGTTTTCTACCCCGAAACCCGTATTCTAGGTTGTGAATTGGGTCACGTATGTAATTCCATCCACAAACGAACAATTTTAAAATTGGCAATGTTTGCCTGTTACAGTCAGATAGAGCAATACAGCAATTTACGGGAAGTCTGATCGTTATATTTAGTTAGATTATTGGTTTACATTTTATTACACATCCACTGCACGTGGCAAAATATGAGGCGGGTCTTTTGAAAACAATTTCCAGGATATCGCCGTTTTATTCATTATACTCTAATTTGTATTGTTGTTCCGCAATCAGCTTCCAAAATAGGTTTGTGTATAATCCAAATCACGAATTCGAATGGGCATATTCAATTTAAAAAAACTATCACCTCTGAGGCGTTTAAAATGGCTTGTGATTTGCGTTATCACCTACGTCGCGTGAAAAGTCTATTTTTGTACACGTATAAAATCAAAATAAACAGTCGTTGGCACCGTCCCTTCCCGCTAAGTAAAATGTTTCTTATGTAAAGTCAGAACATTCTGTGTGCATAGGTGTTCTATCCCGCCGCGCCGTGGCCGTCTGTGTGGAACTAGACACCTCAGAATTGGCCCTATTGGAGCGTGCGTCCGCCGCCCAAGATTCACAATGGTTCTGTGACCGCGGCGGTTGTCGCTGCCAACGTGGAATATTTTTCTCTTCGCAGTGACAATTTTGATCGAGTAAAAATAGAGATTTGGTCTCTATTTCCATCCTAGTGCCGTCCCTAAAGCTCTGCTTTGGTATTTGTATTTGAAAACGCACTCTGTTTGTTAGATCACTATTCACATAAATTCATGACGTGTGTTATAAAAGGCAACAACGGAGAGTGCAGAAATGTGGTGCAGTTTATTACTGCATTTCCATACTATGCCGGCGCGTATACATCCAAAAATAGTTCGTTGACCCTGCCCTCCGCAAGATTTATCCCGTCGTTAAGCGACGGGGTGAGTTTAAATGGACTACGTGCGCGTGTACCGGTAACCGTATCTTTCTCTTCCTACTTCGTGGACCTCCCTTCCATATCGCCTTTCGAGTCGCTCAGACTTACTCCCATTCCTGAGCTCAGCACCGGGTCGATGAACTACAAAGTGTAAACCCTCGGACTGATCCTGAAATGGGAAATATATTTTCTGTCGCGAGGCTATACATGTCATATTTGTGATGAAGTCATATTCGATGAACAAAGTACCCAAATTATTGCCATAAATTCCCGTTAAAATTTACCGATTAATAGAGCCAACATATTTCGATTGAGCGCTATCCGTCGTCTACTTGTACAGTTATTGTTATTATATATATTTTTTTAAACATACATGTTTTGGTTTGGTTGATTATATCATACGCTGATTGTAACAGTTTTTCGCGACTATGTTAAACAGTTGTTTCGGCGAAATACTATTATAAGTTTCCTTTGATTACCTCGGAACGAATTCTACCGCAGTCATAAATAGCCGTAAATGGTGGTTATTGTATTCTTTGCAAAGTTATTGAACTAGTATCGTAATCTACAAACGGCAGCCATTTCAAATAGCGAGCTCCTCGTCTCTACCTTGCAGCCATCAGATAAGACACCTCTACTTCAACGGATACTGCAGAGGATGTTAATCTCGCTTACTCTTCTATCTGAACATTTTGAGAAGACCTACATCCAGCAACGGAGAGATCAGAGCTGAGGTAAAAGTAGAAAGAAGATTCTATCTAAAAAGCATTCATTAATTCACCTCATTTCATAATGTATTTATTTCTAACTTGTGCGCGTGCCACACAGTGGATAACCTTAATCAAGTTAATATGTCTGTCATAACAACCTGCCTCCAGGTGATTGTGAATATTGCTGGAACCAATCATTACAATTTCGAAACCTTGTAATTCGTAGATTCGCCGATTATATTTAAAATTAATACCAATGAATGCCCTAATTTTTCAATCGCCTGTCTAAAAAATAAACCGAAGATTATTTTTTTAAATTTGAACAGATTAAAGTCACAATTTAAAAAATATGATTTTACCCAATCTAAAGAAAACTATTGTACAATAAACAACCCGACAATGCAGCCAGTATAAGGCTCGTTACGAGTACAACCAAAATACGAGTACCTTTATTAACTAACAAACAATTTATTGCGTGGTCCGAATGTCGTCACAGAGGAAAGTACACTCATGTGACAGAAGTAAATACCAATAATTGGTAGATACACATAAACATTTCATATTTATATTACGGCTTATTGTTACAACTAGTCCATCTATAATATGTTTCACTTTTACTTCTAATGATATCTATAAAGATATAAACAAAACACATATACTGTTCATTATGATTCTTCAATTGTATATTTCACACAACAGTGTTTCGGAGATATAAAAAACCAGTAGTACTCATACTCGGATTAGAAGTAGAAAGGAACTGGAGGAGAACTTAAATCCTGTCAAAATAAGAATATTTTGAAGTGGATTCTTCTTCCGATTCGGGTCATGAAGAATGGCTATGTTTGGAGAGTTTCGATTGCTCTAAACCTGGCAGCAATTGATTCAGTTCACCGCGTGCGAAAATGGGTTAACACTTCCTGTATTCATGAGGATAAAGTTAATTATACTTACTAGAATTAGGAATCTAATACACACTTAGCTACTAAATATACAGTTACTTAGTTTAACATATAATTTTTCACATTTGCACGCTTCCAATTTTTTTTAGTTGGTAACAACGTGCCCCCGACCTGTGACAACTTACCCCCGGGTGGGCCGCGTTCAAATTTAATGGTACAGTTATTTTGGTGGGCTAAGTATTAAACACACATAAACTGCCTGGGAATATATAATATATGCTAAATGTCATCCGAATGTATATTTTTCCATTCGTAGTGACGGCGTACGTCTTACCTATGTATTAAATACATAGTCATTAATAGTACACGTAAACAGACACATGATTTTATTACATTTAAAATAAATGTAGTTTATATTGGATTATGTGCCACATACCATACACAACATATTATATGATGGTCATATTGTTTCAAAGTACGGTGTAGAATGCATTGTATTGCATGTACGAGTATATAATGTATGACGTATGTCATGCGGAGTCTATTGATACACACAACTATACAAAGTACTAATAATGAGTCTTACTTAATTTACCATCGCCTTATTGTACACTCGTACATATGCAGGTTAGCATTATTATTATATTTCACGAAATTGCACGCGTTTTGGTTTTGATTATCAGTTCAATATATTGCATATATTTATTGTCATATGGAAAATCCTTCAACATTTCTTTGTGTTCTTTTGACTGATAACGAAATGTAGGTAATTAGTATTAACGTTTTCTTTCATCTACAAATACTAAAATTTGTTTCACCTTGTGATGGAATTCTCATGTTTGAGACCGACGAAACAATCGCGTTTACATTATAATTTATTTCTCTTATTTTTGCCAGCGATAATTTGAGATACTCGCTGAATATAAGTAGCCCACAATCTTTCATTTTTCGGATTGTGCACACGTTTATTAATAAAGTATTTTTTGGATGAGGCAGTTTTAATATTGTTTCGATATCCCGTTTGCAACTTTCAATTGAGTAAGTTTTTGTAATTCGTTTCATAAAATCTAATTTATTGTTACGAAATCAAGCTGTTCGATCGTTTCATTATAAACTGTGGAACTCATTCAATAGTCGATGGCTGACTTAACACTTGCTCCCTTATCCAAAGAATTTGGATTCCGAAACCCGATGCCTTATTCATAATATCGGCTAGTTTTGCTCAGTTTAGAGATTGCACAATAAATTCTCTTATAATTTATTGAAAATCTCGTAATATTCTATGCATATTCCAATGGCTGGGTCGCTAACATGTTACAGGTTTAGACCGCAGTTCACGAAATTGATTTTCACTCGAATGCAAATAGAAATATATATACTGAAGCAAAGATAGCAATGCATAATGGAGTTCTTGTGCCAACCATTATGTATGGAAGTGAAGCTTGGAGCTCGCAACAGAAGGATCAGATTAGGATAAATCTGTTAGAAATTAGATCACCGAGAAGATTATGTGGGAAAACAAAGTATGATAGAATACCTAACTAACTAACTAACCATCACGCCGTCTCCCCGAAAGGGTAGGCAGAAAGAATGGACTGCCACACTTTAACCGATGCGGCACTCCATCCTCCTCTTTTCGCCCCCGCGAGAGACGCGGTGTGATGGGTTGTGAACCTCATCGCCACCAATAGGCATCTCCCGCGCACACTTGATCGTCCAACGTCCACAATATAAATCTAAAACAAATTATATAAAATACAATGGTATAAAATAAATTAACAAAACATAAATAATTTAACACATAATGTTCTTTTAGATGGTGCACTTGTCGTCAGCTGAACGATCCGGACATTTGTGTTTATTTAATTTATATTCCATGTATCCACAGTTTTTTTTTAATTAACTGTGATTAGGCACTTAAAACAATCCAACACCCGCAAAAACTTAAAAATATTATTGAAGAATGTATTCAAATTGTCATTGGAACAAATGAAAAAATTATTTTTACACCTGTCAAAATTCTTTTCAATCAAAACAGTAAAAACGTATTTCGTGTCACAACTAACTATTATAAAGTGCGGCAACAATCAAATTGACCAAAACAATTCACTTATACACGAAATATCTCCAAATTTACGGGAGAACCACATGTACCAAACCAAATTTTCAAAATCAGAACCAGTCAATGATAAAATACCAAACGACGGAATAAGGATGAAATGTAAGGGAGAATTTTTATTATTAGTAAAATATAAAAAAGGTTTCTCGGGTGGTTTGGACATATGGAACGAATGGATGAGAGAATAATGGTGTAAAAAAATATACAAACAGTGAATGGAAAAAGAAGCCGAGGAAACATGGCATGACCAAATTAATCAATTACTAAAAGGCGGCCCCATTCGAAGTGGACGAGCGTGCGTGAGGATCTCGAGAGGTATGTCGGGACACAGCAGTGTGGCGGTCCCTATTCTAACTCAGTTGTTTGGTTAGCTTATCAGCCCAATCGCCATTGTATCCCTTTAATGAATTATCAGGAATAGTTTGACCGTTTTAAGTGTCACTTGTCACGCTCCCAGTTGAGTGCATTGGGCGCACGCCCGCCGAAGATTTCTCCCCTGAGCACTCCAACTCCAACCTGTACTCGACGCCTCAGGAGACCTGGCTCCACTCCGATTACGTTATTATTAGCCTACTTGAGATTTTCCAATGTGAACATGTAGCCAGCTAATAAATAAAATTTCCAGCCGAGATAAGATGTAATCCACTATCCGTTGGAACGAAAATCGATACAAATCTATTATGTATTATTTTGCTGTCATATCTAGCGATTTCTGTGTCAGATTGTGTTATCGTCTATGTTTTGTGTATTCGGCTCAAGGCTACATGTAATATAAATTAAATCAGCTCTGGGTACCATTATTTCGAGACGTGATTCGTGGCACTTTTATTTTGTTGGGTACTAGCGCATTTCTACTTACCATCACGCCGTCTCCCCGTAGGGCAGGCAGAAAGACTGGACCGCCACACCACATTTCATATTTGATTGCTTAAATCGTGCCATTTGTCGGTCTTTCTCTTTTTCTTGCTCCGTTCACATCGTTAACGTATATTTTCTTTACCATTATTTCTTCATTCATCATTTTCATGTGTCCAAACCATCTTAATAAACATTAAATTATTTTGTTCGTAACGCTTTAATTTGCACTGCATTCACTTCTTACATCTGCATTCGGTACTCTATCATACACAGATTTATCACACATTCGTCTAGATCTCCTTTTCACCGCATTTATTCTACCTTCATCGTTCATTTCTCAGTTCCATGCTTCACATCCATACATAAGGGTCTGTATAGGAACACATTAGCGATCTTGTATTTTTCAAGTAGATGACAATGGGCCGTTCACCGACTGTTAGTTGATCATTTCAAATAGTTTGACCAAGCCAATTACACACACCTGTCATACTATATTATATTTACAAGTGAGATGCACCATGCATCCACTATTCAAGTCATGAGTTTAGTTCGTAGTTTCAATTTTCGATAAAGTATTGGCACAACACAATAGAATTGGACGGTGCCATTTTTTATGAATTAAGATACAATTCCACTTTTGAGGCTCCCGATGATGATGAAGGAATGAAACCTTTGAAACCTGCCGAGAAAAATAGACTCAAAAGTGTAGAAAACTGTGCCTTAATTCGTAAAAAAGACTTTGGAATTCTAATATTGTGATTTTTTATAGGTTAAAAAACTCCGTTTATGTCTTCAGTTTTGAGCAAATGAAGTCAACATTTTTAGCGTATTTAACCCGCAACTTCGGGAGAACGATTGGATCGATTGGAGAAGTTGGCCGTTACTGATTTGAGAAAATCACCACAATATCATGAGTTACGAATCATGCTTCCTATTGACATGTTACCAAAGTATTTTTAATTGGTGTGTCTCATGTTTTATTCCATTCAACAGAGGCCACATTCGCGGAAGATAAATATCGTTTGTAGTTCCTTCAGAACGGCTAGCGTCCTCGCGTCCCGCGGTCCCGCCTCGTTCTAATACGCGTTTAGTTCATATTTTATATTAATGATTTTTCCCCTGGCGATATCAACATTATCAGGATCTGTTTACTACACTAAATAATATCAAACGGCGAGTCACATATACTTAACCCCCAATACCGACTGATAAATATTATATTATTGACTACAAATGAAAAACAATAAACAGCAGTTAGTATGTCTGCAGATAATTAATGGGTATCCAAACAAGGCAAGTTTATCAATATTTGTGAAATTGCAATGTTGCCTACTTTATGTGCAGTTTAGTATTCGCGTCGTGATAAATAGGTACCTTGGCTGATTGTTTGTGTAACATTATTGACAAATACTATAAGCTTGCTTTACGTATTGAGATCAATTTCATTGCTTATCTAGAAACCGCACCTTTTTCATTCAAAATATTCAAAACTCTCGGTGCCATTATTTGACTTTCGTGGTGTTTTTGAAAATCATACCCTTATCACTCAGTGCGGAAGAGATGAAGGAAATAAATAACCAGCATCACATATCTCTTGTACGGTACCACATAACCAAAATATTGACATTCCTACGTATACGCGCGCACATGCGTTATGGGTTTCAAGAGTAATAAATAACAAGTGACTTCACGCGATTTCGATTTGTAGCACGATTAACTACGCAAGAGCCAACTGTAACTTCAACCCGCTGTTTCCTATCCTAACTTTACTTTCGACATCAGTTTAAGTCTTATCGCTCTCACTTTCCACTCAATCGCGGAGAAAAACAATATTTCTATATTACACCTAACTTGATCACCAAAAAGTTAATTCGGGTGCCTGGGCCGCTGGACCAATGAAGAAAGTAACACTTTCTCGTTCTGCACCATTGTCTCTACGCAATATTTTTGCATTTAGACCCAATAATAATTATTGCAGGTGACCGTTGAACCTGTTTTTTTCTACCTGGATAATAATTAGTCAATTAGGAAAGCAGGTTATTTACGCCCAACCACCTTGCGCCAGTTACCATTTCTAACGATCACGTTTATAACATTTAATGGTTAGGCTCTCGACCGACCTGAATATCGACCAATCGTTTTTACATCGCCACGATTTGTGTCTAGGATAGAACTGGCGATGAAGCATCCTCTTTCACAGTAAGCGCAGTAATCTCAGTCCCATCACGCGTATTGTGAACTACCCAAATCCATGAATATTTTATTTCTAAAGTATGTAATGTACGTTCTCGCCGTAGATAGTGCAGACGAATTACGAAGTCTCGGTGTCGAGAATGTATGAGGTATGCAAGGCTAACGATTTAATGATAAATTTCGGAAAGTCGAAGGTTAAGATTTTTGAAAGGGAAGAAGACACGACAGTTTGTAACATAAGTGTGAATCAGGAGAACCTAAAGCAGGTGTCTCAATCTGTGTATTTAGGTAGCATGTTCACAGTGGATGGCCGAACGGAAGGAAAGAAGGGTTGGTGTGGCTAACAAAATGAACTTCTAGAAAACGGACGTTTTCATTCGTATTCTCTGAATGGAGCTTTAAAAAAACTTTTTATTGTACAATAAATTAAAAAATATCAATGAAAGCAAAAATGGTGGTTCACAATTGAGTTTTAGTACCAACCCTGATGTATGGAAATGAAGTATGGAACTGACGGAAGAAGGATGAGAGCAGAATAAATGCGGTAGAGATGAAATTCTTTCTTCATTTATGCGTTCCATGTGTCCAAACCAAAGCAGTTATCCTTTCATAATACTTTCTTCCGCTCTAAATTCCTTATTCTGCTTATTCCGCTTATTCTGCTTATTCCGCTCTAAATTCTGTCGTACAGACAGAATTTCGAATGCTGATATAAATAAGGAATTTAGAGCGGAAGAAAGTATTATGAAAGGATAACTGCGTTGGTTTGGACATATGGAACGCATAAATGAAGAAAGAATGGTTCAGAAAGTACGTGTTAACGATATGAATTGTTGGAGTTGTTGGAGGCCGAGGAACAAATGAACCAAACTTTAAAGGAGGAACGGCGCGGCGTGATGGTTTGTTCTAAAGTATGGAAACAAAATTGTACCTGTTATTTACACACCCATCAGGTATATCAATTTGGCTACGTAGTTTCGTAGATCCTCATTCGTCGTCTAAGATAAGAAGATAAAGATATATGATTCAACTGCTCAGAGCAGTTGAACTGTAAAGTTGCTGTATTTTCTGCTTCTTATTTGATTACAAGAAGTTTTTATTTTACTGTATCATAATTAATTGACAGAATTCATTGTTTTTAATAGTTTCTCGATTTTCTCATTTGAATATCTAAGGAAACGCTTTCTTGAGGTGGTTTACACTTGTTTCGACATCGGTGTTACCTCTCAACCGTTTGAAGCTAGTTTTCGTTTCTTAATATGTCGTGTCTTGTGATCATATTTAGTATATAAATCAAGTTACCGTATATTATTGCAATATACATGATATTTTGTAGAAATTTGAATATGGGGTTTCCCCTCAATACAGCCGTGTGGTATGCCTCAAAGCTAATTGGTGGAGTAGTCCGCTAGCCGCTATGATGGTATAGCAAGCGGGTCGATTTTCACCGTTGAATGGTAAGCGATTCTCTCCGCGCTTCGTCTCGGGAGCTAGAGCTAGAGCTAGAGATTCCCCACCGGCCGCGGCCCCGGAATGAACCGATCACGACGCGGTGGGAATCGCCAAACAATCCGAGTGACGCAATCAAACGTGACACAAGACAAAATAATTGCAACGACCTGACGGATCGGGCTCTTGCCGATGAGTGAGTAGCTAGATACCCAATTATCGAAGATGTGCACTCCTCCCTGCTGCCGATCATCATATCCGCGATCCCAATAACATGATACAGTTGCTGTAATATTGCAACGCCACCAGGTATGGCAGATACGTACCAACCTTTACCTACATCAAACAGCTATTTATTTCTGCAAATTTGTTATTATTCTTGGAAGTGACTTCAAAATATCGGTATCTAACTTTCCAATTTGTGACCACTGTGAATTTTGGGATTCGGGTCCCAGGGCTTGAACCTCTCCTGGACTAGATATTAGTTCTATGTTCGACTTGAGCCCTTCAATTCTAATTCTTAACTGATCCCGAATACTGTGTTATGAATCGAATGCGCCACGTACATAAACTTGCATGCATAGTATTATATGTAACCTTTTTTTTTTCTTGAATTGATTTCGAAATCTGTTTGTCCACATCTCCTTTTGCAAATTTCAATTTTCAAATGTGTATTATTAACATAAAATTCTCTGCAATTTTGTGCTGATAATGACAGTAGTTGAAGACACCCGTTGTATATGATTTGTTCTGACATTCCATTTGAGCCCAGACTTGTTGCCTATGAAAATCACTAGCTTCTCCATGCACGACGTAGTTTTTGGATTTTTTTGTTACAGACCATCGACCCGTCCACTACACTTTCCTTTCGGGTCAATACAGCTTAGGATGTCTTCGCCCGAAGAATTTAGAAATAGTGTGCGCTCTATTGCACCAGAAACGCCTGGATGGTTCCTCCGTTATGAATTTCTCGGTAGACACGAAAACAAACTTACCTGTTTCTATTATATGACTGAGTTTCTCTTCCTTGTAAATCAACCCTTATTTTTACCATTGTAGTAATTTTGAAAACGTTACCCTAATAGGAAAAAATCTTTAGAATTGGCTTTATTTCTGAATCTACCTAAGATCCCAGAATATGAATATTATTGATGTGCGTAAGGTGCCATACCTCGGTAATAGTATTACTCGTTTCTCACAGCCCCTCCAGCGGCTGATCGCGAGGAAAAGGAGATGGAAGCGCCGAGTCCGCCGAAGCACTTTCGGCATCACGCGGACCGTTACTTGCGAATCGCAGACTGCGCAGTTTTTTGCTGCCAAACAACATTCGAATATCAAATGAAAGACATATCTAGACCTCGCCACGGGCGTTTTTCTAATATGCCAGTCGTGTTCACTGCTTGCATAAAGAGAATTATTGCAGGCTAACTGCTCTCATCATTTCTCTTGCCACAAAAACAAATAAATTGCTCTTCGTCATCTAATTTTTTATCGTATTATTTTACTATTTTGCATGTCCACAAAGTCAGTTTCGATCGTTATTACGTTGCGCTGCTGTGTCAGATTCTATTCTATTTTGCCAAAGAGGAAATCATTTTCTCAACAATTTAAAAAAATCCTCATTCGTCTCAGCATTTATAATCATCGTTTTTTTTCTAAATAATGTGCTAAGTACCAAATACGATAGTCTGCTGGAGAAAAGATTTGAAGAAGTGTGTGGTCGGACAGTGTTAGTTCATATCTAATAGTTAGCCTTGGGTGTTCCGTTAACGGGAACAGTTCACTCCCCAAGTTTTTCTGACATTTGTTTTCTATTATGGTTGTTTTTAACTCGCATAATAAAAATAGTTTTATGGCGAAAGATAAGCAAGCAGACGTCAAGGCTCCGCAATTGCAATTGTACAGACCACAATATTTGAAACATCAATACATAATTAATTTTTTTTGAAATTTTTTGGATTTCAGGCTTCGGACGTATATCGTTATATTATTACTACTGCTGAGTATTTTTGTAGCATCGCTAATATAATACAATGTTGATTTGCATGTACTAGTGTCGCCGCGGCAAAATAAAAGCAAGAATAGTATATCTAGAATCACATGTTCTTCCCAGTCCGGTTTCCCTCGATGCGAGTACTTATTGGTGGTCCGATTAGTTACATAACCCGGCGACATATCACGGCTATTAGTGGAATCTGGAGCATTTTTTCTTATACTTTCTATGGACTTGCCTCAGCCCGCGTTTCTAATTCGTGTCCGCCTCGTCCGATGTCTGATAGTGCAATCAGATTTTAGAACTGGATTTACACGCCCAAGCGTGGCTTTAGCCGCCATTATTCATTTCAATATACTCATTTCATTTTATAAAAAGTTTGCTGATGCGCAAGGCCTTACGTTGTTACATTTGCAGGTTATCTTTGCACTGATTAGTAATTTCCATAATAACAACAAACATACGGCAATAAATACACCGTTTATGTTTGGAATATTTTGAGCGGTCCTCCAGTTTGTGTTGCGACTGAAGTATAATATAATTACGATTGCGTTACGCGATGTTTATTTATCCATTTACCATCATAACTTGTCGAGTGTCGAGAGCACTATAGATACAAGATGTATGCACCACGCGCCACGCACCCCGTACAGGAGGTGCAGGAGGCCGGCCCGTGAGAAGCGCGTACAGGAGGTGCAGGAGAACGACCCGTGATGCGGCAGCGCGGTGCTGCGTGAGAATCGCGAGTAGGTGCAATTCAAAATTCCCTCCATTCATCGGTGTCTCAACTCTGGGAAGGTCAGCCCAGGTGATTGATAAACCCGCGACTACTACTCCGCTCGGACACCTCGTATAATATTTTGTTTTCTCTTTCTAAGGATGAAATTGCATACATTTGATCACTTAAGTCTTTTCATTATGTGTCTCCATTTTGCTAACATTGTCAAGTAATATACAAACTATTTGTATTCAAATAAACTAGATGGCCATATCGGTCAAGCGATGTCACGTAAACCTATCAAAACCGTGCCACCGAGTAGAAATAAGTGGCTCACGCTAATGGCGTTCTCGCGAGAAGTTTATCTTTCTACGCGGTGGTCGCGGGCTGGCATGCCGCGGCCGGGGCCCCCGGCCAGAGCCACGTCGGCCGGCCGCACCACGTGCTCGCGGCTCGCAACTCTCGGCGCTCAGTCCTCAGTCACCAGCGCATCGTGCGCCGGTTAGCGTTACCGTCGGCCCGCTCGCTCCCTCCGCGTGTTTACCGTCACTCCCAATCACCTGTGTCTGTTATAAATAGTGACAATTCGCACGTTACAGGGAGTAATCTTCGCGATGGGTGCGGCTGGAGCCGTAGAAATATGTGCATGCACTCACGTAAGTAAAACATCGACGTTCAGAGGGGTCCGCCTGGCTCAGAATCGTGTTCCGTATGTTGCGGTATATCGGCCTTTCGTTGTTCCTGTGATCGTGCTTTTCCAATGCTGTTTTGGCTAATGTGTTATTGTCACCAATTAAAAATAATGTTATCAATGACTGCCTCATTTCCACCTTCGCCGCGCCGTTCGTCTCTCGCTTATCAACTGCCCGAAGATTGTTCTGGCGCTGCTTACATGGCAAATTATGCTACCGGTGCTAAACGACTCCACATTTTTCATATCGCGCTTACACACAGTAAATCAGAACGCTCTATTTGCCTGGTTATCATATTCAAATGCTGTAAATCTCTTCTCTCTATTTTTTTTTATTTGTCGAATTTCAAAAATTTGCGGCAAGTTTTCGCTATTTTGACATATTTGTTATTTATTTGTTTATATCCTATGTTTATCGTTCATGCGTGCCTATATTCCGTTTAAAGTTTCCGCTCCGGGAGATTATTCCACGTGCTTGATGCACGATGGCGTTAGCTCACCTTTCAAAAAAATACAGGTTTATTTCTCCGGCGGGCGAGCGCTCTAGGCCACGCAGTTCCTGTATTGTGTCCGATCTACCGGCCGCTGTAATGCCTAAGGATCACTTTATCTGAAAGACCTAAATTCGCAGGTAAAATTTGCGCCCGTAAACATTTTTTTCTTCTCCCGTTAACTTATTTGGTCGCTACAAAAGCACGTAGTTATATCGTGTCCCACATGTAATCGAAAACAAATCCATAAAATTATCAACAATCTGATGTTCAATACGTTTCGATGTTTTCTTTCTCATTCTATCCCTACACAGTGCACCGTGCACCGTGCGAGGTTGTATAGAGACGCTCGCCTGTAAACATGACCACATATAATTAGTGTCGTGTCGCTAGTAACAATAAAATTGAATTCTAAGTGTTCGTAATGACGGCTGTGCAAATAGATTCACATTTTTCTTTCAGCGGCACGACCACGAGGGGTCCCCCCGGAAATTAATATTTTTGTTATTCGGATTGTACGCAAGTTTAGTGGTCGTGGCTTTCTTATAGATAACACTTTTTTCTAAATGAATTTATCTTATCGTGTTATCATTCAATTTGTGCAAACCAGAGTGCCACGTCAAATAATATGAACGCCTGTTATGGTAACAGTAATATATTCTGGAGCAAAGTATGTTTCTACGTAACATTTATCTTCCCAGGCAGGCTACCGACATGCGTTGAAACGATATACCTGAAGTGTATCCTAATCTAACTATGTTCTCGTCTGGGGTGTGTGCTTTTTGTTACTGCTGCGTGTTTTGGCTTATATTTATTTTTCACACTTGAAACGCAAAATCAAGACGAAACGTGTCTCTCGAATTGAAATGTAATGTAATGTACTATATAATATACCTGTATTGTTTTCATGTACGAGTATTAGACCGGTGATGTTTATCTTTACCGGACTCCTCGTGTCTCGGTCATTAGCCGTGGTGCAACATCGAAACATTTTGATACATATTTCGTTTCACACTTTTCTAATGACGCACTACCAACCCAATCCATTAGTGGAAGTGCTTTCAATAATCTCTTTTCTTTCGCTAGGTGCGTCCTCGTTACAGTAATTTTCGTTAGTCAGGCTGCTTTCTAACTATTGGTTTACATTCCCCAGACCATCAAACTTATTTCACTCCAAATATTGCGCGTCAAGTGTTATGTTATGATTCCATAATTCTGAAGGAACTCAAAGCAGCGGTTGTGCCTCGCTCGTTCGGATTGTAAAGAAAACGCTTGTGAAACGTGGCCATTGTGCGGCGTGCATTGTGCATGTGCATGTGCAAGCCGTATTCCGGCGATTCTAATGCATAATGAAATGTCGACAATTTCATCGGTTTTGTGTCCCAAGGCCGCCTCTCAGAAAGTATAATACAATAACCATTTTGTCTCTCGCCACATTCTGCGGCGGTAGTTGTGAAAGGTCGTTCCTTGCGCGCGGGGCGACTAGTCCAACTACTGCCATTTGGCATTTGGACCCCCGGCCCCGGAGGCTACACTTTTGACCAATTTAATGGCAATATCTCGCATACTGTTTTACTTTCATTGAGGAATGAACTATTTAGCGTGCCATCGATTGTTGGGACACAGCTGGAGGTGAATGCAGCCGTTGGGCAACCTTCCTGAAGATTTCATCGCGCGCTGCCAAAACTCGTTGCTCTATTCATTACATAATATTAGACCAACCACAATACTCGCCGTCGTCTATTAGGATACAATTTATTATACACGTTTGATACTATTTTTATCTCCTAGTGGCTAAAATTCACTTTCAATACTCGAGTTACATCATATGATCGTGGAATATTGCAGCTACACCGCTGTTCGGGGTAGATACATAAAGTATATTTTTACTACTTAATCGCATCCTGTTCGAGAACTGCATACTTGATTCTTGTCTCCTTTGTCGGCGCTTAATATATTATTTACATTATTCCATTATAATGCAGTTAGGCCTCCGACTCGGAAGGGTTCCACTAACACTGACAAAACTTTCTCCCAAAAATCAACGTTTATCACCTTTAATTAAAGTATGTACTGTAAAAAAATTTAAACTGTTTCCGCGACAAATAATTCGTTTAGTTTCCTCCAAAAGCCGGCTTCAAAATACTCCAGCGTCCGGCTTCATTGGGTATTCATCACCGTGACTGTCGCGCCTGTCGTCCAACAACTTACATTTTTATTTTAGAAACCTTTCTGGGATTTAATTCGACGTTGGTTTTCTAATGACCGATTAAGCTAACGTGGATCCGATCAGGAGATGGTCTCCGCGAGAACTCGAGAGGTCCCTTGGCGATCAATTAATTTATGCACAAAACGTTCAAATAATGGCTCGGCAATATATTAAAGTTCCTTACTACTAAATTGTATGTATTATTATGATGAACTGGGACTATCTGTCTGAGCTGTAAATGTAGCCAAATGCAGTTTAAAACCAATTTTTTAAAATGAAAATGAAGCTAGCTGCACAACGGGGGTATTTTTCTAAACATCGTAATCTTGTATCTTACCGGTATACAGTAGAAGTCCAATTATCCGAACTCCGACTATCTGAAAGCGATTATCCGAATCACTTTCAAAATTTCAGATGAAAAAAGATTAATACGCAAACGTACTACGATTTGCAAAATAATGATTCTGTCTATGCGCGCTATTGTCCTTCCCTCCGCGAAGCCACCTGTCCACTGGTGATGATAGTCAAGCAGCTTACTTTGACCGAGATCTTCAACAAGAAATGACTTTCATTTACGGTACAATACTGTAGTAATGTACAGCGCCCTTGAGATGAGTCATTCATAAAAATGGCGCTTTATAAATTATCCAATTTATTATTATTATTATCATAATGTTGATTATTCACTATTGTGTGATTTGAACCGATTATGGTTTATTTTTATATTGTGCTTCCGTGCAAATCCACAATTTAGATTTTCCGTAAATGAAATCCATTCATTTATATTTTTAAGTTTCAAATTGTTTTGGAATTTCCTACTTTGATTCAGTTGTTGTTGTCGTCATTATCAAATGACATTTCGATTATTCGCGTTCATTACAGTCGCGAGCTTCCTGCGCTGCGCCATCCGCGCGATGTGTGCCGCTAGTGGCTAGTGGCTAGTGGCTAGTGTAATCGAATGATCGGTAATCAGTTTACATTGATTAGAAAGACACGTCCACATATTTTGAATATTTTCTTTGAGGATCCGCCACCAGCACGCATTTATATTTGTTATTTCCCTTTACTGCGTTTAGATTTCTAACACATATGAACAAAAAGTTCATATTAGCTATGGAAATTTCTTGATAGAAGTTAATCATAACTTATAAAACACCTGTGTTTAATTTGAAATGTTTTTCACGGCGTCATTTCTAAATCGCTGGTCGTTTGAAAATTATCTGTTGATATTTTATTTTGGGACATTGCTTTTGTTAGTTTAATTTTACAACAATCGTGTAGCCACCGATTTGATCTATAATAAAGAGAAATGGAAAGAAACGTGTATGGTGTACGCGTACACCTTGCGTATGGAATTCGGCTGCACTTGGAACAGACACCTTCCCTCCCCCGAGGCGGGCCGTGTCCGCCGGAGCGGCCGAGGCGCGGAGATGCGGTCTGACGCTCACACTGACCATAGCAAAAGCTCCCGAGGGCGAGGGGGCTCGGGTGGGACGCGGTCACTCGCGAATCTATCCGCGATCAGCCAACGTGATATGTGTAACGGAATTACTACTCTCATTTTTGGTAAATGCTCTTTTCAGAAGCGCTGTACTTACTTTACAATCTAATATTAGATAATTACGTTTGAAAAAATATAATTATACTTGGTATTACAACACTTTATTTCATTAAACGGACTTGTTTCGGATAAAATATAACCTTTATCAGTGTACAAAATTTTATCAATAATATAAAACAGTGGTCACTTATATACTAAAAGGAGGTGGAGTTATATATGCAGGTGTAGGGGATATAATTAGGATTGAAGAGAGGGATATCGAAATTTTTACATATTAATAATAAAAACCTAACATTAAATAATTCAGAAATTTTAGAAATTAAATTATGAAAATATAATAAATAACCAGTTAAATTTAAACTCAATTCCCATGTTCGAAATGTTCCCGGTACATCTCCCCTCTCATCAATCCTAATTAAAACCCCATCCACCTTTATGCATAACTCCACCCCCTTTTATTATATAAGTGACCACTCTGTTTTATTTCATTGTTAAAATTGTCTACATTGATAAAGGTTATTTGTAACCGAAACACGTATGTGTTAAGTGAAATAAAGTGTTGGAATACCAAGTATAATTATATTTATTCAAATATGAATCTTTAAATATTATTTTCTGTTCATACTTGCACTACTGAATTATTCTGTACCATCTGCGTGTACGCGCATGCACGTGCGATCTGTTTATCTCAGTCCTTATTAAAAACGTTTCGGCAACATTGTTAGAACATATTCCGCAGTAACACATTCACATCATTAATATAATATTAAAAGCCAAGTTTACAGTTTGCATTGGTACCACATTGTATTCATTATTTTGTGATAAGTGATAACCTTTAGTGTGTGTTCCTTCGAGTTCGCCAGCGATTACCGTAATCTGTTTCACCGGCTACCTAGAGGTGGCCGCCTGCCCCGGCGAGCGTGCGGCTGTTAAATCAACTCTGAACACGCGGAAGATTCGTCCGCCGAGAAATATCGATGTCCGCTGCAGCACGCGAGGTACCTTTGGACCTGACGGCGACCATTTGCATAAATAACCGAACTATTTATTTGTTTACTTCTACAATATTTATATTAGTGTGCCGTTTTATTTTAGTATCATTTATGGTGTTTGAATCATTTTTTTCGGAAATGATACAATGTTTAGCAACGAATACAGAGGATAAATTACTTCAACAACTTATCCAGGCGGAATGGCTTTATTTCGGACGACAGCTGCCCGGAGACTGGGGAATCTTCACGCTTAAGAATAATGCTAACGGCATCTTACAGCGTATCATATTAAACAAACAAAAAATTGCGTGGATCACTGAATTCAAAGGCTGACTACCTTTTCTTGTTTTTCTATATACTCGTAAAATGCGATCACAAAAACATTTTTCATTGATGTACAAATAATTGTTATTTTAATTTTTCCTGTTGAATATAAATAAATAAATGCTTACATGAAATGATTGGCTCTTCGACTCGTATATACGTATATTATTAATTTCGTTTGATATTAAAAGTAAGCGTTAACTTTCTCCCTAATTGTAATCTCCTTTGTTCCAGGTGTGCCGCAATTGTGTTAAAAGTGGCTTTCAAAGATGGCATTCTACCGCCAGTTGCTAGTGTTAACCGTTCCATCAGTGGCAGTTTTATTTGGAATATACTGGTACAGGCGCAAAAGAGGATGCGCCAACAGTGACCCAGGTGGAAAATCTCGAAATATAAAGACATTAAAAGAAGAATTGGAAGAGGCTTCCTCCGCTGAGTCCGCACCCGCTGCTCCTACGCCCTCCAAGCCTCTCGCCAAGTCGGCGCCCATCGACATCGTCCCCAACGGGGTCCACTCGCAGCGCACTTCCCCGATACGCTTAACCGACAAGCAACTCGACTACGAAATAGAAAAAGCTAAATCTAAGTCCAACACGTTCTACGACATGGAGTACCCGACGGAGAAGGGCCCCGCGGAGACCGGCCCGACCGGCGAGAGGCGCGTCAAGTCCCTCCCGGCCAAGAGCACCGGCGGCAAGTCCTTCGGCGCCAAGCGGGCCACGCCCACCTCCTTCTTGACCGAGCAGATATTAATAAGTAAGGTTAAGGAAGAAACCGCTTCCCCGGACAGAAGAGCCGCCCACAGACACTCGTCTCCCGCGGTGACGCCGGTGTCTCCCGTCAAGGAGGCCATACAGGAGGAAGTTAGAAAGGAGGAGTCCGTGCCGCTCCTGGTGGAGTGCTCGTTACCTAAATCCTCAAAGACTAATAGGAAATCTCGCAAGTTAACTAAAGAGAATAAGTCTGAGAAGACGGAGGCCACGCCGTCGGAGATGGCCTCGGAGGCCGAGGCGCGGCAAGAGGAGCAGTGCGCGCGCCGAGTAGCGGGGGGCGAGGAAGGCTCGCTGCCCGTGGAGCTGGAGACGCGGCCCGCGGACCGCGACTCGGCCAACCACAGCCCGGCGGACGCCATGCTGGCCAGTCCGTGCATCAGCATCTTCTCCGATAATCACAGCGAGGTGAGTTGTTATTCTCTCTTGTTAGTTATTCCAACTAATCTAAATATAATGATATTGTAAATCTAGACAGGCCTCTTTGTGACAGATCTTGTTTGCTCGTAGCTTTGTGTAAATGACAATCTTAAGTTTAAAAAGCACTGTTTTAATTCAAATATATAAAAAAACATAGATCTTATTGTCAACCATTTTGGGTGTATTAGGGTGCCTGTCCACCGGAGCGGTGAGCGAGGTAAAAATTCACCAATAGAATTGCATAAAATCTCCGCTCCTCTTCAGTGGACAGGGAGTTGCGAACCAGTTTAAAAATTCATACAAAACCGGGAAGCGGAGCGAGGACGCGGAGCGGAGAAGCGGACTCGCGGCCTAGTTCTGCGTATGGAATAACACAGTCTGCAACTCCGCTCCGCTACCTAGCTCCGCGTCTATGGACAGACACAGTCCGCAACTCCGCTCCGCATTACTCCCTCGCTCCGCTCCGGTGGACAGGCACCCTTATTGCGCCCTGCGAGTATGAACACCGCCGATACTTGCGTGCGTCCTTTCGCTATCATTGATTAAGGCGTTTCATTCTATTATTTTCAAATACTCTAAATACAGGAGCTTTAACCAACCAAAATGGACTAAAAGAACCCTTTAACATATTCATATTGTGCTGCGTTATAAATTATACTTTTCTATCGAATTAATTGCATGTTCATTATAATCCACGATGCGAAATATGTTTTCCTTAGATTACTAAAATGTGTGTAAGATAAATTGCCGTATTAATGAATAAAATACTTTATTTTTACTCTAGATGTAACTGTATCTTTATATTCGCAAAAACTTGTTTGTTCAATTTGACAAATGAACACCACGTCCAGTTTACAATTCGATAGAATTCACTATTTTTTATGTGTATTATCAAAAATTCACGCTTTAAATAGAAAGTTCTATTAATGCCGCGGTCAATTGTTTGTATTTTATTAAATCCGAATTCGATTTCGTTGTTTTCGTAACCAAAAATGCCTTTTGTCACAATTATGGACGCCACTGTACCATAAGATAGGAATAGTCGCCACTGAATCAAACGTCCCGCGGGCGCGGTGACACGCGTATTGAACTCATCAGCGGCGCCCGCAGACGCAGTCTTTCTAATAACTAATCATTATTTATTTCCTGTTAGTTCGTTACAATTTTATGAAACATGGGATTTGTTTTCTATAATTGTAAAGTAATATTATGTGACGTTTTATTTCAAAGCTTTTAGGCAAGAATGCTTTTTATCAAGAATGTCGCGAAAACTACAGGATAGAGGGGTAAATGTATGTGGCTGTGACTCCTTGAGAAGGATCTCTGAGAATAATCGTAAATTTAAACTCGTGTAACCTTTTTCATATTCCTGTCTGAAATTTTTTTAAAGAAGTTTTTAATGTTAACTTTATTTTCCAAATATTATATATTTATTTCCATTACCCAAATTAAATCAACCGAACTCAAAATGTGATGCGAATATACCACCAGGAATAATTATAATAAATTAATCAGAAAATATTGTATAATCTAATGATTTTACTGTGTAATCTCTTGATGGAAGTTCATTTTAAACAGTAATTAAATAAAACGTTTTTTTTTTAATAACTACTTATTTTTGTCTTTATTTTGACAACGACCGGTTTCGCTAGACTAGCAGGCATCGACAGACTGGTCTGGACCAGTCTGTAGATGAAAGCTAGTTTAATAATATTTTCTGCGATATGGTAATATGAGGCAAGTTTATTGATGTTATTTAAATATTTTAAACAGATCAGAGAATAAAAATCAAATAAACTAAAATAAGGAATAACTGATTTTATTTTATCGACAATATACTGAGTATGGTTTTCTTACCTCCCAACTAGTATAGAAATATATATTTCATATAGTATATAAATATTGTTGGCAAACTGTATCCCAGGATCGGGAAAGATTGGATGTACAAGGAGCCTTCATGAGTGGATGTGGATCAAATTTTCCCACTCCGCACTCTAACAGAGAGGTTTTTGGCCAAAGGTCGAAAATAATTCTGCGCGTTTGTGTGTCTGCAGAAAGAGTATGACCGAGCGAACAGGAAAATACTATGGAAGGTCTTGGCCGATTATGGAGTGGGCACAAAGCTGATATGCACGGTTGCACCCCTTTATGAAGGAAGCACGATGCTGTGTTAACCGCTGGCAGTATGGAAAATCTGCAAGTCTTGGTATCAAAAATGTATGAAGCATGCAATGAGAATAACCTTGTAATGAATGTGTCTCAAGTCTAAAGTGAAAGTATCTGAGAAGGAATGTATTGCGAATGGTGAGATATTGGAGGAAATCACCGAATTGGTTCATCTGGGAAGCATGTTCAAAAGAGATGGAAAGAAAGGTTGGTTCTGGAACAAAATAAATGGCGCTCCCAAAGTCATATCTACTGAAGCAAAGATGGCAGTACATAATGGAGTTCTAGTGCCAACCATTATGTTTGGAAGTGAAACTTGGAGCTGGCAAAAGAAGAACGAAAGTAGGATAAATACTGTAGAAATGAAATCATTGAGAAAAATGTGTGAGACAACGATAATACCAAATAACGAAATAAGGAAGAAATGTTAGGCAGAAGATTGCATCATAAGTAAAATTAAAAATGGCTGTGATGGTTTGGACATATGAATGAACGAATGGTCGAGAGAAGAATGGTTTAAAAAATATAATTACAAACTACAATAAAATACAAGCAGTGTGAATAGAAGGAGCCGAAGAAAACATAGCATGACCAAATTAATCAATTACTAAAAGGCGGCCACATTTGAAGTCGGAGAAATCGATGAGCATGCATGTTATTATGTATGAATGTAGAGGAAGCTCGAGAGGTATGTCAGGACAGAGCAGTATGGCGGTCCATTCTCTCTGCCTGCCCCTCTGGAGAATCTGCGTGATGGTTAGTTAGTTTTTTTTAGTTCTCTTTTATTATCTTTCCGCATAGTAAGTTTCTACTTCTCCGTCACATTTTTGGATGAAGATGTTAAAACTGTTTTAACTGCAATTTACTATTTTATTTTTCTATAATCATGATAACTTTATTTATTACTTCAAAAGTAGTTTACTTTTTTGAATGGCCTGTTTTGTATAGGTCATTTTTATTGAATTAAAATAATCCAAAGTGTTTGATATTCCCACGATATATATTTTTATTCATTTACATTTTTTGAAATGTGACTGATTTCAATTATTATTAAACAGTGATACACATCCCATACTGCTATTGATGAATATCAAAAATAACTAAAAGTGACCTTGACAAAATGTTAATCATTTCTAAAAATCACAAGTTTTCAGTAATATCTTTCATCATCAATATTATTTTATTAATATGTTTTTCTCATCACTTTCCTCCATTATAGCTTACACGAGATGTGAATTCCTTCCCGTTGATTCTACAGCTAAACTATTTACTCTGTCCCTATGCAATAATTTATAACTGCTTCAATTAAACTTCTTCCTTGTTGTAAACCTATGTGGTCAGTTCTCCAGAGTGTTGCTCCTCCTGTGAGGTAGACTCTCAGCTGTCCTTCCATATTTTAGGAGGTCTTCCACGAGGATTCCACGCTTTCAATTATACACTAATTTAAAATTATCGTAGATGCATTATTACACATATATATTATTATATATAAAACATTAGGTTCAATAAAAGCTTACATTTTCTAATAATATGTATTTAATGGAAGCTTTAGCTTTGATTTGTTTTAAAATAATAATTAAGGAATTGCAATAAAATTTGTGATATTTTATCTTTGTCATTCTGGTAACTAATTAGAATAGATCTTACACATCTGTTGAAAAACGGGTCTGATAATTCTCTTTCTCTTGCCATTGTGGTGTAGTGATTGATAAAACCACATACGTAGGATGCCTTCTTGCCCCAACTGTGAACATCTGATTATACCCTAGCATGGATCATACTCAAACTTCTAGAAATCACCATTCTTTTTTTGGGACCTCTCAAATTTTATAAATAAAATAAACATTTGGTAACCGATTGTTTATTTTACTTTACTATCTAGAGGATAATTGGCAAAATGCTAGCAGCAAACTAGAATTGTCATTTTTTATAATTATATTGTATAACCTTTTTTGTTGATTGTTCAATGTATGGGTATATTTGGCTGATGGATAAAATAAATTGTTCCTAAATAGGAATAACACACACACCCTATCAAGTGAAATCTGATCCTATCCATCCAAGAGTCCATATTGATTGATGTGAGCCAATATTTACCGCCATGACAACCACACCTCAGGAATTTTGTTTCTACTTTATTATTTACTTTAATAATGTAAACATGATACTATTTCTATTTTGCCATATTCTAGCATGTTTTTTTATCAGTAACCGACCAAAGTGTATTAATAAGAATTTTCCTTATCATTACGGTGATTTTAGTTAAATGGATTGCTTCTTCCTTAGTTTCAATCCAAGGAATTGGTTTACAGCAAAGTGTAATATTTTTATGCTGGTTTTTGAGATGCCTTTGGGCCTTTAAGTTGTAGTTTTCTGTTGCCTCCCACATTTGTATACAGCAGGTTATTTGAACCAAATTACAATATACAAATTTTTAAAGATTGATTCTCATGACATAATAGGTAGCTAATCTATCGCCATTTCATTGTCATATGAATTCTACACCAGACCTACAGTGTGACAATTACACTGCTATTGCCGGGAATCGAACCCGGGATACATCATTAAAATCTATCTTTGTTGAATGCACTACGTTGTGATTTTATTTAATACAATGATTATTATTCGTAGATGATCCAATGATACTTCTTTTGGACAAGATCCAGTCCATTGTGTTAGTTAAGTTTTGCCCATATCTTTTTAAATGGTTTCAAAGGCACTAGCAAGATTTTTTTTTGAAGTTTCATGATCTTTAGGTGTGAAATTTTAGTGTTTAACATAATTAAAATACGAGTTTTTATATAGGGTTCCAATGACAGTGGAAAAGGTTGCTCAGAGTCCCCGAGTCCGCCACCGACTAACGCGGGCGACCCGGCAGCCCCGACGGACCTGTTTGTGCGCCACCAGCTAGTTCTGCCGCAGTCTGTGGTGGGCCTTATCGTCGGCAACAACAGAAGCTTCATAAATAAGCTGAACAAGACCAGCTGCGCCAAGGTCTACATCCGTGCACACCCTGACACGCATAAGCTCAAGATTTGTGCCATAGAAGGTAAACGGAGTCCACACAAAACTCTCATTGTTGTATATTTATAAGTTTCTTAAACTATGATGTAAAACTACACATTAACACATTGTAATAAGTGCATGATAATCTATTGAAAAAGAGTTAGCACAGGTGACCAAAGTAAGAAAGAGATTTTTTTTTACAATGATGCCTATTCTAAATTCATTACTAATTGATTTTGTTACAGCTCTCTTGTTTCACCCCTTACTGGGGCTTTATAAAATGCTGATTTCATAATAAAAACATTTAATATTGCCCTAGCAAGCTGTCCTATAAAATATAACACTTCTAGAAAACAGACATTTTCTTTAATTAGAACTTCTCAATGGCAGTAAAAATTGTTTCCCTTCCCCGCTGTATCCTCAAATAGTCCCCGTTGTGCAAGTGGGGAGCGCATGTGTTGTCCCAGAATGGCAATAATCTTATTGCACTAGGATTTTTTTTTCCAACAAAACTGTTGACAGCAAACCTGCTTTAACTTATTTATTTTTTCTTGAGCAATGATTTAAAACTCCATATTAAATTATTAATATGAGTGAAAACATGTGTCTTCTAGGAGTTTTATTATATTTAAGATGGAATGACGTGTTTCGCCCTTCTAAGGCATTATCAAATGTGATAATGCCTTAGAAGGGTGAAACATATTCCATCTAAAATATAATAAAACTCCTAGATGACAGATGTTTTCATTCATACTAATTACTATTTTGACTTAGCAATTATAAAGATAATAGGAAGGCTTGTAAAAAAAGTTGCATTAGTAATTAATAGGATGCTTGAAAAATACTTAATGACCAAATCCTCCAGGATCTGGGGAAAGGAAATGAACCTTTTATTCGTTTATTATAAACCTAATCCTGGTGCTGGTCTGGGGAACAGAACGCATGGCTCCAGATACAGGGGACTTGTGTTCAACCCGATTTTTTCATAATAATAAGCTATTTTCTGCTTAAGTTAGTGATTGTAAAATAAATTTGAATATCATTAAATCTTCGGTTATTTAAAAAAAAAAGTATTACTTGTCAATAATGGTAACATTCCTGAAAATTGAAAACATAAATAAATCCTCCATTTATTAAATTTAACCTTTGAACACCTATTATCTGCAACTTGAAAATTTGTTAAATGCTATAGTTTACTTTTAGTTATTAATTTGGATATGCGTGAAATGTGTTTTACTTGCTCACTCATATTTCTTGAAAACCCACTGTGAATAACAACATTTCAACATATTTAGCACTTCTTTTAATTGATATCATGTTCTCTTTTGCGACTCCACTTTTCAGCTGGTTGATTTGTATCAATATTCATGCTAATTGTCTTACAAATTCCTAAACAAATAGTTAATTTTCCAGATTTCTGCATATATATATATATATATATATATATATATATATATATATATATATATATATAATATATATATATATATATATATATATATATATACATATATATATATATATATATATATATATATATATATATATATATATATATATATATATATATATATATATATATATATATATATATATATATATATATATATATGTATATATATATATGTTATATGTATGTATGTATATATATATGTATATGTATGTATGTATGTATTATATGTATATATATATATATATGTATATATATATATATATATATATATATATATATATATATATATATATATATATACATATATTAATTGTGAACTGTTCTGTGTTTTTATTTTTCTATTTCATTTACTTTAAATTCATAAGCCATTTTCTAATAGGATTTTTACAGTGAAAATTGTTTTTAATTAATTAATTGGGTGGTGGTCTAGGGGACACAACACTTGCCTCCTGATCCAGGGGACTTGGGTTAAAAACTGGACACGACCCGTTTCCTTCATAATAATGACCTTTTTCTACACAGTTTGGAGATTGTATTATAAATTATGATACCATTGGTTTAAAATCTTCATTTAAAAAAAATCTGCAAACTTGACTGTGTGTAAAGTATGTAGAAATAAAGCGAGGTTCTAATTAATTTGTTTTGTTTCCCAGGGAGCCAGCAGGATGTAGATGTCATATTAGACATGATTCGACAGAAGCTTCCAGAGAAGAGATTTCCCAACGTGTCCCTAAAGGACATCACCCAGGAGCTATGTGAGAAGGAGTTCTCCCTCATATCAGATAGCTACAACGTGAGTACCATTAAAACTTGAAAATACTCTTCCTTGCACCTTTGTAATGTAAAGTGTATTAATACACATTGGTGGCCCGATGGCTCTTACTTGTTTGTAAATTTATTCCTCCATAAAATACAGCTTGCATTTCTTTTATACTTACTTAGGGAGGCCGCACAAGAGTTTTAGCCTCCTCGGTGATATTAATCCAAGCTCCTCCATCTTTTATTGGTTTATTATAAAGTCTTTACCATTGTGTATGAAATAAAATCTTAGTCAAGGAGCCGGCCTGGCCGTAGCGCAAATACAAGTTCTTTCTACCATGTTTTTCATAATATTCTTGCACACTTGGGATATTATTTTAGAAATTCCTTAAGAATCAGAAATGTGTTTGGTTTGTTGGTGTTCACCCTTCTCCCTTAAGAAAATATCAGGCATTTGATCCAATTCCAACTGCTATTAGTGTGGCGTTTTGTTAAATCAATTTAATTACCTCAAAGGTCTACTAGGAAAAGACAATACAATCTTCAGTAGTTTTGTCTAATCAATTTATTTAATAAACTTAATATTATACTTCGTAGGGAGATTATTTGTACTTCGTATTCGTATTTCCCCTTGCTCTGTACATTTAATAATTACTTCACGAGGTCAAACAGCATTATTTGAATTATGTTTATTCTTGCTTGAGCACTAAATAAAATTTATTTCCATTTAGTAATTGTACTCCTGATCTGAATATATTCAGACTTAAAAAGACTAAGAATTATCTTGTATCACTTTGGGATGATTTTCTCAAAGTATGAATAGTTCCAAATAATATAATTTGCCCCTAACAGTTGAATGTGGTATTTGAGTGGTACACATGGATATAGAGAGTATCACATAAATGAAGGTCACTTAGGAAAGTAACAACAAAGTTATCGGCTCTGGAGGTGCGGGCCTATCTTTTAACCACCGCTTCACAATGCTTGTGTTGTGGTTAGTCATATCCCATCATAGTGAGGAATCATTTGTTTTTTTATTCTATTTCCTGTCCCTTATCCAAATTGTGTGTTTTTATTTATTTATTATAAAAAAAATTGTAGTATAGTACTGCTTGAAAGTTGTATTTCTGATTGAAACTGTATACTGTCCATATAGAAAGGTAATTTTTTAAATTAAAATAGTTTACGTTAACCAGATTATAAAGGCCAATAACCTGTTGAAATCATTCTCAATAATATGTGTGAAATTGGGATCTTAGTAATGCCAGTACACTACGACAATCCTGATTATATTATCTATGTAATGGAATTGTGGTTATTGTTTCAGCTAAATTTAGTGGAGGGTGTAAACAACGACACAATAGTGAGTTGCTACGTATCGCCCTCCCAGCTGTTCCTTCAGCAGCCCACGCACCCCACGTACCCCTCGCTGCACGTCCTGCACACGCTCATGGGTGTCTGCTACCTGGATCCTTCCGTGCCCTCCATGCCGCAGGAGATCGCTGGTGAGTATCTCCAACTTATCACTTTCATAAGATGCTCAAATTATGTCTTATTTTATTATAAAATATAACCTATTACTATTTGTATATTATACATGCAGGTGAGCATTTAGAAAAACCATTAACGCACCGGGCGCATTAAGCACCTAACGAGATTTCAGCAGTACGTGCCTGGCAAACAATCAGCAATCAACATGTTGAAATATTGTCTGTCGTTTGAGAACCAGTTATTCAGAAAATTCCATTCACTAAATTAAGAAAACCATCGTCATCATCATCGGCCGTCCCTCGTGTCCGAGGAAGACTGTCCTTTACGGTTGTGGGTCAGCATGTGACTAAAGAGCCCGATCCTGGACCCACATATTGTGGGGCATCTGGGGCAAGGGAAGGCGCTTGTAATGGGGCCGTCACCGTCTCCCAGTGGTCTCTCCTTCCTCCTCCTCCTCCTCTCTGCGCTGACTGATTAAGAAAACCATATGTATTCCGAAAGCAGAATAGAAGCAGCACAAACAGCTTTTAATAAAAGGATGAACCTTCTTTGTGACGACAATATAAACCTAAAACTGAGACAAAGAATGGTCAAATGTTATATATGATCGGTCTTACTTTACGGTGCAGAGGACTCTTAAAGCCAGTGCAAATAGAGAACTGTTCACCACTGTTAAGCTCCTTAAAATATCATATTTTGGCCATGTAATGAGAGGCAATAAGTACACCGTGCTTCAGCTCTTCATGAAGGGTAAGATGGAGGGCCGCAGAGGGATGGGCAGAGGTCCGCTCTCCTGGCTTCGAAACATCCGAGAATGGACCGGCATCAGAACTGTGGGGGTGCCGTTTCGCGCCGCCCAGGACAGGGAAGCTTTCTCCCAAATGGTCGTCAACGTTGGAGGGGACCCTGCAAGACACATGAAGAAGAAGAAGATATGTATTCCAGGACCCAGTGAAATCTTATAACTATTTTTATTGGGTTTAACATGATAGCAGTATCAAGGCAAAGATACCTAAGCTTTTAGAGCTTAAAGAACAACATACGGTGTAAATGGAACTAGAAATAGAGGAAGACCGAGGAAAACATGGCATGATCAAATAAATCAAATATTAAATATGGCCACGTGAGGAGTCAGAAAAATCGACATGCGTGTCATGACACGATGTATCAATGTAGAGGAAGCGAAATAAGTACATCAGGAAAGAACAATGTGGCAGTCCATTATTTCTGCCTGCCCCTTTGGAGAGACAACGTGATAGTTAGTTAATTAGTTAGTAAAAACGACTGTTCTAAAATAATCATAAGAACCACCATAATTTAGGATTATGAAAACAATATCAAAATGTTTATAACATCCAGTGTAAAGATGACAAAAATGGTTAAAAAGTAGGATATGAATAAGTTCAGCTTTTTTGTCATTGTAAACATATTGAATTGCTCTGCAAGGCTTCTGGATTCCACCTTTTCCCAGCTATTGGTATATAGGACGAAATGCTTGGCTTCTGTTCCAGGAAGGGTGGGCTTGATCCTGATCATCTTCCAAGTTGTAAAGCTATTTGTGTTGTTCCAGAGGGCATGATCTGCGCAGCGCCCACAGCCAATAACTGGTACCGGACGCAGGTGATCTCCACCAACTTGGAGCTCAACACATCCCTCCTCAAACTCGTGGACTACGGAGGATTCATGAATGTCAATAATTCCTTATTGAAGCAGATCCGTTCGGACTTCATGATGCTGCCCTTCCAAGCCACTGAAGTGGAATTAGCTGATGTGTCTCCCATCAATGGTAAATTTATTCACTTCTAGTACTATTCATCAAAAAACATTATGAATACATGATCAAATTTACACATCTAAACCAGGAACATATTTACAAAAGTCTCTTTATTTACCAACAAATTTTAAGTTTAAGCATATTTATTTTTTAAAGTTTTAATTCGTAGTAAATATCATTTTTAAATTAATAGTTCAAATTTGAAATTGATATAGTGATTTACGTAATTGTGGGAATCATTTCCAGTAGCAATAAAGTAGAAAAACCTACTAATCGGTTTTTGATCATATACGGTTGAAAGCAAAAAGCCGACTAGTCGGCTTTTGGTGGTTAATGTGTTAATATTTCGCTGCGTAAAAATGCTGTCTGTTTAAACATCCTGTCACTGATACTGACTATCCTTGTGATGAATGTGTAAAAGTCTCGAGTTTAGGTATTTGAATTGGAAGAATGTTTGACAGATTGTGACATAAGTGCGAATGACAAGAAATTAGAGCAAGTTACTGAGTGGGAAGCATGTTCAAAGGGGGTGGAAAAATAGAGGAAGACACCGAAAGAAGGATTAACACTGGGAACAAAATAAATCAAATCAAATCAGTTTATTTTCTCAAAAGACATTACAAACATTTTTTATAGTTTAAGGCATCTATTGAGAACAGGTAAAACATAATAAATATATAATACCAGGAACGCATGAGAGATGGTTCGACATTAGGAATACAAGATACTCTCCAAAGTCAAGAGTATTTGTCTTCTGAACGTACTTTCACGAATATGAAAGACATCGATCTCCGAAGCGATCATGTTCAGCAGTTTGATAAACGATGCTCTCAAAATTATAACTGCAAATAGAAATATATTGACTAAAGCAAAGATGGCAGTGCATAATGGAGTTCTAATGTGAACCCTTCTGCATGAAAGTGAAGCTTGGAGTTGGCAGATTTTTTTGAACTTTGGCAAGAATGTGCAGAAAAACAATGATCATAGAATTCCGAGTAGAGAACTAAGAAAGGGATGTAGGGCAGATAAATAAAATGCATCATAAATATAATTTAGGAAGGATCACTGAGGTGGTTTGGACATATGGATTGAATGCATGTGGGAAGAATGGTTAAAAAGATATACTAGTAGTGGGAATAGAAGGCTAAGGAAAACATGGCATGACCAAATTAATCAATTACTAAAAGGCAGCCATGTTGGAAGTCAGAACAATCGACAAGGGTGTGTGCCACGGTGTATGAATGTAGAAGGGCCTCCTCTCTAGTGAATCGGCCTGATGGTTAGTCAGTTTGTGACTGATCAAATTATTATGCATTTAACAAGTAAATTTTTAGAACTTTTCAAATATCTTATTTCTGGTATTATTAATTGTGTGATTCTTGAATTGCAATTATCTTATGTCGTTCACAGGAGAATGGTCCCCCGAGGCGGTGCAGGTGCTAGCTGGACTCACCAGCGGGCAACTGCTGCAGGCGCAGGTGGTGGGTTACAGCCACGTCGGCCTCCCGCAGGTGTACCTCTACCTTACCCTGGGGCCCCAGGTACACTCCTTGTCCTTGTGTCTGTACACCCTCCGTGTCTCCACTTGATGTGTTACTAATGTGCGGCTTGTTTGTCTTGCAGCAAGTGATATCCCTGAACCAGGAGCTGGTGGTGCGCGGGATGGCGGCCTGGCTGGAGGCAGAGTCCTGAGGCCTGCGGCGGGCCCCCACTCACTAGTCACTGCTGCTGTAAACCGTTCCTCACTGTTGTAATATATTCTCACACTTGACACCATCACACGTAGCAAGTTCTAGCGGAATATGGACTTTGCCCATTTAACTAGATTCCCGAGATCCGTCTCCTCCCGACCCGGCCGGGAATGGGAATCCGCATTTTGTATCGTCGCCGACATATGTTCACATTGACTGTGGATGATTTTGTTGATATTTTTACTCACTTATGAAAAACCATCGTCTCAAATGTGATTTATGGAATGGACTTTTATAGTTATACGAGGTTGTCGACTACTCTGTTGTGATGTTTGTGCAAAATTTTATTGATTCACTCAACGACCACTCAATAGTTAGTATTAACATGTTGTTTCCTAGGTTTACCGACTAATTCACCCATATGACAAAATATTGCCTTAATATGTCTCATACTTGACTATTCGTTTATGTTGTGTGATTGGAATGGCAGTTTTCTCTCGATGCATAGTGAAGAGTGCAGGAGGGATGTGGCCAGCGTAAGAGCAGTTCTATTTCAAGAAACCTGGACACTCTGGATGAGCACCCTATACCTCGGTCCTGTCCCCAACTACACCGAGAAACGGAGCAACCGTCTCCCAAGTACAACTATCATGTAGCAATATTAATAAGTAAATATTCATTATTTAGCTAATACAAGATAAGCTTCCGTGTATGCGGAACGCTTGGAAACTCTTCAAACCATGTTTCTACTTAATATTAATCATTTCTTTTAAATAAATTCTTTTCTTTACTTTACTGCAAAGAATATCTCTAATGTTGAGATGTCTGAGTCTGCGCAAGGCGACTCACTTCTCCAACTGCATTTATAACAAATAATTGCTGTATTGCAGCATATATTACCAAAATACAGTGTCAATTACTTTTCCATAAAAAGTAGCTATTTGATATTGTTTAAATATATAAAAAAATATATTGAGTATGCCCATATCTAAAAACTTTTTTTTTTCTTGGAATTCATTAGTGTCAGTGTCAAACTTTGGTATCACTGCAGGAAGAGTTTGAATTCTCTTCCCTTTATTCCTACTGCGATCCCCTTTAATGATTTGCTATACACCCAATAGTGTGTTTTTCAATTGTGTATTAAATCTGCTAATATTTGTTCCTTTCATATTGCAAAAATATATTTTTTTTATATGATTATGGGGTTTTCCATCAGGTGGTTATTTATTGTCATTATTTACTTCCGTCAAAATAATATGCTACAAGACTGCCTTCATAGAAATGATCTTCTCGGGGACATAGCAAGTTTTAACTTATTGCAAAAATGGAAAACCCAATATAACTTGTTTTTTGCATTTATTATTAATTATAGTAGTCTGACTACCCTTACCTTATAAAAGTGTGTGTTATACGAGTATAGGGGGTTGGTGGCGGAACTGACTCTGACCCTTGTTGAGCGAGAGACGGACCACCACCGTAGCGATGGGTTTCTCAGTGTTTCTACTGCGGCAAGTATTCGAGCGGTGTATGCATCTAAAGTAAGCTAGAGTGTAAGCCTATGTGATTAAAAGAAAACTTAAGTTTATGATAATATGCAAAACGAGTTATTTTGTAAATAGTAGAGATGTAAGTATTGTAAGCAAATTAGTAAAAATTCTTTTAAAACTTGTTGGACATACATATTTTTTCTTAATCATTTTAATTTCGGTATATTTTTATTATTTAGATGTATTTTTGAAGCTTAAATTTTTTTATTTTGGATGAATGCTATCCATCATTTTATATATCACATTTATTTACTTCATCCATAAAGCGTTGTCTCTTTGGTGATTCCTGTCCTGCCACCGTGGAGGAGTCAGATAACCTTTACTGCTGTGACTGCTGCTTCCTTTCATACAATCATAGAATCATTATCAGCTTGTATAGTATGTACTGGCATAGTATGGCGCGGAAGGAAGGAAGCTTCATGGCGAATGCGTAGCGAGAGGATGTTGCTTGTCCAGCATGTTGTAGAGGAGTGCGTGTGTGTAGTACTCTGCTGAGTTACAACTTACCCAATTAGACATCTATTGCAATGATACAATACCACTTTTGTGAGTCTTTACTTAGATTTATATTCATAGAAAAGTAATATTTTATAGTTTCGAGTTATTACATTATTAGAGAACGTATTTGAAATGTTTGCTGTTAACCTTTTTTTGACTTTATAATACTTTTCTGTCATATTGAGTTCAATTATAAGGAAACTAAGAGAGGATTATGGTTTGGCACTAAACTCAAGTCAGTTCGGATGGGATCATCTCAATGAATTTCTTATCTAAATCGATGGGTGTAAATTGTGTAAACCATTTCTGTAATTTAGGACGTCTTGGGATTTTGTTTTCATAGTGAGTCCTTGGGGTTGTGTTCAAATAGGAAAACATTTTAATATGTATGTGCAAGTTTCTTGTGGATTAAAGGGATTGTTTGGAGAGATCACTCTTCAATCATTTTAGAGGATTTTCTCTTTTTAAACTTATTTGATATTCTTAGTCAAATAAGGAAATGTTGATTGGAAAGGATAAACCATAATTGCTGTTGGTTGTTTAATTGTGATAAAGACGAGATCATTGTAAAGGACGGGGCGGCGAGCCCCCGTAAAGTATCCGGTGCTAAATATGTTGAATTGGATGTACGGCTTAATTATGTAGTGTTAAAATATCTGAGGACATTCTATTGGGAAATATTTTTATAGTAGTTTTTTGCTAATCACTCGTAATTGAAAAGGATAACTCGATTATGTACTGTACGGACAATGTGTATGAAGATTGTTTCTTTTTCTAATTATTACTATTCTATATATCTCGTTTTGGAATGATAATTAGAATAAATTTTAAAGTCTTTAAATGAATGAGGACCCCTTGTCCTCTGGTGGCTGCCGCGCCGAGTTCCCGGTACGTAATACTAAAATGATCTCAGCTAGGCAATCAATTATTAATAGTATATATTTTTTTCTTGCATGCCAGTTAATAAAAATTACGGCTGTTGAAGTGGGGATTTTCTTGGTAACACTGCACAGCACCGCTATTCAGATGAGTGAAGCAGATTCAAAATGGATAAGGAGTTATTTCTTCTCAACTTAAGTTTCGGCTTAAACTTGGACCTTGTCATCAACTTTCTTAAAACTGTCGCCTAACTGTATGTGTACTCCAGTGGCCCACGTTTGTTACCTCAGAAAAAATGTCCAAGTAATCCATTAATGTTCCATATATCAAATGGAAGAAGAATAGTGTGGTTGCGTACCAACTACAAGCAGGAGGCCAGGAGACCCCCTCATAAAAAATGTAAAGGATTCCTTCTAACCCGAGGCCTTTTCTATACCATTGGACTTCACATCTGGTATGATGTGATGACCCAATCCATATGCGGTCTTTATCATGAAATTTTGCATGTCTCCATGCTCGAAAACCCACTTCCAGAGAACTTCCGCTCTTTGTTATTTCTTGCTTCTTCACCTTGAAGTTTTTTTCAGAGTGTGGGTGTTAGCAGTCTGACTGAACACCTTACGAGCTGTAAAAATATATTATGGACCTGAATCACTACATGTGTCTGCGCTTTGAAATCATCATTCAACTCTAAGCAGTTTGCGTCGTTTGATTCACGTGCAACATATATTTTAGGGCATTAATTTTGCGGTTGTTATCTTAGTTTTAAATTTTGTGTCTGAAGTCATCCACTGCAACACATTTTACACTTCACAGGCTCTTGTATCTTAAGGAAGCCAGGCGTTGGAACTGCTGCGGCATCTTATCTCAGCTCTGCTGTATCCCTCCTTATCTGACGGAACTTCTTGGTAAACGTTGTTTCTTGGCAGAAGTGACCGCTCTATTGGCCCTTCTTTAGAACCTTTTTTGAATTCCGATAAGACGAATGGTCTGTTCTTGCTTTATGAAATGATAAACAAAATGGATTTTCGTAAAGTGCTAGCAAAAAGATTTGCGGCATATCAATTATAAAAAAACGTACATTTTTCCATATTAAATATTTGTGTCCTGTGATCTCTCAGGGCTTTGAAGAAAAGTGACAAAGTATGTATCTTGGGTGTGACGTTCCGAGAGTGTGTGATATGACTAAAACTTATAATGAGTGTCGGAAATGTAATTATTAATCAACAAAATGGCATCCTCCCAACCAAAGTGCTACCACTGTATAAAAAAAAACTGAAAAATTAAACAAATAATTCTTCTCAACACAAATCCACTGATTAATAGGTGCCAAACTGACATTAAATTCATTGCAATATATTCTGTATGTGTATAATCCCTTTTGAAATGTCTGTTCCACAAACGTGCTTAGGAAGACATCTGTACTACTTACTGTAAGTTTGTGAATTGCGCATGGAACTCTGTATATATGTTTTAATATTTTTGAAGTTTAATAATAAATAAGTTTCGTTTTAATTTGTTTTTTTAATTATTTATATTTCCCTATTTTACTCCATACATTTAAAAAAATATGTATATGTATTGGGTGTTTCGGAAAGTTCAGTCGTTTTTTTTTTATGAAAATCGCATTTATTTGAAAGGTAAAATAAAAAAACACAATCAAAATATTGTCCATCGTTAGCCACTATTTTTCCCATCTTTCTGGCAATAGATTAATCCACCGTCAAAAAAACGCTATCTTTTGAGGTAATCCAGGCATCGACCCAATTCTTGACATCTGCATATGAATGGAAGTGCTGCTCTTCTAAGGCATGCGTCATGGATCTGAAAAAGTGGTAGTCCAATGGCGCCACGTCTGGTGAATAAGGCGGGCGTGATACCCAAACCACATTCTGTATGTAGTTTTTGACCACGATTGTGATGTGAGGTTGAGCGTTGCGTGTTGAAGAATCAGCCTGTGCCTGTTGCCCCATTCTGGTCAGTGCCTGCTTTAATCGCATTAGTTGTTGTCGGTAGACTTCCCCCGAGACCCTTTCACCCGATTTGAGGAGTTCATTTTTCAGTCAAACTTTTTCGATGTTCCAGGGCGATCTTTGCCGTCAATGCTAAAATTACCAGCTTTGAAGCGTCTATACCATTCTTTGCATGATTTATCTGATTGGGCATGATCGCCATAAAATTCCACAACCATTTTATGCACCTCGGCTGCATTCTTCTTCCAATTAAAACAGAACAGCAGAACTTTCCGCAAATGCTTCTTATTTACCACGAAAGTCAACATTTTAAGGAGCGATAAAACAAATATTGTGAGAATGACAAACATTTGCAAACTGAACTTAATTGACAGATGCTCAGGCTTACTAAAAAAAAATGTGCACCAGATTTGAAGACTTGAAGCAACCAGAGCCCTCTGTTGTAAAACAAACCGAACTTTTCGAAACACCACACCATGTGTAATTTAATTAAATAAAAATATTTGAAGACTAGAGGGGAAAAACAAGGAATGTCAGTAGAAGGTTAATTTGAATAAATTGAGAATAAAGCTAATCAAAGTCTATATATTTCTTAGCAATTAGCAATCGATTATCTGGCCATAGTCGATGACACACAGGATTTTTTAATATGAAAATTTTACTGTGGATAGATACGTACAAATACCGCTAGATGGCATTATTACATTTATTTTGAATTTTAACTGACATTCTTGTTTTTCCCCTGTAGTCTTCATTTTAAAAAAAATCATTCATTATTTTTATATGTTTTTTCTATTTTAACCCGATGATCGCCGTAAGCACACATGTGCGCTCTACGTAGACGATCGCCATAAGCGCAGCTGTGCGCGCTTCGCAATATTCGAAAGATGTATTTCAAAATTAATTCCGATTTTCTCACAACGACATCTATGAATATTTTAAAATATTAACAAACCAAAAAGGATCGATATTTTTCGATGGTTTGGGAGAAAATACGTGGCGTACCAGCGCGCTGTTTCTGCAAACATGTGGCGATGAATGGGTTAAAATGAAATCTATTAAATTTAGAGAATTTTCTTTTTTCATCCTAACATCATATCCGAATTACAGCTTCTCTTGGTCATCGTTACGAATCGCCTGCAGAAATTCTATTGGCTTTAAAAGATCAGGTGATTTCATCAATGTAGCATATTCCTTGATACGGGACACGGAGTTACATCCAGCTGAAATAATGATTCACTTTTTGAAAAAAAATTATATTACTAGTATTATTATTTTGTTTAATCGCTCTTTACATCATTACAGCGCGAGCCATATCAGTGTAAATGGTCAAAGCATCAAGTGAAAGTAGTTCATTAAAATCATTAGATTATCTTAAAAACTTTAAAATGTTGTCCAAATGGTGCTCAAATATTTCACAAACTCTTTTAGCATTGATCTGGAAATTTACCTAACCAACCCATTGGAAAATTTGTAAAGCTAGAATACAAATATTAGACCACTTCCAAGAGAATGGTGATATAATGAAAGATCATAATTGGACGATCGAAATGTGCGCAGGAGATGCCTATTGGTGACGATGAGGTTCACAATGCGTCTCCCGTGGGGGCGAAAAAAGAAGGATGGAGTGCCACATCGGTTAAAGTGTGGCAGTTCATTATTTCTGCCTACCCCTTTGGGGAGACGGCGTGATGGTTAGTTAGTCATAATTGGGAAAATCCAGATAAGAGGCACGAGACAAAAGAATATCATGGCCTGGAAACATCAGACAATGGTGTGGGAAGCCTCATACACTCTTAGAGGGACAGGAGTATAGTGGAGTAAAGTCACAAACATCCAGTAATGGATATGCAGCAAAAGAAGAAGATTAAATTTAAAAAAATAATTGACGCTCTTTTCTATTTTTAATAATTTAATGCCTGCTCAACATAATATATATTTTGTTAAATATTAAACAATAAACACTAATATTGTTTCAATGTATGTTATGCTATTTAATATTGCTTTGGAGAAATCGTGAGAAGCGTTAAACAAATGAAACTCGGCACTACTCTTGGTGGCACTCACAATGTTTTTGGACATGCGGACGATTTGGTGTTGACTGGTGATAGTATAGATGATCTAATAGAGATATACAAAAAATTAAAGGATACTGAAGCCCGGATTGGTTTGCAGGTCAATGCACATAAGACCAAGTGGATGATTGTTTCCAGGAGTAATAATGGCCTAGCCTCACCACTGAGAAATATTTGCATGGAGGTAGATAAAATTGAGCAAGTCAGAGAGTTCACTTATCTCGGTACGGTCATGACGGAAGCCAACGATATGCACGCGGAGTTGGAACTCAGAGTTCAAAAAGGCCTACGCTGCAGCCTCCTTGCGAACGTTCCTAAAGTCCAAGCTTCTATCCAGAAACACCAAACTAAATTATTTATAACACCGTCATCAAGCCAGTGGTGATATGTGGTTCTGAGTCGTGGACATTGACTCTAAAAGAACAACAAACAATCTACTGGTTTGAGAATAGATCCAGACCCGGTGTTGCAACGGGAATTTGGAGGCATAGAACCAACCAAGAGATCCGTACGATGACCCAGCAGCCCCTTATAACGAGCACCGTAAGAGCCGGTTGCCTAGCATGGATTGGGCACGTATGCCGAGCCGAAGAAACCAGAGCAATCAAGACCGGTACTTGTCTAGACCGACTGGAGTAAGACCTCTAGGAAAGCCTAGATAGCGCCTAATGGACAATGTTCTGGCTGATCTGGGTAGGTTGGGCGAATCGGACTGCTGGGAGCAAAAGGCGCAGGATCAAGGAGCTTGGCGAAAAATCATCAAGGAGGCTAAAACTCTTCAAGAGTTATATGGCCATAGGAAGTAAGTAAGTATAGAAGTAAGAAATAGGATCTCCCTTACTCCTTCTCTGAATGACCAATAGGTAAACCGCATCTTCTAATTTTTGATCTATTGCTAATCTCACAGTTTTTCTGTTTCTTGACCCTTCTTTGCTGTCTGACTTTGACGCGAAATCCAAAATTTCATCTTTTTGATTCTTCAAATCATAAATTGTAGATTTTCCAATATTATAAGACTTCATCAAACACTGAACACTCTCACCTTTCTTTAATTTCTTGATAATCTCTATCTTCTTCTCAATCGATAAAAGGTTATGGTTTCGTTTTTCCTTTTTCTCACTTGTGGAAGACATTTTCACGACCCAACTTTTCACAATGTACACAGGTAATCTCGAATAAATAATGTCAGGTTGAAACTAACGAGATGACACGTTGAAACTCAAACACAGCGGGAGATTGACTGTCCGTAGGGTGCAAGGGAGAACGAGAGGAGGAGGGAGGAGAAGGATGATGCAACCCACACCCAATGTTGTGTAGGTGTGGTGGGGTAAGCTTAGTCATGCGTAGATCACGGTACAGAACGCTTCATCATCTCGGCTTGTCCAGATAATTGACGTCCGGATAAACGACGTTCTACTTTATATATATCTTTATTTACTTCAGTCTCATTGTACAGATCACCCTTGCCTTGGTGTCCACTCCAAAATATTCTCTATAATTTTTTCCTCCACAACCAATTCACCTTATCGCATTCTTCAAAAATTATCAGGCTTTTGGTTTTACCTGTAGATATTGCCATATCGTATTTTTGTGACGCGTGTAATCTATGGAGCATTATTATGTTCTGTCAGCAGTTTAACCCACAATGCCGATCCTTCATGTTGACAACCTTTTCTATTAATTTGTCCATGATTAGTTTAAAAAGAATTAAAGGATATTCCCTTATAAAATTTTGGTTTAAATATTATTTTCATATCTATCTTTTTTCAGCACAAGATATATTTTCTGATAATTAAAAAAAAAACTGATAATCAAATGATTTTACTGAAATCTCTTAATAAGTTTATTTTAAATCAAAAATTAAAAAATACAATGCTTTTTAAGAACTAGTTCCACTTTTGTCATTATTTTGGCAGCAACCAGTTTCGCCAAGCTCGCTGAGTTTGACAGACTGGTGTTTTATTTTCTCATTAGAGCTTAGACGGTAATACCATTCTCACCATTATAAGAATTAGGGAATATAATTTATGTACAGCAAGTCCTCTCAATATAGCCACATCATTTTCGAGTCAAAAAAGGCAGAAACCACATGGTTCCAATTTAGCAACATCCTCTACAAGAAAAATACAAAACGAAAGTAAAATAGACAACAAGGATGGCGAACTTCAATCGAGATTAATGTGTTGCAATAGGAAGTAGCGTAGTGCAACATACGAACAGTGAACTTATCTCACTCACTCTACATACACATGAAATAACGAAAAGCATCTTCATTATTTCTGATGCTAATATGCAATAGACTGGTCCCCTGTGGGGGGAAAGAGGAAGCGAGGCAAACCTAGAGCCACCCGGAGAAAAGCCCTACAGAGGTCAAAGCAGCAGACTTCACTTGGGATGATGTAAGGCATCAGGCATGCGATAGAGTCGGGTGCGGAAGGCTCCTTGAGGCCCTATGCACTACGGAAGTGTGACAGGACAAGAAGAAGAAAAAGAAGACAATTTTGCAGTCCTTAAAAATAAGATAAAGCCCTACAGAGGTCAAAGCAGCTGACTTCACTTGGGATGATGTAAGGCACCAGGCATGCGATAGAATAGGAGAGAGAAGGCTCTTTGAGACCCTATGCACTACGGAAGTGTGACAGAACAAGAAGAAGAAAAAGAAGACAATTGGCTATATTCATTTTTTTTGCAGTCCTTAAAAATAAAATAAATATTTGTCTCTTTACCAATATGCATTTAATTCAATAGAAGGCTTCTTCGGAATAGGAAGGAATCTTCATTTGAAAAGACATTTTGACAAATTAAACACATAGGTAAATGATTAGTTCGTAGGAGAGAGTGTTAATCCATATTTCAATAGTGGGTAATAAACATACTTAACCGCCCTTTGCATATGTACTGCACTATTTTGTTTCACATATGCGCTTGAGAAAAGTTAAGTTAACGCGTTAACACTGGAATTCCATTGTAAATCGGAATTTGAAACACAACACTATATTTCCATTTTAATTTATTAAATATCTTTGTGAAATAATAATATAAATATTAATACATAACAATGTTTTGGAGGTGACTTCCATGTTCAGGTGTAAGTATATAACTAAAATATAAATGAAGAAAGACTCGTTATATACAGATAGATACAATGTTATGACTAGGGCTCGAAATTGACATAATAATCATAATTTTTTTCTAACGTTTTTCGGTGTTTTGAGATCTGTAGACCCCCTGTGGCCCTAGTTATTAGAGAATATAAAAACATATTTCAGGGTTTAGCGAATATTTCGTAATTTTACTTTATCCATATTGTATACAGTCTCTCTGCCTAACTTACATGACAATAGAATTGACAAGCAAAGAGTAAGTCATGTCAGCTGTGTGTATAGGTGCATCACGTTTTGACTTCGGTTTTGGAAATCATTCAGCAACTATTAAAAACAATCATTGACGTGGCCAGGAAAGTAGGTGGACCCTGTTAGGAAAAATCTGGAAGCTGTGTTGTGCCGAAATCCCAAGAGAAGAAATTAAAAAAAATTCATCCCTCTTACAAGGAGAACATGTGGACGACGCCTTCATTGATTGCATCATTTACAATTTCTTACTTATTGTTTCGACGGACATCAATAAGTCGTTCTACCATTAAAATTCTTGCAAAAGATGGACTGAGTTTTAGAAGAATGTAATTGAACAATACAATTAATAGTTTGTCGCACATAAGACTTTAAACCTTAGTAAATATGAGGTTAGAGGATATAAAATAATATTTTGGACATACAAAAAGAATATTTTAAACTTTTTTAGCTAATATAAATCTGAGCCCTAATTAAGTCTAATCACTAAAAATTATGAAGACTAATAACAGAGAAGAAGACTAATAAAGACTAATAACTAAGTGGGGGAAAAAATTAAATGTGTTTTTTCCCCGCTGTTATTATTCATAATTTTTAGTGATTAGTCATAATATTGTATCTACCTACCTAGTCTTTCTTAGTTATACACTTACACCTGAAGATGGAAGTCACCTCCGAAACATTGTCGTGTATTAATATTAACTAACTAACTAACTAACCATCACGCCGTCTCCCGAAGGGGTAGGCAGAAAGAATTCACTTCTTATATTTTCATTCGACACTCTATAATACACAGAGTATTACACATTCATCTAAGAGATCTCATTTCTACTGCATTTATTCTACTTTTATCCTTCTTTTGCCAGTTCCATGCTTCGCTTCCATACATAAGAAAGTATGTATGGAAGCGAAGCATGTGTATTAATATTTTTATTATAATTTTATAAAGATGTTTAATAAATGAAAGTGGAAAATATACAATGTTGTGCTTCAAATTCCAATACCTAAAATCTACAAACCGTTAGGGATACATACGTGTCCCGACAGCACTTAAATACAAGTCTTCATAAGTATGACAGTTCTTCAAGGGCTGGCGAAGGGTTTTAGACATTTCCTATTTTTTTTTAAATAGGTGATTTTTTATTAGAAATTTCTTGAAATTTACCCGCAGGTAGAGCGGTTTTTACTTTAACTAACGTTACTTAATGGTCAATTCTGTATTGCAAGCATAGGGGACAAGATAATTTAAATAACCTCACTTCTCATACAAAACCCAGGGCCTCTTGGCAACATTTGCTACAGGCCCCGCACTGGCTTAATCCGGCACTGTAAAGGTAAACTATTTTATTGAATTTTTATGAAATAAAACACTGCTTTTTCCACTTTTGAGTTTATTTTTCTCAACATGTTTCGAAGGCTTACACCCTCATCATCGGGAGAACGATATAAATGAGAAAAATAAACTCAAAAGTGGAAAAAAGAGTGTTTTAATTCATAAAAATTCCACAGTGTTAACGCCTTAAGTTTATTTTATTGAACTCTGTTGATATCTCAGCTATTAATCTGACAATCATGGCGTCTGCTGTTGACAATTTTTTTCAGAATCCACACTGTTCTCCTCTATTTATGATTTGCCTCTCCGGTTTACTTCACTATTATTATTTTGATGACTTATAAGTGCGCCGTTTTGTAAAATCAATTACTCAAAGGGTGCACTAGGAAAAGACTGACCGAACAGTGCAGTATTTAGAGGTTTATTGAATTTAACGTCACCATCCATCCTCACACTTAATACTAACATAGAGAAGAAAAAAATGCACTATCTTTACCTCGGGGAGTGTGGCGCGGACTATTTTTGACTGAATTCTTGCTAGGTATGCTAACCTACCAATCATTGGGGAGAAGGAGAAATATCCACTTCGGAGTTCACTTCTTTCAGCTGATTGGAGGCCGTATTCAGATGTCCTGAGTGATGTAGGTCTATTTGTCAAAGACAGCACAGATTGTTTTATTTGCTACACTGCAGAACTAACATGCCAATGGTTATGCCTGTGGGTAGAGCAATCTCATTGCTTAACCCTTAAACCACTGAAATAGAAATATGAGAAATTCCGTCTTGAGAATTTTGGTTCTAGTATGATTTTTGGCCAACAGACATGAATATGAAGTCCATTTTTGAAAAAATGTTAACCCGGGGGCGCTAGGTGAAACAGGTGAAAGACCCTCCGTAGACGGTCTTAGTGGGTTAGCTTTAAAAAAATAAAACAATGTGCTGTATAATTTATGTAAAACAAATGGTTTTTATTCAATGCGAAAACTCGATAAATGGGTAAAAATTAATCATTCATTTACATGATAGTCTTTAAAACATTTTTTGCTTTAGAAAAGCACAAGTGGAAGTTACATTATATGCAAAATGTGTGTGTATCCGATTTTTTACTCAATTTGCACGATTTTTTTTTGATCCCCATTCAGGAATGATTCATTCCATCAAATCTCACACTTGACACTGGATGAGTTGCTTTTTTACCAACACAATTGCTGGAAGTTGGTTGTGTGGCATATGGACGGCCAACTGAGCGTTTCTCAAGAGAGACACACAGTTCTTTAGCAAAACTCACGCGAAATACCTTTATCATCATATCTTTAATTTTTCCTGATTAGTAACCGCCTTTTTATTCTTGTCAGCGTTGAGTCTTCTATGCAAAATGAATGCATTGGTTATAGCCATGTCCAGAAGATGGTAAAACGACAACATTGCGACCCAAATACCTTTTTATGCCACATTCTTTCTTTGAATTCTTTCGAGTCTTTGTCAATATTCATCAAGCTAACTCCGGTGAAGCCATCAGCTGATGGTACTACCCGTGGTCCAGAAGCTTCTACACTTGGTAATGGTGATCAAGCTCTTTTCTTTAGCTTAAACGACATTTTTGGTTCTGTCTGTGGTCGTTGTGCTTGAACTGCAACTTCACCCTGTGGCATTGACGTTGTCTTTTCTGTTTGAGGTTCTTGAAGTATTGGAATTGATTCAATAACAATTTCATTCTGAAGCGTCGTATTCATCCCTTTGTTTGCAGTTACAGTTTGTTGTGGTTCATCGATTTCACTCAAACTCAAATTGCTAACGTTGAGTGAAAAATCAATTGCGTTTCCAAGCGATGAAGAGTCCATAAGTTGCAAGCAGTTGTTAATTATTGTATTATCTTCAGGTTGAAGTTCATCGCAATGATAATCTGGATCTTCGAAACTGTCATCAAAATCATCGCATTCATCATCAGTTTCGACCGAATCCATGAAGTTTTTAATTTGTTCATCACTCATTAAAGAAAGATTGAACGTTTTCTGTCTATCGTTTCGTCGTGACATTTTCTAAAATCACGAATAAACAAAAAAAATTACAATAGAACGTTAAAATAACATAAAAATATGAAAGCAAATTTTGAAAGAAAATATATAAAATGCGGATTTTTTTCCAGACAAGTCACTAAGACCGTCTGTAAAAGGTGTTCATAAAACTCATGTTTCTTACAAAAAAAACTTTTTTTGAAATCAAACTAATAACAAATTATCAAAATATGAGATCAAACAACTCACCTCAAAAATTCCCAATTCAATTGAGCAGTTCGAATATATATTTTTTGTAATTTTAATTTGCCCTACCACAAACAATTATTTCGTCCGTTTACCCGAAAGTCTTAACAGAAATGACCATAACAATCAAACTACGCGACTAAGCGTGTTCAAACCTGTATACTTCGGTAGGGAATTTTATCGACGAAAATCGGTCTTGATGGTTAAAGCGCGACAATTTTAGAGTTTGAATTGATTTATATTTTGGTAATGACCATCTGTAGACGGTCTTGGTGGTTTAAGGGTTAATCGGGTCGCCTCGGAAGTCAACATATTTCTAGATAATGAGTTGCCTCAGGGATGCAATATCAATGTTATGATTCTTTCTAATTCTTACTCCAGGTTTTTTTTTATGCTTCTCTTATAAATTCTTATTATCTAATTGCAAAAGATCTGGAATTATATGTCTGAAATGTTTGTGATTTTTTTATTCAAATAAATGATATAGAAATTTGCTTTATTGGTTCTGACTGGAATTGTTATGTTGTTTGCATTTGTTTCTACTGATCGGAGTGAACGTTGCCTTTCCGTTGGCATGGGTGTCACGCATAGATCCGAAATATATGTTGGCGTTCTCTGGTGTCGTGCCTTAAACACAATTTGTATTTTACTCGCTCTCGGATTTTGAGCCAGCGAAGTTCCTTCTGGGGCAGCGTGATATGACAGTGTTGCCCCATAATCAATCGGGCAGCATTGAATACGCTTTGTATTCTGGTTAATTGATTATTTGGAATCCAGCGTACATTCCGTTACAATAATCTAAACGTGACACTACAAAAGAATTCATGAGGGTCCTAGTTTCATCAATAGATATGCTGGTGGTGACGAGAATAATAATAACAAACCATCATGTCTTTCACCGCAAGGGTAGGTAGAGAGAATGGACCGCCACACTACTCTATCCTCTATCTCTAACTTCCTCCATATTCATACAGTGAGTCATACATGCTTGTCGATTGTTTTGACTTCTCTCAATATGACCGACCATTCAAATTTGATTGATTTGGTCATGCCATGTCTTCCTCGACTCCGTACTCCATTCACATTGTTAACATATACTTTCTTTACCATTATTTCTTTATCCATTTGTTTCATGTGTCCAAACTACATTCCTTCCTGTTATCAACATTTGAAAATCTGTCATGCATTATTTGACCACACTTACGATTAAGGGATCTCATCTCTACCGCATTTATTCTACTCTCATCTTTCTTTCGCCAGTTCTATGCTTCACTTCCATACATATGGGTTTCGCTATCATTGATGAATTCCACCATTATGTAAATACAAAAAATGCTATTAAGGACCTCCCGCTCCCAACTAACAGTTAACAAAAGACATAATATAATAAATGTTGTTTAGGATTATAATTATTTGTATTCCAGTAGAAGACCGGCAGAGTCTGCATTACTTCTCAATAACAACACTTGAAGAGCTGAATAGAATATTTTATTCACTAATAGTTCTCCCCTCCCCGAACCCCATACAAATACAACAGCCAAGTTCACACATTTAATGTGAAATAAGAGATGTTAAATAACAACATGACATAATATAAAACTATTAGATACCTTTAATTAAAAAAATATGTTTGCATTTACACATATATTACTGTAACAAGATAAATACATAATTAAACAATTCAATTGCTTTTTTCCATGGGTGACTTCAGTTTCTGTCACTTTTTTTTTATTTTTTTTTTAAAAAGACTAATATCAAGGATTTACATCAATGATATTAGAATTTATTTTACAATCTTCAATGTGATCAGAAAATAGCTCATTATTATGAAGAAGGAATCTGGTCGTGTCCAGGCTTGAACCCATGTCCCCTGGATCAGGAGCCAAGCGTTCTATCCCCTAGACCACCACCCGATCGACGACTTCTTTTGACAAAAACCAGGAAATATTGTGAAGAGAAATTACACATTTCTCTTAAATCTAAATGGGATCGGATGGATAAGATCAGACATAATTATATTATATAATTTGTCCTCAACATATCGTTTGCTGATATTTTTAATCGTCATGTACCTACTTAGGACAATGTCTAACAATGGACGATGAGTAATATTTACTTCACTGCTAATTTGTAATAAGAACTTTTTGTCAGCCCCCCTAAACAAAGTGTTAAAATATGTTATTATGATAAAAAATAATAATCAACGAAAAAAATATATAAGTGAAATAAAACTAAACATATTTGATAAAATAAAATCTTAATTTTATTTTGATTGAATAAACAATAGCTTCCTGCTTTCATATTATTTGGACCTCAATAAACCCCGGCTATGCCAGAAGAACGAAGCTTGTATGTTAATATGTTTACAACATCAACCATTCAAAGATGGCTGTACTTAGTGGTCCTTCTATTATTTATGATAATAAACTTTAATATATACATAACAATTTGATGGGTTATAATTTGAACAGCTGGCCACATTTCAATTAACTGCAAACACATACATTAAAATGTTATTGTCTCATATTTCAAGCATTTGGATAATATAATTACAATTATGAATAATGTCAGTTAAGGTTTTAATGTTAACACTGATTGGAAAATAAAATGAAGGAAACAAGAGGTTTTTGGTCATTTTAAACTAGATAATTCATTTAGTGCATAAGAACATGAACAGTGTGCAAATGAGTGAATTACTTTATAAATACCCTGAATAAAAACAAAACATCTTCCTGACATAGTACACATTCACTCTCCGTGTTCATAAAATTAAAAAGTGTATAAAAATTGACTATATTTGATATCTTCCAACCGTTAGTGTTTTGGTCATTGTATCAGTATACAAATGGTTACTTTAGAATGTTTAGCTTGGAAGAAATAAAGTAACTTCAAACAGTCTCCTCAACTCCATACATCGGCCGAGTATCTCTTCTGCGACTCCATTTTCTTAATGTATTGTACAGCGTCAGCTTCCGACATATTACCCTTTTCCCTGATCACTTTAAGGACAATATTACGCACATCCAGGGCCATGGACCGCGCATCACTGTAAAGGAAATTTTATATTAGCAACTTCTTTTGAAACAATTATTTACTACAATAAGAAAAATAATCTAAAATTAATTTTGTCCTTCCGAACAAGGTATTTTATAAGCTTACCCGCAGATGTAGATATGGCCATTATTAACTCCTATGACATTCCACAGCTCATCAGCATTCTTCTCTAATAGATGCGAGACATACACTTTCTCTTTTTGGTCCCGAGAAAAGGCCAAATGCAGCTTCAGCAATCCGCTGCTTTCATATTCTTCTAATTCCTAAAACAAAATACAATTAATGTGTAAAGAAAATAATATGTATTTTTCAATTTGACATCATAATTTCAACATTCAGATTGACTAAAGAATACCCACCTCTCTGTAGAGGTAGTCCTGCTCCTTGTGGCGACAACCGAAGTAGAGAACTGTGTCCCCGAGTGGTTTTCCGTCGTTGCGAGCAAGCTGACGCTCCTGAATGAACCCACGGAAGGGCGCCAGTCCTGTGCCTGGCCCGATCATAATAATTGGAGTCTGAGGTCTCACCGGTAACCTGGACATATTAAACATTGTTTTAGTTTAATTAAATAAGATTCTTATCTTAGACATTTAATAAATCAGTTGGAATTTCTGAATAATAATTTCAGTATAGGCGGAAAACGTCTCATTTAACCCCGATTGTACGGCTACATTGCAGTTCAAAAAAATTGGTTTGGAACTGTACGAGACTACATTTACAGCTCACATTTGAATGTATCTTATAAACATTTGTACTTTAGTTTCCTACTAGTTTTACGTAATATTATGATGAATTGGAACTATCTAAGCTACAAATGTAGTCAGCCACAGTTTGAGAACAATTTTTTTATTTACTGCAAATGAAGACTACAGGGGAAAAACAAGGAATGTCAGTTAAAATTCAAAATAAATGTAATAATGCCATCTAGCGGCATTTGTACGTATCTATCCACAGAAAATTTTCATATTCAAAAATCATGTGTGTCATCGACTATGACGAGATAATCGATTGCTAATTGCTAAGAAATATATAGACTTTGATTAGCTTTATTCTCAATTTATTCAAATTAACCTTCTACTGACATTCCTTGTTTTTCCCCTGTAGTCTTCAAATGAAGACTATCGGACAATGGGGGTTAAATACAAAATTTTGAAATCCTAAAAGAGATCAAAATGAAAGCGACCAAAACAAGGGGTAGAAAAGTTTTGTGTTATTTTATTAATATTGTACATTAATATTTTAAATAAAAAACAACTTTTTTTTTTAGATTTCATTTTACGAATTGTATTTCTGAATAATTTAATCATTTTGCATAGTTATTTATAGCTTAATTATTATTGTTATCTAATGTAATTTAAACCCTGGTCGAGCATCATTCACCGAATAGCATAACTGTGATGTATGATATTTAATTTCAATATAATAAATCAAACATGGTATAGAGGAGCAACTGACCTGAACTGAGACTTCCTGATGTAAATGGGCACGACGGGGTCGTTGGCCCCCGGCTGGGGCTTCATCTGCGCCAGCCAGCAGGTGGCCACGCCCTTGTTGATGCGCCCGCTGCCAGTCTCGTATTTCACCACCACGGCCGTGATGTGGACAGTGTTAGGGTGTTGCTGCAAAAATATAATTTTTATTCCACAATTACCCCGAAGATGGAGACTGAAGTGGACACCACGTGACACAGCATACCCGAGAATTAAACAGCAATGTATTTTTACATTTACTATTGTCCTAGCAAAGCTTGACCTCGTAATAAAAATTATTATTAATAACTAGTTTACATAATATTCAAGTGTAAATGTATGAAATTACAAGAAGTGTATTGCAAATTTTTAACATTATTCGCATAATAATGGCAATGAGAATTGCATTATTTGTCTTCAATTAGCAGAAAAAATCTTGAATCCAAAAATAATATACAGATCATGAAGGTGACACAGCATGCGAGGTGAGAACGGTAGATCATTTTTCACTAGTTTATGATAACCTTGTGTATTAATTGTAATAAAATAAGTGTATACCTTAGGACTAGAAGATATGGAGTAGAATCTGGGCTGAAGACGGGGCAGCAACTCACACAGGTGGTCCAGTGGAGGTCTACAAGATGGAAGATCCTCCAGAATATGGACGATATTCCGGCTGGCATTTGCCACCCACGAAGAGTACAGAGCCTTGCCCTCCACAGTAGTAGAAGACATCAGCTTCAACTTATCTTTGTCCTATAATAAATAATTTTAAAAACTAAAAAAATATGTAGTTTTTTATTTATCAACTGTAATGGTAAAAAAATCATTTAAGAAAAAATTAAGAGATTTGAATATTACTCGTATATAATGCAAATCATAGTGGAAGAAGTTAAAAAAAATAACAATTATATAATTTCAAAACCAATACAAATTAAATTATCTGTTTTTTGGAAGTTTTATTATATTTCATGTTTCGCCTATCTAAGGCATTTTCAAATGATATTTGAAAGGCGATTCGACAAGCGAAACATGTCATTCACATAAAATATATAATAAAACTTCTAGAAAACAGACGTTTTCATTTGTATTGATTTATTTAATATGGACATCATTGCTCATTTTTCTTTTTTTTTCTTTCAATAATATACATATGTATACATATTTCTCCATTATCTGTTTCTGTATATTTCTTTGTTATTTATTTTGTTGCCTCTATAATTTGAATTGCCCAAGAAGAATATTAGGACATTTGGAATATTTCTGAAGAATCAATCAGCTGATTACCATACAAAAGTACAATACTTCAATGTACAATACTATAAATATAAAATAATGTATAATTAAATTCATAGTCAATTGAGTAGGGGGTTTTAGCCCTTAGATATATCTTTGTTGACTAAACCATTGAGACATGCTTACAATGATCATCAATGCCTAAAGAATTACTCAAAAATGATCAAATTTAAATACTAACTGTGCAATAAATAGTGCATCTTGCTTGTATACTCATATAAACAAGCAAGAGGAGTAAGAAATAGCATATAAAGAAATATCCCGTTAACCATCTACAAGGCGTATACTATCTCCTTCACACACAGACAATGATGTATGTTATTTATTACCTTTTTGGTCAAAACAAATTGAATTTGTTTAATCATATGCAATTTACAATACACGGATACATGGATGTAATGTGTATTGTTAAGTAAAGTTAGGTTTTAATATCTATTAAGTACCGCGTCATTGGAACAGTATTCCGCCAGTTCCTTGAGCACGTGCGTGCGCGGGATGGCCGTTATCTCCAGGTAGTGCGTGAGTGCCGTGCGGTAGGACGTGGGGCACGGGAAGGGATGCTTTTTGGTGCTGTCTGTGTCCGTGTTCACCAGCGAGAAGATCTGATCCAGGCTAGCACCTGCCAGCTCGCCCAATCTATTCACTAGGTCGCAGTCATTCACCGGGAACATGGCCAGGTGGTCACCTATAATAAGTAATAATTCATAAATGTTTTTTTTTTTATATCCATGTAATACATGGATATTACTTTTAATAAAAGTACGTATTATGTATTCAAACTAAATAATTATTACATAATTTAATGTTTATATTCATATGGTTCAATGTTTGTTGAAAATTCTGACACTATTTGACATAAAAAAAACAGTTACCAGCATCATAGCGCATCTTGGAGCCCTCAATATCAAACTCAATGTGCAAGCAGGAGCGGTCCCCGCCTTTGTGCAGTTCCCGGTTCACCCGCATGGGGCATAGGTATGGGTTCTTGGAATCATATGGCCTAGCAACAGATGCAATTCAAACTGTTAATATACACACAAATTTAGATACACAAAATATAACATTTTAATATCATAACTATGGTTTCAAAATCAAAAATTGCAATTTCACATTAGTTTAAAAAAAAAATTAATGAATTGAAAACAGTCAATCAGAAAGAAAAATATTTTTTGTAGTAGAGAGAACCACAATATGATATGAATCATTACTTTTTTTACTAAATAATATATTTGCTGCCTTTGTGTAGCATTAAATTGATATTTTACATTTATTATCGAGCGGTGGTCTAGGGGATAGAACGCTTGGCTCCTGATCCAGGGGACATGGGTTCAAGCCTGGACACGACCTGATTCCTTCTTCATAATAATGAGCTATTTTCTGCTCACATTGAAGATTGTAAAATAAATTCGAATATCATTGATGTAAATCCTTGTAATTAAAAAAAAAAATTAAAAATTTGACTGAACTCCAAAGTGAAGTGTGTAGTTGGTGGAAGAAGATAAATCTTGAATACATACTATGAAGTTGAGATCACTACAAAGAATGTGTAATGACGATGTATAACAGAACACCAAATGTAGATATTATTTTATATCAGATCGGAAAAACTTTCTGGCAGTCCATCCTCTCTGCCTACCACAAGGGAAAAGCAAAAGGGTTAGCTAGTAATAAAGTGTGATAGATAATAGAAAAGTATTTGGTATATGCCAAAAATTGTATATGTTTTTAAACCTTCAAAATATCACAAATCTAAATAATTGTTAGTCGAGGTGATAGTAAATGAAGAATATGTAAAATGAAGTAATAATGGAATGGAAGAATGAAAGAATAAGAGAAATATGCATGGTATAAAACAGGGGTCTCCAAACTTTTCAGCCTTAGGGCCATACTGATAACTCCAGTAAGTTCCAAGGGCCAGAACTGTTTTAATTTTCCTGACATCTATAATTCTAGACTAGCCACTGAGTACGCACCCTGAGCGAGCAAACGCTTGCTAAATTCGCTAGTTCAATTACTATTGAACTAGCGAATTTACTAGTTTAATTCATAATGTTAGTTGGATTCATTTATATTATTACACTTGTCATCAAGGTTTACCTAGCAAGTACCATAAATAAAACCGTGTTACTATCATTCTGTGTATTTTATCCAACTTATCATGACAATAAGCCATTAGCTGTCATTAGGTGCCGCGGGCCGGATTGATGACACTGGCGGGTCAAATTTAGCCCGCGGGCCGTAGTTTGGAAATCCCTGGTCTAAAATGTGGTTGGGGAGGCAGAGAAGAAGACACTGGCATGCAGGGCTACATTAAGAAGGGGAAGGGAAAGTAATAATTAAAGAAAGCGTACGGTCTCTGGTTGGTGAAGGAGTGCAGGCGGGCGATCTCTCCCGTGTAGACGCGGTCCAGGCTGAGATCGGCCTGCTCCAATAATCGGTACTGCCGGATCATCTCCTCCTCACCCGTGCTCTCGATGCCAAAGTACTCGCACACAGCCGGCCAGAATTTGTCCTTCCAGGTTATGAAGTCATCTTCAATGCTACAAGTACATACAAACAAATGTGAAACAATAATAATATCATACATTTCTTAGTTGAATAATGAATAATACAAATTTATATTCACAAAACCTTACATAATTAATTACTGGTTTGATTATTAATATTAACCTATCAACTTATCGAAGAAGAAAATTGTTTTTACTTTGCAATGAAGAAGGTCGCCTGTTCCAAGTGTCGAGAAAGTCGATGGGTAAATATATAATAATTTTATTTTTCATTTAAAAGAATTTAAATCAAAGACGAGCAAGGGGGATCCTATTGACTCTTCGAGCGGTGCATGTCCATCACCGTGGTGATAGCCATGCTACGCTGGAGGATTGATCTGATCCCAAATACCTAACCACACCTCCTCGACTTTGGTCTCCCCTGGAAACTATGCGAAATGTTAGAGATCGAGTGTGAATAACCTCGGTGGATAATATTGATGCATAGGCTAACGTGGAAGGACACCTCGCCAACCCGTCTGGCAAGCGTGGCGTTGTAATGCCAACCACCCCCCATATGACATGTCATACATGGAGAAGTATGGGGGAGGCCTATGTCCAGCAGTGGACGACAACGGCTGTTAACCCTTAACGTACCGTGTTCAAAACAAAACGCTTGCTCCCATGTGGTAAGTTCAGTTTACCGCTAACTTTATCTAAATATCAAGCATATGACTAGATGAATCAAAATTTAATTTATGTCATCTTGTAGGGAATTTCATTAGGAATAGATCGATATCTATAACATACATGGATTATTTGAAAAACATATCATTATTAATTTTTTTCTGGAACCATGCGATTTCTGATATGTAATGCGTCACAGCATACGGCTGACTGAACATCGGGTCGGGTCGGGTCGAAACTTGTCTGTGGCGGGGCGAGGATAAAGGCACCTAGGCAAAATGTATAGTACGTTCAAGACAACGAGTACGTATTAATATTTGTCCCTTTTGGTAAAGTGTTAATATTTTCACAGTTCTGATATTATTAAGTTACGTGGTGCGTTTTCATCCAGTCGGTATTATTACGTACCTATTGAAAAGGTCAAAGATATAATTTATAATATGTTCAAAACAGCGAGTAAGTATTTGTCACTTTTGATAAAGTTGTAAATATTAGCAAAACAAATTCTACCTTAACACGAATGAAGGTGAGGGCAGTCTTAGAAAATATTTTTTTTTGGGATGAAGGAAGTAATTTTTTGCTTTTTTTTTTATTACGAAATATTGAAAACACTTCAATGGAGGATTACAATTTTTTATAATATTAGGGTCCATAGGTTTTAAGAAAATCAACTTTAAATTGGCAGTGGAAACTCAATTGACCACATGGCAACGCGACGGTTAAAGAAGAAGAAGAAGAATAATTCAACCAAATTTTTTTTACACTACAGTACGATTTTCCGGGATGGATGGTGAAAAAAAACCTGTTAATCGATTTCCGGGTAAATCTGAATACATGCAAAAAATGTAAACAAAGAAAAATTTAAAACTGCGCTATATGCGCTTATGTATACATACATGCTTAGAAAGACGCACATGTTGACAGCGTCACACTTTTTGACTGGCAGTTCAATAAATATTTAACGGTTGCACCATTTTCAAACTTTTCAATTATTTCGAGTTTTTCTTCAATTGAAAGAACGACTCATTTGCATTTATCCATTATTATAGACACTTTTTCATAGTAAAATAAAATTGACGACAATGTTATAGGAGTATGAACTAAGCTGCGGGTGCCTTATTGCAAACTCGAAACTTTATGACACGACTTTAGAGCCACAAACGTATGTTAGTGGTGGTGCAAATGTGAACTAAACGCCGCGCAAATGTCATTGTGACAGATAAGTACCTACTATCATGAAATATTTTTTCAATGACCCAAATGTCCCGGATAATCCGCTTCCCGGTTAACCCGAGCCCGGAAAAACGGGAGTGTACTGTACTTCCATGTTTCCTTTGTTTTAAAATTATTCTTGCGAAACCGGTCGTTGATAAAAATAAAAACAAAAGTGGAAGTACATAGTTCTAAAAAAACATTGTTCCGTTGGATAATTTTATTTAATGAACTTCCATACCTTAAACACCTTTAAGGGAACCAAAATTTATTCTCACGTATGAAGCACATAATTTGTGATGCCACATAATTAAAAAATATATAATTATACACATATACAATCTGTTTTAATACCTTTTTATTTGTTTTTTTAAAACCAACCAATTTAGGTCCTACTGGAGCTTCGTCGGGGTTAAAGAACAAACTCAATCAGTTTATTTTGTAACCCTGCTAGTTATAAAAAATGGTGTGTAAATAAATTATATAAGTGTTTTAAATTATCTTTGAATCTAAATGTATTATGACTAACTGGGTGAGTAATTAATTATATCAACAGCAAAATAAAATCTTACCATTACACCTTCATCATCGGGAGAACGATTCAAATACAAAATTTAAATTCTGAATTGGGTGGATCATTTTTTAAATATATTTTAAATAAGGTGACAGTTGTTACTATTGTGACCACACCATTACCACATCCCCGGTATAATTTACATGTCGCAAACAATAATTGACCAGACCAGTTAGCAATGTAGTTTAGTTTGACGACATTTGTTCTATTTTGTTGTTGCATATTCTACAATTTTATTTGATTTGAGAGTTCATTTGAACTAACTGAGATTGATTTAAAATAAAACAAAGATTGAAATAATGCATCCACCAAATAACAAGTAATGTATTTATAATTTTAATAACAAGTAATGTAACTATAATTTCCCAGAAGAAAATGTTTTCTAAATAACCATGCGAAGATAAAGACTCTTAAAGTCTGTTTTCTTACTTGGCATCGTCATCTCCCAGACCCAGAGTGTACACGCGGTGAGCTCCTAGTTCTTCCAGCCTCTTGTCCACGTATATGGCCACCTCATTGTAGTGCTCGTAGGTCTTGTTGCCAAGGCCAAAGACCTGAAGGATAATTAAAAGTAAATAGATAAATTACTACTACAAAAAAAATAGTATTAGTTATTGTAATTACGTATTTTATTATAAAATACGTATATAAGCTGAACATAAAAAAATTTTGAAGCTTATTTACCACGGCCGAACTTAAAATAACGATGATAATTACAAAAAATATTTAAATTTACCGCTAAAACACATTTTTATAAATTATCATAGTGAATTTTGGAATACATACATACATAAAAATAACTTCCAAGAATATTCTTAATTTTAAAATTATGAAACCCCGAATTGTTGAAATTTCATTAAATCAAAATTAATCAAAACAAAATCTTGTGGTGTGTGTATTACCCCATCTTCGGCTAACGTCATTGTGGACATATGACGCAACTTCACGCAGGATGGAAGTGTTCGTACGAGACGCATATATGTTGCGTGGAACATTTTGGTTATTTGCTTATGTTACATCACTTATTCACACGCGCGAAAATATTTTAACTAATTTAAATAACTCAAACGTCGTGTACGGAAAGTGCAAAGTTCAAGATCATCGGAGCATTATAACCTAAAAGAAATTTCTAGACCATTCGATACAAATGTCATTATTTTACTAGAAACTTTAACGTTAACACCAAAAATACAAACTAACATCGAAATAAAATCTTGTGTACATATTTATCATTTACAAAATCAAGTTTTTAAGCATAACTTCCATATTATGTTAGTTGCGAACAGTGACATTAGCAGTGCTGACAACGTAATATTTCATATCAGAGAATATGTTCAACACGTACCTACCCACCATCATACAGCGTCACCGCGCGGGAAAATTTAAAACGTAAAAAAGTTTTTATTTAGAAAAATCGTTAGTCTCCAACAAATACTCATTAAAGACTGGACATATTTACAAAAAAACATTGAATGGTACAATTTTGAACTAATAAATTTGTTACAACCAAGATCGGATATTACTATGTACCTATCCGTGAGTTTATACGCTTTACAGTGCTGCGTTAAGAACGTCAAGTCAAGAGTAGCGAAAATTGGTATATAACAACTTCCTGCTTCGTGCAATCCAGATGGAAGGTCAAACAAAAACAGATAATAAAAATGTATGGTAATTACGCACACAATCCATTAAGAAAATCGCAATGTTAAACACAACCGTCATTTTTTTTTATTGAAATAATATTCATTATAATCATCGAACCGAACTCTTAATAAAGCAATTAAAATCATAAACCAAATCTTTAGTTAATGCCAGAATCCTTTTCCAAAACAGGGTATTTGTTTTAATTTAAAACTTGATCTTTTGTTTTAACACACAAAACCAAGATTTATCCATACCCGTTTATTTTCTTTAATTAAACAGGGGACAATTTTCTCAAACCGCAGTTTACTATTAGATACAACATTATTTCCTGCCTTCAATCCACTTCAAAAAATAGGTCAACGCAAAAACAACTCTTGGGCCGTTATGGAATAAAATTTGCAACTTATTTATAGATTTAAATGTTTAAACTCAGCACTATGTTCCAAATTCAATGTAATTTCTGGAATAGAATCGTGAAAACTACACTAAACCTCCTGCTGCTCTACTGCTAAAGCCCCAACCTCAATCACCTCCTTTACTCCTATCCTCCTGTAGGTATATTAACGCCATTGCCACATCAGTTCCCACACAAATTCCATGGTCACCTCTGCCCGTACCTAGGACTAGCTCCCTCCTCTCCCTGTCACCGTCCCTCGGTGTCCAGCTATACTCCTCCCTACTCACCACATCCTCCAAGAAACTCTCCTCTTACCATCCAATATCCATTCTCAAAATCCAATAACGAAATTTCCAACACGTGGGGGAGCAATAGCCTACGGACTGGTATTCCCGAAAAGGTATCCACGATATATCAAAACTAAGTTTAGTGCAATACTGAAATCGCGACCAAATTTTAAATTTAGATTTTTTTTAAATTCGCCCTCAAACAAGATCACATTTACGCTGCGCAAATAAAATTAATATGTAGTCCGGGATATGTAAAAATGTGGCAAGTTCACCGTAAAAGGTAATGTAACTTACAGCATAGTTCAGACCGGTGAGGTCGCCGTCTCCATTCTTGATCCAGTCACAGAACTCCATGGCGTTGTCTGTAGGGTCACCCTCTCCGTAAGTGGCCAGACAGAATACAGCCATCGAGTTGGAGATCTCCTTTAACTTCGTTAGCTCCTCCTAAAATATAATTATCAATTATATATAATCAATTGCCCGAAAACTTTATAAATCATAATTACTCCATCTATGCGGTTAGATTATAAACCTTTTTATTAAATATCTACTAACTGTACGAAACTAACAATATTAAACACAACCACACACATATTTCTAACATTTTACGCGATGAAAACTAAAACGTATAACCAACCCACATACCATAAAAGCTCAAAAACTGCATATATTGTTATTAAAATACAACATTACCGTGATCATCATAAGTGATGACCAAGAAATAGATAAGTCGTGATTAATAATATAAATGAAATAGTTCATCAGTAGAATGTTGAGCGGGTTTTTTTGCTTGAAATTTTCCCCCATTAGAAATCAAATAATGTAATAACTCTCAAGTAACGTAAAATAAAACAATCATTTTTCTCAAAGGCAATATAGAATCTCTCTTTTCCGAACTAATTTGCATCATATAAGCGGAAACGCCGATAATAAACAAAAGTAACGTAGACTCTATAAAAACAAAAACAAAAAACAATTTTACCAAAAGTTTTAAATATGCAGATATTTTGAATGTAGTCGCTTCCACAAAGTAAATATTGAAACATTTGTCAAACTTAATCTAGGCTCTAGCCTTCTAGCTTCTAAGCTGATCAAATTGTCTGTTTAGTTGTAGGAAGATTTCGTACCATATCACACTCTTCGGGATCGGCCACCATTCCCTTGAGCTTGTAGCGAATACCTTCCTTGGCCAATCTACCGGCGAATTCCTCGCCGGTGCCTGTCTGCGAGCCATAGAACACCACCAAACTGCGGCCGGAAGATTTGAGCTTCTTGATGAAAGACGTCTCAGACGTGGTGGCCGTCAGTGTGGCTGGTCTAGAAAACATTTAAAATAAAATTAAGTATCGCGAAATTGTAATACGAAAAGTTAAGATATTAGGATTTAGGGTGAAGAGGAACTGGCAAATAACTGACCTCAGTGCCTATAGCAAATGTTACCAAGAGGCACTGGATTTTGTATGATAATAAAATAAAACACAACTTTTAATAACTATCTAACCAACGAGAACCTGAATGCTAGACAGTCTACATTGCGATCAGCTTAGTCTTCTGCGATCGGTAGATTGACTGTGCCAAAACGCTGTCCAAGCACAAACTTTGGCGACCGAGCCTTCGCGGTAGCTGGCCCTTCAGCCTGGAACAGTCTTCCAGCAGACTTTAAGGGCATTGAGAATCAATCAGAGTTTAGATCGAGACTCAAAATGCACCTTTTCAAATTATCATTTCCTAACAGGAAGGGCTGATCGACTTCGTCAGGTGCAGCCCTCATACTAAATATGTTTATTATTTTGGTTATCATTATTATTATTATTATTATTATCTAGTTGATAAAACGGAGCATCTTCTACAGCGCCCTTGAGATGAGTAATTCATAAAAATGGCGCTCTATAAATTGTCCAATTTATATATATATTATATCGCGCCTGTGCTCTAATGAAAAAAAAATCTAAGAATTTATCAGAAAATGTATCTTATGCTGAAAAATGAAGACCTAAAAAATAAAAATTGCAAGCTAAACCCTGCATAATTTATCATACGGTCAAACGTCAGCAAAAAATATATAGATGTATTATAATTATCCTGAAGAAATACAATGTACGAGTATTCGTAGTTTACAAAGATGAAGCGCGTGCTAAAGTTTTATGAGATACAAGTTCAATATTGTAATTAATATTCTGCCATTAGCTTATTATTTATTATGCATGGACTTATGTATATATTTAGATAGACAAAAACAAAAGTAAACAAATGAGAGCGTGTTGAATTGAACATATAAACTAAATAATAAACTTTATAATTTTACGTACAATAAAGCAGCAAGTTACTAAATATTTCATCTGGTTACCGGTTAGATCATAACATCGTTAGGTAGATACTCCGAGGTCATCGCGGGGTTAGATTAAAAATAACTTAAGAGTCTTTCGTATTGTAGGTTTTATTTTAGTTTACATAATAGATATCTACGGCGTTCAGTGCTGAATTCTCTTGAATCTTTCGTGCATCGATTATCTTCTTCTTCTTCTTCTTCTTCTTTGCTAGCCTTCTTCCCTCCACTGCTGGATATAGGCCTCTTCCAATTTCTTCCACTCGTCTCTATCCTGCCCTCTTTGTATCCAAGATTTTCCAACCCTTTTGATAATATCATCGGTCCATCTCATCGGTGGCCTTCCGACACTTCGCCTATTTGCCCATGGTCTCCAACTGAGTATCCTGGGTGCCCATCTGTTGCCACCCTGTCTAGCCAAGTGTCCAGCCCATTGCCATTTCAATTTTGCCACTCGGTCCATGACGTCAGCAACCCTGGTGCGGCGTCTGATTTTTTCATTTCTTATGCGGTCACGCAAGCTCACACCAAGTATCTGTCTTTCCATGGACCTCTGTGTACACTTGAGCCTGTGGACACTTTTTGCTGTAAGAGTTGTCGTCTCTAGTCCGTATGTCATCATGGGCAGTATACACATATCGTAGACCTCTCTTTTGAGACAAACCGGTATTTCAACTATTTCCCATCGATTATCACGGCTAATTAATTAATTCTAAGGACCATAATAAAACATCAGCTTTCTAGAAAATTTATTTTATAATATTATATTTTAAAGCTTTGCCTTGCATTATCAACAGCGAACGATGTTACTCCTATAAAATAGGATAAAACAAAAATTACAGTCATTTTAATCAATATCACATAAGGAATGTAGAGCGGAAGAAGGTATTATGAACAAAATTATGAAAGGATCGTTGCGATGGTTCGGACATATGGAGCGCATGGATGGAGAAATAATGGTTTTGAAAGTATACGTTAACGATGTAAATGGTGAACGGAGTCGAGGTAGACCGAGGAAAACATGGCATGACCAAATTGATCAAATTTTAAAGGTTGGTCATGTTAGAAGTCGGAGGAATCGACGTGCGTGTATGACTCGTTGTATGAATGTGGAGGAAGCTAGAGAGGTTTGCCAGGATAGAGTAGGGTGGCGGTCCATTCTCTCTGCCTACCCCTGCGGGGAAATGGCGTGATGGTTTGTTTGTTTAATATGTCATGGACTTGGACTTGGATCTCCTGGCTTACAGAGGTTCAGCTCTAATGGCTATTCCTCTTACGTCTGTAGGAAGACTTTTCGGAGAACATTGCAGTCTCCATTTTCGGAGTGATTGGTTTACCAATCTAAAGATGGAGACTGCAACGCTCTAAAAAATATATATAGATATACCAAAAATCATATACCAAGAATAGTTTTGTAGATTTATTACGAATGCATGAAAAATTAGTCATAAAGACTATGGATAAGTTTCCGTTTGTAAAGTAAATAAATATACAACTTTAAACGATTTAAAAAATTTGACAATAAAAATAAAGTCGAGATTTTTTTTTGTATTTTATAGGCAAAATATAAAAAAATATTGATAAGAAATAAACAACAAAATATTATTTATAACAGGGTACTTAGATAATAAAAGGTAACAAAAATATGCAATCAGTGCATAATAATGAAATAAATCAATGTTTTTGTTAAGAACCGCACCATTGTAAATGCGCTTTTATGACAGATGAATTTACCATTTATTAATGGACTTGGATCTTCTGACTTACAGAGGTTCAACTCTAATGACTATTCCGTTACGTCTTTAGGAAACATTGTTGAAAATGTGATTGAGGGATTTAGGGATCATGATAAAGTCCTATGTTATTCTCGGCCAGTGAATGGAAGACTAGATAGAGTTGGCATTGTAGATTATAATGGGATCAATCATATTATTTAAAAATAAGTTTATTCCTGGGGGGAAGAGGAGAGGAGCAGTGCCTGGACGGAGTTGTGGTAGGAGATAGCATCCATTTCATTTGGCGGAGTACGTGGTGGACTATCGGGGAGGATTTGTTTTTATCCGCATTTGTTGCGGGAGGAGCAAAGGACTGAATGATGGTATAATGTATTTCAATGATTTGTATTAAAATAATCATCTAACAAGGAAAAAATTTGATACATACGGTCAAATCTCATCATGTTGGGAAATACCGTAGATTAAAAAAGAATGAAACCTGTTTATAATAACTTGGGTAAAAAAACAAGTCAATAAAGACTCACAAAGAATTACTGAATCCAATTCAAATATCCTTAAACCCTATTGATATAATATGTTTTTCTATGAGGTGCCCAATAATTTGGAAGTATCTGGGGTATGTGTCGGTTATACATTAATTTTAGTTGCCAGCTTTGATATAGCTAAGACATATTATATTTTCTCTCATGTCACACAAAAGTCCTAACGTAATAAACGTTGAACCAACAAATACATTTCTGAAAATATAATTCTAGGAACGCATTAGAGAAGGTTCGACTATAGGAAGACAAGATACTCTCTAAAGTCAAGAAATTCTTTCACCAATATGAAAAACATCGTTTTCCGAGGTGATCATGTTCAGCAGACAGATTGCTCTTCCTCCCGGCATTACCAGAAGAAAATTGTTTCTTGAGATACGAGTACCTACTCGTGTTAGATATTAATGTAGAAATTACGCACATCATGGTAGCCAGGATCATGTCATGGTTCTTAGATATAACTATGTATGTCCTATGGTTTCCCCGATAAGTTTCGGAGTCATGTGGTCATTAGTCCATCGTAGAGGCAAGTAATGTCATCGTCACCATGAGGTTAAGTTATGACCGGTTAGGCCCAAGAACGAGGAAATGTGCTAGATATATTTGAGAGTAATGCCACAGAAGACACAAACGAACTAATCCCGGAGGTGTAGGCAGAAAGGATGGACCGCCACACTGCTCTATCCAGAAATACCTCTCGAACATCCGTAATACGCACGCTCGTCGATTTTTCCGACATCGTATGTGACCGCTTTTTAGTAATTGATTAATTTGGTCATGTCATGTATTCCTCGGCCGTCGTCGGCTTCTTTTTCCCTTCACACTGCTTATATACAACCGTTTAACCATTATTCTCTCATCCATTCATTCCATATGTCTAAACCACCTAAATTATACTTTTTTTTATTATTCAACTGCCTAATATTCCTTCCCTTTTTCGTTAAAATAATTCAAATTTCGTTATCAGTAAACTTTAATCTTAAATGCTAAAATTATCCCTCAGTCCCCTTCAATTTGAAAGAATGTGTAAATTAATGGGAATACTATACTCACTGTATGGAATATTTAGTTCCAATGATTTCCTCTTTCTTCTCCTGTTTCCTAAGGAAGAAGTACCACCAAGCGCCACCCAGCAGGGCTGTTATAAGAACCCAGTCCAGCAGAGACGCACCGAGGAACAATCCGTCATCAGATACAACGATTTCTGGTTCTTGGGCTTCCATTTTTGTTGTGTTTCTTCAATTCTGTAAACAAACAACATTCACATTGAATCATTTGCTCAATAAACCAAAACATTGAATTAAACAACCGCGATTGTTATATTATTTTTATATGTATTCTCAATAGATGCCATAAGAAAATAAACCGATTTGAAAAACATTATCTACAATAGGGTGCATCCCACATAGGCTACAATTTGCACTTCGTCCAAAATAACTTGTATAATCCTTAATATCTTTAAGAAATGTTCATTGCTTCTTGAACAATGATTTAAAATTCCATATTTAATAATTAGACCGGGAGCTGGAGGGAGTTGAGTATGCAAAATATGAGGACCGCACTTTGAACGCAGAAAAACTTGCAGATTATGAATCTGAATGTTGCCAGGATGTTTGTTGGTCCATTTTTTTTATACCTCATCCAAGATAACAAATAAATGGAGTGAATTTTTTTTTTTCAATATCCAATTATTTCTTTTGATAAAATATGCTTATAGCTATTCAATTGAAATAGAAAAAAAAATGTTTCAAAAAAATACAAGAATAATTGATAAAAAAAAAATTAATACGAAAAAGCAAATTTTAACATAAGTCATCAAAAAAAATAAAAATAATCAATACATTTGCACAACGAATACAATTTAGTTGTAATTTTATGCAAGAACAAGCTTTTATTAGGCAAGTTGATGTACATTTACAGGGCTGAATCAACAATTCTGGCAATGGTCGCTTCGTCTGTTGTCGTGGGTACAATTTACTTTTTTTTTCAAAGCCTAAAAAGGTGTAATCAATAGGTTGGAGTAGGATTTTGGTTAGCATATATGTAATTTATCCATACATATGTTGTGTATCCATATATAAGCTCTTAACAAATGTAAATATAGAGCATCTGATGTGCAAATTAATATTAATAAATTTGAGCCCATGCCGATATTTTGAGAAATTAATTTATACCGATGTTCATCAGGAGTTAATTTTTTGAGAAAAGATAGGCACAATTGGTTTCTAATTCTGTTAGCTGTTAGACATTTAGGTATGGATTTCCTAAATGCCTTAGAGCTTTTTGTACAAAATCCAACGATGCAGCTTTTAAACCATTTTTTCGAGCCCAATCTGCTAGTCGAAACATAACCACTTGGAGAGGGTAATGCTGGCAAAATACGATAAATGTTTTCGCCAAGGTATTGAGAAGCCAAATACATCCTGAAATATATTTCCGTCGATCCATAGACCTAAACAACCTAGACGTGCTAACTTATTCCAGAAATAAATTACCAGGCTGAAAACATCTGTATCAGCGCTAAGGATTATGATATGGTCAGATTGAATATTTATTGATAATACATAATAGATTAATAAAAAGAGCGAGAAACATAAGATGCATGACAAATTAATAAAATAAATATACCATACAATTATAATAAAGATAGTGCTTCCCTCAGATGAGCCAAACTATCACGAAATATGTCAAACTCCGAGGTGATACGATTAAGCAAAGATAATGCTCTACCTACCGGCATAACCATTGGCAGGTTGGTTCTGCATCGTGGGAGATAAAACAATCTATGGCCCCTTTGTCGAAGATAATTATCAGGGACGAACAGACCTACATCACTCAGGATTTCTGAGTTGTGTATACAACCGCCTATCAGTCGAAAGAAATGGACACCAAGTGAATGTCTCGTCTCCTCTCGAGTGACTGGTAGCCTAGCATCCCTAGCAAGAAATCAGTTGGAAAGAGCCACGGGTAATATCCATACTCCCTAAGATAGAGGTATCGCAGAAATTTTTTCTGCACCCTCTCCACCATCAGGGAATATCTATGTATGGAGTACCTTGATGTACGGCTGTGAGACATGGGGCCTATCCGAAAGAGATAAACGGAGACTAGAGGCTTTTGAGATGTGGTCCTATAGAAGACTTTTAGGAATTTCCTGGAGTGAGGAGGTTCTTCAAAGAATCGAAGGAGGAAGGTACCTGCTCAGGACCTTGTCCGAAAGGTGTGCAAGATGGATCGGCCATGTAATACGTCAAGAAGGTCTCTTGCATGCCATAATGGAGGGTATGACCGAGGGGACAAACTCTAAGGGACGCCCACGCCGAGAGTACCTGGAGGACCTGTTGGTGGACGTGCGCTGCTCATCATATGCAGATTTCAAAAGAGCCGCACAAGACAGGGAAGAATGGAAGAGAAGAATAGAAGAAATTGCTGCAAACCAATCCCAGGATTGAAACTTTCTAACTAACTAGTAGTGATTTACCACTGATTGTGGATAACTATGGCAACACAGTAACAAATAATGATACTTACGGAGACCCCACGTAAATAATAACTTTTAAAATTAAAATAATGGCAAACAGTTGACATTACATTATACAGAAACGAGATATTTTAAACAATGAACTTGGACTTGGATCTTCTGGCTAGCAGAGGTTCAACTCTAATGGCTATTCATCTATTGTTGGAAATGTGATTTGGTCATTGTTTTATTTGTTTATTCTATGCGAGGGCTAGATGTGTGGCCCGGAGTGCTCTTCCGAAAGAGGGCGAGGAAGGATTTAGGGTTTATGGTAAAGCCCTACATTTATCTTGGTCAGTGTAATGAAGAACAGTTCATGTTGGCATTGTAGAGCATGATGGGATCAGTCTGCGCGACTGCGCGAAACCATTTGTTTGGCAATTTTGGTCTAGGAGGGCGTAAAGGAAGTAAGTCTCTAGTACTTTAGTAGTAGTACTCCTTCGTTTATTTGATGCAGATAAGGATGAGCATAAGCTTGATTGGAGCTGAAGAGAAGGGTAGAGATGATGTACATAATATAAGAAAATGCTGGTTTTAGTATGGGAGGACACATTGTGTTTTTTTAATATATTTTTTATCCGTATTGATTACGGGAGTGGTAAAGGACTGGATGATGGTAGAAAACCTCGTGGAAAGATTATTGATAAGGCAGACATCATGGATTAGGGACTCATAATTTAGGTCATGGTGTGGGAATGAAATAGATGAATATGGAGTAGTTCAATGGAACTAGAGTTGAAGTGATCTGATGTGCCATAGGAATGTAGTTTCAGAGGTTTATCGTCGGGCAAGGATGTTAACATTTATCAATAAATGATATGGCCGTAAGACATCGCTTGTCTTTCCTCAATGGCAACATTCCTCTTTAGAGAGCAAGGGATTATCTAATAATATTTGATCAGATCATCAATTGTTTAAATCGATCAATTTTGTACTAGATTTATGTTTCTGTGAAATGTGAATCGATTTATGAGATTGCGTGTCTTGGAGCTTACCTTTACGGTAAATACGTACGTATGTATGTATGCAAGACAATAATCTTTGTTCAAGGGTAAGTGATTAAAATAATGATATTAATTAAAAACAAGTTCACAGCATCGATAAAGACTTGACGATAACAAGAGGTGCTCTAGAGTATTTCTACAATTCACGTGCGTAGACGTTCAATAAAAGCGCTAAAATCTCCGATAAAGATAATACCTAAATATTGTTTTCTTAATGTCATGTTCACGGCGGTGTTATCAGTGTCGTACTTAGAGTTTATCTAATCATATTGCCATACGTGCAGAGTAAATACGCGCACAATGGGTATTCCATCTGATTACATAGTCATTTAGTCATTAGTGAAATGTTAATTGTGTTGTATATCTCTGATTCGTGAGTCAATATTACACCACACGAGAATCATTATAATTTATTTATTTTTATTTCGAAAGATTTATAAAAACATGATAGAGGTTTGTTTAATAGAGGTAATTTAAAAGTTAATATCGATTTTTAATACAGTCAAACGATAATGGCAGTACATAATGGAGTTCTAGTGCCAACCCTTATGTATGGAAGTGAAACTTGGAGCTGGCAAAATAAGGATGAAAGTAGGATAAATGCCGTGGACCAACGAGAAGAGTGTACGTGAAAACGATATATGATAAAATACCGAACGACGAAATAAGGAAGAAATGTAAGGCTAAGAAATGTAAAAAAGGATTCCTGAGATGTTTTGAACATATGGAATGAATGAACGAGAGAAGAATGGTTAAAATGGAGTATAAAAGCAGTGTGAGTAAAAAGAGAAGCCGTGGAAGACCAAGGAAAGCATGGCATGCCTAAATTAATCAAATACTAAAAGGCGGCCACATTCGAAGTCGGAAAAATTAACGAGTCATTAGGATGTATGAATGTAGATGAATCTAGAGAAGTATGTCAGGACAGAGCAGTATGGCGGTCTATTCTCTCTGCCTACTCCTTCGATTCTAATGACATGTGATAGCTAGCTGATCTATCGCCATTTTATTGTCACGTGTATTCTACACCAAACCAAAGACAGTGTGACAATCACACTACCATCGCCGAACACAGGACCTTCGGTATAGCAGTCAGAGCTCTAACCACTGTGCCACGAAGGTCGTCACTTAATAAACATATAATAAATCCTTGTCGCAAATAATACAAATATACATGTTATCACTCTCAAGACGTAATAATATTACTATTTAAACTATTTTTATTAAATATGTGTTATTGAATATATTGTAAATACAATCAAATTTGCTATGTCAATAAAATCAATCGACGATTTCTTTAAACAGAATACTACACTATTATCTAACTAATACGAATAAATGATAATACTGTATGTGTATAAATATGCATAGAAAGTATATGTATGTATCAGTATCACGGAATTGCAAGCGAGTGCTTACAAAGTTACCGCCGCTTCGTATACTGCTGACCAAAACTCGCAGGTGAATCGGATTTTTTTACAAATAACTTACGGCGATTATATTTTTATTATTCACGAGCTAAAAAGGAGAGAATTGCAACAAAATGTATGTTTTTCCACATTCATAAAAAATAGTCTATACGATGTCAAAATCTAAAATGGCAATGGGCAGGTCACGTAGCCAGAAGCTTAGATGAAAAGTGGACAAGAAGACTGCTGACTTGGAGACCGTGGACGGCGAAGAGAAGTGCAGGGCGACCGCAACTACGCTGGAAGGATGATCTAAACAGACACGTCGGAATAACGTGGATGCAGTTTGCATAGGACAGAATGACATGGAAGCAAATGGAGGAGGCCTTTGTCCAGGAGTGGACGGGAATAGGCTGAGGAAGAAGACGAATAAGAAGAAGATGTCAAAGTCACTGAAGGTGTGTCTTTACTGAAATGTGTTTATGAATTCTGCTTAGTCGTAATATGCTTTCTGTGAGCTTCTTGGACTAATTACAGCGAATAAAGTTTAACCCTAGCCACGCTACTTATGCAAATTATTGTCTAACTAACTTTGTGTCCACCTCTTTCTCGATAAACTATCGGCATAATGTACTAAAGCTACACGCCAATGTACTTTGTCCATTTTGAATAACGACGTCTTTCGAAGTTTTTTTTTTTAAACTTTTTAAACTATTATATCCTGGATTTACGTCACAAAAATATGAGCGTTTAAAAGGGAATACAGATCAATTTTAATATTTTAAATATAAGAGAAATATGTTTACAAGGGCACTAAATCCAATTCTTTAAAAGTTAAAAAAATCTATTGCAATCTTCTATCTTCTATATAAATAAAAGGCAGTTTCCCTCTGTGTGTGGACTGATTCCGGGGTTATTCCTGGGCAGATCGTTTTCAAATTGATACACTTCCTTAATAGATAGACGGCGGTGGGCATAGGCATATTTTTGTTATTAATCGAGCTCTAATTAACTTTGTAAATTTATAAATTTTCGTAGTGCGAGCGAGTATAGACCTTCATGTTCGTATCACCTGAGTATCGATCTTTAGAGTCTATATTCGCTTGGCGTGATAAGATGCAAATTAGTGGCTTTTTTGACTCTTTGCGTGGTCAGATATGAAATTAGTCGCTCTTTTGAACTGAAAAATATACGCACGTATAGGGATGGGCAAAACGACTCATCTCAGGGATCTGATCTGAACGGTTCCGCTCAGCAAAGTGAGCCGACTCTTTTTAACGATCCACGGTTCACCATTTTGAGTCGTTCAAAGTTTGAAATTATTTTAGTGACCTTTTTTTTTTGCTCCTCGACCAAAAAAGTTGATTCCGGTAAAAAAAACAAAAATTCACCAGGATAAATTTTTTGTCGAAGAGCTAAAAAAAAAATTCACCAGGATAAATTTTTTGTCGATGAGCTAAAAAAAAAAAAAGAGTCGCTAACGACAAACTACTTTTTTGACAAACGACTCGATAATTATCAAGAAGAATCGGCTCACTTTACTGAGCGGAACCGTTCGTCGACTCTTTTGCAATAATATATGATTCACCTAGCGCAGAGGTCGGCAAAATGCGGCTCCGGAGCCGAAGGGGTTTGTTGAAAGAAAAAATAATCGCGAGATACTTGCTTACCATCGCATCATTCATCAAGAACGCTCTGTCCGCAGACATTTCCAGAAGAAATTTGTAAGGTTATGGAATAGGTGATTACGATTATCAATTCCGGTTTAGCTAAAACTCTTAATCATCATCGCCAATTCAAAGATTTTTAGTCATCATCTTCAACGCCTGAAATAGTATTACTGACTCTTGCTGATCTTTCGCTTTTCGCTTCTACATATTCATGCGGACAATTTTATTCAAGCATGAATTTTAACAAGAGTAAACTACGAAGTCGTCTTATTGATGAGAACATGGAATTGTGCCTAAAATTAAGAATAACAACAAACAAACATGCATCAGGTCCATAATAACATACGGAATCAAAGCAAGAACAGACACTGTCAGAACCAGACTGCGACCTATTGTGGGGAGAACCGTTAGAGATAGGATACCCAACGAATAAATTCGCAAATCCTGCAACATTGAAGACATAGTGAGATGGAGTAGGCAGAGACATCGAGAGAATGGATCCAGCAAGAATTCCTAATATCGTGATACAAGAGACTCCAGAGGGCCGTCGACCACCAGGATGACCACCAAAGAGATGGAGAGAAGGCTGGTCGCCTTCATCACAGGAAGAAGTATGAAATAATGTTTTATTCAGTGTACCCGTAATTGAATGAAGAGCAAAAATTATAATAAAGGTTATCTAAATCAATAAACATATTTGGCTCTCAATTTTTTTTTAAATCGTTGTAAAGTACGCATTTGGCTCTTTGGCTAATAATTTTGCCGACCCCCCTGACCTAGCGGATCATTGAGCTGCCGCTCTTTTTTTTATGGATCATCGCTCACCCGCTCACCAAAAAGATTCGAATCTTTGAGTCGACTCGTGAGCGGATTGCCCATCCCTATCTCTGAAATGTCAAATTTGAATTGCGTGTTACAGTTTCGTAAGTAAAATATTTATATTTCTAATTCATATATATCTTCAGTTTATTCTATTTTGCCGTTGAAATGAATACAGATTATATTTCCGCATTACATATTTCAAAGTTTTAGTTCTAAATTATATCGAATAGAAATGATATTACATATCGTTTTACTTACGTATTATTTTAGGTTATGTTATGACTCTACATGGAAAAACGTTAAATTCTAAGTAACAATTCTATGAATTGGTATAATCTATTTTAATAATGTAATGTAAAATTGTTCTGGCAGGGCGATAACCTATATCTTTTGGATTAGACGATTTACTTCAGCTGTTTTAGTTTTTCTCTGTTATGCTGTGATAGGTAAACATATCCTTACATACAGCATTAGCTGCCTCAGTTGGAAAAATCCAGTAATATAACATTTCCAAATGGTCTGATGTTCCCACGCCAATCTTACAATGATCGAGTGCTTTTTTTTTTAATATACTGCTCATTTTAATATAATTATTTGATTTTTGCAGAGATGCCGACGCTAAGGATGATACCAGGAAAGACTATTTGAGATAGGGTGAGGAACACGGCTATCCACGATATCTCCAAGGTGGAAGATGTCGTGAGATGGGGCACACAACGCAAGACTGGCATGGATGGATCCCACACCTCGACATGTGCAAGACAGATTGTTATATTTATGAACTAATTTTGAAATGGTATGTACAGGTTGGATTAATTGGTTTAATTCCACTATTAGAGGCAGAACAGGAGTGTCGGACATCATCGGAAGAGTGGCAGCGCTAAAATGGCATGCCGCTCGCAGCCCTGATGATAGATGAACTGCAACCCGAAACCCAGGACGTCCTCAACTTCGATGGAGGGACGACATTGGATGCGTTTTGCCCAGGATCGACAGACATTGAATCAGATGGAGGAGGCCTACGCCCAGGAGTGAACGGATATAGGCTCATGATGATGATGATACAAAACATTGAAACACCTACATGCAACATTTTAAATATTTCTGGAATGGGTAAAATTCTGCAACAATGAAAGTTCATTGTATGGAATGAATGCTTTAAATTATCAACTGATTTCTGTAGAATCACACTCCAAAGGAGAATTGATTCAATGTATATTTCCAGACATCACACAAATTTACAAATTTCGTCATTGGTTAAGTGAATGTGCATTATTAGCTTCATCTAATGGACATCAAAATCAAGAGTTTTGTTTCTCTAAACATTGTATTTCTAAGAGCATTATTATGACCTTGAATGGTATATGTATGAATGTTTCATGCAAATGTGATATAGTATATTTATTTGTTTTTTTTAATTTCACTTAAAATATTAAGGAAAAAAATTAAAACTGGACGTTTAATGGTTTAAACATTAAGCTGAAAAAGATATATATTAACTTTTTTTTGGGTGGCATCTTTAGGGTAACATTTGAACTACACTATATTAATTTAATATTTTTCCTTTTATTTCTATGTAACATGAAACGGTGAAATCTGCAAGCTGAAAGATGTCATGAGATGAGGCAGACAACCCAGAAGATAATGGAATGCGCGTGTGCAGAGGATGGATCCCACACCTCGATATATGCGTAGATGAAGTGCAACCCGAAACCCAGGACGTCCTCAACTTCGATGGAGGGACGACATTGGATGCGTGTTGCCCAGGATCGACAGACATTGAAGCAGATGGAGGAGGCCTACGCCCAGGAGTGAACGGATATGAATTGTATATGTATGAATGTTTTATGCAAATGTGATATAGTATATTTATTTGTTTTTTTAATTTCACTTAAAATATTTAGGAAAAAAATTAAGACTGGACGTTTAATGGTTTAAACATAAAGCTGAAAAAGATATATACGAGTATATAAACTTTTTTTTGGGTGGCATCTTTAGGGTAACGTTTGAACTACACTATATTATTAAATCATAACGCGCTTTTGCACAGCTATGTTTAAGACCAATTGGCATCAAAAACTCATTTCAGACTTGCCACCTTGGTAATGCCCAGCCTTCAATTGTTCAATTCACATTAGTATTATTCAAGTTCACAGCAAGTTTGCTTGGATTAAACAAATGTTTTAAAGATATGAACTGAATTAGGATACACACATTCTTGCACCTATACACATGTCATTTTATCCAATAAAATAATTGATATTGAACTTTCATTGTATTTCTTTAATATATATTGGGTGTATTTATATACTCTAATATAGCAATAGCGAAGCGTTGCCGGGTCAGCTAGTTGTTTATAAAAAAACGTCCTCGTATATTCGCGAATTTCCATTAAAAATAAACAATTTAACATTTATGTGAAAAGAATAAGCGCATAAATTGATATTATATGTATCCAGTTAATACGAAAACAACCGATATATTCTTATACGTATAAATTATTGTGTGTACACATATTTTTAATGACCCTTTACCACCAAGTTATCCACCATCATTCAGTCCTTTACCCCTCCCGCAAATAATGCGGATAAAAAAAATCCTCCCCCATAGCCCACTATGTACTCCGCCAAATAAAATGGTCTCACGCAGGATGCTATCCCCTACCACAACTCCATCCAGGCACTGCTCCTCTTATCTCATCGGGTGGTGGTCTAGGGGATAGAACGCTTAGCTCCTGATCCAGGGGACATGGGTTCGAGCCTGGACACGACCAGATTCCTTCTTCATAATAATGAGCTATTTTCTGCTCACATTGAAGATTGTAAAATAAATTCTAATATCATTGATATAAATCCTTGATATTAGTCTTTTCAAAAAAAAAAATCTTCCCCTCGGGAACAGACTTTTTTATGAATACAATCCCAACCCTAACTGGTCTTCCATTCTTTGACAATAATGTAAGACTTTATCATAAACCTTAAATCCCCTCTTTCGGAGGGACACTCCGGGCCTTACATTTAGCCCCATCATAAAACAACTACCAAATCACATTCCAACAATGTTTCCTACAGACGCAGACGTAAGAGGAATAGCCATTAGAGCTGAACCTCTGTAAGCCAGAATATCCAAGGCCAAGTCTTCTTTCGATCTGGTACAATCTATAAAATATTAAGATGCCTGTACAAGTACATGCATTAACCTGAACTACCATCATAATATAAATAGGCAAAAACCCGAATGTCATAACAAAAGAGTACGAAAATATTTTGAATACAAGACAGCGAGAGAGGAAAAATTCGAAATGCGTACGATGCGCATGCCCTTGAACGTTTCTAGATTATTTTTAATTTTGTTCTGATTAATGTCGTACGACAGTAGTGTTGAAAACAAAAGGAAAACAATTTGTTAATTGTGAAATTTTTAACGTGTCAAAAAAATATTTACATAAAAGTTAAAACTTATGACTGATTAGGATTTGAACCAAGATTAAAGGGTAGAAAATCTTTACTTCCATGAATATTTCACGGGTTGCAACTAGTAAGTTATTGATGGCTCTTTTGCATGTACACGCGCATGACAAATAGGAAAATCGATGAATTCGCAATGAAAGTGTATGGAAGTAATTGACCGATAAGAAAAAATAATATTATTTGTGATAAGCCCATTGTTCCAATACAAATATACAGAATTATAAGTGATATGGATATTTTTATTGTATCAGAATGAAATACGATCTAAAAATACGCGAGCAAAATTATCCGGTTAATCTAGTTTATAAACTAAATAACCGGACTGGGTCTAACTAATTTATAAACTAAATACCGGCCGCCAGAACCAACCTGCGTCTGGTGACACTGGTGGGAAGAGCAATCAATCTGCAGAACGCGGTCTCCTCGGAGATCGACGTCTTTCATATTAGTGAAGGTACGTTCAGAAAGCAAATACTCTTAATTCTGGAGAGTATCTTGTCTTCCTAATGTCGAACCATCTCTCATGCGTTTCTAGTAGTATGCTTCTTCTTCAGCTTATCGCCGTCCACTCTTGGACGAAAGCCTCCTCCATGTCCCTCCATGTCGATCTCTCCTGCGCAGTCTGCATCCATAGCACCCCAGCGTATCGTTCCAGGTCATCCTTCCACCTCATTTGTGGTCTTCCTACTCTTCTTCTCATGTCTCTCGGTCTCCAATTCAGCAGTATTTTGGTCCATCTTTCGTCTGCAGCTCTAGCGACATGCCCTGCCCATTTTCATTTTAAAGTCGTCACCCGGTGGATCACGTCTGTGACTCTTGTTTTATTCTTCACCGTTTCGTTCCTGACTCTATCTCTAAGGGACAGGCCTAGCATGGCTCTCTCCATCGCTCGCTGCATGACTCTTAGTCTCTCTGCACTGTGCTTTGTCAGAGTGGCAGTTTCAAGACCATATGTACTTACTGGCAGAACACAAGCTTCATATACATTCCTCTTCAAGTTGATGGGTGTTTTTATTTTATTTTTTAATATGTATCCCAGTTTCCCAAAGCAGCCCAACTTAGTATAGTAGTATACTATACTTAGTATAGTAGTATAAATAGTATACTATACACAATATATTATTTTACCTGTTCTCAATAGATGCCTTAAAAATTAATTTTGTAATGTCTATTGATGAAATAAACTGATTTGATAAATTACGAATATCGTAGTATACGATATTTCTGAAATCGATCCGACAAATCCGACAAACAACTAAGAGATAATAGTTAACTTGCTTCTTCTCCGTGAGATTACACCCGTAACAGATTGTTTAATTAAAATATATTGTACAAAAAAAAACTTTAAAACGCTTTAGTCAATTACTTACAAAATACTTTATAATTTCTTAATACTTTCTCACTCCTGTTAATAGTATAAAAAGTCAAAGATCATTTAGAATTTTATTCGTCGAAGAAGAAGCAGTTTCGAGTACCGTTCATACTGAATTAGGCACTCACTGTTATAATGTCGCTCGTGTGTCGTGCTGCCCTGAATGGTTGAACTCGGCCGAGTGGCATTGTAATTGCAAACTATCGTACTCCGCACGTAGGGCGATATGCGTAAATCGGGTCGTGATCTGTGATTGAAATCAGTTTAGTTAGAATAGAACAATCGCTAATTCTGATGACTAAATACATTCAGTATTGGTGTAACCACTTAAACAATATTCAATACTAGCTGAGATCACCATAAAACCTTTATTTTATTGGGATACTTCTTCTTTCTCCGGCATTACAACCGTTGGTGGGTTTTCGCCTCCTCTAAGAAACGTCTCCATCCCGCCTTGTCTCTGGCCGCCAACTCCCAGTCTTGATGATCCAGGACCCGAGAGTCTACCACGATATCATCCAACCATCGCAATCTCGGCCTGCCGACGCTTCTTCGCCCTACTGGATTGTCAGACAATACTCTTTTGGGGAGCTCCAGATCCACCACGCGGTGCAAGTGCCCTAGCCAGCAGAGTCTGTTAATCTTTATACACTTGACCACGCTAACCTCCTGGTATAGATCGTAGAGCTCTGTGCTGTATCTCCTTCTCCACGTGTGACCATCCTTAATGGGTCCGAGAATTCTGCAGAGAATTTTCCTTTCGAAGCAGTTCATCTTTACTTCATCACGTTAAGTTAGTGTCCAAGTCTCCGAGGCAAATGTTAGAACTGGTCTAATCAGCGTTTTATATATAGGTAACGTGGTTATATTTATTGTGATATAGTTATTTATTAATAGTTCGGACAAAAAATGGACAAAAAGAATGCTGACTAGGAAACCATGGATCGCAAAGAGAAGTGCAGGACGACCCCAACTACGGTGGAAGGATGACCTGATGATGAGACAGCGCCAGCGTGACGTGGCGGGAATAGGCTGAAGAAAAATAAGAAAAATCTCGTTTTCATCAATATTAAATACTTTAACAGTTCCTTTGTCCATTGTCCGTTGTTTCTCGGTGGCATTTATTTCAACATCCCTAAAAAAAACAATAAACTTTTATATGCTCTTAGTGCGACAACTAGGCATAAAGTGTTATTTTTTTAATTTTATTTCAACAATTATACAGCATCTCAAGGATTTCCATTAAGTCAAATGTCCAAAATAATTCAATATAAGCTCTGACTGACATTCGTGGTAAAACGTTTGGCTGTCTGAATGAAATATCTAGCTATTATAATGGCTCGGATTTATATTCGCTAAAAAGGTTAAAAATATTATTTTATATGTGCCAAAGTATGCTTTTATATTCTCTAACCTTATATTTACTGTTAACTAGAAAAAAACAAGATCTTATTTGTAACAAACTTTTTTTTTGTATAGTACAATTACTTTTTTTTTTAATTTTCGGGGGGATTAGAAGGGAGAACGAACTCTGGAACTTGTAGATTGTGCAATCATTGATGGTACCATCCACACGTTCTTCCAGCAAGATGCATTTTTTTTTTTAAATTACTTCCCAGGCGGGATGTATGAAATTTAACTCTGTGAAGTTTTTCAGATTGTTAAGCCCCGCCATAGCTCTGTCAATGGCATGATTGTCTTCGTCGTCAAAAGTAGGGATCACCTCCTTTACCTTTTCTCCATGTTAAACGTAGGAGAGCGCTGCATGGATCCACGTACCCTACCGCGAGACAATAGGTCCATCATCTCCTTGTAAACCGTCACGGGACTAGGATCTTTCTTGATTTTTTTGTCATTGAAATTAGATCGTTAGCCACAGTAACCCTGTGCACCCCGTAAGTGACGTAAATCATTTTAGTATAAAACACCTTCAAACAGTCTCCGGCTTTCAATATACCTATAAGCTGAACTGTCTCAAAGAGACGCTACAGAGTGCGTACCATATTTTCTCCGCCATGTCCAGTTTTCGTTGCCATAACAGTAGCAAGTTCGAAAGGGAGACTACATGCTCTCGCTCTCACCCCGAGAACCCTGAAATATTCTTAAATATTCGCTAAACCCTGAAATATGCTTGTATTATCTAACAACTAGGGCTAAAGGTGGTATATAGATCTCAAAACACCAAAAAACGACGTCTTATTGAAAGCAAAGCCCAGGAAAAAAATATGCTTTTTATGCCAATTCCGAGCCCTAATAATATCATACGAATCGGTGATAAGGAGTCCGCTACGTGTGGTCATATAAGAGCAAGCTGATCTCAGGTGCACGTCGCGTCGGGTTGAATAAGTTAGAACCATTTAAAGGACACACATCTTGATATTTAATTTATTAGCTATTATTTAATATCGAAAAATACCGACCTAACCCAATCAAATAATATAGCTTTTTGGTATCATTTTTCAAATATTATTTCATAAAAAAATGAGTAATCATATATTAAATTGTATTATAAAACTTCTATAGAATGTATGTTTTCTATATGTTTAATAGTATGTTTAGAAAAGTGACACAAAACTTTGAACATTACCAAAAATTTATTACGATGTATTGTTTTCTTTTATATAAAGCAAACATTTCATTAGTCAAAATATATTAAACATCTAATATGAAATTTTACACACAGTTGTTCAAGCAAGAATAAACATCTAACAGTTTTGTATGATAGAAAAAAAGTAACGTGTCTATTTATTGCCCAGATATAATCAAAAGTAAAAAAGAAAACACAATTAAACACACACACACACATGTCGCTGGTACTCCACACATATACACAGCTACACATATGAATAGGCAAATAGAATAATCAAACCTAATAATTAGTGTGACACATATTTGGGACACGTGTATAATAATTTCAGAAATTGATATCTGCGCACTATGATACATAACACGCATTATGTAAGAGTAAGCGTCCTTGGCGACTAACTAATCAGTAAATAGTTTTATAACCAAATTATCATGAATACAATACATCAAACATTGATTAGGCATTTTGGCCCCGTTTCTGACCGAAGATATTACGCATCGCGTACTCGTATAATACATGAAGTTTCATCTGCAAATAAGTCGCTTCTCTACTCCACTCTCATGTACATAATATTTATCTTGTATTTAATGAATGGGAACAAAGATAAAGATAAAAATAAGAAATTGCTCAATCACGTTTGTCCGGGATGGGATAAATCATTGACCCTTAAATAATAATAAAAACGATAGAAATGTAATCGTGCACGGCACATTTATTTCTATCTAGTGATTTTACTATTATCAAAAGTAACAACCAATACCACACCAATCAAGAGCAGGATAGTTATAACTTCATATGAATGTAGAATAAACCTGTATTTATACATACTAACAAGACCACCGGTAATAGTAGTAAAAATAATTAGTGAGCAACTCAATTCAAGGGCGTTTATAACCAATAAGTATCTCAATCAGTATATTTTTATACAATAAAGAAGTAAAATGTTTGATGTAGGTTCATAGTCTCTAAACATTTTTTTAATAATATGTTATATTACTTCGTTTGTGCCGTGATGTCAACTCCATATCAAATCAGATATAAATTATCATTTTTTAAAAGACAGTATAATACATTATTTATATGGTGGAATTTGTTTCATCTTATTTAGCTTAGTTAATAATTCTTCTTCTTTCCGTGTTCTGTCAGGTCTCCCCAACGTTGACTATCACCCTTGAATAGGCCTCCCCGTCCTGGGCAGCTCGGAACAGCTCCCCCACAGTCCTTAGCCCCGTCCACTCTCGGATGTTCCTCAGCCAGGAAACCCGCCTTCTCCCAACACCTCGTCGACCCTCACAAACATCCCAACTGTTTTTTTGTTCTTCCTTCGTTTCGTCACTACGGGTCGTGATTCATGGAGCTGCCCTTAGCTAAGACAAAATGCCTCAAATTATCTCTATTCTCCGTAGGCCGCACCACATAGTATCCGCAGCTATCTCCTGGTAATGTGATCAAAGAGAGTCAATATTCGCCGAATGCATATTACAGGCAGTCTCTCTATTATTTTAGCTCATTAAAAACCGAGTCATTCGTCCTTTTACCAGTCCAGGATCTTCACCATGCGACGCCAACACCACATTTCAAAGGCGCCAATCTTGCCACGGTCACGGGATTTTGTTGTCCAAGTTTCAGCAGCGTAAAAAAATATTAGAAATACGGGGATGTGTATAATTTTAATTTTTGTAGGTAATTGGAAATACCTCAATCTTTCCAGACTTTGTTCAGTCGAATTAGAGCAATTTTTGTCAACCGCAAAAAATCTAAATAAAACATAACAACACAAATCAACAAAAGCTATTTTCGAGAAAACTATTATAATATTGTTTTTAATATTCATCATTAAAATACCACTTCAAACAAATAAACATAGAAATAACTTAGGTACCCTAAATTTTGATTTTTCAAATTATTAAAACATTTAATGTCTTTGTATCGTACTAACGCCACCTTCAACGAAAGTATTATAATAACTTTGATCATATGCAATATAATTACGAAATTAAATCATTTTTCAACAGTACAATAAGCTTCTGTTAAAAACGTAGCTAAAAGATAAACGAGTTACTATCAAAGAACTCGGCAACCATTGTGAAATTTTGGATACTCAAATAAGAAGTTATGGTATTTATGGCAAAAAAATGTATACATTCTAAAGTAAGCGTTATTTAAATGAGGACAGTAACGTGTTTAATTATTTCTATAAAATATATTTCATAATAGACATTTCATAACAAACATAACAGATTATTGAGTAATTATAGTATTATTATATCAATGTTCTTATTAATTACACAAAGTCCAAAATCATTGTATAAAAAAATAATTTATTTAAATGGGCAAGGTAACTTGAATGGTGTCAGGAGATAAATACAATTTATAAAAAAAATATGTTTTGAATATCTTTAATGCACATTAAAAAAGTATACAATTTTAAAACTGTGTCGTAAAACACATACTGATATTCTTCAGCTAATGCCACACTGACAATCCCTAACTAGTTCGATACTTATTATAAAAATAGATAGCTTCACACGGTTGATAAAACTTAGCTAACGTCACACTGATAGTCTTTAGCTAGCATCACACTCGTAATGTAATATTTAAATGATTAATTGTATCTCAATAGAGACGCAGGTGTAATTTTTTTTAAACAGAATATGGTAGTCGAGGCGTTTACAGGACTTATGACCTGTCATTGGTTGGGTTAAACGATCACTTTATGTTAACAACATTCCCCATTCCGCCCTTCTTACGACCACCACGTCTGACAAATTTTTGGAACTTATATATATGCTACTATGTTAAATAACTTCACATTTTTTAGGTCAATCTACACTAGCGCCATCTATTAAGATTATTTGTAAGCATTAAGCAGAAAATCTTTAAAAATGATTAACCCGCAATGGGTAAAATCCAGTATTTGTCTACGAGTATTTGTATACATTCAGGAAAAAAAAAACAAATTGTAATATTTAAATATTTAGCTAGCGCCACGCTGCTAATATTCATAATGACACATTTGTGATTTTTAGCTAACGCTTCTATAAAAATGATTGGCGAGCACGGCACAATTTGTATGAATATTAAAAGCAGCGGGTTTATGAACTTTGAATAGCTGAATGGTGGCGTGGAAGGATTACGTGCCTCTGGACGTGAACGCGCCGCACACCGGCCGGCCGCGGCGGTGCAGTTCCAATCAGTACCCAACGGCAGTAGCCGGCTCCTGCTGCCTATCGGCACATTAAGTTTGACCTTAGCGGTGTGTGACCTCAATCGTCCATTGTTTTTTATTGTCTCCGTGCGGTTACCAACTATTATTTTCAATCGCTTCACGTCCACACGCGTAATTCACCTTATTGAACACACCACCATTGACGTTGATATAATATATATCTCAGATATAATAATAATAATAACATTATGATCCGACAGCTACAGCTGTATGTCACCTGGCAAAAAAACTTCTCTTTACATTTCGAAGTCAAGTTAAGGCATTTAAAAAACAATTGATTATAATTAAAAAGGTAGTAGGGCTACGATGGAGTATGTTTTGCTGGAAAATATGCCTCTACAAAATGTCGCAAGGCGCCATGTTGCATTTACAACAGCAACACTACTATCAAGTTCAACTCTCTAGCGTCCACGAGAGGTCTTTTAAAGACCCCGCGAACCCCGGGCAATGTGGCACATATTACTTAGTGCCATAGCAGATAGAGAGAGGACGAATGGCGAGCTTCCTGCGCCATAAAACTGGATACACACAGCTAAGTGAAGGTAACCCCGACAGAAAATCCTCCAGAGAAGGCAAGGGGATACCACTCTGGATATTTTTCCCCATGTCATCACTCTCAAGGGTGATAGTCAACGTTAGGGAGACCTGACAAGACACAGAAAGAAGAAGAAAAATGTTTTATCATTAATATAAAAGTATGAAAGAGCAGAAAGGGTTGGATGTAGGTGCCAAAATGAGCGGAGTGTCAGTAAGCTGTCTCTTGAATGCGGATGACGCTGTCCTACTTGCAGACAACGAGCATGAACTACAAGTCCTGGTGAATTGTATGCATGTGGTATGCATGCGAAATGATCTGATGATGAATGTTAATAAGTCCAAAGTAATGATTTTTGAAAAAGAAGAAATCATGACAGTCTGCAACATTAGCGTGAATGGTGAAAAATTGGAGCAAGTAGATGAGTTCGTGTATTTAGGTAGTATGTTTACAAGAGATGGACGAGTGGAGAGGGATATTGAAAGAAGGGTTGGGGCAGGCAACAAAGTGAATGGTGCACTTAAGTTGTCATCGCAAACAAAAACCTATCCAAAAAGCTAGAATGGCAGTGCACAATGGTGTTCTTCTACCGACCCTTATGTATGGAAGCGAAACATGGAACTGGCAAAAGAAGGATGAAAGTACAATAAATGCAGTAGAAATGAGATCTCTTAGACGAATGTGTGGATACTCTGTGTATGATAGAGTGTCGAATGAATATATAAGAAGTGAATGCGGTGCAAATGTTATGAACAAAATAATGAAAGGATCATTAAGATAGTTTTGACATATGGAAAGAATGAATGAAGAAAGAATGGTAAAAAATATATATGTTAAGGATGTAAATGGAACCAGAAATATAGGAAGACCGAGGAAAACGTGACACGATCAAATAAATCAAATATTGAATGTCGGCCAAGTGAGAAGTCAGAGAAATCGACGCGCGTGCATGACACGATGTATGACAGTTGAGGAATCGAGAGAAATATGTCAGTTAGTTAGTTAAAACTAAAAATACCGTAGTAATGTGAACAAAGAGAATCTTTTGAGATAACATATTCGGGATTAAATTGTACCCATCGTCAGTTAGAGTAATGCTACAATAACTTTAGTTGTTTTATTCCTAAAACAGGTCGTTATTAGCTATTTAGTTACTCGCGTCATCAATCAATACTAAGAATTATATTAAGTTTACATAAACTTAAAAATTGGAATTGTAAATTGTTAGTGTTCAAGTGGCTCTAGATAAACGCGGAGATCAAACATGTTCACTTTATAAATAACAACGAGTTACACACTCAAAACACTTAAATGAATTGTCATTTGCAACGAGCAGCTAAGAGCTGTCATTTTTCATAAAGCTGTCGGGGAGGCCCAGCACGCGGCCATTGAATGAAAAGAGAAAAAAGGGATTTGATCAGATAAACACAGAATAACAGAAGCTTGTTTAGTCACTGGTTGGCCCTTGTGATTTTGCCTAGGTCGTTGTTCATTGGGAAGTCCGATTGTCACATAACGCAACACCTTAAGGAGCTCCATTAGCTGAAATGTCCGGAAAGAATACAATATAAGCTCTGCTGGACTGTAGTTAAGGCGCTGCATGGAATGGTATCCGCCTACATATCTGAACTCTGCATCACCGAGAAACTGAAGGTAGATTGTACGTACCGAAGCGTTTTCCTCGCACAAATTTCGGCGACCGGGCCTGCCCGGGCGAGCTGCTCCCTCGACCTGGAACGGTCTCCCTGCAGACAAGTGCATTGAAAACCCGTCAGAGTTTAGATCGAGGCTCAAAACGCACCTGTTCAAACTGTCCTATCCTGATGCACATGTTGATCGACTGCGTCAGGTGCAGCCCCCATACTAAGATGTTTTATTTTTCACAAAAATGTTTATCTTCAACAAAATGTTTGTTTTTAAGAAAAAAAATATTTTAGCTAAATGTTTATTTTGACAAAATGTTTATTTTTAGCAAAAATGTTTATTTTCAATTGAATGTTTATTTTTGACAAAATGTTCATTTTAAACTATTTTTATATTTTTAACAAAATTTTGTTCTGAACCCAAAATTTAATTTTAACTAAAATGTTTACCTTCAACTAGTTCATAAAATGGAGCTACAGCGCCCTTGAGATGATTAATTCATAAAAATGGCGCTCTATAAATCATCAAATTTATATTATAATATGTTCTTTTACCATGCAAGATGATTAGCCCTGCGATGGACCCTCCTCTTTTTCCGGGTTTGGGACAGGCAGCAGCTTAGAAAACAATTTTCCAGTCGCAGACGAGTGTAGAGCATAAAACGAATGTACGGACACAAAAACGCATCTAACACCAAATGTTAATTTCTCACTTATCTACCATAACAGAATTCCAATAAAAAAATTGATAATTGAATGTCGACAAATTATTGTTTAAAAACATTTTTGATTTAATCGTCATGTATATTATACATATACAAATTATCATCGTTCGTTTGTATAATACAGATAATGAATATTATAAATTATTTTCGAGGACGGAAGAAGATCCCTATCCTAGCCGGCGTACCCCTTTGTTGGCCCGAGCGTTATATTGTATTGGAATAGTGAATAGTTCAGTAGCAACACTTATTAATATTTATTAGGAATATATGAATTTTTAATTCCCCACAGTCGGGATTCAGCATGATATATCCATTGAAGAGGACAACGGGAGAAAGACGGGAGTTTCTGTTGCACTCTTCGTGTCTCGTACATTCGTACAATTCGTACGTCCGTACTTTTTAAACAAGAGCGATGTAATTTTCTTTTTATCATAAAATTTGACAAAACATTAAAGTATGTATTTAAAGCTAATATTTTTAACATAACTAACTCATTAACTAAGTAACCATCACGTCGACCGCCACACTGCTCTATCCTGACATACGAGTACCTCTGTATTCATGCATCGTAACACGCACGCTCGTCTATTTTTCCAACTTCGAATGTGGTCGCCTTTTAGTAATTGATTTATTTGGTCATGCCAAGTTTTCCTCGGCCGTCCTCGGCTTCTTTTCCCATTCGCACTGCTCGTATACATCTTTTCAACCATTCTTCACTCATCCATTCGTTTTGATGATCATTTTTTAATTTTATTATACTTACAATGCAATCATCTGACTAATATTCCTTCTTTATTTCGTCGCTCAGTATTCTATCATGTATAGTTTTCCAGAATATATCTTCTCAGTGATCTCATTTCTTCTGCATTATCCTACTTTTATCCTTCTTCTGCCAGCTCCAAGCATCACTTCCATACCATAAGAGTTGGCACTAGAACTCCATTATGTACTACCATTTATGATTCAGTGGGCATGTGTATATTTTTCTATTTTAAATACCGGTAACATCAAAATGGCAGTAAAACGTGTGTTATAGCCGTTTGAGGAATTTCAATCAACTCTTCATATAACTTGCGTAACATTAAATTACTCCATTACTAATTTATTAATTACGCAGTTATCAGAGGAGTATACGCATATCGAAATAATTCGATACATTTTGCAGAAAACGTAAAACTATCAATTGTAACCAAAATAATTTAAACTAAGTAATAATAATAATATTCTCAATGCACACAAAGTCTGCAGTAATGTTTTTCCAGGCTGAAGGCTGGTTCCGCTTTTGGACTAGGACACCCTATTGTCAGTGGCGGTACTCCCATAAAAGCCCAGAAGCCCGGCTTGCGTAAGAAATTTTGAATCAAAACCCCCAAATCTAAGTAATCATGGCCCCGCATAAACCAACAACTCACCAAATCACCTCCCAACAATGTTCCCATCAGACAGAAGAGGCCAATAGCCACAAGAGCTGAACTCTGAAAGCCAGAAGAGGTTTTGATTCAAAATTTCTTACGCAAGCCGGGCTTCTGGGCTTCTATGGGAGTACCGCCACTGCCTATTGTATTTGAGAGGCTGCAATAAAATATTTTTTTCACATAGGAAAAACACTCTAAACTAAAATATTAAAACGTATTTTTGGTGACTTCTAGGTATGAAAAATTGCAATAATTGAACAAATAATAAGAATTGTTCAAAAGCTAAACACAATACGTTGCGAGCAAATAATATGTTTTAACCTATAAATAAATCAATTCGAGAGGACAGGTAGAGAGACAGACACAACACGCGCCGGATATACTGAACAATAATAACTAATAATTTGAGCGACCTTCAGATCAGACACGAGAGCTTCATTACGTTCTAGTTCTGGCGAATACGTACAATTGGAGATGATTACAACACACTACCGTTCCTCCCGACATCTCTGACGTAATAATGTAGATAAAAAAATAATTCACACAATTGGAACTTATGCACGATACATACACATCATTGCAGTAAAATTATGTTAACGAAACGAGGCGTTCATTTAAAATTCAACCCGAATCCATTCTGTGACTTACTATACATTCAAGGATATACACGTTCCAGAACCCATAATGCACATTATGCCTTAAATAACATAACCATAATAATTTCATAGTCCATTATTTTGGCCGAAACACTATAATACCTTAACATTTTAAAACTGTTAATGAATAAACTTTGTTTTTTGTATCACAATTGTATTTTATTTTACGCGACAGCTGTTTCATCAACCAATATTGACATCATCAGGGGTTACAATTATTTCATAATAATATGCGATATTTCTCATCAAAATCATTTTTATTATAGCTGTAATAAAATCATTTTTGTCATAGTAATAAATTAACAGTTTTATCGAAGAGAGCAAAACAAATATTCACGTCAAATTTATCATGCGTATTCCAGAAGAGAATATTTGAATCGTGTTTTTCAGAAGTAGCACACATCCAGTAACCTCAACTTTACAGGACGGACAAAAAACTGTCGGGTACAAAATTTTTCTACAATATATATATTTTTTTTCAATACACATTTGTCATAGGGAGTAAAATAGACAAATGTGTATTGAAAAAAATATATATATATTGTAGTAAAATTTTGTACCAGACAGTTTTTTGTCCGTCCTGTAAAGTTGAGGTTACTGGATGTGTGCTACTTCTGAAAAATACGATTCATTTACACACCTGGGAAAAATATACTCGAAAAGAATGATCATGGATTCAATATTTAATATACTTGAAGTGTATAAAAACATTGTATTGTATTGATAATAAAATAATAAATAAGAGATTTATATTATGATACTTCAAAAGCACACCAATGCTAATCAAAATAACATAATACAAAACGCAAACTAAAAGTGCTGTAAGACGTTGGCAATGAATATGTCAGTTAAACATTATTATTAGTATACCTTATTAACCCTTAACGTACCGTGTTCAAAACAAAACGCTCGCTCCCATGTGGTAAATTCAGTTTACCGCTAACTTTATCTAAATATCAAGCATATGACTCGATGAATCAAAATTTAATTTATGTCATCTTGTAGGGAATTTCATTAGGAATAGATCGATATCTATAACATACATGGATTATTTGAAAAACATATCATTATTAATTTTTTTCTGGAACCATGCGATTTCTGATATGGAATGCGTCACAGCATACGAGCAACTGGACACCAAGTATAAACTTGTCCCCGCGCCGCAGCCGGCGGGCGAGACTTTACGAGATTTTACGTATGATAAAGGCACCTAGGCAAAATGTATACTACGTTCAAGACAACGAGTACGTATTAATATTTGTCCCTTTTGGTAAAGTGTTAATATTTTCACAGTTCTGATATTATTAAGTTGCGTGCTGCGTTTCCATCCAGTCGGTATTATTACGTACCTATTGAAAAGGCCAAACATATAATTTATAATACGTTCAAAACAGCGAGTAAGTATTTGTCACTTTTGATAAAGTTGTAAATATTAGCAAAACAAATTCTACCTTAACACGAATGAAGGTGAGGGCAGTCTTAGAAAATATTTTTTTTTGGGATGAAGGAAGTAATTTTTCGCTTTTTTTTTATTACGAAATATTGAGAACACTTCAATGGAGGATTACAATTTTTTTTATAATATTAGGGTCCATAGGTTTTAAGAAAATCAACTTTAAATTGGCAGTGGAAACTCAATTGACCACATGGCAACGCGACGGTTAAACGAGAGTTAATATACAATTGGGAGTAAGGAAGGTGCCTCTACGTGTGGTGTTACTATAACACCCGGGGCCCCTGGAAAAGAAACACAGTCGGTCAAACCTTTAACCGCAATGACAAGATAAGTAGGAAAGATGAGAACATATTTGGGGCCTTCACTGCTAGACTAGCTTGCCATTAACATGAAGAAGAATAAGACACAAGTAAATGGTATATTCTAAATAATTGCATGGAAATATTCGAGTCACAATTGCACAGCAACTAAATATATTAGTCATTATCTAGCGTGAGTTTAACTTTTGAAATAGTAATCAAGTGTAAGAAATAATCATACACGATTTACGTCTACTCACTGGTAGAATATATCCGACGAGGACAGATGTGCTATGCTGGTGACTGGTGACTGGTGACCGTGCATATCTGACGCGACGCGATAAAACATTTGATAAAAACGTTCTACCTAATTCATCGTGACTCGACATCAATTTTTATAAAGGACACATCGCGCCTTTCGTGTAGTGAGATAGATAATGAGCGAACCGCGAAACTTTGAGTAAAAACACTTCTAGCATTGCATCGGACCAGAAAATTAAATCGATATTCGATTACTTATTTGTCATGGTGTATACCATTACTTGACGAGCAACAGATAATGTTTTAAACAAAAATAAAACAAATTTTGAACTCGCATATAGCATTTAAAGTCTGTGGATAATTGAACTTAAAAAAAAATCTTACACAAATTTGCTATTTTGTTTACATAGCTATCTGCAGAAGTATTTTTAATACATATATATTTTTTTTTTAATAAATAAATGGCATTGATACAGTATAATTCTATAATTGAGATTTTTCATTAAATATATTCCACTTGTAAGTTTAATAAATTTATTTATTTTTAGTTTCGAATCCTATACATTGGTTTGTATATTAATTGCTGGTTCTTGGGATACCACTAGGGCATTCTAAATGTGGTAGCAATTAGCTCATGACATGTGATAGGTAGCTAGTCATTCGCCATTTTTACGTGAATTTTACCAGACCAAAGACAGAGAGAGATTTTTTTCACACTGTCATTGCCACTCAGCCATAAAAGCCGTTAATGTTTTTTTTTTTATATAAGGTGATAAATTCGTAAAAACGATAACAACATCCAATTTATAAATATGATTATTTAAAATATTATTTTTATTGTGTTAGAACAGAATGTGTTACTTATTAAATAGAATATTCTGTTACCCTGATGAAACCGGTCGGTGTTAATAACAAATAGAGTGGTTTAGATACAAATATTACAAGTGTATTATTATTATTACACTTAAGTTACAAGTGTATTATTATGATTACACTTAAGTTACAAGTGTATTATTATTATTATACTGTACTAATTACTCGTATACGAGTATACAAACAAACTTAAGACATCTACGAGTATGTTATCTGTTATATTATACTTATACGAGATAATTTATCTCGACAAGTTCCGAAGTTTACCTTCGTATAATCTTCTTCTCCGTGCTATTGGCAAGCTATTATAGTTTCGTACGGATGGCCCTAAAATGGATATTATCTGGCAGTATCTCTACTAACCTCTTACCGTTGTGGTGGAAGGTTTGGCCGATTTTATGTCGTCTCCAGGGATGTTATATTATATTATAATATAATAATGCCAATAAGTGAAATAATATAAATTTTAGTAACTTAATGGAATAGAAAATAAATATGAATAAAAATTAAACACCCTTGAAATTAAAACAATTTGTCAATTTTTTTTTTACAAGAAGCAGCACACATAGGCCCAGCTATATTTTTATACGTATATTAAAAATATCGTTGTTAAAATAAAATATAATAAAAAAGGCTCAATTCAATCAACTCAACACCGATTTCGGAATATATATAATATACAACAAAATGCAAATTCTTTACCATTCGAGAACCACGTGGTACTAATGACAGGATATTATGTATTAATAATTAAATATTATTTCTAATCGAACATCTTATTCATATCACGCCCGATAATATTTAGATACGCTTTGAAATATTTGAAGATAATATTGTATGTACAAATATGTACGAGTATGTGTTCAGACTGATACTCGGATATTCTACCTGCGGAGTTTCGTAACAAGTCTGCCCAAACAGGCCAGGAAATCATACTGCGTAAAATCTTAACTCTACCCAAGTTTAGGTGACTAGCATGAACTAACATAGATATGCCACATTTTGTCGTCTTTCATTTACACAACTATAAAATATGCGTTACAAATATTTAAAATTAATCTCAAACTTATAAAAATAAATACACGGTGTTCCGAAATTTTGCGACGTAATCTGAAATGATTTTGTGTTTTTCTTTTTATTACTTTTAATATTTTTTATTCGAACTTTGCACAAAGCACCTTATCCATAAGGTATACAAACTAAATTTCTTTTAATGTGTTGATTTATTTAATGTAAAAGTACCTACAATTGAGTAAATTTTTTCGAAAAAATGTTATAAAGGAAGTAAAATTTGTTTTACGATTATTTTTGTTGCGCACTACTTTATTTTAATTGGTACACAATGAAATAAAATGAAAATAAAATGTATTTTTTTTAATGTAGGTACATTTAGTTAAAATTCACTGATGTTTGTGTCTTCAGCCGGTTTCTGGTGGAAGATGGCAGCGAGCTGCTGAAACCGGTCGAAGAGACAAACATCAGTGGATTTTAACTAAACATATACCTATTTAAAAAAGATTTTCTACAAAAAAAATTGTTTTCATTGTTTATAATGAACTTCTACGATGAAATTTCAATTAACAATATTTTTTTTATAATGGGTACATTTTTCAACGATTAATACGAATGAAGACATCTGTTTTCTAGAGTTTATTATAATTTATGGGAATGTTTCTGCTTCTAAGGCATTACCTAATGTCATTTGATAATGCCTTAGACAGCGGAGACATGTCATTCCCATGAATTATAATAAGACTTCTAGAAAACAGACGCTTTCATCCGTATTAATGATTTAATGTGGAGTATTACATCATCGTCCAAGAAACAATAAATAAATAACATACCATTATACCACTGAAATCATTAGTTGTGGAAAAAGGTTTATAGTGATAGTGAAGAAAATATGGATAATAAGAAAAAAATCATTTTTTTAATTTTGATATTACTGCATCTTGGTCACGAGCAAAACTATTTGGCACAACTTATGCCTAAAAGGCGGGCCAGACTGTGATAAACATCGGTTTCAAACATAAAATTTGTCTTGTATAGGGCTTCTATCTCATTCTACGCCGGGTAAAATAATGCGAGGAAGAGGGATAAACGTACCATGTTTGTTGAATAGTTTGAAGGATAACCGTATGCAGAAACATCCGCGGTTTAACTCATGGTTTACTAAAATCGACGTTTTTACTACGTCTAGAACATGGTTTAAGTTTGAGTAATAACATTCAGTATACAAATTTTGGTTTCAAACCAGCTTGTTTATCACAGTGTGGCCCGCCTTTAAGTGCTAAAAAATAAGATATTTAATCCCCTATATATATTAACACTTTGTTACATCTAGTAAATGACTAGTCTGATGTCAAAATAAAAAGTAATATATCTTAATTGTATTAAAAAAAAAATTAAAAAAAATAGTTACAGAACAGCTGACTTCATTATTATTATTCATAACACCACATGGCTCTCTGTTTTTCTGAAGGCCGTGAATTTAAATGTTATAATATTTTTTATTGGTTCGAAATACAAGGTAAAATAGTTTTCCTGTTGATATTTAATGACTGAAGAGAAGTGGTGTAAAACTATACAGGTAATTCACGTAGATTTGGAAAATACGCCAGGTAAAGGTGAGTAAATTAACTTTTTCTTAAACAGGTATTTTTGAGACTTCCTTATGGAATTTACGTGTTCCTGAAAAGCGACCAATAAAATAAAATGTTTTGTATTTAATTTACAAATGAACAGGAAAATTTATTTCAATTTTTAGAAGCCAGGCACCATGTTAGAATTCTTACCCACCACGAGAATACAGGCGCACTACCAACATATACGTTATTAAGAGGCCTATACTCCGATTAGTAAAGATGACACTTTATCTATAGTATGATCGTTCACAGTTTCAATATTTAATCATGTTTACGTATATACCGTACACTCGTGAAACAAGGGTATACATCTCATTTAAAACATGTTTACCTATCATTGACCATTTCAAGATTGAAAAAAGTGATAATTTTTAAATATCATTGTTTATGGTATAAGAGTGATTATACGAACAGGCGCGATGTTTTTTTAAATAATAAAAAATCATATGGTTATATATCCTTTTTCGTGAGCAAGATTTATTTATTGTATGATACTTTAATTAATAAACCACTGACTATTGTAAGACTGAGAAAATAAATACAACGTTGTAACGAACTCAAGTTTTAAATTAAGTTTTCACATCCCCTCTACTTTTAGAATTTTTAGAATATCATTATAATGCCATAATTATTTACAGAGGTACACTGTATTTTTAAACAAATAAAAAGGGTTAAAGGTATGTGCACCACTCTGTAGTAAACATGTGATAAATTTAATTATACAATAAATATTAACAACTTGTGTTATATTTCACAGTGTAGGAAATTTATCATGAAACGACCGCAAACGTCTTCATTGCGTAAGATAATGTGCTTTTCCATTTCGTTTTATTATACAAGATAACGTGCAGAGTGCAATGAAAGGAGAAACCTAGGCAATCGTTTGACTCGAGTAAAAGTACTAAAACCCGGATACCACTGCAGATATCAACGATGCGATTTTATTCATTGCGTTAATGATGATTCTAATTTGTATAGCGCCACTTTCACGAGAGATTCACTTCGAGGACACTCACTTTCTAGGAAGCTAAAATCTCCTTTGTCTTGATTTCGTAGGGCAGTTCCATGTGATAGGCTGCAGATGACCAACGACCAAGGCTACGATGGGAGGATGAAGTTGGCAGAGATGCAGCGAAATTGCTAAGTGTCAAGTTGGAGGGTTGAAGCAGAGGACAGAAAGAGTTGGAAGCGAGGACTAATGGAGGCCAAGGCTCAATATGGGCTGTAGGGCCATCGAAGAAGAATACGCAATTTACATTTTATTTATTTAAAAAAAAACATATAATATCCTGTTTAGAGGATCACAAATAATAATTTAACACACTTTGTTTAGTACGTTTTTTTAATGACTAATCTTCGTCGTCGTGTCAATAGCAAGCTAGTTTATAGGCATAGCCTTGAAGGGGACCATATCTCTCCATTGTGGTGGAAGGTTTGGCTGACTTTGTGTCGTTTCCAGAGGCGCCGATGTTAACACCTCACTCGGAGGCACCTTCTGTGATACTAAATACCCCATTTATAAATATTACAAATATTTATCAATTTTCCCTTTTCTTTTCACGTATTAAAAAATAATAAATAAATAAAACCATTGATCAAACATAAGTAATATCCCTTAAGTAGGTGCGGATAGTAGTGACCCTGTGGTCAAAACATAACCATAATTAACTGTGTTTATATCAAGAAACCGAATTATTATTTATGTTTTTTTTTTTTTAATGTGTTCTGATAATCGATTGTTCTTAAATAGTTTTTGATTTACTAAACTCACAAAAACGCCTACATAAAGAAATAAACGATATATATTTTTTAGTTAGAATAGCTGCGGAAACTAACGTTTAGCAGTCATATATTCAATAGAAATAACAAATTGAACAAAATGTTAGTGCCTGTTATTAAAATTTGCCGATAGAAAAAGATTTGTATGTACTAATATGTATTCTACTCGATTGTCTTATAGTTCCGACCGGTTTCGGCGACCCGCTCGTTTTGTCTCATAGTTCCGATCGGTTTCATTTTCGTGATGGCAGCGAGCTGCTCGGAACTATAAGAAAACAGTAGAATATAATTTACTACGCAAGGTAAATAACCTTTTTTGCAGATGGTTATATTGTGTAATTAGGTTAAAATAAGTCGTCACTATGAAACGCACGTGTGCTCCGTGCTGCAGCTGCTGAATCGAGGCAAAGTTCACTGTTCGTTGCATGATCACGGACAACAATATTTTCTGACACGCTGTGTCTACTCTCTGTCTGTCTACTCTAAATTGAATAAGTAGAATCGATTTATTAATGTCTTGTTAATATATTAATGCAATTCTATCTCATAGGTTATTGGAAATAAAAATACCGAACGCGAAAACCTTAATCTAATGTGATATCTTCTAACAATTCGTACATATTGTACCATACTATTTATATTAAAAAATCAAGAATATTGTATGTTCCGGTTTAGAGCTAATTTAAATCTTCGTAGCGTTTTATTGACTGGTATATTGTAAGTATTTTCATGAAATAACATATTCCACTTAATAAGTGTATAATTTGTAATAATATTACAAAATGGAACCAAAGCAACAATGTACCAATATGCAAAAAATAAAATAGGTAGTTAAATCAGCTTATTTGTTCACTGAATACATTAATCTACAACACAAATATATGGCGAGTATAGAATAAACATATACCTCGACGTCTACTATTATAGAGATTACTGCATATTTTTTTATCTATTATATACTTTATCTGATTACTTAAGTTATTTCAAGGCATAAATCTTAACTTAACCATAACTTTAAGAGTACCCTACCCGGATATATGTTTATGTCCAAGCATGCTTGTTATTATACGAGGGCGGTTTGATAAGTCAGTGACTTTTTGGATTTCCCCCGCAGTAACTTTAAATGCAATACTGCTCCCGTCAACTGCCGTCTATGAATAGACTACTGTACAATTTTGAGAAGGCTGCACCATTTTGTTTGTATTTGGCAGCCATTGAAAGCAAACAACCTGGTGAATCGTAACGAAAATGCAAAAAAGTGAATTTCATGTGCTAATTAAGCATTATTTTTTGCGTAAAAAAAACATTACCGAAGCCAAGCAAAAGCTTGATAAATACTATGGGGACTCTGCACCATCAATTTCAATGGTTAATAACTGGTTTACTGAGTTCCGTTGTGGTCGTACCAGCACAAGTGACGCCGAACGTTCAGGTCGCCCAAGCTAAGAGCTAAGCTTAGTTTGAACAATGCTCATAAGTAGGTACCAAAGTGAACACTTTACATTTGTAAAACACATAAATTTGAGAACAATGCAGTATTATAATTTGTGAAATACTCGTAATAATGGTGCGATGACGCGTAGAAGACAAAGGTTACAAGCAGACCGCTTTATCTACTCGAGGAAACAAATCTGACGAAATAAAGCCATTTTTATAACGCAGGAGATTCGACGTACTATGCATAATTAAACACGTTTTTGGTTGATTTTCCTTATTCGCACCGAAATACACAAAGCATCTCAGTCCGCAAACGTCATCAGCATGTGAATATTGTTAAATATATAAACATACATATTTATATATCTATAACGAAGTCAATATTCTGATAAATTCAAAGAATATAGCTGTACATTTTACGTCATTGAATTATTCGAGAAAAAGTTATACATATGTATGTAAAAATAAACTTTACTCACGTAGCTCCAAATCATTACAAAAATGCGTGTCTTTTGTATTCAATTACTGGCCTTCGTCTTACTGCATAATTTATTGTACTCGAATGTATTATTGGCAAATAATAATCTAACTTGTTTATTGAAATCTCACAATGGATTTACATCTAGAAGTATTTCATTTCTTCCACAAGCCTATTTTCGTGACCGGTTTCACCAGGATCCCTAAAATTATTGAATTCTTATATTTTTAATTATGTGCACTTGAACGTTGGTGCATTTTAATAACTACTTTGAAATGTCATTTGAATGTGATACCGCGAGACTTGAAAATACCCATCATCCCCAGAAATATAATTCAATCAACCGTTACAATCTCAGTACAGTTTTTTTTTTATTGATCGAGTATCTTAAAATTTAATACACTGATTTTAAAAATAAATTTAGTTAGTTTTGGGATAAGCCACGGATCCGGCGTAGGATCCTACTTGCTGCTACAGCTTGAATATTCTAACTATGTAGGATATAACTTTATGAAGTCTTCCAATTCTTGTCTACCCTTTGCAAGAATTGCAAATAAACAATCTATCCACGAAGGTAAATTGATTATCAAAGGTGAATATACAACTCATCAAACATTACCCATTTTATCCGAACTAGTTTTTACTTGGCATCGATTTTTTTCTACGTGGAGTGTAACTCGATATTTCGAAATAATTTTTTTACGAAATTTAGTAGGGGTTTTAAAATATCTCGGTCTATTTCACAAATACTCTAATTGAATACAGTTTTTAGAGAATTGGGAAGTGTTTTATTTACCTCGTGGAATACAAATTAAAATAAATAAATACCAAAAAAGATTAAGACACCGTTTTGTAGAAAAAATCTAGAAGGTATAATAAGTATTTCTTCCGATACTAAATGTAAAAATAGAGTAAAGAAATGTTAATTACCCAAATACAAACACTATTGAATGAATACAATACCAAAAATGTGCTTACCTTAAAAGCCTACAATGTATTGGTACTTGTAAATTTGCGTATTTATGCAGATTTTATGAAACCAGATCATAAAAAAATAATATTACATTAAACATTCGATATATATGAAAATTTTCAGGATATTAAGAAATATTCTCTACCATATTTTAAACAACTAAAGATTAAAGGTTGTCTTATACTCTTCAATTTCAATATATTTATTACAAAATATAAATGATTAGGTATACGTGTATAGAGAAGTGTATTTATTACGTATGACCTATAGAGGAATTAAATTGATTCCCCGACGGTCAAAGTGTGAAACATTTCAATGTCATAGAATCTGAGCTACTGAACAAGTTTGAGAACATTTACATACCTATACGAAATAATCAAGAAATAAAACCAATATAATACGCCGCTAAATTTGAACGGCAGCATTAAACTCAATTGTTTAAATATAAATTAGATACCCTTCTTGAGTAAGAATAAGGCCATTTTAATTACCTTATAAAACAGTCAGATAACAATTCTGCAAATTCTCGTGTAATCCTAGCCAGTTTTTCTTTCACGAAGTTATCATTCACAACACTAGTTGGTTCGAAACAAAGTTTAAAGACTCGATATTGTATTAAATAACGCCGTTCAGATGCTCAATAATGTAATGTCACTATTTTATACAACCACACAACACAAGATATAGAAAAAGGGTATTAATGACACAAGCTACTGCGGCCACCGAGATCACGAGCCGCCCGAACGATAGCGACTGTCAGTCAGCCGCCCAACGCAAAAACAGGAATGTGGATTTTGTTCACTGGTTCTTTGAACACGAAGTTTCCTTTTTTCTTGCCTATAAGAGAACATTAGCGCCGCCTCGCGACTGGAAAATGAACCGAGTAGAGTCATACGTCATTGGTCTTAACAAAAAAACTGTGATTAAATAATAAGAAAATGATTTTTGTTGCACTGGTAAAATAGTTATTATATCATTCACTTCGTAAAATGTATTGTATTCCCAATATTTTATACATTTTTCTTTATAAACACGCGAAGCGCGTTATAAAAGGATTGATCGCATGCAGAGGCAGGCATGCCAAACCTCCGTTAGCAAACCTTAAATTAACTATTTTTAAATAAGGCGTTTATTGTCTATGGTTCTGTTAACTCGTTTAAACTTTATTTTATGAATCCAAAGAAGCAGGATATTGTCGAAATCCTGCATTTTTTATAATAATTCATCCGTCAAATAAATACCTATCTTCTCAATATATATTTTCCCCCTATTGTAAACATGTATATTATTTAATATCTATGTTTTATTTTTATACCCACGTTGCAAATGATTGTCCGACGAGAACATCGTTTTGCCTATAAATGGTTAAGAAAGTCCTGAAAAAATGTGTAGAATGGGATTTAGAAACTTAAATAACAGATGGGTATTAAAGTTTTTTTTTAAATTTATTATTTGTTCAAATAAACACATTAAACGTTCTTTATGAAAAACTTTTCGAACTGTTTTTATCATAACATACTCTCATTTTCGGCTTCCTAAATATTCGCAATACACAATTTTTTAAAGATAAAGGCCGTGCCACACTGTTTGAAACAAGCTCTCCACAGGGGTGACCTTGGTGGAGAGCTGTGGAGCCCACGGTTGGTGTAGCGTCCATATACTGTTGTAAACAAGCTCTCCACATGTAGAATGCGTGTTTAATCGGTGGATCCACACGCATACTATGCGCGTCCGTCTACAAAGTTTGTTGAAGGTCAAACGAATTTTAGTTTCAAACAAATGTCTACACAGTTTTAAACCGCCGGTAGAGACCGATGTGGAGAGCTTGTTTGAAACAGTGTGGTACGGCCATCATAAACAATGATATTTAGATTTAAAAATGATAAACGAAATTAAAATTGAAAAGTTAGTGTGTATTTACACTTATAAACCTCTACCTATAATATATTATGTTTTCACGGCACAAAATTGCGACATCTATCGCCAAACAACGATATTACTAAAACGTTTTAATATGACAATTATTAACCTTATTATTATGTCTTATCTAAATACTCTGGCTATGCTGTTTTTTTTTTATTACTTTGCATGTTGAAGAGTTTGGATAGAATGTGAATTTTACAGTATATTTGGAATAAGTACAAATATAATACAATGAATGAAAATAATACACCATACAATTTTTTTCCCGAATCAAATTCGATTATCTTTATTTGTCCAAACTATTTTTACTGTTAGAGCATTATTTGACCGAATATCACATTTTTTTCTTTGATAGATAATTACCACTGTAATAAGAAGAAATGTAAATTTAATGTGGAGAAATGATATCCTAAACACTTATCACTTTGTTGTTAATAAGAATACACAACAAATATTACATACTAATAACTTCTAATTCAAATTGAGCACAACATTATACAATTTAATCATTTTGATTAGAACATACATTGAATGCATTTAGTTTTTGTAACTCCATTTTTAGTTTGGTTCCCAAGAGCTGTAAAAATTAAAATATTATGTATCTGTTATTATTAATATTATATAAACATAATAGCCATTATTTTGATCATGAGAATTTAAAGCATTTTTGATAAATAAAAAAAAAAAAACATATCCATTGCATATTTTTAATGATACTGTATATTAGTTTATAACACATGAATCACTGAAAAATACAAGATGAATGGAGAATAATTTAAAAATCAGTATAAGTTATGTTTTGAATTACGAAATTTTAAAGATTTTATGGTTTAACTTACTTAAAGGGTTTCCGATATTGACATTTGTGTCCCCCATTTCATAGTCTCTCTGCATGGCCTTGTCAAAAATTAGAGATGCTATTCGATTAAACAGGTTATTCACACAGTCTCCAGTCTTAGATGAGACAGCCCAATACTCGGCGTTCAATTCATTTGCCATATTAATCGCATCTGCCTCAATGGCTATATATTCACTTGCAGGCTAAAAATCAATGGTATACATATGTAAAAGGTATAATTAAATATTTTGATTCTTAAACAATAAGGTTAGGACTGATTCGACTATGATGGAGACACAATGTAGATTATTATTTACACAAAGTATTTGACACAAAGGAGAATTGAAAACCTTTCTCCAATGTGGTCCATATCAAAATGTGGACCTGACAAAATGCAATAAGAAAAAGTGAAATACTTACTCATATATTAAATAAATGCCTTTTACTGATGCTTGTATTTAGTTTATTACACTCGGTTATATATAATTAAAGTATGTTAACTAGTCTATGTATATTAAAATGATTATATTGTTGAGTTGCCTTACTGAAGATTGACACATTATTAATAAATTAATATCTACGCATAACTTATTCATAACAGCATTCATTGTTTATTCAAGAAACAATGGTTCAAATTGCAATTTAAAATAAACATTTAAAAGTCTATTTTTAAAACCATATATTCATTATATCTCAAGAAATGTTTGCCAGGAAGAAAAATATCATAAACAATTGTTATGTTGTCAAAATTTTATAATAATATGTCTAATTGGCTCTAAATAATGAAATTAATTTAACTTACCACTTTATCCCGCTTGGTTCCTACGAGGAAAATCAATGGCGACAAATTATTGGCTTTCATGGCTTCCACTAGCCAGCCTTTAACATGCTTCAAACTAACCGGATCACTCAGGGCAAATACTAAAATAATTGCTAAAAATATTTTATTTCAATGTTAATATAATAGTGCTTTGGAAATAATTATTTGTTTTGTTAAGAAAAAAATAATCAAAATCATACCACTGGCTCCTCTGTAATAAGATTGAGCAATACATTTAAATCTTTCTTGGCCAGCAGTATCCCAACTGAAATTACATTAATATTAATTATATATCAAATAAGTGCTAATTGGATACATAATAAAGTTTCATATTGACCTATGAGGAAAATCAAGATGAATTAAATGAAAGGGCTCTAAACCTGTAAGTTTATTTATTGAAAGTGAAGGCAATAACACTGTAGAATTCCATTGTAATACACTTTGGAATTGAAAAATAAGGCCATTTATTTTCCACTTAAATATTGTATTAAATAACACGACAAGAGGAGACCTCTATCTTCGGGTGTAAATATAAACCAAAAAACTGAACAAAGAAAGACTTATTAAAATGCATTTAAAAATTGAAACAATACAAAGGAACAATATATTTGGATTTTAAAAAAATTACCTGCACTTATTGCTTTAAGAACTAATCATTATTTTTTAGCAGTAATAATATGAAATTATTTATTTATTTATTGATCATTTACCAAGTACATCGTTTAATACCTCCCAACTGGGGTAACCCGTTCTAGGGAGGGATAATATAAAATTGTTATTTGGAAAAAACATATTTTGCCTAGATATTAATAATTGATTAATTTGCCTAGATATTAATAATTGAAGATAAAAAGTAGAAAGGGTATTTAAGTAGAAAGGAGTAAAGAGGAATCTGATGATTAATGATGACTTGAGGATTTCCAAAGATTCTAGTTTGTTTAATTTACTGCTGTTGTTAATTGTCTGTAAAAATATTGTCTTTTCTGTCAAAACTATGGTCAGATTCGATACAATGGTTAGCCTATTTAAATGGAAAATAAACTGCGTTATTTTTCAATTCCAAAGTGTATTGTAACTTTATTACACAAACTTATTTTCAATCATCACATGACTACCTGAAAACAAAACTAATTATATTCATCTTTTGAGAATCACATTAAGTTTATTGTAATTGAATGTACCCTGAATATAATATGTAATATTCATTCTATTCGTGCAGCCGGCCAATTGATTCTAGGTGGGCAACAAATCATATCACAGTATTCGTGAAGGGATCCAGGAGTGAAAAATAAAATATAAATATGTGTTTGACAGTAGCTACAAAATAGATGGTGCCAGATTACATTTCAAACATTTGCGTGACATCTATGCCAATGGAAAGTGAATGTCCACTCTGACCAGCGGGAAACTAATTGCATTATTATTATATAAATCAAGCAAGAGCCAATAAATCGAGTTTCTAAGAATTTGTTTTAGCATTATGGGTCCATTGGCATGGAATAATCTCTTTGTAAATATCTACTGAGGAGAATGACTGGTGCATTCGAATGGGGTATGCGAGAGGAACAGGCTGGCTTCCGAAGTGGCCGGCCTTGCTTTGAGCACATAAACACACTCCACATCATAATTGAGGAGGCCTCTGAATGGCAATACAGCAAGTACCTAACGTTCGAGGACTTTGAAAAGGCCTTTGATACAATATTGTGGACTTTCATTTCATTTCATTTATTTTAATAAAAATTACAAACATTACAGACATATTTCCAGATCGTTTGCAATTACATTATGAGAATTTAAAAGAGAAGCATAAGAACATATAAATAATAAATAAAAGTTGAAGAATTAGAAATAATCATAACATTGATATTGCATCCCTGAGGCAACTCACAGTATCACGAAATATGTCGACCTCCGAGGCGATCCGATTAAGCAATAAGATTGCCCTACCCACAGGCATAACCATTGGCAGGTTGGTTCTGCAGCATGGCAAATAAAACAATCTGTGCTGTCTTTGACGAAGGTGACTAGACTGGGGGGAAAGAGGAAGCGCGGTAGACCTAGAGCCACCTGGAGAAGAGCCCTGCAGGACGAGGTTAAAGCAGCAGGCCTCACTTGGAATGATGTAAGGCATCAGGCATGTGATAGAGTCGGGTGGAGGATGGTTCCTCGAGGCCCTGTGCACCACGGATGTGTGACAGGACAAGAGGAAGAAGAAATATTATTTATATCGACATTAGATTAACGATTCCAGTAAAAAAACTTACAATTTTCCATCATCTTTTCCATCATTATGTGCACTCTTGGGATGATAAGTTTCACAAAACACTTTTAAATATAAATTATCAAATATACTCATATTATTATATGATAGTTGTGGAAACACTTACATTTGTAAATTAAATGGTACGTCAAGAATATTGAAATGCTCAACTTCAAAATCCACTCCAATGGTTGCTTTATAATTAGTTTCAAATACCCTGTGGCAAAATCTAAAAAACAATTGAAACATTTTGCGATCTAAATATTTTGTATGAATGAAATGTATGTAATGTGTCATGTATGGTGTAGTGTGTTATTACAATCTACTGTTACCACAAAATATAACAAATACCCCTTAGATAAATGTTACTTGAGTAAATATATAACAATGTACAACACATATCTCCCAAAAAGTTTTAATTAGGAAAATGATTTTTTAAAGAGAAAGGTTCATTCGAGTATTTTAACCTAACATCATTTCTGGTATTAGTTTTTTTTTTAATGATTCAATTGCGAATATGTTTACACAGGCTTTTTAGAAATAATAATTAAAAAAAGATTTTTGATATACGAGTATATACCTGTTTACTAAAGAAGTTTTACCTACTGCTACATCTCCAACAAAAATAGCTTTAGATATATTAAATCCTGCTGTAATGCTGCACTTAGAACATTCTCTAGCTATTCTAGAAAAATTTATAAGTTTATTTGGAGTTGCATCCAAAATAAATGGTCGCGGTAAGGAATAAATCTTCCTGTCACAATAATCTTTTTTCACCATTTTATATACAGCCGAACGAGATGCAAGCATTGTATAAAAAACCTGTATCAATGTATTATGAAAATTAAGATACACTGAATTTTACTCCTTATCAATTTACAGAGTCAATGAGTTATCATATATATTTTTAATAATTGTGTTAAAAAAACATTATTACTGTAAAAAAAATTTTACAATATAAAATTTAAAATAATGGATTCTTGTATCCTTTAAATAACATTGAAAAAAGTTTTATTTTTATTTTTCAACTTTCTCAAACCAATGTTTGATAACTTACTCTAAAAAAATTCAAACATTCGTTGTCATTGGAAACGGATATAACCATAGACATGAAATTCGTTCGAATCTATATTTTGACCCAGTCGTACCACCAGAGAGCGCCACAAGTCTTTTCCTTTCTTTGCCGTGTCGTTCTATGATCGGCCACCATCTTTTCAATTAAATATGCCACCGAAGAAGCCCGCGGATAAGCCAGGTATTTTATGTTTATTGGTTGTTTCGGGCAATGCATGTTGTCTTCGTGCAAGATTTATATTAATGTGAATATCGAGGTTATTGTGCGTAATGAAATGTTTTCCAATCTGTGACGTTTTGGTAACCGAGTTCAATACAAACTCTGGAGCCGCCACGCGGTTATCCCACATGGTGAATTGTCATATTTAGCTTTTATATACAACATTTCGTGTGAGGATTCGGAAGGCATTGCCTTCAACAGTTATTTTCATTTCGGTGAAACGCTTGGATTGCATTCTATCCTTTATTTTTGTCGATTTGTTTTATAACCTCCAAACTTTTGACAAGTGAAACAATATTTTACCTTTTTGTTATGTTTTCAGCGTCCGGCTCAAAGGCCGCCGAGGCCAAGAAGCCAAAGCCGGAGACTAAGGCGGAAGCTCCCAAGACGGAAACATCCAAACCCGCCGCTGCGAAGCCAGCCTCTGCGAAACCAGCCGCCGCGAAACCGGCGGCAGCGAAACCAGCAGAAAAAAAACCTGCCGAAAAACCCAAGGCGGCTGATAAGCCCAAAGCTGCTGACAAACCAAAATCAGCCGACAAGCCCAAAGCGGCAGCCGAGAAACCCAAAGCTGCCGACAAACCCAAGTCTGGAGACAAGCCCAAGGCAGCCGACAAGGCTAAGAGTGCCGATAAGCCTAAGGCGGCCGAAAAGAAGTCTGCGGATAAGCCCAAAGCTGCAGCTGCCAAACCTAAGTCTGCTGACAAACCCAAGAGTGCAGACAAGGCTAAGCCCGCCGCGGCCAAGAAGAGTGTGTCCAAGACTGCCGCTAAGCCCCCGGTGAAAGCCTCCAAGATTGATGGCGCAAAGGCCAAGATAGCCGCCAAAGCTAAGGCCAAGATTGCTGCTGCTAAAGGAATCAAGGTTACAAAGAGTGGAGTGAAGCTCGCCATCGTCAAAGCCAAGAAAGCTCAAATTAAGGTAAATTGAAAGAAATATTTTTCCATTTTGTGTATGATAATTTTTATATTCTTTGTGCTTTTTGTTATTCTTTGAATGCGTTTATTGTCGATACTTTTCAATCAAGAGTGAATTTGACTTCATATCCAAGGGTCGGGCCCTTTTCAACTAAATGAATGTAATTTTCAGAAAAAGAAAAGATCGTGTGGAGATTGTTGTCCATGTGGCTAGCATCTTTATTTTCGTTCTGAAGAATAGCCCCGCACTTGTCCCCGGATCACCGATTTTATTAAGTCTTGATATAAGATATTTTAAAGCATATTTTAATCTATAACTACCTGGAAGACTGACTGAAGAAAAATTTACATTTCATATGATGAAAAATATGATTTGTTGTGATAATTAGTATTACGATTCCTTAAAACTGTCAAGAGACCCTTTTTATATTTTTCTTATTATTATATTATTGTAAAATGTGAATCTGCTGAGCGGCCACACAATTTTTGTTTTGTATCAAAGTTTATTTTTTATAGTAATTTTATAAAGTGGCTTTTTGCTGCAATGCATGCATGTATATTTAGAATAATAAACTAAGTCTATATAACTAAAAACAATTGTTTTAACATTGAAAGACACTCCTCTCTTTAAAATATATTAATATTTTATATTAGTTGCAGCTTTACCTTTTAATATTTCTCAAAGGTATTGTTGCACATGTAGGTAACATTAAGGCATTGAAAAAATTGCTGTTTGTTTATTTTGTATGATGATACACTATATGGGAATCTCTTTGATTTATAATGAAAAGAGAAAAAAAATTCTTCTGATTCATTCCTCATTTTTCTAAGAATTAACAAGTCTGTAGAATATTTTAACGATGCAATTGATATTTCCAGGTAACAAAGGGAGAGCATGGCACCCGGCTGAGGAAGATCCGCACTTCGGTGCACTTCCGCCGTCCCAAGACCTTCCGCCCTCCCCGCAACCCCAAGTACCAGAGGAATTCTGTTGCCAAGAGGACACGGTGTGTAGTGCTTGCTTTGTTATGTTTCCCTGATTATCCCGTGATGTATTGGAAATTTCACGAATCTGTTTCAGCCAGCTGTGTGCTTTTACCGTGATGATAAAAATATGAATCATCTCTTTGATTTACAATGAAAATAATTTTTATATCTGAGTGTTATGGCACAGGCTTTGCATTGATTTTTACATTTCTGTCTTTAATTAATATCGAATTTTTTTAATTAAAACACTTCTTTAAACTTTATTATTTTATAAATTATTTTTCTCAGCATGTTTCAAAGGTTTTACAACTTCATCATCGGGAAAATTATATAAACTCAGTGTATCATTGTTATAATTTTCTTCTGATGATGAAGGTATAAAAGCTTCGAAACATGTCGAGAAAAATAAACTCTAAAGTGAAAGAAAATAGTTTTAATTCATAAATATTCCGAAATTATTTTATATATGATCTTAATTTTAGTTATGTATTTTATTTATTTTTTTAATTAAAAATTTGTCCTCCCCCCCCCCTCCATTTATAATTCAATTTATTTGCCTTTATGAGTAGTGTATTGTTACCTTTATCAATGAGTACATTATTTTCCAGCATGGATGCCTACAATATCATCAAGTATCCCCTGACTACTGAAGCAGCCATGAAGAAGATTGAAGACAACAACACTCTGGTGTTCATTGTGCACACCCGCTCCAACAAGCACCACATCCGACAGGCGGTGAAGAAACTTTATGACATTAATGTCGCTAAAGTTAACACCCTCATCAGGTTACTATCTCCTTGTTCTTACTTGTGTGTTATTATTATCATCTTCTGTTTTTGATATATTTGTAACCTCATTGGTAATACAAAATTCACATTATTTTTAAATGTAGATTATTACAATGCCAAACTAATTGGATCCATTGAATTAACTTAATGATGAACCTTTTATGGGAATCTCTTTGAAACATAGTGAAAAGAATATAAACATACCTCTGACTTAACCTCCACAACTGAAGTGTTGTGAATTTATAAAATTCAGAATATTCATGTTTTTGTCTTATTATTTCAGACCTGATGGTAAAAAGAAGGCCTACGTGAGGCTAGCGAGGGACTACGACGCGCTGGACGTTGCAAACAAGATTGGCATTATATAAATTGATAGACCTGGTCTATTTTTATTATATATTTGTACATTATAAGAATAAATATGGTTAGGGTACTCCATCTACCCTACTCTGAATAAACGTTTTTTTTTTTTTTTATTGGCAACCTTTTGTATAACACCAATATTAACTAATAACTGTCCCATTAGAATGCAGAAAGAACGAGAACAACAATCGTGAATGAGAAGAACCTGGAGCAGTTTGAGAGAGTTTGTATATTTAGCTAGCATGTTCAGAAACTTTCACCTCGCCCTTCTCACCTTTCTAACTTTCGAATTCTTTTGGCCATCTCTACCCCCCCCCCCCCCTTTAAAAATAGAGCCAGATTACTTCGTAGAATCACAAATCAAACATATCCACACCACCCTGATAATTAAAACGCAGGGCATCAATAATAAAAGACAACACAAGTTTAAAAAAAAAAGCATACTCAGAGCGGATGGCTGAATGGAAAGTGATGTCGAAAGAGGAGTTGGTGCAGGTAAAAAAGCGAATGGAGCTTTAAAAACAGTTATTGGAAACATGAATTTTTCACTCAAGCAACTTGAATTGTTCACAATGGAGTGTTAGTTCCAAGCCTTAATTATGGAAGCGAAACATGGAACTGGCAGAAGAAGGATGAGAGCGGAATAAATGCAGTAGAGATGAGATCCCTTGTATGTGACAGAATTTCAAATGCTAATATCGGGAAGAAATGTACAGCAGAAGAAAGTTTTATGAGCAAAATTATGAAAGGATCACAGTGTTGGTTTGGACACAGAAAGAATGGTTAAAAAATTATATATTAACAATGTGAATGGAGTATGGAGTCAAGGATGACTGACCAGATTAATTAAATGTTAGTCGGAACGATCGGCGTGCGTGTATTACTCGCTGTATGAATGTGGAGGAAGTTGGAGAGATATATCAGGATAGAGTTGTGTGGCGGCCTAGTTACCTTTCCGGGGAAATGGTGTAATGGTTTGTTATTATTGTGCAAACAATTATTACCCGGGACTCTTGCAGTGTCATTTCCTACTTTAAGTGGGGTCAGCCGTCCTAACATGATTTCCCCAGGACGTACTGTCTTGAGTCAGCTTTCTGTTGAGTCCATATTCCTTGAGAGCAGCCTCGATAGATGACCTCTGTATCGCCAAATGCCGTTCTCTACCCCTCCGGGCCATCGGGATCTTCTCGCATTATAACATGGCCAAACCACCTCAATTTGGCTGCTTTAACCATATCTATTATAGAGGTAACCTTAAAACTGCACTACATATGCTCACCGCGGACTATCCAATCTGGTTACGCCTCCAGCCCCCCTGAATATCTTCATTTCGGTCAGGTGGAGCTTTTGCTCTTGACCTTCTTTTATAGCCCAACAATCAGTAGCGTAAAGCATTGTCAGTCGGAAAGCTGTTTTGTAGACATAAATTATAATATAAATGCTATTGTTTGGTTTGAGAATGCTCTTGCAAGGCGAAACAAATTAGTCACTAATATTTATATTTTTTTATATAAAAAATTCCTTGTGAAACCAATTAAACGATTGCAGTTATATTATTACAAAATAAAGCAGAGTTTTACAAAATAAAAACCACAACCTTCAATGTCGTGTAGACCTTGCCTTTCACTCTAATGGGTATCCTAACTAACTAACTAACTAACCATCACGCCATCTCTCCGTAGGGATAGGCAGAAAGAATGGATTGCCACACTGTTCTGTCCTGACATTCTTCTCTCGATTCCTCTACATTCATACATCTTGTCAAGCACGCACGTCAATTTCTCCGACTCCTAACGTGACCGACATTCAATATTTGATTGATTTGATCGTGCCATGTTTTCCTCGGCCTTCCTCTATTTCTAGCTCCGTTCACATTTACCTTCTTTACCATTCTGTCTTCACTCATTCTTTCCATGTGTCCAAACCATCTTAATGACCCTTTCCTTATTTTGTTCACAACACTTTCATTCGCACCACATTCACTTCTTATACTTGCATTTGTCACTCTATCATATACAGATTTGTCACACATTCGTCTTAGAGATCTCATTTCTACTGCATTTATTCTACTTTCATCCTTCTTTTGCCAGTTCCATGCTTAACTTCCATACATAAAGGTCAGCATAAGAACACCATTATTCACTGCTATCTTAGCTTTTTAAGATAGACTTTTGTTTCCGATGCCAACTTTAAAAGCACCATTTACTCTGTTGCCTGCCCCAACCCTTCTTTCAATATCATTCTCCACCCTGCCATCCTTTGTAAACATACTTTCTAAATAAATAAATTCATCCACTTGTTCCAGATTTGCACCGTTTACACTAATGTTGCAGACTGTCATGCTTCCTTCTTTTTCGAAAATCATTACCTTGGACTTATTCACATTCATCATCAAATCGCATCACTTACATACCACATACATACTAGACACCAGGGCTTGTAGTTCATGCTCGTTGTCTGCAAGTAGCACAGCGTCTCCTTACTATAGCCTACACCTATAACCTATAGCGTGTGCGCCATTCGAGGCTGCCTTCGTTAGTATTGGGGTCGGCGGCAAGTGTGGGACCTAGATATTTAAATTCCGAGGTCTGCAGTTCCTTCAATATATAAGGTATTAGTGCCTTCTGTAGGTGCTCCACCAAAACTGCGGATCATATCTTCCGCTATTCTTTGGTAAGTATAGCACAATTCTTTAATAAATAAATGTAATCCTTTGTTTTTTTTATTCTGAAGTTCTTGAAACTAAGAAACTATATTGATTTAAGAAACATTATCTGTCCTCCAGTTCCAAAGTGCCGCGTTCCAGCCGTAATGTATCTATCTCTTTCGATCTTTACCTGCTATTGTTCAACTTGGGTAGAATAGCACAACAATTGCATTGTTCTTATCTACTTTGGCGGTGAATATCATGACAACGAAAAGAGATAGAACCATAGTTATTTTGGAGAATTTGTAGATTAAATATTGAAATTTAATAAAACATATTAAAAAAAAGTCTACCTCAATGACCCAGTTTTAGAGTTACAAATCTAAAATCAATTTTTTTTTTTTTAAATTTCTAAGTTTTTTTTTTAAAGTTTCTGTTCAATATTGTTAGTTTTATTTATTTTCTTAGCTAGGTAGACTTTCTAGCTTTCAAATAAGACTACTTTAAAGAAAATACTCCGCTTACTTGAAGAGAAAAAAAACTTTAAAAAAATGCCTCTATTTCTTAAGTAGGTAACTTTTCCAAAAAAAAATCGCATTTTTATTGATAATTAAGTGTCGAAAATACACATTGTATAAGGGAAAGGGGTCTCCTATGGACTGGAAATCACCGGGTAATAAGTCTAATAAGCGTTGTTGGTAAACTCTGCGGCCTAATATTAATAGAAAGAGTAAAAAAGACAATGACTGAGAGAGTGTGGGATGTACAAGGCGCATTTATGACCAAAAGAGGATGTATGGATCAGATTTTTGCACTTTGAACGCTCATTGAGAAGTTTGTGGCCAAAAGGTGTAAGCTTTTCTGTGCGTTTGTCGATTTGCAAAAAGTGATTTACTTTGTATTCGGACAAGATTGAAGTGAATAGAAATGTGGTTAATATCGTCCGAATACGGAGTGAACATAAAACTGATACAGGCGGTTGCTTCTCTCTACGAAGGAAGCACTGCCAATGTTAGGGTAAATGGGGACATCACGCCCTGGTTTGATATCACAAAGGGTGTTAAGCAGGGCTGTATAATGTCTCCATGGTTGTTCTATCTATACATAGACAAGTGTATGAAAGAACTGAAAGGAATAAATGCTGGTGCTAATATGAGTGATTTGTCTGTAAATTGTCTTGTCTTCGCGGACGATGCCGTTCTTGTTGTGATGAAAAATTTCGAAGACGAGGAATTGGAGGGTTTACTTGATGAAGATCTAACTCAAATACTTAAACAACTGGCAGAATCATTTAATGTTGGTGTGTCAAAGTATCACGTATCATTACGGGAGACGAGAAATGGACAATTTACGATAATCCTACCCCCAAGAAATATCGTGCTAGACGTGGCACACCCGTCCCATCGATGTCAACAGCAACACCCAAGTGGAATATTCATGCTGTCAAAGTAATACTCTGCATTTAATGGGATCAGAGGGGAGTGGTGCATTATGAACTCCTCAAACCGGGTGACAACTAATGCCATTAAAGCAGGCACTGGCTGAAAAACAACTGGAATGGGGCAACAGGCACAGCAAGCTGATTCTTCAACACGACAACGCTCAACCTCACATTGCAATCAAGGTCAGAAACTACATGCAGAATGTGGGTTGGGAGATTCTTATTACCCGCCTTATTCACCAGACGTGGCACCATCGGACTACCACTTGTTCAGATCCATGAAGCATGCCTTAAAAGAGCAGCACTTCCATTCATATATGCAGATGTCAAGAATTGGGTCGATGTCTGGATTGCCTCAAATGACGAGGGTTTTTTTCGACGCGGGATTCATCTATTGCCAGAAAGATGGGAAAAAGTAGTGTCTAACGATGGACAATATTTTGATTGATGTGTTTTTTATTTCCTGTCAAATAAATGCGATTTTCATACAAAAATAAAAACTACCAAACTTTCCAAAACACCTAATAGTTAACAGTAAACATAAGGTTGGAGAAAATAAAAGAATAATTTGGACATACAAAGAGAATACTTTGAACTTTATTGGCAAATGTAAATCTGAGCCCTAACCATCACATAGACGAATGTGAAGAATTTTTGTATATGGAATCAGGAATACCACTTTTACAAAATCTGATAACTGCTGATAAGAAAAGGGTGCAATACACTTATCAGAGATGTAAAATACAATGACTCTGGTAAAGTAGGGGAGTAAAACCACATTTTGATGCAATTTATTGTATTGTTAACAACTGAACAATTTTGTGTCAAAAATAAAATACCCTCATTGGTAAATTGAAGACAATTTTTTGGGTGGTACAATAACACTCACCTGTATACTGCAAAATTGTTAGAAAATAAACAAATGATCTCAGTTGGAAGATGACTTTGCAACATTTTGGTTTCTAAATCGAAAGACTTTTATGAATGAGGAATTAAAATCTTACTTAAACAGCCGTTGTCATCCATTGCTGGACATAGGCCTCTTCCATACTTCTCCACGTATTCCTGTCTTGTGACTTTCAAATCCAATCACCAGCAATTCTTTGAATGTCATCAGACCATCGTTTGGGGGATCTCCCTCTGTTTATTTTATCTTACTGGGCTCTGCACTCCACCTCCCTTCTGGTCCATCTATCGTCTACCAATCTGGCAACATGTCCCGCAAATGACCATCAGACAATCAGTGAAAGATTATTTCAGAAAATAGGAATAATTTTTTTTGGTAGTAATAAAAAAAAATTAAGCGTTCAAATCATTTATTACATTTCTTTTTTTGGTAAACCAAAGAAGAATTGTACTAGTCGAATAAAATTTAACAATTAGACATGTAGTAAAAACAGCTTATTTTATGAAAACAATTTTGAATCTCTAGCGTGATGATAAATTTCATACAGATACTGAAACATTATTTCATACTTTTGTCCCTCCATTTTTGTCTAAATACTGAAAGAAAGAAAAAAAAAAAACATTACAAACAATGGAAACATAAGCCTGGAGGCTGAATATCGGCAAATTTTTAGCTTTACCAATAACTACAATGTTGAAATAGGAATCAATGTTCAATTTAAAATAGTAAATATTTATGTCATTCACATTTTAGTTAAATTTGAACATTACCCTTACAAAATTGAAACAGTGTTTTTTCCACTTGTACATTTATTTATCTCTCTATAATCATAATTAAAAATGAAAAAAAAAATCAATCCATTAATTTAGAATTCAACTTTATTGAATAAGGTGTTAGATTTAAATATCAACTGAATACTGGACTGTTCGGTCAGTATTTTCTTAGTGTCCTCTTTAAGTGATTAATTTTACAAAACAACCCACTTTCAAAATAAATTATCAGATTAATGAATAAATAAATAAGATATTTTATCAAAAAATATTTAAAAAAATAAAAAATACTCCAGATAAACACTAAAAAAACATCTAACGATTTATGTTCTGACCGCCCCACTATTCTATTCTGAAATACATCTTGAGCACCTCTATATTCATACATTTTGACAAGTACATTTATTAATTTTTCAAATAATTGTTAAATTTGGTCATATCATGTTTCCCTCCGCCTTGTTTGACAATTTAAATAATTCCATTAAAATTTTAGAAATTAAAAATACATGCTTTCCTGGAGGTAGCTTCACTTCCGTGAAAAATGTCCACATCTGAAGCAATGCGATTTAGAAGCATTATTGCTCTGAATATAGGCATTTCCGTAGGTAGATTGATTAACACAGTGGCATTAATTTACACGTTATAGATAATTGTCAGAGACAAAGTCAATTCATTCAAAGTACTGGAGACATATATTCAAGCACAAACCTTTAATAAAAAAATGAATACCTAAATGGAAAATTTCCAATGATTGTTATGTACAGGATGTCAGTAAAAAGTCAGTTAGGGTAAGCCAAAGGTAATAAATTACCTTGCAAATATACAATCAAACAACATCACAAATCTGATATCTACCTACTATGCTAAACATATACTGTTCTCGCACTTATGTATGGATCGTATCAAATAAACTAAAATTAAACCCATCAAAGGTATTCATTCCTTTGGACTGCTTTCAGGAAGCATCAACACTTGGTTGATGCCTCCCCAAAATATATGAGTTTATATCCGTTGACAGTTTTAAAACACTAATCACTTCAAAGTTCTCAGAACTATATTAGATTACTGCGATAGAGTGTTTGCTAACATTCCAAATAATACACATCAGTCTGCACTTAATGTGGCAGCAAGATTGATAAAATGCACGTCAATGAGTTCTCATATAATGCAACCATTAAAGAACTCCATGAAATAACGAAATACAAGCTCTGCTGAATAGCCTTCAAAGCATTACATGAAATGAATCAGCTGAGAGTCTGAATGTGAGACTACCCTTCATGACTGAGAGTCTGAGTCTACATTGCATTGCATCAATAATATTTTCTACCATGTCTGAGTCAAAATGCTGTCCCCGCACAAATTTTGGCAACCGAGCCTTCAGGGTAACCAGCCTCTCAGCCTAAAACAAACTTCCCGCAGACCGCACGTGCATTGACATCCCGCCAGAGTTTGGATCGTCCTGCCGAATTATCCTATTACGAAGTAAATATTGACTGACTGTATATGTATATTTAATTTTATTTCAAAGAAAACAATTACCTTGAGAGAAACCCATTTGGAATCTTCTAGAGCTCTGGAAATTATCTGTTGTATTCGTTCTGGATCAGTTTCCGCGAGATGTTGATTGAAGCTCTGTAAAAATGAAAATTAACTATTATGTGTGTTTTTAAACAAAGCATAAGTGTATATATTTGTTATTTTAAACTCCATAAATACCTGTCGTATTGTAAATTTATAAAAGCTACTTGCATCTTTGGGTAATTTATTACATTCCCTAAATAAATATTTGTACAACTGTTTTGCTGTTTTGATCGGGGAATTGGACGAAAAATTTCTAACAGGAAACATCTAAAAATATTGTTTGAGAAATACCAATTTCAAATAAGGTTTTCAGTTAAACATGATAATCAAAAATTGTATATGAATAAAAAAATGCTTTTCTGAAAAAGTTATTACGAAATTAAGGTTATATTATGAAAAGTGACATTTCGATCAAAATTTTAAATATAGTTAGGGTTTTCAGAGGTTAAAATAAAATAATGTTTCCATCGTATAATAAACAAAATAAATAACGGCAAGTATCTACTGTACAATAATAACCATTTTGAATTACTTTACTCTATACAGATTTTTCTTTAATTTTTTAAATCTGGTAATAGTAAAAAGTTTCAAATATTTATCACTAGGGTCCGCTAGTGGTACTATTTTAAATTCTTGAAGTGAAACACTGCTACGGGCGATAAATTTTATGTCAAACTGTTTTGGTTTTTGTGTATTACTTATTAGCGTATAACTTTTTGAATATATTTATATATTGCACAAGTTACAGGACTTTAATTATTGTAATGCTAATATTCCCGCGATAATGTCGGGCCTGCGCAGCTGCTGCCCTAGTCAACCTATTTGATTGTAAATTGAATTGACTAAACATGGCTGACAGATGAATCCTTTTTTGACGTTTCGCTTGTAGAGTATTTGTGGTGTTGTGCTGTCATATTTCAAACATAATAGTTTATTTTTTAATGTGTTTGTGCGTGTGTTATGGCTTTGGTGACTGTTCAGCGATCTCCAAGCGTGACGAATTCTCCCCAGAGCTCGGCAAGTTTATGAATCATTATATGTCTTTTGTATTTTTATTGCACAATTTTGACTGAATGCAATGTCTAATTACGAGATTTAACCACTATCGTATATATCTGTCTGGCATAAATGGTTTATTTTTTGAATTGGTGTTTTTTGATGGTTATACCATTGCACATATGCCTGTCCTATTCAAACTTTGAATGTTTTGTATAAATAAGTCGATGAACTAATTGTATTGTAAAGTTATTTTAACCTCAGAATAGATATATCAATCGTCAATTTTAATTTGTAGAAAACTCAATGCCTTTACACCATATTTCATACATTTTCTTTGTCCGATAACCCGATTGTTACCTGTGGCATTATCAGCGAGATACCTACACGATGTACTTACGTATGCAGTAGATGCTGAAACGGTGTGAATTGCCTGTCGCCTCATATAGTTTCAATTGACTGGTAAGTGTGAGTTGGTGTGATAAGAAATTGCATCCAGAGGTTGTTAGCCCCCTTTATCTCGAGATTCATCATGCACGGGAGCATCTTCACCATTACGTATTCTGCGTTGGGAGATGGACGCATGCGCTTTGCGGGCCGCGGGGGGCGCCGCGTAAGTTCTGTTTGGTGTTTACCACTCGATTGCAGTCGCTCTTGGCCCCCGTGCCGCGTGGGTGTGCTGTTCCTCGCGCGCTCGTGCCCGTGGCGTTTGACGTTTCGGAAATAAACAACCATCGATTCCCCTCCGCGGGGTTAGCCTGGTGTAATTTTTCCCATACGTCAGATTTTCCTGTCGAGGAGCAGGTGGACATGAGCGTTTTATAAACCTGTGTAACAAAATGCATAGAACCTTTTACGAGTGCAAACGTTTCTGCAATTATACACAAATGCAGGATGTATGTGGTACAGAAGTTTTAATGCTTTTTTTGCTTATTACCAAAAAAAATATTTACACTCAGTTCATTAAATTGATGATTGATTAGTTTGAATTAATTGAAGTTGAATTGACAGTCTGTTCGAAGCCATAAACTGTCCACGCGAGATGAAAGAATCCTCCACCGACTCGCCATGATCTCGGACAACCCCTTGTCAATGTTGCGTAATATTTGTTCATATCTTGGCAGGAGGACGAGTTCGTAGTTGTGTGTGTGTTGTGTTGGCCCGGCGTGCAGGGGTCGTGCGGAGCGATGCTGTACGTTCTGCCGGCCGGGGGCCCCGGGGCAGGGGGGCGCGCCGGTGTCTCGTGGGGAGGGACGCTCCGGGAGCAGGCCGATGAGTCCGCGGCCCCCTCCTGGCCGGTGGCGAGGAGGCCCCGTGCCAGGATACAGCACTCGTTCACGGCGCAGCTAGAGAAGAACAATGTGAGTTCATCGAACTTTAATCTCTGTCTTGTGGTGACTCTTGGGGTATTGTACTTATCGTTAGATTTGCACAGGTACCACAATTAAGTCAATAGTTTCGTGGATTAACACAGTACAGAGATAAGGAAATAAGCTACCATCAGCCAGCCTGTTACCAATGGCAGTTAAACATAAAATATCTCTGATATAAAACAATAATTGAATAACCATTTAATAACTTGTGCCACAGTTTATTCTGCATTTGATACCGGGTATCCTAGATTTTATTGTTCACGAATTTCCCAATGAATCCTTTGTTTTGAGATAACTATAAGATTAAGATAACCCTTGGTTAATCGGTGTCTTAATAACCGCTCGGTTATTGTGATTAAAATCACTCTGGACAGACAATTAACCCGTATTAGGAGTAATGTATAATATGGTAATAGCGAAATACCAAATTTCCATACGAAAATGAGTTATTTGGTAATACGAATTCTGACTTAAGTGCCCAATATACCTACTAGGATTTTTTTTATTTGACACATACTTACTTCGATTAATATTCGTACTTCGATTAATATAATTTTCTGAGCTGCATCAGTTCGTGCATCATGGAGAATCCATTATCTAATCTTACAATGTCGTCATTTCGATTTTTTTTGTTCTATTGAGAGCACCTATCCTTCGCAATAATGTACACGTATGTATCCACCGATAATAATAATTATGAATGAGAATGATTCAGTCGGATGTATTGAAGCCGGATACGGAACACTGGTATATTTTCAGAGCACAGTCTAAATGCCACCGGTTCCTCTACAGTGGCAGTGGAGCCGGTGACGATGGCGCGAGATTTATGACCTCACGACCGCCGTGTAAGCTCAGGTGCCGTAAATGCACATGTTTCTATGACAAATAGTAGTAGCCGTATCAACATGCATGCTCACCTGACATGTGTTTGGCTTCCTCATTATAATAATATTATACATGACGTTTCAACAACGGGTACGAAATACGTCAGTCGGAGACCCTTCCCCATCTTTAACATAGACACATAACTACGAACTGATATGAAAAGGTTTTTTTTTCTGTGTTTTTTTCGTGATTGAGTGTCACATGCAAATATAAGAAGTGAATGAAAGGGCCATCCAGAAATATCGAATGAAGAAAGAATGGTAAATCAAGTTTATGTTGACGATGTGTTACAGAAGAAGAAATATAGAAAGACCGAGGGAAACGTGGCACGATCAAATCCATAAACCTTAAATCCTCCCTCGCCCTCTTTCTGAGGAGTACTTCGGACCACGCATCTAGCCCCCGCATAAAACATCCACCAAATCACAATGTCCAATGTACGTAAAATGAATATTGTACAAATTTAATTAGTTTTATTTCAATATTTTCATCCATATCAATTTTACATTCATAAAAAAATTAAATTGCCATAAATGCATAAAACTACACATCGTTATCAAAAATAGTTTCTTATTTTCATTGTCTTATTGAATTGGGCTAGGCACCAACTAATAGCTAATAGATGTACCCGCCACATAATCGGCTTACATCCGGCACAGCAATATTGTTTTAACCTAAATAAGAGATTTCGTTACACGGATATACTCGTATGGTACTCGGACGTTGATCGCGATAGATGAGAGGCCTTCATATTATTTTATCATCAAAATTGATGATCGATATCATTTTGATTTAAGATTTCCCAACAGAACGAGTCCCTTTGTAAATCCATGACACCATAGAGTAAATGCAGTAGCGGCAAATGAAAGGTGTCAATCTTGAAAACTTGACATTTCTTTGCATAACAATGTTTAATGTTTTTTTTTAAATTTATTTATTGCATATTTTGCTGGTGATATTTTAAAGTAATTCACCTAGCAAAAGTTGCAACACATTGTGAAATAAACAAATTATTGAAATTTAGGAAATGTTTGTAACAAAACTAAATCTTTTATTTTTACGTACATTACATGTATAATTATACTGGCTGTAAAGAAAATAAATTTTAATATTTAATTCGCAATAATCCCCCAATTTTTATATTTTTGCCCACGTTTTATATTTTTATATTATTGTCTTATTATTTTTATTGTATTAATTTATTTATTTTTATTATACACAAAGGAGACATACGAGTAACAAACGAAAAACATTTAGACGACTCATTTGGACACAAAACGGTGTATGATATGATATGAAACCTAATATAGAGAAATAATATATAATATCTTAAAAGGATCCCAAATATGTCGTCGTCAGTGAGGCAGTACTCTTTCCAGAATTTGTAATATATTTTTTGTGAACACTGCCTCACTGACACTAAAAATTTCCAAATCCGAGACGATTAGATTCAACGCTAGTTGTAATCCAATGTATTGGTTTGCAGCAAAGTGTGACATTTTTGCTAGTTCTAGGGACGCTACTTGAACCTTTTAATGTGGTAGTTTCCCGTTGCTTTCCATATTTGTATACAGCAGGTTATTTGAACGCAATTACTGTAAACTTTTTAGCTAGTGATTCTCATGACACGTGGTAGGTAGCTAATCTATCGCCATTTTATTGTCACGTGAATTCTGCACCGAACCAATGGAATTGTATGACATTCAAATTGCCATCGGCGGGAATCGAACTCAGGACCTTCGATGTAGCAGTCTATATCGGTATAGCTCTAGCCACTCTGGCACGAAGGTCGTCATTGTAATATATAATAAAAGAGGAAGGATATCTGTGGTTCGAAACATGTTGGTGAAAAGTGCAAAAAAGGTGTTTGATAATATAATGTTTTTCAAAAGTTATACTTATTAAATATACTCGTATAAATAAATGTTATGCAAGGTATTGACGAGTTTTCGATGTGGACATCTTTCGTTGGTTATTACTGTAATTGTAGATAATTTAGTTTTCAAATCAACAAACTTTCAATTGTTTTTTTGGGTTCGTGCATGATATTGAAGGAAACATTCTATCGGGGTAACGCACGTAAAATGTTATCTAAAACCTAGCTACTAGAGTTAAAGGCTATCGATTGTTTGAATCTTTAAACAAGGTGTGCGAATTAGTTGGTGCATTGTATATGCTGCGCTTAATTTTACATCGCATTGTTTCGTATTTTAATTAATTAACTTCTCAATTCTTCGGGATTTTATAGGTCAATGATATAATACTCACAGTGTAACGAGTCGTCCTGAGAAAATGTCATTGCACTTATCGTTGAAGTCATGGATCGTAGGCAGACTTTGGTAGTTCCTCCGGCTGCCATCGTGGACTGCTGTAACAATGGCTCTCGCGACATTATTATTATTTGTCAATATTCTGAAATGATTCACGGTTTCCCGCGCGTGCTCACTTCCGTGACCGTTGTCGTTGGCATTTTCATTTTTGTATAAAGTTTTTATTGTTTTTCTCGCTTTCACTTATCGCGGCCGCACTGCGCATACAGCGAAGGACCAGTACCGAGGGGATTCAAAACAGTTACTATAATACCTTCGCATTTAATATATTTCTGTTTTAAATAAATCATTGCAACTAACTATACTGTACTAAAGGAAAAATATACATTGACCTACATCGGGGAATGATAAATATTATAAACAAACAAACCATCACGCCGTTTCTCCGCAGGAGTAGACAGAGAATGGACCGCCACACTACTCTATCCTGGCGAACCTCTCTAGCTTCCTCCACATTTATACAACGAGTCATACACGCACGTCGATTCCTCTGACTTCTAACATGACCAACCTTTAAAATTTGATAAATATTATATACAGTATCCCACTCTTTACAATTAACGATGTACACACAATTTTTTTTCTGATGACGAAGGTCTAGGAATTTTGACACATGTCGAGAAATTAACTCATGGAAGTCTAATGAGCAATTTTCGTTTTTATTTCAATACTAGCTGACCCGACGAATTTCGTACCGCCTCAGAATCAATAAATGTTGTGTTAACTTATTAGCTAAATTAAATTCACTTTTTTATTGAGTTACAATTAATACTTAAAATGAATTAAGTTCATTAATTTTTAAGCCGTTCCATCAAATGTATGAGAAAACTAATTCATTGTAATTATTATTTAGGTGATTTTTTCCGATGTTTTAATAGTTATTCTGTTATCCGGGACGGAGACAAATCCATCAAATCAAAGATCCTCAAAATTGGTCCAGCCGTTCTTGAGTTATAAATGGTGTAACTAACACGACTTTGTTTTATATATACGAGTATATACATAGATAACAAGATCAGTATTATCACAATCCTTAAAATGACGGCTACCATCCGAAACATGTCTTTGCTAAATAGTGAAATATTGTGTTTTGATAAGCAAAGTGCTATAATATTTATTCAAATTTTAATTCACAACACAAAGTGAAGGCAAATATAGAAGAAAAATAATAATTTTAGGTTCATGCGTTACTGGAATCTCGATCCCTTGTATCTTTTAAGTTACGCGCATTTCCCATTCTCAATAGGTCCATTGTAATAAATGAGATTGCAATCATTGCCACGTATCTCTCGGAGTGAGGACTAGCCGCGGCGATTTCAAGAGCGACGCATGTAAAATAATACGTTATAAAATAATACATAAGTGGAGCGGCGGAGTTTCACTTTTCAAGCGGCGATGCAATAGCGGATCAGTTGTGTTGTCTCACCGCGATGGGTATTTATTTAATGATATCCGATGTGTGAGCTCGGATACACCAATTACTAGATCGGGGTACGGAGAATACAGGTAGATCACCTAATCGTCTGGGTAATGCGGATAGAAAACGATCGCTGCGGCCACGTTTAGAACCATATAAATATGAAAATACAATAGCGTGATTGTTAGCTAGCCGTGTGTTATGTGTAAAGTGTGTTTTGTTATTACGTCTTGCTAATTTATTCCGGTAAGATAATATTTCGTGCATTATTTCTGCCTTTTTATTGCGATGGATCGCTTTCTTTCTTGATAGTCGAGTGTGGCGCGACACTAGACCGGCGGCGGCGCAGGCTGGTCGCTCGAGTGGCGGTAGTTTCACTCACCTCCTACCTCTCGCTCACCTCCTACCTCTATTTCGGTCTGCGATTGTTTCTGCGACCTTTCTTTGTAATATAGGCCGGCTGCGTTCCTGGCGAGCTCCATCGCGCGTCCATTGACGTCACGGAGCCGCCTTGCGAGCATTTCTACATTGACATCTTGACCTAGGTGCGAGATCGCCCAGAGGTGAAACGCATCTATAAAATGGTCAACGCTCTGATGTGCGCCGGACATTTCGCTCCGACACACTTTCTTGTTGCCCTCGTCAAGTAAATAAAATGATGATGACAATTTGATGGGTGCCATTTTTTAGCTTAAACTCTAAAATTACTTTTTTTCTAGACAAATTCGATTAATGTTTTTAATCCTCTATATTCAGGCAAGATTTTTATTGTTGAACTTGCTATCTGTAACTTTGTACTACCATTGTCGATCTTCTTAATTGTTGTGAAACTCTGCCATGTATTGTTAGCCCAGAAGTCCACAGGTTGGACGGCCTGCGAACGCCCGATCCAGATCCTCCTCCATGCATGTCACAGGGCAGCAAGGGTATTCCGGTATGTGCAGCATAATACCATGCCACACAGCGTCGAATCCCCTAGCATGTAACCCATCTCGTCATGTTGTCCCTGGATTTATAATACCAATATCGATTTATACACGCAACTATTGGATACCTTATCCCAACTAACGTAGATTTAATTAATATGAATGAAAAACGTCTGTCTTCTAGGATTTTTATTTTATTTTGGATGGAATCGCCCTTCTAAGACATTATCAAATACCTCAGAATGGCGAAACATGTTATTCCATCTTAAATATAATAAAACTACTAGAAGACAGACGCTCTCATTCATAATAATTATTTAATATGGAGTTTTACATCATCGTTCAAGAAACAATTAATAAAGTAGATTGTTTTTTTACTGTATGAATTTATATGCAATCTGTCGATATTAACCACACTAGAGAAACTATACACATTTTTTACGTGAATTTTTTTAAAGAAAATTCAGTAATGTATTATTTCTTACAATGTAAAACTAACTAACTAACTAACCATCACGCCATCTCCCCGAAGGGGTAAAGCAGAAAGAATGGACTGCCACACTTTTCTTTCCTGACATATTTCTCTCGCTTCCTCAACATTCGTGCATCGTGTTATGCACGCCCATCGATTTCTCTGACTCCTCACATGGCCGACATTACATATTTGATTTATTTGATCGTGCCACGTTTTCCTCGGTCTTCCTCTATTTCTGGTTTCATTTACAATGTAACATAATTAATAAATGACTTCCATCCAAATGTTTCAGTAAAAACATCGTTATTTATCTATTTCGGTCCTTTAACTGATAATCCCCTTTAAGTTATTGCTAACATTAAAGTTATGCTGCTTAAAAATGACAAAATAAATCATTTGACTTATTTTGAAATATTTTCTCTACTTTTATTGCGTCCAATTGGACGCAATAAAAGTTGGACGAAGACCAATTGGACGACCAAGGCTGCGATGGGAGGATGAAGTTGGGAGAGATGGAACAAGATTGTTAAGAGTGTCAGATTGGAGGGTCGAAGCGGAGGACAGGAGGAGTTGGAGGCGAAGAATACTGGAGGCTAAGGCTCGATATGAGCTGTAGGGCCATCGAAGAAGAAGAAGAAGACTTTTATTGCGTTTCACTTCTTCTTGTACGTATTTTACGTTAGTCAAATCCCAAAGTATACACGTCACTATTTCGTTTTTTTGTACTCTTGTCTCAATCTCTAGAGTATGAAAAACAGTTGGTTTTTTTTCATCACTTGTGTGTATGGATACGCCCATGCATACTTTCGATTTTGTAATTACGGCGGAGCATACTAATCGTCATTATCTATTATCAGCCGGTAATAGAGGACCAATTTAATTTCACGCCGTATGCACTCTCTCGTGATCTCGGGGCACAAGACGACTAGGTTGTATCTTCTACGTTCGAATGTGTTGTAATATATTGAAGTTTTCTTATTTTAATTTGTGCGGTATAAAGCGTTCGTTCTCTTGGAGTTTGCTGAATAAAAAATATTTTGTGAACCATGTTTTTAATTTTAATTAAGTAAACATCACGCCGTCTCCCGAAGAGGTAGGCAGAAATAATGGACTGCCACACTGTTCATTCCTGACATACTTCTTTCGAATCCTTAACATTCATACATAGTGCCATGCACACACATCGATTAACCCGACTCCTCCCGTGACCGAAATTTAATATTTGATTTAAGATAATCAAATGATTTTACTGAAATCTTTTGATGAAAGTTCATTTTAAATAATAATTAAATAAAACAATGTTTTTTGACTATGTACTTCCACTTTTGTCTTTATTTCGAAAGCGACTGGTTTTGCCAGGCTCGCTGGCATCGACAGACTGGTGACCCTATTGCAAACCTGGTCCTTTATATACATACACATCAGGGGTAGTAAACATGATTCTATACAAAAATAATCTTCAAATATTTATGTAAAATTTAGTGAATTTAAATATTGGTATTACAGGTATTTAAGAACATTCATATTCAATGCAATGGATTTAAAATTTTATTATACTGTCGCTTTACAACGGTCGCTGTCGAAATAAAGACAAAAGTGGCCTTCTTTTGCCAGTTCCATGCTTCACTTCCATGCATAAGGGTCAGGACAAGAACACCATGTACGTACAAATGTATTGTAATATATTTGAAGATTTCTTATTTGTGTATATACATATTAAGCTTACCTACCTAGTAACAATTTTAAATCTTCATTCTTTTGGACTTATACTGACTAAAAAAATATGTATTAAATTTGTCAATTTTTATTATTTTAAACAGTTTGTTAATAAGCAATATCTCTGTACCGATCTGTTTGATGTTTGGCTGAACTGCGTGCTGCTTGCTTGACCCGAACGAACTTGGTTCCCTTAAAATTAAACTCACGATTTTTGTTTGGGCACGTACCGTCTGACGATATTCCGATATCGTTGAATTTGCATCGGAATTATGCCCTTTATATGAACAGCCGACAACAATGCTGCCCCGCGTTATTGCGCATGAATATTAAATGATTTTATAAGATTTCCTTATCAGAATACGAGGCACCTGTGTACAGTATTCAAGTACATGATTCTATTCGATAATTGGCCCTTAGCTCGTTGCCTAAGAGTAGGGCGCTTGTCTTCTGTCTTGCGTAACAATCTCGAACTTTTAAGGGTACGTCCACACCGGAGTGCCAGAGTAGGAGTCAAGATGAACGCCACAGTGCGTGATCACAAGCCATCTGTGTCTTGACTCCTACTCTGGCACTCCGGTGTGGCCGTACCCTAAACAATTATCCCATAAACGTCGTCGCTCCGCTGCGTACAGATAACCCTTCTACTTTTGCAAGGGACTGGTGCGGACCCCCAGAAACCATGACCTTGTCTTTAGAAATTCTCGGTTGCTAATTTTCAGTGGGTCTCGGATTATAATCTCGAACTTCATCTATTTGACCCTTTTCAATCGATTAGCTCTAGAAATACCTATCGGATAGGATGTAATGAACTTTGAACCGATTTTAAAATTCTCAAATTTTGAATAATTTGTTTGCGTTATGTTAAGCAGAGTGGTTACGAGCTCTGACTTCCATGCCGAAGGTCCTGGGTTCGATTCCCGGCGATGGCAGTGTGATTGTCACACTGTCTTTGGTCTGGTGTAGAATTCACGTGACAATAAAATGGCGATAGATTGGCTACCTATCACATGTCACGAGAATCAATATAATAGCTAAAATATAAAAATTGTATACTGTAATTGGGTCCAAACGACCTGTTGTGTACATAAAAAAAAAAAAAAATGATAAGGTTTGATTAATATAAATATTAAGTAAATTGTTTGTCAGTCAGCTGTTTGTTATATGCAGACGATGCTGTGTTAATCGCTGACAGTGAAGACAATTTGCAAGTCTTAGTGACAAGGATGTATGAGGCATGCAAAAAGAGTGACTTGGTGATGAATGTGTCTAAATCTAAAGTGATGGTTTTCGAGAAAGAAGAATGTATGACGATTTGTGATATAAGTGCGATGGGCGAGAAATTGGAGCAAGTTACTGAATATACGTATCTGGGAAGCATGTTTACAAGAGACGGAAAAATGGAGAAAGACATCGAAAGGAGGGTTGGTGCTGGGAATAAAATAAATGGCGCACTCAAAGTCATTACTGCAAATAGAAATATATCCACAGAAGCAAAGATGGCAGTACACAATGGAGTTCTAGTGCCAACTCTCATGTATGGAAGTGAAGCTTGGAGCTGGCAAAAGAAGGATGAAAGCAGGATAAACGCCGTAGAAATGAGATCACTAAGAAGAATGTGCGGGAAAACGTTGTATGATAGAATACCGAACGATGAAATAAGAAAGAAATGTAAGACAGATGACTGCATCATGAATAAAATTAAGAAAGGATCCCTGAGATGGTTCGGACATATGGAACGAATGGATGAGAGTAGAATGGTTAAAAAGTTGTACACAAGCAGTGTGAGTGGGAAAAGAAGCCGAGGACGACCGAGGAAAACATGGCATGACCAAATTAACCAATTACTAAAAGGCGGCCAAATTCGAAGTCGGAATAATCGACGTGCGTGCATGGTGCGATGTATGAATGTGGAGGAAGCCCGAGAGGTGTGCCAGGACAGGCCAGTGTGGCGATCCATCCTCTCTGCCTACCCCTCCGGGGAAATGGCGTGATGGTTAGTAAGTTAGTTTTTAAGTTAAGTTGATAATTTGGGCTCCACAATAATCCGATATAAGATCGATATACCGAGGTAGTTAAAAGATATGGTGGAAAGAAAGAGGACACTGGTTAGAAGACAGAATATTGTGTTACTCAGTTGATAATACTGAACAAACAAACCATCACGCCGTTTCTTCGAAAGGGTAGGCAGATGATTGCACCGCCACACTACTCGATCCCGACACAACACTCTAGATTCCTCCACATTCATACAGCGAGTCAAACACGCACGTCGAGACTTCCGACTACAACACTTTTTTATTATATCAAGCGAGAGAATATTGGAAAAAATCGAGGAGCGTGCGTATTACGATATATTAGTTTAGAGAAAGCTCGAGAGGTATTTAAGGACAGAGCAATATGGCAGACCATCCTCTGCTTACCCCTCCATGGAAACTGTGTGGTGGTAAGTTAGTTAGTTATAATCATGGTCAATGAAAAATAGGACTCGGAAAATTCTTCTAAATAAAGTATTGTGTTATTTTTATTTTTTATTATATAAAATGACTAACACAAAATATTTAAATCAACGTCGTTAGAATTTATTTTATAGTGCGAGGGAAAAGAAGACTAGTCATTATGAAGAAGGAATTGGGTTATATCCAGGATTGAACCTACGTCCTCTGAATCAAGAGCCTAACGTTCTTTTCCCTTGATTTGAAAAGGAAAAATCCTACGCTAAATGAATTAGGTTATTTCATTGTTTGAAACATGATTTATGTATTTTTAGACAAAAACTATAATATAAACTAATATAGCATATTTGAAAATAAAGTATACTTATTACCCCCTCCATGTTGTTTGTTTCTGAGTATAGTACTCGTATATAGTCCTCCCTCGTGGCTAGCTACCGCGGTGAGCCTCGGATAGCGATCTTCCAAACCAGAATATGGCTAGTAGGTACATATATGTAGTTCTCCGCGGTTCAAAAGATTAATTGGATAAACGTCATGTCTCCGGTTCGGGTGTCTCCTCCGTGAACTTAAGTACCTAATTAATCTAAGTACGTACCAACCTTCGTCTTTCGCCCATAATCTAAATTTCCCTCAATCTTCCTAGCGCCGCCGTGGGTGGAGAGGCTACTTAACTCGCTTAACTTGCCGATGAAAAGTAAAAAAATTGAGTTATGAATAATATCCACTTTCTTTAGAGAGAAAGATTGTCATCTCTTCGTTAGCTTGTGCTCGTAACTTCAAAGACACGAGTTATTATTATAATATTACCATATAATTAATATAATGATAACAGCGGATACACCACTACTGCTTTTAGCAATTATCCTAACAATAAGATTAAAAGTACAGAGTGCTTAGAACTTTTTTTAGTTTTTATAAACTTCTAGCCTTTTTTTGGAACTCTTATTTATTGTTTCTTGAACAATGATGGCAGTCTATATTAAATAATAAATACGAATGAAAACGTCTGTTTTATTGAAGTTTTATTCTAATATATGGGAATGACATATTTCGTCTTTCTAAGGATATTAGATTTAGTACCTTAGGAAGGCGAAATACATCATTCCCATATACAATAGACTTCTAGATAACAAACTTTTTATTCGTATTAAAATTAAAACACTGTGATTTCCGTTTTTATGTTTATTTTTCTCGACGTGTTTCGAAGGTTTTTACACCTTCATCTGAAGAAGAACGATATGAGCTTAACAAAATTATTTTAAACGAAATACAAGAATTTGAGTAGAAACGCAACATGTGCTAATTAAAAATAGATAGAATACTTAATTAGTCTATATTTTATGTTTTGAAAATGACTTTTTAAATGGGAGTTTTGGGTTGAGGGTGATATATTAAAGGCGGGCCAGACTGTGATAAACATCGGTTTCCAACCAACGAGCCAGACTATCTATCTCATTCTACGCCGGGTAAAATAATGCGAGGAAGAGAGATAAACGTACCATGTTTGTTGAATAGTTTGAAAGGATAACCGTATGCAGAAACATCCGCGGTTTAACTAAAATCGACGTTTTTACTACGTCTAGAACATGGTTTAAGTTTGAGTAATAACATTCTGTATACAAATTTTGGTTTCAAACCAGCTTGTTTATCACAGTGTGGCCCGCCTTTTACACTAAAGCTATTGATTTATCAAAGACATAGATTTAAGACATGAAGCGAACTGTTTTAGTTTTTTATATGTAGCATACATTTGTTGGTTTCTGTTTTTTATTGGTATTCATCAGTTTTAGTTAAGGAAGCTTTAGTGGAATTCGAAATTACGATTGTTCCCTTTTTGGATATTATACACGGACGAGACTCCAGTGCCAAAGGCTTTCCTTTCCTTATTTGCGTACAGGCCTCGACTTGAGATGCGCTCGCTGCCGGCGCGGGAGCTGCGGTGCGCAGTACGCATTGCGCATTGTGCATGCCCTCCGCGTGCGGGAGCTGTCCCCCTTCACACTTTCTCGTCACGAACTGGCTGCCGGTCCGAATACTCCCGAACTGAAGTATGGGAGTCACGGCGTCGCGTGTGATCGATATTCTAATAGCTCGACTATCGGTGTAACTCAATAAATGTAATATTTAAATATATTTTTCTCTCTGAAAATTTACTTAGTCCTGGAATAATTTACACCATGGCTGACTTATTATCCTCAATTGCTCCATATATATTATATTTTTATTTTTAACAAATGAAGACGTCTGTTTTATAGAAGTTTTATTATAAGACTTTTTATGAATGACATGTTTCACCATGTTAAAGCACTATCAAATACTCGTATACATCAAACGTGTAACATTTCATTATGCCTTAGCAAGGCGAAACATGCCATTCCCATAAAAAAATGGACGTTTTCATTCATATTGATTATTGAATATGGAGCTTGACATCACTGTTCAAGATATAATTCATCATCTTCATCAGCCGTCTGTCATCCACTGCTGAACGTAGGCCGTCCCAAAGCACGCCACCACCCCCTATCCATTGCCGCTCTCATCCATCCATGTCCAGCAATCCTTTTCAGATCGTCGGTCCAGCGGGCAGGAGGGTCCAACTCTACGGAATCCTGTACGCGGTTTCCACTCCAGAATCCGTCTTCACCATCGGCTGTCGGTTCTCCGACAGATATGGCCAGCCCACCTATCCTCAGAGCCACCTCAGTCACCATGGTTTTTTGTCGAATAAATTCGTTTCTGAATCTGTCCTTCAAGTTTATTCCAAGCATGGCTCTTTCCATGGCGCGTTGGGCGACCTTGAATCTGTAGACTAGCCCTTTTGTCAGTGTCCACGTCTCGGCTCCGTACGCCATGACTGGCAAGACGCACTGGTTGAAGACTTTAGTCTAGACAATTAATACATTTTTATTTTATTTGATTATTTTCACGTCCGCGAAAGCATTCACAAAATAGGCATATCTAAATAAATTGCTAGAATTCTAACTGTGCAAAAAATTAAATAAAAATGCACCGTATAAAAGAAGTTATCACCGTCTTGTAGGTATTTTTCTTATAGAAGTATAGCTTTTCTGATAAACACTTTTATTCATCTAATAGGCATTTCCTAACTGATACGTAGGTACATCTAGGAAATGGTAATTTCGTTTGGCAAAATAAATTAATATTTTAAATAAAAAATAATTTGGATCTGTCGACTTGGAACATTAATATTTCTTTTAAAAACCGATTCTGTTTCGAACTTGCCACGGATATATCCAGTTTAAGATTTATAAATCCCAATTAGTGTTTTGCCATTTCGAGTTCAGTAAAAATATTAAACGAATCGGGGCAGTGAGTAACACTTAATAATTGGGCCAGCGACACACGACCCCGTGTTTCGAATACCCTCGCCCTTTGCACCATCCATTAATCGCAGGCTACCTGATTTGAAGGTTAGCCGGTCACATGCATATTGTCGTGCTCATATTTCCATGCTAATGATATCACCTAGTTTTTATTTCGTCGGTGATGCACGAGTATTGTTTGTATTTGGATATGGATTAAGCAGTTCTGTTATTCTAACAGCATTACGTATGCCTCACAGAAGGAGGTTAATCGTGTGTTCATTTAGACTTTTTAATCGCTAATAATTCCCCAATCAACGGCGGCCGCGTTGTGTAACACCATTCAACTGAATTGATCGCGATAACGGTTGCTGGTGTACCGAACTTTTGTGTGTAGTCGACTTCCTTGCTTCACGAACTAGAGCCATTTCCTGGCAGTACCATGTTCTGCATTTTACACTATTCCATCGGTACCTAATGAGCTGCACGGGGCAATTTGTAAGCCAACCTGTTTCTCCCGGGACTCCCGAGGGGTAGGCGCAGGAAGCAGCTCTTAGAGTAATAATTATTAATGACGTAATCACTTCCATCATTATGGACAGTTTAAACGAGAATCTAGCTCCCTCGCGACAAGCTGAGGGATCTTGACTAACCTTCTCTTTCCTTTTCTCGGCTTCTATTTAATTTGAATTGCTTATATGTTATATCATCATTCTTCTTCTTCTTCTTCAAGTACCCTGTCGGGTACCCCCAACATTGGAGATCACCTCGGCGAACCTGTTCCTGTCCTGCGCCGCTCGGAGCAGCTCCTTCACACTTGGGATGCCGGTCCACTCCCTCACGTTTCACAGCCAGGACAACGGTCTCCTACCGGGCCCTCGGTGTCCCTCAATTTCCCCCTCCAATATCAGTTGGAGAAGGTGGTACTTTTCCCCGCGATCATTACTAATCTCCAAATAAAATATGTCAATTGCATACGCATACTATTATTTATGAAAACATGTTTCTATATCTCATTCAACAAGGTTCATAATGGTTTATTTGGTTTATTCAATATGATTTTGTCGTTTCTATTATAATTAAGAAAAACGTTTACCAACGGTCGCATCCAACTCAGTGATCATTATTATCCTTAATGGATATTAATTGCCATACCTATTTGTGTGTTCAAGATGATGATGCAGGCATTCCTGGAATTACTGTCAAACCTTTGTTTCCCTCTCGTGCCAGTGCCACGACCTGCAGCTCGAAGCTGGTATAAAACCCGTCCTAATGGTTACGAACACGAGAGGCACCTAATTATGAATTCTGCCGAATTACTCGTACAACTCACCCGGAGTCGTGACGATGGACCGTGCTCGTATTGAAGATCGTCCGGGGCGCGCGGCGGTCCCGTTGCACGTACTCTAATGACTTTTAATGCGTATGATTAAAATTTTGCGGACATTGTGCAGATGGGAAATATTCCTCGCATTATCAATTCGCGCATTGCGTGCACTCTGTAAAGAAGGAAATATAATACTAGTAGTTTCACAGGCCCCTCCGCTACCGGCAACCCAATCCCACGGCTTATTTCACGTGCAGTTTGGTCGATTATTATCTTCGCGCTGGTTTAATCTGATTGCACAACGATGTTAACGAATAGAGTTACATCTTTTCAAACGTAATTTATAATGTCATCATTGGCAGTACTTTGTTTGCATTGGTCGCCCACTCTCCCGGTTGTTCCCCGCCGTGCGCCGCATGCTGCCAGAACCCCGAACAATGTGGGGCGTATGTTCTCACCCCTGTCGTGATTTCCCGTTTTTATGTTCCGTTCCCTATCCATGTCCTTAAATTTCGTGGGAACCGTTTATTTCCGGGCTATATAAGTTGGGGATGTTTAGTTATTCGGAGACATCTTGCTTGCATTGTTATTCCACATTTTATTATTATACAACACAATTTATAGAGGTTTTTTTTCAGATCATTAGATTTATCAATTTGATCGAGTTGCATTAGTTTTTTTTAATGGAATTGAGATCGCGTATTATAATAATTAAGGATAGTTGGGGCATAGTAGGTATGAATTAAGTCTTATTATATTGCTGGCCGCATTCGTGACAGGTTATAGTTTATTATTTCGTGATGCAACGCAGTCAATCGGAAGCCCATTCCTTATTTCTATCGTATCATATAACAATTCTATAGATTTTAAGAATGTTTTGCAATCGCTGAAGTATCATTTAGATATTTGAGAACGCCGAAATACTTGGTATGATCAGCCAGGTTATTATATTACAAGGTTTGAAACTTTCCACGAGTCCGCAAGCCGTTTTTCATTTCTCTGTGGGTTCTGGGCCCATTGCCCGCCTGCCTAGAACTAGCAGTAGGCACGTAGGGAGGCGTGCGGACGTTGGATTATTTCCACAATTTCTTCACGATCTGCGGAGGCCGATGCCCCGAGGCTAGGCGCATCTGGTTTTTACTTGACCAGTTTGCGGAAGGAGATTTCGTTCTAATAACTTTTGATGTCCTTTGATTCAGAATTGCCGCTGAACAAGTACCGACTGCTTTTTGCATTACTTCATACCAAGCGCACTTAACAGAACTCTTATCTAAATATTATATAGTGTCTTGTTTTTAATTGCGATTCTATAATATAACCAATATGGTAGATACAGTATATATTTGATGACGGTTGACTCTTAGTATCATCCCGCGGATTCGAACATCAAAGGCAGCTCTGTCGAAGATTGTCTGGAAATAGAACCGCATACAAATTTACACGTGCTACCAGAAATCGCTTCACGTTTGTTTTATTCGACTCGAGTTATCTTTAGGTTCGCTTTGTTCGGAAATGTGCGAAACGCATTTATCAGTCTGGAAGAGGTGAAAGTACGACACTTTGTGTAATCCCGACCATAATGCAATGTGCAGTGTGCAATCAGAGACTCGTATCTAAATACCTGCCGTTACTGTTTCTGCCCACATTCCCTCGCTAGAGTATCAGGAGTCAGGAAGCGTGGCGAGGTTACGAAATGGATTGCCTACTTTGATTTTCTCATTTTTATTGTCACTCAAGTGTCAGAATTTCTTGCATTTCTTCAGATCATAAATGACTATGCGTGTTGTTTTTCCCTGTTACACACAAGATCCTCATCCATCACGAGCACGGTGAAAGCGTCACAATAAAATGTGCGTGCTACGCCTGTCTGGGCATTCTTGTCGCGGATGAAATATGTGCTCCATTCTCCATTGTCTAACGCAATGATGGGTGCAACTATCGGTTAGATACGAGCGCCTGCCTGCGCCTCCCGCGGTGGCTTATATAATAAAATAAATGTTATGATATTTTATCAATAATTATTACATCGATATCACCATCAACGCTCGCTATTTTTACCTTCCGCTGATCATTATACGATTTCCGCGAATTCTATAATAACATATTGGGCATTTGACTTTTAGAAATTTTATCATATTTCATGGTAGTGGAATGTTTCGCCTTATGAGATTTGACGAGTTGTACAAATAACGAGGCGAAACATGTTATTCGAGAAAAAATAAAATATAATATTGTTTTACCTACCGGCCGCCAGAACCAACCTGCTTCTGGTGACACCGGTGGGAAGAGCAATTAATCTGCTGAACGCGGTCTCCTCGGAGATCGACGTCTTTCGTATTAGTGAAAGTACGTTCAGAAGGCAAATACTCTTAATTCTGGTGAGTATCCTGTCTTCCTAATGTTGAACCATCTCTCATACGTTTCTGGTAGTATACTATACACAATATATTATTTTACCTGTTTTAATAGAAAAAAATATTTTGTAATGTCTGTTGATGAAATAAACTGATTTGATAATTAATATATTTACATGATTTGAATGATGATTTTTAGTTTAGCTCCCTCCGCTGCTACAGTGGTTTTGAAACTTGGAAATGATATAATATGTATAACAACATCCGTCCAACAAAGATTTGCCTTGATAATTAATCTACACTTTAGATTGTACCGGTAGTGGCCCGGCCTACCCTGGAGTCCTGATAGTATTGATGGTATTATTTTTATTACCCTTGTGCGTCAGTAATAAAATGGGAGCAGCTCGCCCTCGCCATTCCCGCGTTATGGCCCATCTCCCTTTCTATCGCTCGCTCCAAGTGACCTCGATGCGCGGCACTCTAGACTGTAGCGGCATCCGCAAGCACGACTAGCCCTGGGCGCAGTCTCGGCTGCACTTGCAAAACCCATTAGCCACATCCCAACTCTTCATCGCGTCCTCCGCCACTTGAGCGTTACATTCAAATCGTGAACACACCAATATACCTGTATACGAGTACTACACATGAACACACTGTTTGTTTGTCGAGTCACCGCTTTCACGATCTTTGTCCTTTTATATCTAATTTATTTATAATTAACCAAGTACATGATTTTATAACCTCCCAACTGGAGTAACCCGTTCAAATGATTTTTCGCACTCTATATAATCTCAATAACACATACAAAATTAGGGAATAAAGGAAACAAAACATATCTTAACGTGTATTCGTTTAAAAATAATGGTCTTATAATATCGCACGCTTAATAGAACACTGGCTTAACTCAAAAAAGCAAGTTTTGCTCAATCCGACATGAGTCGGTGTTTTAACAAAAACAGTCGAAAAACACGTACGAATGGATGGCGTTAACATTGTGAACAATTATCGTACGTACGAATGGATAGCGTTAACATTGTGAAAAATAGATGGATAGCGTTAACACAAGCCTCTGTCTAATGTTAAAATTATGACCTAAACCATAATCGGTCAGTTTACTATTAAGCGTGCTATATATTAACGGAAATTGGAAAGCAACGGGAAACTACCACATCAAAAAGGCCCAAGTGGCATCCCAAGAACCGGCAAAGATATTAATAAACTTTTCTGCAAACCAATTCCAGGATTGAAACATAAGAAGAATAATATATTAACAAAATCATATTATCGTCATTTGTAATTAATTTTAACATACATCTGTTAATTCTTTAATTGAATTATTTTAATATATGTTTTTTCCAGCATGCTTTTCTAATTTCTTACAAAAAACCCTTTAAACTCATGTTTCATATTTTCGCAGATAATTTGTGTCACGGTTTGTTGTGTAATTTAACAAGCTTGCATTTCACTCCAAATTGGTAATAATATTATTCTTCTGTTATAAATTGTCTTGATAGTTTAGTCAGAGCCAATAAAGCAAGTTTCTATGATCGTGCTTTCAGCGTTGCGGGTCCGTTGGCCTGGAATTGCCTCCATGTTAGTATTAAGTATGAGGATAGTGACGTTAAATTTAAGAAACTTCTAAAGACTGCACTGTTCGGTCGGTCATTTCCTAGTGCGCCCTTGGAGTAATTGATTTTACAAAACGGCGCACTTAAAATGCAAGTCATAATAATAATAATATACAGAAGACCAAACAGGATTTCAACAGTACAGTTTTTTTTTATAAGGATTAATTGTATCTCAATAGAGACGAAGATGTAAATTGTTTTCTGGGAACAGAATGTGGTGGCCGAGGCGCTTACAGGACTTCTGTCAGTACAGTTTTTGTCGCACTTTTGTTTGCCTAAGTTCCCAAAACAAATCGAAATTACTCATAAACATCGGATAATGTTTCCGAATGTGTGAAATATAAAATGCCCCAAGTATAATTGATTAAATTTACATGTTTCATTTTACAATATTATCAAGGTGTGTGTAAGGACCTTTCATTAAAACATCCGTCGTCCACCGTCGGCGTTACTGTTAGTTTGTAAAAATCACGTGTTTGATATGCAACAACACGTGCTTTATTAGTTAGGAAAAATAATAGGTTTAAATCGTAAAAATTCAATCAGCTTTAACCAAACAGTGAATTAATAACGCAAGGTGTTGATTAACAAGTGCATGACGAATAATATAAAAAATCACATTTGATAAGACTTTAGAAAAAGAAATTTACAGATCTTTCAAAATTGTTTCAATAATTAACTAATTAACCATCACGCAGGTTTTAGGATTAGGCAGAGAGTATGAACAGCCACGCTGCTCTACCCTGACATGCGTCCAGATTCCTCTTTATTCATACATTGTATTATAACACGCATGATCGTCGATTTTTTTGACTTCGAATGTAATTACTCAATAACAACCGGGTGGTGGTCTAGGGGATATATAACGCTTGGCTCCTGATCCAGGGGGCATGGGTTCAAGCCTGGACACGACCAGATTCCTTCTTCATAATAATGAGCTATTTTCTGCTCACATTGAAGATTGCAAAATAAATTCTAATATCATTGATATAAATCCTTGATGTAAGAATTTAAAAAATAAAGTAAAAAATATTGTGTCATGTTTTCCTCAGTCGACCCTTCACACTGCATGTATACAACTGTTTAACCATTGTTCTCTCATCCATTAGTTCCATATACCCAAACCATCTTAGGTAATCCTGTTTTAATTTTACTTAGGATGCAATCGTCTGCCTTATATTCTTCCTTGTATCTTCGTTCGATATCATTCTATCATGTATCGTTTTCCCGCACATTCTTCTAAGTGAAATGAGATCTAATGTGCGGTAAAACGATGTATGATAGAATACCGAACGACGAAGTAAGGCAGAAATCTAAAACAGATTATTGCATTATTAGTACAATTAAAAAGGATCACTGATATGAATTGGACATATGGAACGAATGGATGGGAGAAGAATGGTAAAAAAATTGTATACAAGCAGCGCAAATGGAATAATAAGTCAATGACGGTTGAGGAAATCATAGCACAACCAAATTAATCAATTACTAAAAGGCTGACACTACGCCACGAGCGTACGTGTTACGATTTATGAATATAGAGGAAACTCGAAGGTGAAGAAAGAATGGTTAAGAAAGTATACGTTAACGATGTAAATGGAGTACGAAGTCAAGGTAGACCAAGGAAAACATGGCATGACCAAATTAATCAAATTTTAAAGGTTGGTCATGTCAGAAGCCGGAAGAATCGACGTGCGTGTATGACTCGCTGTATGAATGTGGAAGAATCTGGAGAGGTATGTCAGGATAGAGTAGTGTGGCGGTCCATTCTCTCTGCCTACCCCTGCGGCGAACCGGCGTGATGGTTTGTTGTTGTTATTGTTGTTGAGGAAGCTCGAAAGGTATTTCAGGATTGAGCAGTATGGCCGTCCATCCTCTCTGCACTGTCCTCTGGAGAAACCGGGTGGTGGTTTGGGGATAGAACGCTTGGCTCCTGATCCAGGGGGCATGGGTTCAAGCCTGGACACGACCAGATTCCTTCTTCATAATAAAGAGCTATTTTCTGCTCACATTGAAAATTGTAAAATAAATTCTAATATCATTGATATAAATCCTTGATGTTAGTCTTTTTTAAAAAAACAAAACAAAACGGCGTGTTGGTTAGTTAGTTAGTTAGTTAGCCTAATTAGAACTCGTTAATTTTTTTATAGCAAAGTGTGCTTCATTAAATGTTTCATAACGTTTCACGAAAGTTTGATTTGCGAGGCGATGTTACAATCAGTTGCATTTTCCGGAAACCGGGTCTTATCCCCATCGCGGCGGATTGCGGCACCTCCAGCGCGAGCCTCCCCACAGCGGCCGGCCGCGGCTCCTTGGGTTAGCGCTCCGTGCGGCTCCGCTCGCTTATTGCCCTCTCACGTTTCGGAAATTATTTTTATTTCATAATTCGCTCTTGCGAAATGCCACTCCTTTGTTGCAGGTGCCGCGGAATTGTTCTTAGATGAGTTTACCAAATTGCATCTTAATCATTGCAAATGGCAAACCTGATAGCCTGTACGAGATAACACTCTCTCGGTAGTACACCTTATTTTTAAATATTAAATCACTAAAATCAAATCAACTAACCATCACTCTGTCTCTCCGAAGGGGTCACACTGTTCTTTCCTAGCATACTTTTCTCGCTTACTCAACATTCATACATCCCGTTAACATCGTTAACACAATACATACTTTCTTCACTATTATTTCTTTATTCGTTTTTTTCTATATTTTCAAACCATCTAAACCACCCTAGGTATTTGAACGTACAAGATACGTTCACTTTGACTGTACCATTCTGCCCTCTCCCGTATCACGTACGCGCTTGAGAAAAAGTAATGTACCTAAAATGTACAAACTGTTAGGGATACGCGCGTGTGCCAACAACACTTGATAATTTTACTAGGGGCATGCGAAGTGTGTGGTCAAGTCTTTAACGTTGCGTAATTTCAAAAAATAAAATTAATCTATAATTAAATTTAATGAATAAAAAACCTGCCTTTTTTCCACGTTTCCCACTTTCATTATTTTGTTCACAACACTTTCATTCCCACTGCATTCACTTCTTATTTTTATTTGACACTCTGTCATATACATATTTACCACACATACGTCTAAGAGATCTCATGAGATGTCATCCGTCTCTTAAAATCCTTTATAATCATATCTATCTATTTGATAGTACGATCAAATACTATGAACGTATGATATGACTTCAGGAAGACAAGATAAACTCTTATGTCAAGAATATTAGTTTTCTGGACGTACTTTCACTGGCATCACCTAAGGTAGGTTGGTTCTGCCGGCCGGCATACAGAACAATCTATGCGTGCTGTCAGAGATATCTGTTGGAAAAAAATAGACCCACACCCTCAAACAACTGGAGTGTTTGTTTATATTCCTCTTACTAAGCAATAAAAATATTTGTGATTCCTTTAATTAGACGCTAAATGTTATGTCAGACCGTTATTAGGATTCTGGTATTGCGTTTTGATAAAAAATAAAGGGTGGAGTGGATTTAAGAACCCGATTGAAGGGTTTCAAATAACACTAATTATAAAGTATAATAAATTATTTGAAAACAGACTTTTCCATCGTCAGATGAAGTAACACTAAATCTAATAAATAATATTTATTGTATATCCACTTTTAAGGTATACTCGTATGTTAATTTATTATAGAACGCGTCTTGAAAAATTGAAGGATTTTAATATTGTGACAATAAACTTGTGGACATATTTATCGATTTTAGTGTATACAAAAAGGTTAGGTTGGTACCGTGGGATTCGAAAATTAAGAGGGCAAATGTGTTTCATGGGAATATTTTTGTAAAATTGTAAAACTGTTTATATAAAAAGATTTGTTTTTAAGTTTTGAAACCAGAGTCTATAATATTTATGAAGTTTTATGAATCTCTTCTTCTTTCTCTTTGCCATTTCCCATCATCTGGGGTCGGCCCTCTTCGTACGAAAACGCCAAACTTGTCTATTTTGACACATTTTCACTGTCAGATTCTCGCGTTGGAGCTCCTTTTCCATGTTGGCCCACCATGTTGCCATTGGGCGACCTCTTCTTCTTGATTTTCTTTTCTTTTTTATAAAAAAGACTCACATCAAAGATTTAAATCAATGACATTAGAATTTATTTTACAATCTTCAATATGAGCAGAAAATAGCTCATTATTATGAAGAAGGAATCTGGTCGTGTCCAGGCTCGAACCCAAGTCCCCTAGATTAGGAGTCAAGCGTTCTATCCCCTAGACCACCACCCGATTGTTTTGGGAATGCTGAGTTTTATAAATATGATTATATTATGTATCAGTAATACTGAATTCTTAGGAGTCTCTGTTTATCCCCGAGAAATATAAAATTATAATAAATAAAAAATTATAATAACATTCACAGGTTTACCGATCCATCTTTTGATGAAACTGTGTGTGCAAATAATAATTTTGGACAAAACAAATTGAAGTATGTTTTCTGTCAGATCAACAGTACTCGGTACACAGAACCTAGGTTTTTTCCGTTATTGTTCGCCGATGTTTGCTCGGATTGCGTATAAAACATCTGGGTGTAATGTTTGTGTTGATTTAATAATTATTTATTTTCGTCGGCACCTTCTATGTTTTTTCAGGCCAAAGTTAGTACCCATACTTTCGAACATATTATCCGTATTTTTTACAGTTGGCAACTTAGTATTAGCTTTATCTATTATTGCAACAAATATTGCAACAAATTTGATTTAAACTTGGTAGAAATCCACTGTAGGCAGTATAAGAGTAAGGAAAGTCCCTCTTCAATGAAAAACACGGATCGATTTTCGGTGTTTTGGAAAACTCAACCGATTCTATAATTTAACCCTTAATTTATTTTATAAGTTAATTATTTTGTGACAGTTTTCGTCAGCTAGGATGATGGACCAGTATATTGATTTCAGCGAAACTGTCGCGAACTTGAAGAGTTTTAGAAATTTTTTTGAATCATATTCACATTTCTGGCATCGTCAACTAATAGTATTTTTGGAAATACTTTTAAAGTGATTGTTCTGCTGGCGGAAATGCTTAATTTTAATTAAAACAAATTTTTTTTTTTGCTTTTCACTGACGTGTCCGGTTTTTTAACCTTCAATTAAAACGGGTTGTGAACGTGTAGCCAGCCCAAGTTTTTGGTCTGTAAACAGAACGCTCAATCTATTTCGTTTTCACATTAATACTTTTGTATGAGCAATTCATTATGTGAACAGGCGAGTTCTTACGTTACAATAAAACCCTAAACAAGTCAATACCAAATATGTAATACTTTTCTATAGGTTACGTTCGGCTACATTGATAATATAATAATATAAAATTTAGTTTTTAAATATACTTAAAGTATCATCACCATCAGTCTTTATCCTTTCACTCTCGGGCGTAGGCCTCTTTATTCTGCTTTCAATTGTGTCGGTACTGGGAAACACGCATCCATGTCGTACCGTACATCGATCTCTTTATTTTCCTCCCTCTATCGAAGTTGGCTACGTCCTAGGCTTCGGGTAAGAGTTCTAGGACACCAGCAAATGAGGCGTTTTGCCCGTCTATCGCCAAAGCTGCGAGCGACGTGGCCTGCCCAGCGCCATTTTAGCGCTGCCACTCTTTTGATGATACTCGATTTACCCTGTTCAGGTTCTAATTTCAATTTATTTCAATTTTCAATTTATTTATTCAAAAAATTATAAACATTACAGAGTAACAAATCCAATTCGTTTATAATCACAATATACAGAAATAAAATTAACAATTTTTAAAAAAAGAATTACAAATAATATAATAAGAAAAAAAATGAGATCAAGTAAGAAAAAATGAAAAACAGGAGACAATTAATAAAAAATTTTCGAGAACAGTTTGGTAAAGATAAACATTTTTGTACAATTAGAAGAGAAGCAAATAGCAATTTAATACATAAGAGATAGATGCTATCTGAGGGTAGCCTCACTATCGTGAAAAATGTCCACATCCGAAGAGATGCGGTTTAATAGGATTATTGCCCTGCCCACGGGCATTACCTTAGGTAGATTGGTTCTACACCGTGGCAGGTGAAATAATCTATGTTGCCTTTGTCGCAGATAATTGTCGGGGACAAACAAAGTCAAGTCATTCAAAATATCAGAGTTATGTATTCGACCACGAATCAGTTGAAAAAACTGAACACCTAGGTGGATAGTTCGTCTAATTTCCAATGATTGGTAGTCCAGCATACCCAGCAAGAAATCAGTTGGGTACAGCCAGGGGTAATAACCGTTTTCTCGTAAGAATTTTTTCTGTACCTTCTCGATTATGGTCTTTCTCTCGATTATAATAATACCCAACAATCCTATATAATAATACCCAACATTGCTGTTTCAATAACACTTTGGACAATCTTTCTCAGTCTCAATTAATTTGCGCTTATCTGAGACAATGTTATAGTTTCAAACCTATAAGTTAACACCAGTATGGTGCAGCAGTCAAACGCTTCAAATATAGTATTAGAACATATGTTTTATTTACATTAATAAGTTTCACACATCATCTAACGAGGTTTATTTAGAACGTTGCTGACAGCACCGTAAAGCCCTAATGTGGCTAAACTCCCATTATTTATGTATCCTAAGGACGAAGACTCCAACGTACCCGTACATCAGTTATTCCGAATACAAATACCGCTGGTTTACGATATATTTTCAAACATTAAACATCTTTGTAAATTCACACCTTTTATCTGGCTTGAAAACGTCAATTTACATTTGTAAATATTTGTTTTATATTTTTTTGGTCGTGAAATGGCAGATGGAAAATGATGAATTGCTCTGTGAAGTGTTTATTTTTTGTTTGTCGACCTCAAGTGTGGTGAATTGTGATAGAGCTAATACAAATCTGTTATTAAAATAATTTCAATGTCATTGCATTTTTAAATTACCTCTTATATAATTACATTCAGCTTAACATCTTCGTCTATCATTTTTAATTTCAACTTTGAAGACAATATTTTTTTATTTTACTTTACAACTAATGTATTGTTTAGGAAATGGCATATTTTTTTTATTTTATATTTTCAATATAATTATTATTATTTAAATGCAGTGACTTGTATATCAGAATGCGTAATATTTTCGTAATATGGGTATTGTGCAATGGTAAATGTTATTTTATAATCGAAGTGAAGCGTACTATATAATCATATCACCTGTAGAAATCTTCGTGACGTTGGCAATAAAACTTAACATTATGCGCTATATTCTCACCATCCGTCATACCAGCCAATTCCATAACCGATCTGTTTCCTCGTTTTAAGGCGGAATACTTCGATCGTTTATGACTAAAGTGACACATCTGATAAAACGAATTTAACTAAACTGATTTTGAAAATGAAATGTATGTAGGTAGTAAATGACATATTATTGTAATATTCGCTCTCGCTTTCTCGTTCTTTCGCAAAAAACTGTTTTCACATCCAAAATTTATCAACCCTAAGTATAAAACGGGATTAAAACTAAAATATTGAATCTAACTAATTAACTTACCATCACGCCGTTAACCATCCAACCGAGGGGGGGGGATAGACAGAGAGGGTGGACCGCCACACTGCTCTGTCCTGACATACCTCCTGAACTTCTTCAATATTCATACATCGTAACATACACGCTCGTCAATTTTTCCGTCTTCGAATATAGCCGTCTTAACTAGCTAACCATCACGCCGTCTCCCAGAAGGAGTCGACGGAGAGAATAGACCGCCACACTGTTCTTTCCTGGTATTATCGCGCTTCCTCAATATTGATACATCGTGTCATGCACACACGTCGATTTCTTCGTCTCCGTACGTGTCCGAAAGTATATTTTTGATTTATTCGATTGGTTCACGTTTTCCTCGGTCTTTCTCAATTCATTTCAAATCAAATCAGCAAACAGCATAAATGTTTAAGGCATCTATTGAGTACAGGTAAGATATTATACACATACAACATAATAGCAGGAACGCATTAATGATGGTTCGACATTAGGAAGACAAGATACCTTCCAAAGTCAAGAGTATTTGTCCCCTGAACGTACTTTCACTAACATGAAAGACGTCGCTCTCCGAGGAGACCGCGTTCAGCAGACTAATTGCTCTTCCCACCGGTGTCACCAGAGGCAGATTGGTTCTGGCGGCCGGTAGGTAAAACAATTTGTGCTGTCGCTGGCGGAGATATCTTTCGGGGACAAAAAGATCAACATCCTCCAGTACGGCCGAATTCTCGAAGTATCCCCTAATTCATCTAAAGAAATGGGTTTCCGAAATTTCCGGTTATTAGTCGTCATAGTATTTATTAAAATCTTGATCATACTCTGCTTCCCTTTTCACTCCACTAAATTTTTTTAATCCTTCTTTCATCTTTTCGTTCCATATGTCCAAACCATCTCAAATATTGATTTTATGAACTAATCGGTGTTCAGCAATCTAGCGATCTGCAGTCGTTACGTGAGTTTTATATTTATGATCCATCGTTCACCTGTGGTCTGTGTACGCAAATATTGTAGCAATAATCATCATCCGAATAATTACGATTTTTATCCAAATCATTCTGTAAGTGGATGAGGTTTTAATTCTATGAAATTAAATTAATTATAGGAATCATTACACAAGAACATGTTATTTCAATTATTTATTACTTAACCGGGAACACTTTGTTTTTTAATACACCGAACTATGGAATACATTGATTGTTTCTTGCTCAAATGTAAAACTTTATATTAAATATTTAACACAAATGAAAACGTCGTTTTCTAGAAAATTTAATATATTTTATGAGAGTGACATGTTTCGCTTTGCAGCCTAGCAAGACGAATAATTACATTTCCATAAAATATGATAAAACTTCTTGAAAATAGAAGTTTACTTTCTTATTATTTATGGGAGTACATATGTCATAATTTCCGCCCTTGAGGTGATTACATCACAAAACGGCCCTTTAAATGTAAGCATAGAAAGAATGTACAGCGGAAGAAGGTATTATATACAAAATTATGAAAGGACCGCTGCGTTGGTTCGGACATATGGAGCGCATTAATGGAAAAAGTATACGTTAATGATGTAAACGGAGTACGGAGTCGAGGCAGACCGAGAAAAACATGGCATGACCAAATTAATCAAATTTTAAAGGTTGGTTATGTTAGAAGTCAGAAGAATCGACGTGCGTGTATGACTCGCTGCATGAATGTGGAGGATGCTAGAAAGGTGTGCCAGGATAGAGTAGTGTGGCGGTCCATTCTCTCTGCCTACCCCTTCGGGGAAACACTATTTATCAAAACATATCTTAAATGTCTTTGTATTATTCGCCTCATACATATGTACATACGAGTATGACTGGTTTCGGTATTAAACCTACCGTTGACTTATGTCTAGGGGCGGGGCTCGGTATTTTTGACAAATTTTCGTATCTAATTCAATTTGAGGGCTACCTTTAATGAGCACCGAACAATTTTCTCGGTAAAATTTTAATATCCAAATATAATTACAGCACTGTGCAAAGCTATTAATATTCGATATCCGTCATTAAAAATCTGTTTGTAAGGTTGCAGGTTCTGTACGATTCGAAAAATTTAAATAACAAATGTTTGGTTTTTTGGTCATTAATACTCATTCCAAAGGTTGATCTCTTACGTGGCTTTACATTCATTTTCATTAGCTTGTACTTGAATGAATAGATTTCATGTAATTGTAAAAAGCCTAGTTTGATTTTCACCAACAAATATTATTGTGCGAGTGATGTAAAAAATAATGACATGGCAAATAAGATGGTTCGGACACATGGAAAGAATTAATGAAGAAAGAATAGAGCGAAGACCGAGGAAAACTTGTCACGACCAAATGAAACAAATATTAAATAATAATTAAATTAAACAATGTTTTTTAACTACTTACACTTTTGTCTTTATTTCGACAGCGACCAGTTTCGACAGGCTCGCTGGCATCGACAGACTGGTTGCCAGGGCCCAGTCTGTCGATGACAGAGAGCCTGGCGAAACCGATCGCTGTCTAAATAAAGATTAAAAAACATTGTTTTATTTAATTATTATTTAAAATGTACATTCATCAAGATATTTCAGTATAATCATTTGATTATCTCAAATATTAAATGTCTGCCACGTGAGGAGTCGAAGAAATCGACGTGCGTGCATGACACCATGTATAAATGTTGAGGAAGAGAGAAAAGTATGACGGGAAAGAATAGTGTGGTTGTCCATTATTTCTACCTACCCCTTCGGAAAGACCCCGTGATGGTTAGTTATTTAGTTAATATTGTTGTACCCCTTACTAAACAGCTAAATCGTACAAGTTGTTGCTTATGTTATATTATATTTAAGTAACCCCGTACTCTCTGTTATCCAATAGTTTTGCGACGTTTGACATCGTTGACTTGTCTACCACTCCTTGAAACGAAGAGATCAGCAATTACCTCTCGGTTTTGTCCGCGCCGTGTCTCTCGGCCGGCATTGCTGTGACCTTAGTTATAATATTGTATAACAAGATTGTTCCCGACGGACGCACGCTCACGGACCAAGAAATAAAGTAATACCAAGAGATTACCCGATGACGCCTTGGTGTAAGGGCAATCTCGATTTGCCAGCAAATGTCAATTACGTTTTTGAATTCGTGACTGGAAATTGTGCTCAACTGTTTAATGTATCTAATCCTGCGATGCACGTATAATTTATGCATTTTAACCTTTACCTGGTATTGTTTTATACACATTTCAACATTGCTTGCATCGAGTATTGACATTAAATTTTCGTTTTTACTATTGTTTATAAAATATCATAAAAGATGGAAATTATTCACATTAATTTATTTAAATAAAACATCTTCAACAAAGACAACAACATCCAAAACAAAGAGTCTTCTCTTGTGATGCTGGACTCCTGCTATGTCTCCTTTGTTTTGGGGGCTCCTGGGTAGTCGCTGTCCGTTTGGTATTCTATGCAGAGCCATGTATGGAATTATTGTGGGATTCATTCTCAGGATATGCTGGTATCAGTATCGTCGACGTTGTCGCCCCTATCTGACCACATCTTGTGGTCAATTGTGGTCATTCTTACACGATCACGCCGAGTCGTCCCACCAACAGCACGCAGTAAATACAATATTTAAAGTATTAAGAAACGAAATGACCCCGTTATACCAATATTATATATTTGAAATTTCACCTAACAGGGGCGTTATAAGATTTATTCAGAATTATTAGTTTTAACAATAAATGTGTTAGTGGCTATTAATTTAAAGAAAGAGCCCTATTTTATTGAAGTCTGTACTGTTAGATTCCCCTTGGTATAGACGTCAATATATGTATTATCTTTTTTTTTCCTTTTGATAATGCCCACGTAAAACAAAACGTAACAAACTATTGTAAAGCTTTTAATTTATTTATTCGAAACTACAAAATTATATGTAACAAGAAAACAGGTAGACTTGGACTTCCATATTTTTGGATACGCAGGTTCAGTCCTGTTGGATATTGCTCTTAATATTTATTATGCTATGTGAGAAAAATCACGAATTTTTTTTTACGTTTCGATTGTCGAATAATTCGCTATAAATACACGGGACAGTTAACCATGACTACCTTTCGTTCTCATAATTTTGTTTTTTGTTACACCGCAGAAGTACCCGACGTGGGAATTTTGTGATTGAATTTTTCGAAAGCTTTTTTTACGATACCAAAATCATGCCATTTCGACTTACGTTTTTTGCGTATAAAACGATGTCTGTTGTTTTGAATGATCATTGCACAATAGGAGTTGTTTGATGTAAACTAATGACAAATGTCAGTACGTAACTGTATCATTAGACCGCACAATCAACTCCGCTTCGGTGAACCCATAGACATACACGCTAATTTATGAAAAATAATTCACTCTAAATAACAGTTTTCTTCGTTAATATAAAATTTGGTTAGTTATGCAATTATACCAAAAATAATCAACGTAACAAACTGTAAATACGTATATAAAACTACAATGTTATACAAAGACTTGTGTAGAGTTTTTAATTTTTTTAAACCATATAAGATTTATAAATTTCAGATTCGTATCTTTAAAATTAACCTAAAAATACATCGACTCAAACAGAGAGTTATTTAGTATCTGGAAAGATATTTATTCTTTTTTGAACAAGGTGTAAAACTCCATATTAAATCATTAATACGAATCAAAAACTAACAACTAACTAACCATCACCCCGCTTCTCCAGAGGGGCAGGCTGAGAGGATGGACCGCCACACCGCTCCTTCCCGACACACCACTGTAGCTTCCTCTACATTTATACATCGTAACATCCAACTTCGATGTATATTTAAATACATATTTTTCTGAAAAGTATTTCCCTAAATAATGTGGAATTCTACAAAGTGTAAGTTAATCAATAAATTACAATGATTAATGTTTATCTCATTCTAATGAATGAACCCAACTGAAGCTTTTGAAGGACTCACGGTCCGTTTTGGTTCGGTAATGAATTGGGGTTTTATCTGAGCACACTTGTTTGTTTTTAGAAGTCAAAACACAACGTCGAAAGAAGAAGGAAAGGGAATAAAAAGGTTTAATTAATGTTCGGTACTTGTCCGGAGTACATTTTACCAGAACATAAAATCCAGACATCGGCAACAGTTTGCTAACTTTATTTCAATATTTTTAAGATAATCAAATGATTTTACTGAAATCTCTTGATGGAAGTTCATTTTAAATAATAATTAAATAAAACGATGTTTTTTAACTACTTCCACTTTTGTCTTTATTAAGACAGTGACCGGTTTCGCCAGGCTCGCTGGCATCGACAGACTGGTGATCTGTCGATCCCAGCGAGCCTGAGGAAACCGGTCACTGTCGAAATATAGACAAAAGTGGAAGTAGTTAAAAAACATCGTTTTATTTAATTATTATTCAATATTTTTAGTTCATGTATCGGTGTTTGGTTGTTAATTGCCACATGAATATAATTGCACGAGCACGTGACCTTCCATTTTCTCTTATAATATTCAACAGTTAATGCAGTCAAGCGAGTAAATAATAGTAGAATTAAAAGTTTGATACTGCCTAATATATGTAAACATCTATTCAAGTAGAAATAGAAGACACAATTATGTAGAATAGCTGTTATTTTTTGTTTGCTCGTATACTAATTCTATGATAAATGATTCATATTAGTGATATACGATCATTTATTCATTTTCTATTTCATATGCAGTATTCGTAATGATCTATTATAATATGTCTGGTTTACACGTGCAAATTAATTCGCTGGAAATGTAAAGTAATTTGTTTTGCATGTTCTTGATTATTTAAATTCTAATGTGTATTGTGACATTTCAAACAATGTATATGTTATTTTGTCACGAAGACTTTGTTTCACTAACCTTGTGTTCCGCACGCCCTCCTCCACCCTTGTCGGATGTTCTCTCTTGTAAACAATCTCAGGCAGGGCGATATTTCACTCGGAACAGGTGCACCTCCTCGATACCGGATTGTGACGTCAGAACAACCTAATCGCACACCGCTACCGTCATCCCAGCTCGGCACCCTCGCTCCATCTCAAACACCGCGATCACCGATTCACAGCCATAGTAATCGTGCTGTATTTCGATTCGATTTCTCAGAATCGCTGCAGAGTCATCTTGTAAGCTGTAACCTCTTCTCTTCTCCGAAAACTCTCTTGTCAATAGTTCATTGATGTGAATAGGTAGATAAGTTAGCGCTGGCGATCTCATTGGCCTCATTAACAAACGAGATATTGACAGCACTTACATGCCGCTGTTTTTTACCATGTTGCAGTGTACAGACTCACGCGACCACATGTCACCTACATATTATACGTTGATCTGCGGTGTTCATCCGGTACATAAGATGATCATATCTTATAAAAAATATTATCTTTTAATTATACGTGTTATAACAGACAATATTTAAAAGCCAAGTTAAAGTATTTAATAAGGCGAGCAAACATAATATCGTATTTTCCTTTCTCACTCCATTATTATTATTATTATTCTGATGACTTGTATTTTAAGTGCGCCGTGTTGTAAAATCAATTACTCCAAGGGCGCACTAGGAAATGACTGACCGAACAGTGCAGTCTTTAGAAGTTTCTTAAATTTAACGTCACTATCCTCATACTTAATACTAACATGGAGGCTATTCCACGCCAACGGACCCGCAACGCTGAAAGCACGATCATAGAAACTTGCTTTATTGGCCCTGACTGGAATTGTTATGTTGTTTGCACTTGTTTCTACTGATCGGAGTGAACGTTGCCTTTCCGTTGGCATGGGTGTCACGCAGAGGTCCGATGTATGCGCTTGCGCTCTCTGGTTTCGAGCCTTAAACACTGTCAAACACGATTTATATTTTACTCGCTCTCGGATTTTAAGCCAGCGAAGGTCCTTCAGGAGCGGCGTGATATGACGGTATTTTTGTTGCCCCATAATCAATCGGGCAGCAGCATTAAATACGATTTCTATTCTGCTTAATTGATTATTTGGCAATCCAGCGTACATTCCGTTGCAATAATATAAACGTGACATTATATACTTTGGTTTCCAACGATCGCAATTAATATTTTTGATACGATAGAATAAAAATGCGAGATAACAAGGAGTCGACCGTATTGATTTCTAGAAATGTTTCTATGAGTTGTATTTAAAAGTTATTTATTTTGTTTGTTTGTAAATATCGTGAATTATCAATACAAAATTGATGTACGTAAATAATGAAGCCCGTCAAAACATTAGATAAGTATTGTATTTATCTCGGTTCCGATAAGACGCTTTCATTAGTCATTCTTTTTTATATCACCGCGAACAATAATAACAAATGTAGCGATGAAAGTTTACATTGTTAAACGTTATCTGATGTGCCCCTTAACACAATACTAGCGCCAGGCTCTTGGCACACTCTATTGGCGGCCTTAACTGCGCTGTACATATTCAACAGCCTGTACCTAACAAATATCGTTTCTTAAGTCTTGCACACGCTTTGACCTTATTTATTACACTATTTAATTAATTTTGTTTCGAATGTTGCGCAAGTGTAGTTAATATAGTGAATTTGATTTGTTTTACTTCAATTGCGAGGTCCTTTGTATCATCAATTACACTTTTGAGTGTGCAATTAATTGCTAACCTCATTGTCTTAGTATTACGATAATTAATTTGAGCGGAGAATGTTTGAGTTTTGTAATGCGTAGCAATCCACTGTTTGCATTGTATTGCACACCCGTATATTTTATTTCGTTTATCCAAGTTTATTATTACTAACTTCCATAATAAAATAGGTCAAATTATTGTTATAAAATTAATTTATTTTTAATTTTTATATCTCGTTTTTACAATAACATTGAGGAGAAATTTTGATTTACTATTAAAATTAACAAAAACTCTTTCTTAAATTAGTACCAGTTAACCTCTATCAATAAACTTCGATTTCAATTAATATTTTCGCCAATTAGTATACGAGTACCTACTATTTAATAGTTTTTTTTTCTGTAAATTAATTCAATAATTCAATCATTATTGATGTTTATTCTAATTTTATATTATTAGTGTGAGTTAACTTCAACGGGTGTAACCATTGGAAAGTCGGATGAAAGACTGTAGAAAATTATTTTCTCCCGCTGAATTAGGACAATAATTGTCATAGATATTAGATATTATATATTATTACATATGATTCTTCCGTAAGGATACACAATAGCTTGTTATAGCGCATTTCTGGGTACAGGTATTGATTTTCCTGATTATTGTTACTAAACATGTCTAAAATAAAAGCGGTAGACAAAAAATTGTCATAGTAACCGTATTTAATAGAACTTGTTTTCTCTGGATTATATTTTGTATCTTTACTTATTTTTTACTTTAATATGACGGTTTGTCGATCCTCCTTCAGAGGAACGATCCGGGCCACACAAATCATGCCCCGCATAAACCAACAACCCACCAAATCACCTTCCAACAATGCTCCCATCAGACGTAAGAGGAATAGCCACATTAGCTGAACCTCTGTAAGCCAGAAGATCCAAGTCCAAGTCCAAGTGATCTCTCAGGTTATTCATCCAATCTCCAGCACACTTACTAGTGAGAATGGTTGCAATTACAGAGTTTAACAATTTTCATAACAAATCCTTATTTTCAGTACCCCCCTCTTTTACGTTACAATCAATCCAAAAGGGGGTGATTCTACATCACATTCTACGTCACGCGACGATTGTAAGTAAACTGAAACCATAAATTAATTGGGTTAAAGCGCTCCCGACTGGCGATAGTTCATATCTTACAATGTTTCCGCGATTGCTCCGCCTACTTGTGTATGAACATTCTTGCGGACTTTTTCATTGCGCTTGGCAAACGGTACTTGTGACAAATTAACTAAGATCTTTAGATTCTTCTCTACAGGCCGAGGTGATGCTGTAGGCGGATGTGTGATGGAGGTACTCCTATCCGCTTTCTTGCTAACGGCGTGTTTAATTTTTATTGCAAATAACAAAATATGCTATTAATGTTGTTATTTGAAATTTCATCGTAGAAGTTCATTGTAAATAATGAAAAAAAAATGTATGTTTAAAAATCTTTTTAAAATATTTATTTAGTTAAAAGCCACTGATGTTTGTGTCTTTGACCGGTTTCCTCAGCTCGCTGCCATCTCCAGAAGATGGCAGCGAGCTGAATTTTTATGATGAAGGGTGATGAAGGTGATGAAGGCCGATGATGGAGGTGTAAGCCTTCGAAACATGTCGAGAAAAATATACTCAAATGTGGAAAAAACAGTGTTTTAATAATTCATAAAAATTCGTCATTATGGAATTCCACAGTGTTAACGCCTTAAGTTTATCTAAAAAGAAAATTTCATTATTAACAATTAATCGAAGTGGTTGGCAGAGCGGATGGACCGCCACAATTTTTTGCATCATTGTTTATTCCGACATAATCGCATAATTAGATTGACTTTTATTCGTTGATTTATTCGACCAGGCCACGTTTTTCACGATTTCCCCCTAATATTCAGCTTTTTTTACCCATCTGTTCGATTCACGTGCACAACTCATCTTATACTCTATGGTCTCAATTACATTTTTTAAAGTTTTTAAATGTTTCTTTTATAGAATTCTCATTAGCTTCTTTTATAGAATCCTATAGAATTCTCATTAGTATTGCTCCAAAAATATGGTTTGCAATGTATTGTGTAAATATTTAATACCCTGTAGAATTTTATTCTTTTTTATTATACAATAAAGCTAACAACTATACACATTTTATCAGCATTTCATCTTATGTACAAATTTATAAGAACGAAACTTTTTATCTGAAAAAATATATTTAAATAATATTTTGAACCTTGAATTGTGTACGTTTCTTTTTTAACGGTACTTTGCTTTCAGTACACATCACAGAATTTTATTTGCCTATTAAACGTCGTCTTTGCATATACTCGTACGTTGCGCTCTACGTGAGATTGTTTTTGTGACCTCTTCGGTAATATGTGTTCCTTTCGTGTCGAAAATATTCTTATTACAGGCGAACATGCACCACAATGCATTTTCGTAAAATTTGCATGTTCAGTTGGTTTTTACTGTTTACTTTGGTTCGGTCGACCTACTTTTTCTTAACCAAATACATGACAAAAGCCTATACAAATTTTAATAATTTGTATAATATATTCATCTAGATTTGTTTGAAAAATAATTTGCTTAAAAACACGTACAATGAACATTGTGTATTAAAAAAAAACAATTATTCACGGAAATCTTTTGCTCGTTGATTAAATAAGGCTACTAGAACGCAAGATTTTTTTTTTGAAGTATGAAACGTTTTAATTGTAAGGAAGAAATAGGTGTAACAATGAAGACGCATTGGACTTACATTTAGACACAAGAAGAGCGGTTTCATTTTTGTTTTTGTTTTTTGTTCTTTATTTAAATTATTATTAAATAGTCCATTGTTTTGACCGAAACACTGTGATACTTCAACATTATAAAAATATAAACTGTGAAATTAAATTATAGAACTCTTTTCATGTATCACAATTTTATTTTTATTTTTCGCGACAGCTGTTATCGTCAACCTATGTTGACATCATCAGGTGTTACAATGTTTTGTAAATAAAAATAAAAATAAAATTGTGATGCATACAAACAGAGTTTTATAATTTAACAGTTTATAATTTATTTTTGTTTATTTTTGATCTTTTTTGTTGTACATAAATATCCTGATTCGTATTTAAACAGTTTATTTTCATATTTTTTTCCCGTCTTACATACTTTATCGAACTAATTTGACAGAGCGGAACATATTTATCATAAAAATATGTAATTGTTTTTTTCATGATATATGATTCCCCGTGAATAGTAACTTCCTCATGTAATAGTTTGCTCAAGAAATAAATTTGTTTTTTGAAAACTCTTCCGTTGAAAAAAGTTCGGATGTTCTGATATTTACTAAATGATATTACGTAGAAAACTACATATATTTTATTCAATTTCATAAATTAAATTTATGTAACATTGATTTAATTTTTTCTTTTTTATATACTCGTACTTTGTACATACAACACTTACATTAAAAAATTTAAATTACATAGACATGTTTCGGACAACCAGTCCTTCTTCAGTGATACATATTATAAAGATACATATTTAAAATGTTATAAAATTGTTTACATGATCTGACAGATGTTATTAACATCCGTCAGATCATGTAAACAATTTTATAATATTTTAAATATGTATCACTGAAGAAGGACTGGTTGTCCGAAACATGTCTATATAAATAAAAAAATGTTATGTAAGTGTTGTATATACAAAGTATTTAAAAAAAGGAAAAGAGGAATAAAGCACCCATAACACAAAGTATGGCGAATATAGAAGAATTTTTTTTTTCACGTTTATAAATCTCTAGTTATTATTATCGTTGAATTGTACGTGAGACGCCAGGTATCGCGTGATTTGACGAAATACTTAAAAAATAATAGTGTTGAAAATTATCCACAATAATTTGTTAATGTTCTCAGGCAACCACCATGCACCAGGGCCCAATCCTTTGTCTTGCACCAAACTATTCCCGAACCGTCCCATACATTTGGGGCGTGCGTGCGCGTGTGCGTGCTCCATTACCAGCCCTCCCCGCTACAGTCAGTTTACCCAAATATGTTCCGCCCCCGATATAATAAATACATATTTTTTAACTCATTTTAAAATATACGTCAAATTATACGCTTTAATTGTATTTCAATATCAAGCTACCCATTCTAATAAGCGTGCAAATCTACCTGCAGACAACGTGTTAACATCACAAACTGTTTGATTTTGTATACTGTTTATCAATATACTCGTATAACCAACCCAATTTGTTGATGTTCTGAATTTAATTGTGCGATTCCGATAAGAAATCTTTGCACCAATCAATAATTTGTTTTAATATATACTAAAAGTTCGTTTCAATTTCAATTTTCAAAACACAATTTCGTTTCAATTTTTTTTTTTTCAATCAGGTTTTTAAAATGTGGTTATTTTGTTTCAATTTAGCAAGAATACTATTAAATATTTTATACAACATTTTGTTTTGAATGTATACAAATACTTGTAGTAGACAAATACTGGATTTTACCAATTACGGGTCAATCATTAAGAATTAATTGTATCTCATTAGAGACGAAGATGAAAATTATTTGGAAACAGAATATGGTGGTCGAGGTCGTCATTGGTTGGGTTAAGCGATTGCTTTATGAAATACAACAATCCCCATTCCGCCCTTCTTATACAACATTCCCCATTCCGCCTTTAATGCTTACATATAATCTTAAAGATGCTTACATATAAGCTAGTGTAGATTGAACCAAAATATGTGAAATGTTTCTCAACATAGTAGCATATATACATCTTTCAAAAATAATTGTCATACGTGGTGGTCGTAAGAAGGGCGGAATGTGGAATGTTGTATTACTTAAAGCGATCGCTTAACCCAACCAGTGACAGGTCATAAGTCCTGTAAACGCCTCGACCACCATATTCTGTTTCCAAATAATTTACATATTCGTCTCTATTGAGATAAAATTAAACTTAAATATTTTATGATAACGTTTTAGTGAAAATTCCCGATTTTTATTTATTTATTTGTTTTTGATGAAAGATATTTAATTGTTAAATTAACATTATTGGTGGTACTGTGCAGACTGTGTTGAGTTTTATTAGGGCTCGCTGCAGGACAGATTAGGGCGTGCGGACTGTACCCGCGCACCGGATCTCGCGGCCGCGGATAAATCAGGTTTGCCCCCAGACAATGGCGCAGCATCCGTCTGCCCGGGGTGGGGAGGGGTAAGGAATACCAGGACAGGTACGGTCCCGGTTCCCACGGGCTTCTCGCGGACTGCAGCTTCATTAGTGCCTATGTGAGCGGGCCGCGCTCTGAATACACGTCGTGGCATGGCTGCATTGGTGATTCCACGATGTTTTCTCGGCTACTGTTGTCATGGTGATCGATATTTATTCCTTTCACATGCGCATATATATGTAATGTAAAATTGCGACTAAAAAAGATCAGCCAATTACGATGTTATTATTCAATCCAGTTGTCAGTCTATATGGTTTTTATTCTGATTTTGATCCGGGACCCTTTTTCATTTCTGAAGTGATTATTTCCTTTTTCATTTTTAGCTTGTAAAAAATGGTGTCTTAAAATTGAAAATCTTGGCTAGTTTAACTGGTTTCGGAACGCGGGTAATAACTATCGCGAAGAATACAAGCGAACAAATGGTGAAGAACTTACCACTACGGTCATTAGCAGTCAATACGATTATAATTACCATTTAACCTCCCAACGTTTTATTTTTATTTTTAAGAATACTAATAGGATATGCTTTGTTTACACACGTCATTCTGTGTTCATAGTCGGCCGCAACTTACCTCTGAACTCAAATTTCCTGACCCATATTCATTGTTTTCATTTGGCACTTATTTACAATATCAAACTTGCTATCGCCGAGAATAGATTCCGCTGTGCTGCCAAAAACAGTTTTATTTATATTATCTACTAAAACAATAATTTATCCTTTATACACGACATTGGGTAAATTGGTTTTTCCAATAAATTATTTTTATTTACAATCCGTAACGTGAGGTTTATTAATGGAAACCTGATTTTTTAAATTACCACGAAAATGATTTAGACACGTGACAACGCACTATCCGGGCCAGTACTCTATATAGTGAACATGTATTTTTTCAGTTCTGGGCACACGTTGATATCTTCTTCTTGTTCTTCTTCTATCATAGGTTGGACACCATCATGACTATTTCCACCCTTGATACAGCAGTTCTAAATAGGAATGTTGTACTGAAACTGAACCATTCATTTTCTAACCAGGATTTTCTTCTTCTCCCTACACTTCATTTTCCGTTAATTTTACCATAGAAAGTGTTGCAACTGATTATCTATGGCATAGATAATCAGTTACAACACTTTGAATTTATCGTTGATATAGTTATATGATGTTATAATTATATATATTTTTTGTACTTATTAAAAAAAAAAAAAAGGCATTGTAGAAACAGAAATAGAAGTATATTTAATAATTGATATTTTTTTTATTTTTGTAGGGTATTTCACATTGTCGTGTTTATTTTGGTTTGCATCAATCCGACTTCCTTTGTACCTGCCCGCGAGTCGGGTTGAGCTTATTGAGTCCCTAATAGTATTTACTTAGACAGATGTCCCTACCCCGCCCCGTCTTGAATTCTTCAATAAATTTACTGCAACTGCGCGTGTATAAGGAAAACCGAGACAATATTATGTTCGGAGTCTTGGGTACATTACCATCGCAGAATATTTACAACGATATGTCGTCAGACTTTTTTGCTCGTAATGTATGTTATGTGTCTGAATAATGCATAATATGTGTATCGATTTTAGTTAATAAGACATTCTGATTAAAATAGTGTACCATATATGAATACTACAGGGGAAAAACAAGGAATGTCAGTAGAAGGTTAATTTGAATAAATTGAGAATAAAGCTAATCAAAATCTATATATTTCTTAGCAATTAGCAATCGATTATCTGGCCATAGTCGATGACACAGATGATTTTTGTATATGAAAATTTTACTGTGGATAGATACGTACAAATGCCGCTAGATGGCATTATTACATTTATTTTGAATTTTAACTGACATTCCTTGTTTTTCCCCTGTAGTCTTCATATGAAGTACGTCACGCACAGCTCTAATTTTTACAATAATTAGAAATTTTGATATTCAGTTGGTTTGGCATATATTTCGCCATAATTCCATATTATTTGGATTGATTTATAGGAAATATCATCACTTGTCCAGTGTTGGACATAGGTCTGTCTCCCTTCCCGACTAACCCTCGCCACTCTGTTTCATTGACCTCCTGCCACTTTTTAAGTCATCAGACCTTCTTGCTTGTGGTCTGCCGGGGTTTCTGCGGCCGGTTCTCGGTCGCCACTCCAGGGTACGTTTGGTCCACCGATCATCCGTTGTCCTCACTATATGGTCTGTCCACTTCAACTAAGTTTATTTGCATGCTACATAGGCATCTTTGGTCAATTCTCTGATCAATGCATTTTATTTCCTGTTTCCCAGTCATCACTATATCTTCTTCTCTGGTTTCAATCCTGGGATTGGTTTGCAGCAATTTTCTCCATTATTCTCTTCCATTTTTCCCTGTCTTGTGCGGCTCTTTTGAAATCTGCATATGATGAGCAGCGTACGTCCACCAACAGGTCCTCCAGGTACTCTCGGCGTGGGCGTCCCCTAGAGTTTGTCCCCTCGATCATACCCTCCATTATGGCATGCAAGAGACCTTCTTGACATATTACATGGCCGATCCATCTTGCACGCCTTTCGGACAAGGTCCTGAGCAGGTGCCTTCCTCCTTCGATTCTTTGAAGAACTTCCTCATTCGTGATGTGGTCTCTCCAGGAAATTCCAAAGAGTCTTCTATAGGACCACATCTCAAAAGCCTCTAGTCTCCGCTTATCCCTTTCGGATAGGCACCATGTCTCGCAGCCGTACATCAAGACACTCCATACATAGGTCTTGATGAGGAGTATTCTCAGTTTTAGGTCTATATTATTTGACTCCTATATATACTTGATTAATTACATTGGCTTAACTTAGATTAAAAATTAAACTGACCGACATAAGGAATGGGATTCCGAATTGAAGTCGATGTATTGAGAATACAATATGTTTATGTATCAATTGATTTTTTATAGATGCGTCGTCATTTCTCATCACTGAGCTCGGCTTTACATAATAACTTCTTAAGATCTTGGAATTGCAGTCTAGGACTTGTGGGTTTTGACTCTCAAATTCTGTAAATTGTTAAACCCATTTCTTCACTATTTATTTATCTCTAGTTTCATTAACTCGCGCACCATCGAGTAGAAACTCTTGGATGAACCGTCCTTAAAATTTCCAGGGATGTAGAGGGTTACACGATTCACCCCTCGAGTTCTTAAACACAAATTATTGTCCCCCGACGTCATTGTGATTCCTTGTAATGTCGAGCGCCCATTAGCATAATCTGGATGTATGGTATTATCTATTATTTAGTAGTATATTATTCATATTTATAGCGATGTATCTTATTATTAAAGTATAATGCCATTTTTTACGCCGCGGCCATGCTGATGATGTTTTAATGGCGTTGAACCTTTTGTCGGGAGATAGTTCATCCGAATCACTTTTTTATGGACCCAGAATACTAGTTTCGGATACGTGGATGCGAGGGGGCTCAAAATATTCGCGGCTTGAATGCGATGAAAGAAACGGATAACATGTATCAATAGTATATTCTTATTTTGGTCAACACCATTTGGTCGTCGTATCGAATGACACTATCGATTTAATCAAATAATAAAGAGATGTAAGGACGACACGATGTATGAATCGAAAGAATGTCCATCCTTTCTGCCTACTCCTTCAGGGAGTCGACGTGATGGTTACGTAATTTTTATTACCTATTTTTATACCCGTGAAAAACAATCCTCACGTTTGTTCCGCATTTTTTTTTTAGCTCTCCTCTTTATTTATTTTATCCAATTATATATCCAGCTTCGAAATATGATTAGCATTCCGAATTAGTAACCTCGGGTATAATAAATTTCACGGGTCGTAAATCGCATTTTTTCTATTAGTATCATATTATAATGGATCTTAGTTCATCTCGAGGCTTAAAGTTTTATTATTTTAATATAATAAATCTTCAAGATCGTTCGCTGAGCGTATATTTTTGCTTCTGATAATGAACTCATTGTGAACTGCGCCCGAGAGGTTAGCCGTCGAACGACTATCGTTTATATATTTTCTCACGAAAGATTTTATTATGGTTTTAACAAACTCGCCATACATTAAATCTGGGAAAACGAAGTAATAAATAAAAATATCACTCAAGCCCCATCAACCAGTCAAACCCTAAACAGCATGGAAAAAATACAATTTTTAATTATTACTTTGCATCACATGCTTCCTATCACATGTCACGAGAGTCAATAGCTAAATGTTTGTATACAGTAATTAGAATAACCTAACTAACTAATTTACTATCACACCGCGCCGTCTACTCGAAAGGGTAGGCAGAAAGAATGGACTGCCACACTTTAACGGATGCGGCACTCCATCCTTATCTTTTCGCCCCCGCGAGAGACACGGTGTGATGGGTGACCTCATCGCCACCAATAGGCATCTCACATTAAAGGCCCGTGAGGCATTCTAAGAACCAGAAAAGATGTTAGACTTACTGCAAATCATAGACTTGAAACTTAAAAAAATGATTTCTTCTTCTTTGATGGCCCTACAGCCCCTATCGCACATTAGCCTCCATTTTTGTCGCCCCCAGTTTCCTCCTGTCCTCTGCTTCGACCCTCCAACTGACACGCAATAATTTCGCTGCATCTCTCCCAACTTCATTCTCCCATCGTAGCCTTCGTCGTCCAATTTCTCTTCTACCACCTGGGTGCCACTGCAGATTCCTTTTTGGGGTTCGCGAGGACGGCATCCATTGTACGTGAAAAAAAAAACAATTTATGGAGGGACATTTTTCGCATAAATAATACGCATTATGCATGTAAGGCGAAACATATCACTCATATTATGAATTGTTCAAAATAATGTTAAATATTTTATATGGAGTTGAACATCGGTGTTCAAGAATTCTGTCATATTTTATAAACGCACATGAAAACAGACGCGATGTTTAGTTATTATAGTTGTGAAGTCCTATCGATGTTGTTGAAATAGTTGGCATTGTGGCCGTAATGTTTCTCGATGTGGTCGCGCTGCGATCATTCGTCAGATGGCCGGGTATTGTCCGAATGCCAGAGCAGAGCGCAGATTGGCAGATCTCTGCGCGGCTTGCGCAACCTTTGATTGACATATCGCCCATTAAATAATACTTCCATTATATCACCTAATATGATTAATAGTGAACTCACGTAGCAGATGTAGGTTAGGTTAATACCGGATTAGTGATTGTGCGCCAAATGATTCAATCAATGTTTTATTGTAGTTTTGGCCTTCCAATTCATGAGCTACTCGAACGTACGAGTATTATACTCTCTTCAATGAACGTAAAAACTCGATCCGGATCTTGTTAGACTTTTACTCGCGAGATGTTACTCTCACAGAGTAGGTTCGATCGATTTATAAGCATGAGAAGTGAAGTTAATAAAAGGACCCTGGATATTCTAAATATACTTTAACTTAGTGAAAGTTAAGGCATTAACATTGTGGAATTCCATAGTAATCTACTTTGGGAATTTAAAAAACATAAACATTGTTTAAACCATTTTTTAATAAAAAAATATTAAAATACACGACATGTTTCAGAGGATACCTCCATCTTCAGGTGTAAAAATATAACAAAAACTAAACAAAGAAAGACTAATAAAAAACGCATTTAAAATTCGATACAAAAATTAAAAATTAAGTTGGGCTATTTGTTATAAGTAGGTGTTTGTATGAAGATGGAGGTATCCTCTAAAACATGTCGTGTATTTTAATATTTTATTTATTAAAAAGTGGTTAAAACAATGTTTTTTTAATTCCCAAAGTAGCTAAATATACTTTGATACCATCTAAGTATGTTATGATATGATATGGTGATGATGATTTTCATAGACCCATTTTCGCGGAGATTCATCTTAAAAGCTCCTCTTAAAAAGAAAAGTTTCAAGAGGGCTCCTGAAAACTCTTTCGTTGTCCGGATATTGTAGGTTAGCCTATTCCACGCCGACGTTTTCGCGATGCCAAAAGCACGACCCGTGAAATTTGAGACTCCTTGGCGCCGCGGGACAAAAAGTTTGTTTGTTGATTCTTATTTTGCCGATCGTAGCGTTGACTGCCGAGGGTTCAGGTCGATTAGCTCGCAAAGGTCTTTGAGGTAGTGGGGTGTTTGTCCATGTATGGCTTTGTGAACAAGTAGACACAGTTTATGATCGATTCGCTCAGGTAACCTTAAACCGTGAAGTCGATAGAACATTGAGGTTACATGTGTGAACAGAGTGCGTTATCTTCAAAGTAGATTTAGTAGATTTAATTTAAACTTAAGAATTTTGTTATTTTCCATTGACTGCGGTACTATCTACTTCATCTACTCCGGTAGGTACTAATTTTTATGCCTTCGAGCAAACAATGCAGCGCGATGCAGCCAGTCCGCGCCCTAGTGAACATGCACTTTGTTGTAAAAACAGGATGTGAAATCACGTGACGGCTTTTGTTTTATTTCCGTTTTATTTAAGCAATTTATTTATTCATCGAGTGTTTGTATGAACCTATAGATCCGCGCCGTAGAAACGCACTGCGCGTGCACATGCGCATACACGCACGCCGCGAGTCAATCTTTGTATACGAATCGTAACTGGGTATGATGTCTCCTAAAAGCGGTATGTTTTGCCGATATCAATCCGCTGATACTATTTATGAGCCCCGCCGATAATTTCCTACCATAGAAATTCAATCGTGCTGCTGGTTTTTCTATGTTAATGCAGGTACGTGGTGCATAATGCAGTCTGCGGGCGAAGTAATTATCGTTGTAAGCGGAAATTTCATAAGTAGGCTCGGTGTCTAACGAGATATCAGATTAAATTCGCTTACCTTTACATGAAAATGGGTTAATGTCTTTGATTTATTGATTTTTCATCTCTATGGTACTTACACGTGGATTTTATTGCTAGCAGAAAGTCAAAAAAGATCCTACAATTAATAGTAGATATTCAAGAGATCATGATTTGTTATGTGTAGAATACACTTTATCTTTACACTGGTTATCTTTGTTCTCGGCAACAAATACTATTCTAAGATATATTCCTAAGATATTCAAGTACATTGAAAGACAAAACTTGCGCCGTTCGTTTGAAGTGGTCGCAGATTGCCCTATGATGATAAATTAATCTTAGGTGAAATGCAAAGGACTTCAATTGACATATTTCTTTCGGTATTGTTCTTGTAATATTCTATATTATTTATTGTTGAAGACGATTCCAGGGCTCAATAATGCAAATAACTATATATTAGCAACTAACTGATAACTTAACTTATTGAAAGGCCTTAATACTGTGGAATTCCATATAATATACTTAAGAAATTGAAAATAACTTTGTTTAATCCACTAATTATTAAAAAAATATATTAAAAAAACACGACATGTTTCGGAGGATCTTCATGTGTAAAAATATAATAAAAACTAAACAAAGAAAGACTAATATAAAAACGCATTTAAAATTCGATACAATAATTCAAATTCTGGGCTATTTGTTATAAGTACTTATTTACTTTAAATATATACTTTAAATGCGTTTTTATATTAGTCTTTCTTTGTTTAGTTTTTATTATATTTTTACACCTGAAGATGGAGGTATCCTCCGAAAAATGTCGTGTTTTTAATGTATATTTTTTTAATAATTAGTGGATTAAACAAACTTCATTAAACGTTTTTATATTATAAGTATTTTTTTTCCAATATTGTTGATTGAATTATAGAAGACGTACTTAGAATCAACGGAGACATATTTTTAAAATGTTTTTTGGCTAATCTCTTTTGCATTTCCTCAGGGACGGTCGGACGTTGTAATTACAATCAATGAACCGTGCAATTGTATATCTCATCGCCTTCAGCAACTCGCGGCAGCTTATCTCAAATAGCCTGTCACTTTAGGATTGTTTTTTCTTGTTTCTATTTACGAGTATGTCTTCTACGAAAGATTGCTTTATGATCTATCCGTTTTATTTTTACAACTATTTTTATTAGTCTCTGGCTCGCTCATTTGCCTGTTCAAACCGTTCTTCTTTACATTTAGAAAGTGTGTTAGTATTTTTCGATTTTGATTGCTTAAGATCTGAGATGTTATCCAATATATATTCTTACGAGCAGCCGTCAACTGTGACACCAATATATGATTTGCACTTACTCTGAACTCCAGCTCAACTGATGGCGGACTTACGTACCGAAACCAAGTAGTTTAGTACTAGCTTGTTACTTAAACGTATTATATGTGCACTACCACTAAAATAAGAAAGTTTGCAAAATTTATTACTTTCATTCCTATCAAAAGTCATATTTTATCTCTTCCTCACTGAGCTTTTGTGGTGTTTTTTTTGTCTGAAATTTTATTGCGCGTACAAGTTAGATTTCCGGATGCGAACTGGCAATAAATAATTACTCTTCCGGTTTTATTTTATAAGGTTTTTACTGTTTATTTAATGGACCGATTGACATCTTATTGATTTTAGTTATAAAACATTGATTTCTCCATTCGCATTTATTCGTTTTTCGCTAATTACCAAACATTTCAAACCGGTTAAATTGCACAATTGTACGTACCATTCGCTGACCAATTAACGAAGGCTTGTGCAATTTCCTCGATTGCAAATATTTGAGTCCTAAAATTACATTTTTATCACGCAATTAAGACATAAGCCTAAAATTAGGCTTTTCATTACCTTATTAAAATTTGCGGGACGCTTGAAGTTATATTTATGTTTAAGTGTGTGGTTTGAATATTTTAATTGAATGATTAATTTTTTTTAACGTTTTGTATCAGCTTTATTATTTTGTATAACCACGAGTGTCCTTTGCAGTTTCGTTGTTGAAATTCTTTGCTTCTCGGATACTGCTATTATTTTCATACTTCTTTATAGTTATAATAATCGTTTCATTTCCACGAGTCTTGGGTGAATATCGCGAATGGAACAGTATAAAGTAACAAAGTACGTGGATTTGAATACCTAATCGTGATTCTCTCGACATACATAGTGAGATTGGTATTGTACCCGGTGGCCGCCGCTGCCATGACTTAATAATACGCGTCTAGTTTCCCTTGTAAACACGTTCGGCGATTGATTCGAGTGGAAGTATCGGGGTCGCCAATATCGATAATAATAATTAGGATTGGCCAACTTTGCTCCCGAGCGGGCGCGCCGTGCTCGCCGCATAATGTGTGTATGTGGGAACCGGCTCGCTCTTGGCCCGGGACCCAGATACCCACTTCAGCCAGCGCTAATATCGCCCAAACTTGTTTGACGATCGTAGATTCGGCCTTATCTCCGCCATCGGTGCGTGGGACCGCCTGGCAGGGCAGAGGAGCCCGCAATTGTGGGTTCATCTAATCGTGACCATCGGCGCAGACGTGCTAGTACAAATTAGCCGAATCTAATGCGCGCGCCGATGCCATCGTTCTTACTACATATTGCACTTCACCGGTTATATATCTTAACGACTTGTATCTTTAATATTTTAAGATATATTTGTCTCCTATCTTCCTCTTTTTTTGGTGTCATGTCAGGTCACCTGAGAGTAGGCGTGTCTGTCTCTGGCAACTTGAAACAGCTCCTCAACCTTTTTTAATTCAGTCCATTCCCTTATGTTATGGAGCCAGGAGATTTGCCTCCTGCCTACACCTCGCCGACCCTTTTTTGCACTCAATAATCAGTTGCAGTAATTCATATTTTTCTCTCTTAAGCTCATGACCTAAATATGACACCATACGAGCTTTAATATTGGCTAACTCTCTATCAACTTTAGCTCTCTGGAGAACATTTATGTTAGTGACCATATTGGTCCACGAGTAACATTTCGCGCATTAGTTTCGTATAATAATTTAATTTACACAGCTTAACGTTTCTAATATGGTTATGAAAAATTCACCTAATTTAAGAAGTTAGGTTTGGTACACGTTTTGTTAATGTTGCCATTCTTGAAACTGAATTATGAAAATATTGAAAATGCATTGATTTATTGTTTACTTACAGAACGAGTTGGGTTTTCATTCGAATCAATTTTCTGTGCAGTGCATAAAAAATCCGTAACATTTTGAAGTAATGTGGACGTTAGTTAATTGATTGATAGATTTATAATAGTTTGGCCGCGTATATGTTTACTTGATATCCTGGTTTAAACACAATTAACGACTGAACAGGAGCCTATTAATCATTTCACTATCGTTTATTTTGACACAAATCCATTGCGACAGTTAGCTATTAAGCTCTGCAAAATTCATAGCGATATTGCGCTGCGATCAAACTATCACGGATCTTTGCCGAGTTTATTAGATAATTACTCCATAGATTTATTGCCTTTGCAGGTTGGACAGGGCGGGGTTTTACTAACTCGACACGGTATAAATTATTTTATTATACTTCATAAAATGACGATTGATTTTAGTGTTTACCTTTCGATGTTATATTAAAATAAAGTTTATTGTGTTGGTTTAACGATTCGGAGTTGTAAAGTTTTTATCAAAAGAAATGTTAATGAAACCATACGATATGATTATGATTTTGCGGTGTGCTTTTCGCTGTTCAATCAAATACAAATATTACGCTTGACATTTCGCTATTGTTCCACCAAACCGCTCCGCGGGGTAGTTGCCGGTTATTTTCGTAACAAAAAGGGTTGTCTGGGATATTTTCAGAATAATAAAAATTGGATACGTTCAATGCCATTGTAGGCGTATTTGGCGACATTCAGTGTCTTTTATAAACCTAGCTGGTGAGTCGATTTAACCCGTTGGAAGAAACAATGTGTAATAAAAACTATTTAGATAATCTATTGTTTTGGCCGAATCACTATGATACATTAACATTATTAAATGTTTTAAATTTGAAACAATGATATTATACGTATCATAATTAATTAATAATTTTTATACGCGACAGCTGATTCGCCAACCTGTGTTGGCATCATCGGGAGTTCTGAAGGAAACGAATCTGAAGGTCTCAGATTCGATTCCCAGCGATTGGTCTGGTGTAGAATTCACGTGTCGATAAAATGGCGATATATTAGTTACCTATCACACGTCATGAGAATCAATATAATAGCTAAAAAAAATTGTATACAGGAATTGGGTTGAAACGACTTGTATGCAAAAAATGTGATGTTTATAATAACACTGTTTTAAAATTAAAACATTTTAAAACTATTTATAATTATTAAAAGTTTATGAAACATCATTATTTAGTGTTGTTGAAATAGATGAATGTCTTCCTTTCTTACGAAACCCCAAAAAATCTGTCTTCCATATGCAGTATGTTTTCATTACACCGCTGAATTGTTCCAGTTTTTTCTCGTGTGTGTATAAATACAAACATGTGTAGCTTTTCAAGAATCTCGGCATATGCAATTACTTCTTCTCGGCTCTTTGCACCCCTTAAACGCTTTAATGGGCGCACCTTTTAGGTGAACTAGTAATTAAGTTGGGCTCTCACGATTAGAGAATGTTCCTCTCCCTCTTACATTTTAGTAACGTTAGCCCCTACTTCCTTTCTTCTTACTTTGTTACTTTTATGTATTTATATATTCCATTTGGTATCTGCCGAACACGTAATTAAATATATTATTTTTATATTCAACTAATCACGACCATTTCATCAAGCAATCAATGATTACCATTTCAGCCCATCGTGTTTTTTTTTATTATTATTAATATTTATTGTCCCTTGAACAGTGCAGTATAATTTCAAATAAGGTTTTTAATATTAAAAAGAAGAATATCTGTTTTTATTTTATTTTGTTATATTTTATAACAGTGATAGGTTTTGCTTCCCTAGATTACGTAACATTTGAAGGCAAAATTGTCACTCCCGTAAAATAAAATAATTGTAAAAACGTTTTCCATTATTCAACACATATTTTATTTCATTTAAATATATATTCTGTGAATAAATCCAATATTAGTATTAACGATTGCATAATACAATTGCGACAATGGTATTGCTTTCTTATATTTTTTTTATAGAAAAATCTTTTTTTTATATTAAATATATCGATGAGGTTCGCAACCCATCACACTGCATCTCTCGCGGGGCGAAAAGAGAAGGATGGAGTGGCGCATCGGTTAAAGTGTGGCAGTCCATTTTTTCTGCCTACACTTTCGGGGAGACGGCGCGGCGTGATGGTTAGTTAGTTATATAATTTTTTTTTTAATTATTTAATAGTAATAAGACATTATGATTATTAATATATGAATAGAGAAGAAATTTATTGTCATTAAAAATGTTATTATCAGTTGTAAAGTGTCGAATAAAAGGATTTAGGTACACATAAATGTGTATACTTTCCTCCCCTTTCTGCGGAGCGCAAAGCTTAAGTCGCGGAGATAATTCTCCCCTCGGGGGAATATTTCAGCCAATCTTGATAAGTGTGCATCTTTATTGGCTTTGCTCGTCCTCTTTTACTTTCCGGGCCATTTGAATCGACTACCAGTAAGTCGGCGCGAGTAAACATCTTATATTTCCTTTTTTATGTACAGAACGCATTGCGTACGTATATAGGGGGTGGATCTATCTTTATATGTTGAAAAGGAAACGTGTGAGTCGTTTGAAGAAATTATGAGTGTTTATTTATCGAGAGTCTAGACATAACATATACTAGTTTTTGTTAGAAGAACGTACCGAAAGTTTTTATAGAAATCAACCCTTCACAGTACGTTCACATTGTGTGATGTCTTTTTGCGATAGTGTATTCCTTGCGTGTGCATATTCTTCCCCTAACTTATTTCGCACAATGTGTTATGCATTATTTCTCAAACCTTTTACTCGGATATACAATATATTAATTTGTTTTTGGAAAAGTGGTAGGAGATATAACGTTTATCTCTGTTTTTGCACAATATACCATTAAAGGAGGGTGATTTAATTTAATTTTTTTGAAAATTACACTACACAGAGCATGTCGTATTTCCGAATATTATTTTATTTATCTTACAATTGCATAATGTGACCCTAATATAAAAAAGTCAAGCATGAAACTAGTAAAAAATTGCGAAATTTAATAAATGTATATGGAAAGAAATTTTCCAGACGAAAACGCTCGTGGTCTACGGGGCAGAACGCCTATAATTTTAACCTAGACCCGGTTCCTTCTTTTTTAATGGCTACGTTTCTGATCACTTTGGGAGTTTTATAAACAATGTAGTATCATTGATTTAAAATAAAACACTAAAAAAATAAATTATCAAACATACAAGAGGAAGCAGGGCAGCCAATAGTGATCTGAATTGAATAATGATTGGATTACTAAGATTGTTCGGGAATATGAAAAGAGCAATACAATTACAAATGTTGCGCTGTCAATATAATGAAACAAGTTGATTTATTTTTATTTTACATCCACAACACAAATTTAATTTGTAATATCTCGATGATGAAATTGTCATCCAAACAAAACAAAACTTGATCTGTTTGATTATTTAAAATAACAAATAAAGTTGTCATTGTTTATTTTTTTTGTAATTTCCACGAAATATATTTTGATGAAATATTCGCCTTGTAGATTTTTCGTTCCCATGTTATTTGCTTAACCCAACCTCCGTTTTCGTCGTTCCATTATGCCGTTATTTTGTGTCCACAACACGGGGGAAGGAAGCGCTCCCCATCTCCCCGCCGTACATATTTCACGACATTTACGTCCCGAGCCCTATCTTACCGGCTTGCCGGAGTCATGTTCAAAACAGGACTCGAGGGGATATATTTATTTGCACTAGCCCAGGGAATGGTTCCACGTAGAAAATAAGATGATGTTCTTACACTCAAAGGGTTGGGCTACGCTTGATATTGTATTTGGTTTACCGACGTTGTTGTTATATATTTTGACTCCGAACCAGCGAACTGTAATATTGGTTACTTTGCTAGCAGTTAGTTGTGTGTTTCTATGCAATAGGGAATCTCTATTGGAAAGTTTATATGGTAGGTATCCAAGTCGGGCTACTTTGGAACGCGTTTACCACGTTGCAGTGGTTTTATTATGGTCGCACTCAAAACCAATGCTTATGATGATGCATTTTCGATTCGGTTGACGTGACAAATAGCCCCACAGGCGTTTCCCAAGTGGCCGAGCGCCTCTTATCTGCATGAAGGTATCGCCAAGATTTCGATTGTCTTGAATGTTAAATGTTACTCCGATATCCTTGCGGACCTTCCCAGTTCAATCCTTTTGTATACCCATAGAAACTAGTTTAGCGAGATTACCTTCTCTCCTTCGACTGAAATGCCAGTCTTTCGCTGACTTTTAAATATCGTTAGTAACGTCCTCTCGCCCAAATGCCAGCCGATAGGCGACCATTGTTTGTTCATCTCGCTTATTGTCTGAGCTCCATTAAGCAAGCATTCTTAAAATTGTCTTTATATATATAATGCATAATATTTTATTAATAACCTTTTTAAAATAACGAGCTTTTAAGAAGTTCTTGATTTTCCTATCTCCGCTATTAGCCATTCATTTCGTAAAATTAATTTTGCATAGGTATTGTTACGGATGCCATTGTTCACGTTTTAATGTATATTTTAAAAATACATTCCTAATTCTTTATGTTTGTTTTTTGTTTTTGCAAATCTAACGTGTAATTATGGGAACGCCGCGCCGCCTAGAAATAGTCCCGATTGTTCGGGTCTGGACCTTGGGGTATGACGTGCGTTACGGATGTCGGGTGACTTAATTTACCTTTTAAAATATTACGATCGCCACCTAACAGCAAGTACAAGGCCGCGCTCGTGGAAGCGGCGGCGCTATTGTGCCGAATGATTATGATCATTACTTCGCGCGGTCAGTCGGGAAGAGCACCCAACTTGTTTGCTCAGCGTAAAAATACTTAATACGTCGCATTGTTAGACGCAAATTTGAGTCTATATTACCTAACGTCGGAATGCCTCCAGGAAATTTGAAATTGTCAACGCAATTTGTATTTGTAACGATTGTAATTTTGTTCGCGCTAACAAACGATTTCTGCCCGTTAGAATTTTGATGATACGTGCAATAATAGACACTCAACCTTTTGTCTAAATCGTGTGTCATCAGTCTCTGAAACTCGTTTGTTTGCGTCCCAACGGTAAATTGGTTTAAAATGATACCCTTTATTGGGGATGTCACACGAGAACTATAAAAACCGGTTCACTTCTTCGGTATTATTGAAAATCAGGTGCTTATTTAATAATTTGTTTGAATATCGCGTTATAAGATTTCTCATATTTTATCTTAAACTCTCTTAGTAATGGGATATTATTCTAAACCTTCTTTTTTAAAGACCACACAAATTTAACTGCCCGAGTAATTAATTTTTTTTTCTTGTATTAAAAAAGTATATATTTCGTAAATTTTCAAGTATTCAGCAGAGTGGGTTGTTCAGTTTATTGTAATACCTGAATTTAATAAATAAATTGTGATATTATGGCAGTGTTCTAAAGTAAAGAGTAGATTGTATAATCTTTTTTTATAAAAGGTTATCGGATGCATAATAAAGCAAGTTTTTACTCTCATGCTTTCAGCGTTGCGGCTCCGTTAGCGTGAAATAATCTCCTTGTTAGTATCAAATATGAGGATAGCGACGTTAAATTGAAGTGACAACTGAAGACTGCACTAATATTTATATCACTGATGAAGGGCTTCTGTGTCCGAACCATGTTTGTTTTTTTTTTTAATTTTAATATAAAGTTGGTGTTGTGTATAAAGTTAAACAAAGAAACATTGTTCAATGAATTGTTCAATTCTTTTCCTAGTACGCCCTCGGGATAGTTTTACGAAACGGCACACTTTAAAAATAAATCATCAACCAACGACCGGTTCGTGCGAACCGGCGTAGGGTATCCCTGGGACAATACTATCCTTAATGCGCCCTACCATCAGCTATCGGGCATCAGATGGTCATATTCCACAGATGTAGGACAGCGATGGTAATCGAGCCCCGACCTTGCTCCTCCCCCTGCCCCAGCCCCGCCCTGTCCCCGCTCTGCGCCGGTGTCACTCTTCGATGAATCAGCCATTATCTGCAGTGGTACATCTCGCTCTCAGCTTGCAGGAAATTAGATTTTCATTGCGGTACTGTTATCCAATTTCATCTGTCGATACTGACGACACGGCGTCGTAACCATAAACAAAGAAATTTGGATTCGGTATCTTAGATTCTTCATTTCTTGCCAATTTTTTTAACTAAGCACTAAATGTTACTATAGGAAATACCCGAACAAATTCACCGTATTTGACTCGTCAAATTCAAGATTTTTCGTTTTTTCCAGATATTTATCCTCTCGTCTATTTTTTCGTTTTACACATTCAGCGCGCACGGACACGCATATGGGCATGTCGTGAAATTCTAAAATAACAAAATAATAATAATTTATGGTCGAGATAATGATTTTATTTCTTTGTTATCACGTTAGAGTGATTCCGCAATAAATGAAATTTTAATGTGTTTATTATTGAAGAGTAATAAACGCCCACCAATGCCTGCAATTAATGCTTGATAACCTAGTTTCAATATTTTGATTAAACCACAATATTTTCCAATGTTCATTAAACAACAATAGATTCAAATGTTGATTAAACTACAATATCTCAAAATTCTTCGCTTAAAAATAAAACCCTTAGGCTTGAAAACGTATCCTTGATGTTGTATACAATTACAATAATCAATATATCTTTCCTCAAATCTGGAGCAATTTTATAGTAGAATTAATAAAATCGATCATTCAATTTGATCTTATACAATGGATAAGTTCATTTGAATGCGTCATAAAATATAATAACACTCCGGAGTTTTTATAATGTTTAAAAGACAGGTTGGTTCGTGACTACAGTCTAACTCGACTAGAGTGGCGTGGTGGGCATCGGACAAAGATGTGGCTAGATTTTTAGGCTAACTGTTTTCGTAATTTTGCCTTTCGTGTTTATAAATTCCAACTGTAAATTTTCGTAGTACACAAATTAGTCGGTTTTTGGACGAAGATTCGCTTTGTCCGGGTAGCCAACCGTGGTCCTGTAACGGTATTATTTTCCAGAACGCTGGCCAGAGAGGGACACCTGAGACGCACGCTACACACTCGATATTGTGTACAGAGGTGCAGATATCTCCAACCTTTAAACGTATTCACATTATCTTTAACTGATAACGGTTTAAATTGTGTTTTGTATTAAGTTGCAAAAAAACGACTGAAATTACCGAAGTAATATTGTGGCACGATCAAATCAATCAAAATGTAAAGCCAACGTGAGGAGTCGGAGAAGTCAACGTACGTGCATGAAACGATCTATGAAAGCTGAGAAAGCGGGAGAGTATGTTAGGAAAGAACGGTGTGGTGGTCAAATTTTTCTGCCTACCCCTTCGAAAACACGGCTTGATGGTTAGTTAGTGTTTGTGTTAAGTGTATGTTCATTATTTTATTATCTGCAATTTGGTTTCTTTTGAAAACCATTGTATTTTCATAATACTTATTTCACTTTTCACAAACGAGCTTTGGGTCGCAGATACCCTTCTTCAGTGTAGGAATTTAAACTTTTGAAAATTTAAGTTAAATTTTATAAAGAGGAAGAGTGGCCCGAAACACGATTATCAAAAGTGCAAAAATATATTATAATTTTTTTGAAAACTTATTTAAGTTCTGTATATTAATTTAATCCAATATGAAACAGGCATCGAGGCATTTTTTTGGTTAGCGTTCTTTAAATGTCATTGATAATTTGGCTCCATATAATTTTTTTTTTTTTGTATTTTGCAGGATTTTTCTATCACGATGGAAGTTATTGTTAGATAAAATGAATCGATTCGAAACTCCTGAATCCGAATACAGTGACGTCCGGCAAACTCTCGCTCGGTGTCGGGTTCCTTGGCGGACGGGGGCCCGGGGACCGTGACGTGACATGTGCCATTGTTGTAAGGCGATCCGCAGCGGGAAAACTTTGGCCGGAACGGTGCAATCTCACTCCCGATGTTTTCAAACTATTACTAACCTTAGTTTCCACATATCACAATATTGACACTTAACGCTTTACACGAAAAAAATATATCAGTTTTAATAAATAAGTAATTAGAATATTATCAAATGCCTTAGGAAGACGAAACACATTCCCATAAACTTTAACCGCCTTATGCATATGAACGTATGTGATACGCACACTTTGACTGTACCATTCTGCGCTATCCCGTATCACGTACGCGCTTGAGAAAAAGTAATGTACCTAAAATGTACAAACTTTTAGGGATACGCACGTGTGCCAACAGCACTTGAGTACAAGTCTTCACAAGTATGATCGTTTTACAAAGGGCAAGCGAAGAGTGCGATTGAGTTTTTAAGGTTTCGTAATTTATAAAAATTAAATAACATATATAATAATTAAATTTAATTAATAAGAAACGTGATTTTTTTGCATGTTTCTCAGAAAGTTACCCGGAGGTATGGCGGTTAATAAAACTTCTAGATAACATACGTTTTCATTTGTATTTATTATTTCATATGGAGTTTTACGCCGTTGTTCAAGAAACAATAAATAATTTACCAGCTTATTTATTGTTTCTTGAACAATGATGTAAAACTCCATATTAAATAATTAATATGAATGAAAACGTCTGTCTTCTAGGATGATGATTTGTCTCGCGTTTCTGTGCATATTGCCAGAACTCCTTTGTTAGTTTACATTATTATGATCCTGTATTTTTAAATAATATAACCAACTAATCCTCACACCGCTTGTTCCACAACCAGCTTTAAAAGACAATATTGTAATCAAAAGGAAATGTATGCTCGGGATTCAGAACACTACGATGTTTATATTATACTTATAAACAAATTGGCTTTGGGTATAATCTTTCGCTAAAAGAAGTTGACGATAAAGACTCGTAACATTTTTCGGACTTCACTGGAGTATCTTTAAATTATAAATGTATACACCTGTATCCTCTTGTATTTTAAAAGAGCATTGTATGTAATACAGCGTGAACCCGAGTTTTGTAAATAAATTACCATACGGAATTCGACTCTCCGATGGCTTACTTTTGCCTTGTCATTTGATTATTTTTTTGTTCAAGCGAGAAACTCATTATTGCCGAAATTTGAATGAAGCGTTCGAGACAGGTATGCTATTATTGTGATAATTAAATGATGAATTTAAGATTTCAATCAAGTTTCAGCCATTGCCTCATTTCTGTCTCGTTCTGTCTGCAAGTCACTCCTGTGATTACACTTCCACGCGAGGTGCTCGCTGGTGTAACACGGTTTCATCATCATCCAGCGATTTTAACACCTCGGAAGCGTACACAATTGCAGCTTCTGTCATTCACGGCGAAACAGTAGCTATTAATTTGGTTGCGGAGACGCAAGTTAATCAAAAATGACATATTGTGTACGGTGCTCGTTACACCATTTCGATGTTGAAAAATTATCATGTCGTTTTACATAAATTCAATTTAAACTCACTCTCCATATTAAAGCATACCGTAGAACGGGGATACTTTGCTCCAAAATTGGCTCCACATTTGTAAAAATTGTTTGCATTTTTCAAATACGAGTATTTGGATCTGGCTATAATATTTAAATGAATAAAAGAATTATTGGCTTTTAACTTAGATGATTTGAATTATAAAAATGAGCAGTTAAGTCACGATTTTTAATTTTTTTCTTTTGGAGCAAAGAATGCATTGAAAGCGGGAAACTTTGCTCCATGATTTCTTCAACTTAGATTCGCCTTTATTTCTGCCACAGAGCATTGTTTAACATTACGTTTTTAACATTTTTCCATCCAGAGATATACAGAGTTTAATAAAACCATAGTTTTAGCTATGAATCACATGTATTTTTATTGATATAAATTTTTAACGAGGTTTGATTATGGTTTATATTCAAAATTTTCTAAAAATATTTTAATTTTAAATTTTATATGAGTACCTAATACAAAATCTTACGAATAATTATTAACAACACAATATTTAAATCACAATAAAATTAAAAATACAATAAAGAAATAGGTATAAACCCACTTTGGCGATAAAATGTAATAATATTAGTTAACATTATCTCAGTGCCCCACAATTGGTCCAATTCAGAAATGGAGAAAAATTCTTGTCTTCCAATTTTTTTTTTGGTGGGCATATACTCGTACACCCTTATACATACATCGTCCCATTTGTAAGCCATTTCATCTGCAGACTTTGGCCAACTCCAGCTTTGAATTGACTTTTGCATGGCAGACACAACGGGACCTTTTTTTCTAATTTTGTTATGACACCAGGAAAAACTCTCCTTCGTAACTAAAAACAATATATCTGCCCACTCTCTCTCACTAACAATATCTCTCACAACAATATCCCTCACTAATGGTAGCAATTTGAAACCTGGGTTTTTCTGGACTTTTGGGGGCTCATTTTCCAAGTCACTAAATCAAATTCTATTAATGGAAAACCATACTCTCCCATTAATGTAATGCACTCCGAGAAGTGGGTTTCTTCTTCCTCAGTAAATATTGACGGAAACCCAGGTCGAGACACTGTTTTTTCTTTCTTCGAAAGCCTTTATTCTATTTATAATTGTGCGTCTAGGTATTTTGAAATACTCAGAGGCTTTCCTTTGAGTCAAGACCCCGGATCTTACAGCCAGGAGACATTCTTCCAACTTTTCTTGAGTATAAGCTCTATAATATCGGGAATCTGCTCTTTTTACATATGTTCTGAGCATGATGATCTAAAATAAATACGAAAATTTATATAAATTTTATATTAGGGAAACATTGCTCCTAGAGCATTGTATCCCCAAAACTGGAGCAAAGTATCCCCGTTTTTTTAAATCTTAAATATCTCGGAAACTTTAACAGCGATCTAAAAATTATCATGTCCACTACTATATTATAAAATATCCTTTCAAATTATATATCACTCACCAGGGTCTAACGACTAATGTCCAAGATGTAAACAGATTTTTCCAATGATTCCGTTGAGATTGCTACGAGGTTGTGGTTTATTTGACTGCTACTGTCCAAATGGCTTACCGTAGACAATCAATTCACACGGCAGTTGGTAGAGCAAGATTAGTGTTACCTGATAATATTTTTAGAATCTCTCAAATCTGAGGTGATTACCGGCTGGACGAAATAGAAACTTTTTTTTAGTTTGGAGCAAAGTATCCCCCGTAGGAGCAAAGTATCCCCTTTCTACGGTACATACATGTATTTATGTATCATCTGTGTAATGTTTTAATAATAGGGGTGTCTTTATTGACCTTGAGTTTAATCTTAAATGAACTCTCCGGCCAGAGGTAAGTACCCTCTCGGCTTGTAGCAAATCTGTTAGTCATGACTGTCCGGATCCGTTCCACGCGGCTGGTCCACCGCCGACTCGCGCACAACACCTTTTGCGTGGCTGCGTCTCCCTCCGTCGATAGTAAAGAATTATTATATTGTGAAGCTGCTTTCGCGTGCAATTCCCTTTAAAAAAATCTCCGAAGATCGCGTGCTCTTTGCGGGCTTGTCCTTTATTATCGGGATACTATTTCCATCGTTATAATTTATTGTTTCATTCCTTCTAGAACATCGACAACAGAAGCGTTGGGAATCATTAATTATTATCGGAACAAGTTAAAGTCTAATTCTTATTTCTTTACCACCATAAATATGTTTTTTTTTTATATATATTATTGACTACAATTTTGATATAACACATTATATATGATTTTTTAATTATTATATAATACTGTTTTTTTCTAGTTTTAAGTTTATTTTTCTCAGCATGTTTCGAAGATTTTATACCTTCATCATCGGGAGAATTGTACGATATAAACTCGTAGAGACTATATTCTCGAATGATGAAGGTGCATAACCTTCGAAACATGTCAAGAAAAATAAACTCAAAAGTTAAAAAGAAATGTCCTTAAGTCATTATGGTATTCCACAGTGTTAACGCCTTATGTTTATAAAAAATACACTAATTAATTAAACAACAAGGAACACATTAAATGTAGACTCAACATAACAAGAACATTGTATTTGGTATGAATTAAATTACTAGAAATATATAATATACTATTATTTGAACAGGCCCTTATGATAATTCGGATAATACCGAAATCTGTCGGCAGTTATTAATTATGATCGTCGGTAAAACCAAACAAATTCTAAATCATTTTGTTATGAAGTTATTAAACATAGTTTGTTTTCATTTATTTTCTCTTTTCGCCTTGTATTATCATTCCTTAATTGCTACTTTTGTTATGTTTAATACGATTATGATTTAGAATTTCAATACTGAGTCTTGGGCTTTTTGTATTCTCGTACAGTATTGAATCTTATCCTTTAACGAAGTTAATGTATTTCAAAGTCGTTTTGCTCGCATTCCTAGCCTTATCTAAGATTATCCCATGTATGGCAATTTAACGCACCGCCGACTGTCGCGTCTAACTAGCCTGTCTTGTCTAAAAGAAATCTCTCGAAAGCTATAGTATCGGAGAGTTACCGGATCAACTTTATCTCTCCTGTTGGGGATTTTTTGTGTAGTCTTGTAACATATTGTAATTAATACCTTCAATTCCGCATTGTGCGCATCCAGGGAACTACAGTGTGTTGGGTTTTTTGTTGCTAACAGTTTCCAATGGGTAAATTGCCACGGAGCAATTCATCACCAGATGGTGCTCGCGAACTCTGTTTATGATAACGAGTAATTTAGTTTTTGGATGATGATTTATCTCGCGTTTCTGTGCATGTTGCCAGAACTCCTTTGTTAGTTTACATTTTTATGATCCTGTATTTTAATATTTTAAAATCCAACTAACCCTCACACCGTCTCCCGAAGGGGTAGGCAGAAATAATGGAATGCCACACTGTTCTTTCCTGACATAATTCAGTCGCTTCCTATCATACATTATGTCATGCACGCACGTCGATTTCTCCGACTCCCCACGCGGCCGGTTTTTTAAAATTTGATTGATTCGATCATGCCACGTTTTTCTTGGTCTTCCTCTATTTCTAGTTCTTTTCTTTTTATGTGTCCAAACCATGTAAATGATTCTTTCATTATTTTGTTCATAACACTTTCATTCATATATTTTTAAAGAAAATCTTATGTTTATTGATAATTGAGTATATTTTTCTAATTTTCGTACTTGATTATTAGGATATTCTGTCCTGAGCTGTATATTTCCATTTTTATAATATATCCCGGATTATTTATTCGTCTTTATCATTTATTTTGTTTACGACTTACGCACCGGTTTCGAGAAATAATAGTTCCCACCATGCGATCGAATACAACCAAATAGGCAATGTAATATTTTTACCTTTTTCCGATTGCCACGCATCTGTTGAGTGCTGCAGCCTCCTTGATGATTATAAGTATGACCTTTAATATCGTACGACTCTTTCTCCCGAACTTCCTTTTCACACAGTTGCTCCAGAATAGCCAAATTATCGTTCACGATATTCCCAACCGGCTGTCTCCTAAAGGACTAGAAGCGTTCAAGGTCAATTTAATGTATTTTTTCATTTAAAAAATAATAGATAGTTACATAGTAAACGCATCGTAAATTATTTGATCTAGTTTATTCGAAATCTCGGTTCCTTGATTGAAATATTTTAATTATTTTTAATCGCAATGCTTTTCACTAGCGACCTTCGGTGCAATCGTGTTTTGAAATGTATCCATCATCGTTTTATTAATGAATATATCGAATGATGGATGCCATTAGAACTAGCCGATTTCACTTGCGCTGCGGGCTCCGCGGACGGGTCCGCTTTTATATGTAGCCGGGGCCCCGTGAATTTAACCGTAGTACGAACCTCCGATCGCGGACCTATCGAGACATTGGGCACCGCTTTAATTAAATCAGACACATGTTTTTTTTTATAGCTTTGTGTTCCGCCGAAGAAAGTGCCACTACTCTGGTGGTCGATATTCATACAAGAAATCCAAATAGTAGATGGTGGCAACGGTTTTAATTGCCTTTTTTGTGATCTTATTTTTTGTGTAATTAATATATCATCGAATTTTAATTCTTACAAAAGGAGGTTGACTATGATCGTAAATAGATTTCTCAATGGGTTTTGTAACCGACAGTATTGCAATTCAATAAAATATTATTATTAATGCAAAAAATATAAAAGTACTTACGACTTCAATTCGGGACAACACGTCAGGCGGAGAACAAATTGTATGATTCAATTTAAAGCAAACAGAATACTTTAAAAAAAATAATCAATGTATGTGCGTAGATTAATACGGTTGAATTTATATTTTTGGGTAAGTTATGGTCTCTTATCCTCTTCAACCAGGTTTCGAAGATCGTCCCATCTTCAGGGTACTTGTGTATTGGGTCAGAAGATTACTCTTCAATTGTTTTCAGCAGTACCGTGCCGCCGGCAATATCTAAGTAAATAAAAAGCGCCTAGCTATCAGTAAGCGATACCTTCAGCATCAGGGTTAAAAACTGCCCAGCTCTACAAGCTATCTTCTTCTTCTTTTTGTCCTGTCACACCTTCGTGGTGCATAGGGCCTCAAGGAATCTTCTCCACCCGACTCTATCGCATGCCTGATGCTTAACATCATCCCAAGTGAGGCCTGCTGCCTTAACCTCGTCCTGCAGGGTTCTTCTCCAGATGGCTCTAGGTCTGCCTCGCTTTCTCTTTCCCCCCATAGGGGACCAGTCTAGTGCGCCCTGAGCGATGCAGCCTGGGTTCCGTCTCAGAGCTATCTTACACATCTTATATACCATGGAATGCTAAATATTATATTTTTGAAGTCAACTCATTTCGCTTGTACCCATGTTTAATCGGGACAATTATAAGAACTGTACATGCGAAACTAGTTGGCTTCAAATGTAATTACTGTTTACCATTCTGTGTATAAATATAAAGTGTTTATATTATTTTTTAATACTATATAGACGGCGTGATGTTTAGTTAGTTAATTTATAAATGTTACAGGTTTTTAATCTTTTGACTCGGCTCCGTTTCGTAAAGTATTATACTACTTAAGATATTATCAATCGTCAGTATCGATATCGTCGCACTAATATTTTTCTTTATCCGTTTTTAATGCTCTGTCTAACACCTCCATAAGTACATTGTGATTCGATTTAAGTGTCCCATAAACGGATATCCTCTCCCACGCGCCCACCTGGCGCTGGAGATCTTTAATAATAATGATCGTCCCATCACACCCAGCCATTGTGCCGTACTTACTCCGAGATTATTCTTTTTATTGATGGCTTTCTTTAACCTTTCGAGGCATCTACCCAACGTCTCAATTTCATTTGCCTAGAAAGGTAAGCGTAGACGTCGATATTGAATGTTGATTGAGAAATTCGAGTTCAAAGATTATTGCGGTTTTGACTATATTATATAAATGTGGGTAATGGAAACATTTTCTTGACTCTTTTGGATCTTGGACTTGGACTTGGATCTTCTGGCTTACAGAGGTTCAGCTCATGTGGCTATTCCTCTTACGTCTGATGGGAACATTGTTGGAAGGTGATTTGGTTGGTTGTTAGTTTATTCGGGGGCATGATTTGTGTGGCCCGGAGTGTTCCTCTGAAGGAGAATCGATTTTGGGCGCTTGTGGCGGCTGGAAGTGTTTGGGTCGTAATTAGAGAGGTCTTTTATTGTGGGGTTGGGATGTGAAGGGAGTCCTTTGTAAAAACGTTCGGCAAGTTTCAGAATGAATTCATCTATCATCGGGATTCCCGATTCTAGGTGCAGTTGTGTAATCCTGGTCCATGAAGGCGCACCAAGCGATAAACGGATAGCCTTATTTTGCAGGATTTGGAGTTTTTGTATGTGACTCGAAGCTGCATAGCCCCAGATTGGGGCTGCATAAGTGAAGATCGGCCTTATAACGGTTTTGTATATCAGGAGTTTATTGTCGATGCTTAGTTTACTGTTTCTAGCTAACATTGGGTAGAGGGCTGAGATTGCTTTTGACGCGGCTTTGACTTTATTTGTAATGTGTGGCCTCCATGTCAGCATAGAATCCAAGGTTACCCCAAGGTATTTGATTGTTTTGGTCCAAGGAACGTCTTGGCCGAACATTTTTATGTTGGGAATGTTTGGAGGAATGTGTCTTTTACTGAAAAGGGTCGCTGCGCTTTTACTCGGATTGATGGTAATGCGCCAGTTTCTGCACCACACCTCTAGCACATCGGCCTGTTTTTGCACCCTGCGGGTCGCGAGAAGCGGCCTTTTAGCACTGGAGATGATGCCCGTATCGTCAGCGAATTGGGCAATGTGGGTGTTCTGATCTCGGGGAAGAGGGATATCACTGCAGTAGATGTTGAACAGAGTAGGAGCCATTACTGAACCTTGGGGAACTCCTGCTCTGATAGGGCGTACAAGGGATTTGGCCTTGTTGATTTTGACGCTGAAAAGGCGATCGGACAGAAAGCTGGCTATGAGTTGAATCAAAGGCAGTGGGATGTTTGCTTTTCCCATTTTGTATAACAGGCCGGTGTGCCAGACGCGGTCGAATGCTTTACTGACATCTAGGGAAAAGAAAGTGGTGAATTTGCGCGTGTTAAAGTTTGTGGCAATAAGTTCAACTACACGAAGTAGCTGATGTTGTGTGGAGTGTTGGGCACGGAAACCGTGTTGAAAATCTGGAATGGTAACTCTGTTCGTGAAGTGTTGTTTTGAGTCTTGATTGTATGAGTTCTTTTGGATCTTGCCGAAAGTATTCGCATCAAAAATACATGTTTCTTCCGAATCGTGATCCAAATATTCTATACCGATTTGATTTGTGTGATCCGGACTAATCACCTGCGAGACCGAATTGCTTCTGTCTGTATTCGGAATGTATGTATGTAATAATTTAAAAATAAACCTGAAAAATCATATATTAGCGTGAAAGATGTAAATACTCGTATCATCGTATTTTGTATAACCCAATTGGGGTTTTCCAATTAAATTATATTTAAATAATAATAATATATGATATTAATTCCTTTAGAAAAAGTTGATCCCTTTTTTTGACCGAAACATCATTAAATGTTTTCATTTTGAAACACTCTATTATACGTATAACAATTTATTTTATATGAGATTGTCGCGACAGCTGTTTCGCCAACCTATGTTGGCATCATCAGGTGTTATAAACAACATTTTAGTTGTTTGTAACATCGGATGATGTCAACATAGGTTGGCTAAACAGCTGTCGAGACAATCTCATTAAAAATAATTGTGGTACGTATAATAACTGTTTCAAAATTAAAACATTTAATATGAAAAATTACGTGTTTCTGGTTTTGAGTTGAATGATTAATATCGATTGCACCAAGTATTGAAAACGTGTCAAAATTGTTGGTATTTGTTAGATATAGCAAAATATATTATTTTTGACTAACAATAAGATATATTTATAGCGGGGGCGACATAAATGATATCTCGCATCAGGCTCAGCTCTCGGCAGACCTTTAGACCAAGTGCACCGCGCTCAGATCAGCGTGGGAAGGGCCCATTCCTCATCTTCCATAATGGTCTTGGCTGCAATCAGTACGGGCGGGTTACCGGTACACTCCCGCGACACGTACGCCATTATTAGAACCGGCATCAATATGGCTCGCCGTGATTTATCATCTTCGCTAAATTTATTTCGTCCATCGAGACCTTTGGTTTTGAACCTTTGTCATTCACCGGTCGTATCCTTTGGACCAAAAACAATGAGTAGCCCAGATTTTTTTTTTACATTTGTCATTCAATGTTAATTTTATGTGTTCACTTTGGATTCGGAATCCTTATTCATTTAATTAATTCTACAATATAAAAATCTGAAAAACAATGGTCATCGCTCGAGTCCTTCATATCTATTGATAATAACAACTTTTTTTTAAATTAAAAAATGCTACTCTCGTTTTGATTGTTTCAAAACTAATTGATTGGAAAATGTGGATATAAAATTGTTTAAAAAATATTTTTACTAGTACAAACCATTGGAACAATTTTTGTTCATCATAACGCTCTTATTCCACTTATACGAGTTTCGAGTTTCGTTCCGTTACGAAGATGAAGTATTTTCATTAGAATAATATTTGTGGAACAAACTGCGATTGTTTTATGGATGCTTGAAAATAATTATTGAGTTAGTGTATTTAATTGTAAGTTAATAACTCCTGATATTTGGTGCGAACACATTCGCTCATTTGATTCCGTATTCGTTATTACAATCATTTTTTCCAGTATTCCATATAAGCTAAGAGTGTCGTATAGTGGTGCATTCAATAGAAAGAAATATGGTAGATATGCATATCGTGTTTACGCTCTATGTACATATGACGTTTCGCACGTATGACATTTTGCACTTATGACAATTCGCACACAAATATTAAGGACATGCATTTCTAAAATATAGAATAAAATGGGTAAGCCGTTGCGAATCGTGTCTTTTGCGATTAGCTTGCAGCCTCACCTATAGCAGCACAATAGTACCGAATCTCCTTAGCTGGCTGTGACAAGAATGAGTAATTATGTTAATATCGGCGTTCGTGATTTATTGTACTCTTCCTGCCTATTTGCGTGTGCAATCGAAAGGAAATTGCCGTTGTTTACTGCGCATTTGATTTTATGATTCAATAATTGAAATGCCCACTGTCTATGCCTATGTGTTTCAACCTAAATTCTCCGCTGATGTTCGGCCCATCGCGCGAAGTGAAGTGTGATTTTCTATTCAATTTAAACTGGTTTGTCTCCACAGTCATTAATACCACACTTAAACCGTCAGTTTAAAATAATTATTATTGCTTTTTAATTAACGTTTTCGGACTCTAATTTGCATGAGGTATTTTTTTCTGAGAAAATGTTTTTATTCACAATGCCGCCATTGACCTACTGCTCGTCCAATAATCAGATTGATAATGTTGTTGAACTCGAATTTTATATCGTATTATTGTTTTATTTTGCCGTGTAAGCTTCACAAGATAATGTAATCGTCGATGTTATGTTCTAAGTCGGAGCTGTAACTTTTGACGGGAGATTGCTCTCATTGCTTCGCGCGTAATTGATGATACCAAGTTTTAGGAAATTACGTATTGTAAATTTCGGAGAGAAATTATCTGGCAATTCCTGTCATCGTAAATATTTAACAACAAAGTGTTCCGAACATAGTTTGTAAGTTCGTAATTCTTTAGTGTTAGATTATTTCCAAACAGTTGACAGTGATCAGCCACGATGGACGTTCTATAACTTTATGTACGCCTTCTGTAGATGCCCATCATGTTATACACACAGCTGAGAGTGTGAGATGCTGGTTTTTATTTCATTGCTTGCATAAATGAGATTTTATTATTTAAATCAGTGTGCAAATATTTTTTGCTCGTCAATTATTTTTGTCAAACTCAATGTCAATAATGTAGGTTGAATCAACATGTCAATGGTAACATTTTTGCTTTGTCCAATATTTCTCAATAATTAATTCTACTTTCCAACACCTATGTTTTTATTTACACGCTTTTACCATTCGTATTTATTTTTTAAAAGCAGTTCTATTGCTTCGTTTTAATTTCATATCATAACCAATCAGAAGTTCTCAATCGCTCTTGACGCTTCTAACGAGTTATGAATATGGCTGGTAATCTCGGCATCTGCTTCAGGGGTACTCGTCTTTGCCATAAATCAAACGAATGGTGCCAATGTTCGTTTCGATTTACTTCTTTCTCAACAATCTCTCTGACCCATATATTTTCCCTTCGTGATTATTTTATGGCGATACTATACTTTTATCAAATTATTTATTTATTATTTTACAATCATACAATCAAAAATATTTCCGCATGAACTATATTGAATAGTTGCATTAAGTACATTTGTTTAAAAGTGTACATTTTTAGTATTACTATGTATTATACAATTCGTATTCTATCAGGGAACTGCGTGAATATGTTTAGCTGCATCATAGTGGAATTACTCGCGTTACTCTCGCTGTGTTTCGAAACAACAAGAGCGCGATTGCATCACACCACCGCGGATCTGCGATGTGCTGGACCGTGATAGAGAGATTGGTTCCGGAGACCGGGAGATTGTCCCCTCGTCCGCTTCTGGGAAGGCGGCAGGTGATGAGAGCAACATGACCGCGGCTGATCTGCCTCCCCGCTCCAGAATCTTCCGCGATTAAATTGATTTGACGGACTTCAAGGCGGCATAGTCATCCAAACAATCTATTGACGACTTCTGATATTTATAGCAGCAATACACGACCGCGAGTTCAAATGCGATGATTGTTTTCAATAGTTTAATGGCAAAAATCAATATTATATTGTTGAGTTGTAGCATTCCATAAACAGTGTTTTGATCAATAAAAATGCGTTATGGGTTGCGGTGTTAATGCTTCGAGTGTATAAGGCTATTTTTACACGCCTAATTTTGACGTTTACGTTGTGTAATTCCTTAATTATTATTTTTTAAGAATTATACACTTTTTTCATCTATTTTTTGCATTTCTTTTTTTGAGGTATGTCGAAGGTTTTATATATACCCAAAAAATACAAAAAGTACCCACACGTTTTTTTTGTTTTTTTTTTCTTTTTGTAGACAACAGGTCGTTTGAACCCAATTACTGTATAGAGATTATTTTTAGCTATTATATTGATGATTCACATGACATGTGATAGGTAGCCAGTCTATCGCCATTTTATTGTCACATGAATTCTACACCAGATCAAAGACAGTGTGACAATCACACTGCCATCGCCAGGAATCGAACCCGGGACCTTCGGTATGGAATTCAGAGCTCTTACCACTCTGCCACGAAGGTCGTCTTGATTTATATTACACATAATTTATAATTCGAATTATTTAGGTCGTATTTTGCGATTGAGTCTAACCTCGCCTAAAATATTTATTTTCCTAGTCATCCGCGAGTGATCGATTTTTTTTACTGCAAAAATAAAAAAATATAAATAAGAATTTCGTTCAGCTCCCAGATAAATAATCGCCATTTTATGTCCGTTCAGACATCAATGATGCAATTAAGTCCACCCAACTGTGGTTGATCGATTCGAGTCAATAAGGTGATACCATTTTTTTTATTACACAATTCGTTTCCTTTTGTCGATAGTTCATTATCTTACTCTTAGTTTATTTATAATAAGCAACAATATTTTAATTTCAGTCATCTTACAATATGTCTCAGCTGTTAAACAATAATTATCGTTGTGTGCGAACGATTTGACATTGAGGGTGTGGCCAGAGAACGAGTAATTTAGATAACACAGTTAAAGATATTGGACAAGTGCCTACTTTATAATGTTTTATCGATACTCCTACATTGTGTTCATAAAGTTGTTATTAAAAAAAGATATATTCTAATAATGTACATTATATAATATAGCAATATTATTTGGTACATTCCCTCACGAAATTAAAAAAAGTACACATTGTAAAATGTCAACATCTTAAGCTTGAATAAAAGCTGTGATTTTTTAAATACGTCAAACAAACAAAACAAAACAAACAAGCCATCACGCCGTTTCCCCGTAGGGGTAGGCAGCGAGAATGGACCGCCACACTACTCTATCCTGGCAAACCTCTCTAGCTTCCTCCACATTCATACAACGAGTCATACACGCACGTCGATTCCTCCGACTTCTAACATGACCAACCTTTAAAATTTGATTAATTTGGTCATGCCATGTTATCCTCGGTCTGCCTCGACTTCGTACCCTATTTACATCATTAAATCGAAAACGCGAATTTACACTCAGGTGTAAACATAACTGGTAGAAATGTTTTTATTTGTTACAGAATTTTCTTCATACCACATATCATAGTTACGCTAATTAAAAAAAAAAAAAAATCAATTGAAGATTTTTTATCATTTGTTAAATAAAACCTTATTGTTCTTGCTTAAGACTACTTATTGTGGTCGCACTGTCTAACGTTGGGATATTCACTCATATGTGTATACGAATATGTTTTAATATCGGGTTAGTTTTATAGTTTATTGCTATAATGTCCATAATCTCCATTATTTAAATGCCTAATAAATATATCGAAAAGAGTTGATGATTCGAGTAGGTCTTCATTAGTAGCACTTACCGAAATGACTTAACCTAAATGTAATTGAGTACGCAATATTGGTTTAAACTTATTTGTTTTATGTGGTTTATTTACAGTAAGAACGATGGCATACTATGCATTTTGTTAGGTTTTCTTTCGGCCTCCTATATTTTATTATTCCCCCCTTGGCCTGTTTGATCTTTCATTCGTTTCACTTTACCAGAAGATGCACTTTGAGCGGCATTTAACCTGGCTATATCCTCTTACGTTACGTAACGAGCAATGAGATTATCTTCGCTGGACCGAGATGTGAGGCAGACGTTAATTATGACTACAGGGTTAATCTCCTCTAGATGGGGGCCCCCTCACTCCAGACTGCCATGTAGCAGATAGCGGCTGTACGTTTACGTTCTCCGAAGTAATGTTTATCGTGTGAAATATCGTTTATTCTCTTTCAAAGAGGCGTAAATTAATTTCGTTCGAATTACTAGAAAACTTTTTTTTTTCTTTAAAATTTTGACCTACAAATCTGTGAAACACTATCAATGTTTTATTTTAATTTTGCAGTTTTGCTTACACGTAGTATTATAATTTCGTGGTTTTTTTTAATGAAGATTTTTACTAAAAAATACATATTTATATAGTACCTACACATGAACGAAGTAGGAAATCTAAGAAAAATTTGCACGACCAAATCACTTACATCGGCCGTATAAAAGAGGGTAGAGGTCTATCCTCACTGCCTGACCGTCAAAATCAAGGGTGCGATTGTTTTAAAAAATGTTATTTCAGTTTTTAAGTATACTTTTTTTTTTTCTTTCGCGAGATAGCAATATAGATACACTCAACACATACGAGATATTTTTCGAGATACGCCTTGATGTAAGACAGGCGACGATATGTGAGAATTGTATTACAGCGACGCGAAGGTCTTATGCAATATCTATCGAAGTATTATTCAACCTGTATTTTGATTAGATGTGTCGGACTATCATCAAATAAACCTTTGATTTTTTTAAATGTCAGTGTATATGTAATTATTTTACTGTATCGGTACACCAGTACACCGAGACTCAAATGTGTTTACTGCGTATGAACATGAAGAATCTACGTTATTGAAATAAAAATATTTTTAGATTATGTCTACATAAAATATTCATGTTTTGTTTATAGAAAAATGTTAATTTACTTAGAATTTCTAGTACCAACTCTTACACACGTAAGTCAGGTATGGTATGGATCTGGTAGAAGGACGAAAGTAATTATGACTGATCAACGAAAGGACTGAACTACCGAAGTAATTATGACTGATCAATGATCGGACGAAAGTAATTATGACTGTTCAATTCAGGTTTACATGCTATGATATATAAATGATATCACTATGAGGAATGTGTATAAATGTTAAATAATGTGTGACAAAATGAAATGTCAAGCAGACAGTATCCACCCTTATATAGGGTCTCGGTCATACGAATAATGGGGAAGGTATGGTTAATTATTTGGTTGAAAGCATTGTACATGGGGATGAGATTACAATCTATGTGTGTTTAGACGATTACGATCTATGTGTCTGTAGAAGTATATCTGGCAGTCCAACCGCATGATGATTAATTTGTTAACTAACTAACCATCATACCGTTTCCGCGAAGGGATAGGCACAGAGGATAGACCGCCGCACTGCTCTCTGTCCTGATGTACTTTTAAGATTCCTTTACATACATACATCGTAACACGCACGCTCGTCGATTTTTCTGACTTCGAATGTGGCTGCATTTTAGTAATTGGATAATCTGGTCATTCCTCGACTTCTTTTTTACATTCACACTGCTTGTATATTATTTTTTACCATCCTCATTTCATCCATTCATTTCACATGTCTAAACCATCTAAGTGGTTCTTTAGTTTATCACAGGTATTTATTTTTCTCTGTTAGTTGACTTTTGTATCTTGCTAGACATTTATTATTAATATGAACGAACAATTTGGTGTCTAGAAGTTTTATTATATTTATGGGAATGACATGTTTCAACTTTCTAAGGCATTATTTATCAAATGAATGAAAGTAAAACATGTTATTCCCATAAAATATAATAAAACTTTTATAAAATAGACATTTTCATTCATATGAATTATTTTGAAAATTATATTTTAACAATGTATATGGAACTAAAAATAGGGAAAGACCAAGGAAACCGTGACAGGATCAAATAAATCAAATATTGAATGTCGGCCATGTGAGGAGTCAGTCACGCGCGGACATGACACGATGTATGAATTATCATTATTATAATAATAAACGCGAATGTTTAATGGTTTTACTTGATTTAATTCATATAATTACTTAGATAAATAGCAATTACAAATTTGTTTCGCCTTGCGAGGGCATTTTCAAAAATAGTAACTGCTATTCATATAAGTAATTATATTAATTAAATCAAGTAAAACCATTAAACATTCGCGTTTATTATTATAATAATTATAATGGAGTTTTATAAAACAAAAACCTCAACAGTCAATAAATATGAATTATCATTTTGATGAAGCGAGAGAAATATGTCAGAGAAGAAAAGTGTGGCAATCCATTCTTTGATGGTTAGTTAGTTTAATTATTTAGTATGTAGTTTTGTAGAAGAATCTATTATCCATCTTTTTCATATGATGAAGAGATGAATACTGTTCAGATCCATGTCCTCTGCCGTTTCCTTCCAGACCATTCCGCGAATATGCTGACCCTCGTTCTCGCACTCGTTTGATACGAAGCGCAGCGATGATCCGCGAGCGGGTATCATGCTCCCCGCCGCGCAGCGCTCTATTTGTAAAGCGTGCTGCTCGCTGCACGCTCCACATATCCGCTTTGTCAACGATCGCAATTACGGCGGGCTCTTCCGTGTTTGGTAAATTGATCGTGATCTATACATATCTTTCGAACCATAGTAGGTGAATTTTTTTTATGAATTTCTATTTATTGATGATATTTTTTAAACTTAAATCTTATCACTATTACTCTAACAATTGACCAAAACCTGCATACACCTGCGGGGAAACGGTGTGATGGTTTGTTATTGTTCTTCTTCTTCTTCTGCTTTATTTAGGACCGTGTCCTGTTATTTCTCGGAGCCTGTTCCTGGGATGCAAATGTCCAACTGTCTCGCCATCTTTTAGGTGGTCTTCCTGCAGGTCGATTTCCTGTTGGTACTTTATTTGCGGCTATATTTATCACTCTTTCAGAACATGCTCATTCCACCTGATCTTTTCCTCATCGCACGACATCTTCCACATTGCAGATCTTTCTTATTTCAGAATTTCTTATTCTGTCTCGGAGTGTCGTTCCCGCAACGGATCGGAGAGTCTTCATTTCTGTGGTTCTTAGGAGATTTTTTGTTCTGATGGTGTCAGCTCTCGTTTCTATTCCATATGTCATTATAGGACGTATACATGTCTTGTAGATTCGCTTATTCATGTTTTGTGTGAGTAGTTATTATTGTAATTATTTAAGCAATGAATTTTCTTTTTAATTATAATATCTTACAACTTTTCTACGATGATAAATATACTATTTTATTGGTATACTTTCAAATAAACTTTTTCTGCTAGATTCCATGGAATATATTCTATTTTTTCTTATTGAATCAGGTTTACATGCTTGCGTCGCGTCGTGAGAAAAGAAAAATATGGTTTTACAGATGGAAGTAAAGAATTGCAAAGAGTATAAATGTTTAAGCAAAGGAAGTATTCTAAGATTAAACATTGTAGTGGCAGTCCATCTTTCCCCTTATCTCTTCGGGGAAATAGCGTGGTGGTTAGTTATTTGATGGGTAAGGTATGATATAAGGTGTAAAAAGGTTCTTGCAAGATATTATCTAATGAACAGTTAAAACAGACGCCATAATGTATCCTTTCCTGGTCTCGGCTGTCTCTTGTAACCCTTCTACGGTTGTATTTTATTCCGTCAACTTTTTTCCCCCTTCTACAATGTCTTTCCTTTACAAACGGATAAATCGACATATCTCGGTATCAATGTACATATTGCTGGCGGAGAGGAGAAAGGTATCGTCAGTCGAAAAAATATACCAAATAGCAATTACAACATCCCAATAAATGTTTTCTTATTTTATTTCTCGAGAGAAAGTTTATGCTATTGAATCATATTTTAAATCAAGCAGAACAGACGAAACAATTTGTGTTACATGCCGTTAGCGGGAGACTTTTGATCTGCCATATTTTTATTATTCTCCATGTAGAATAGTTTCGATGGTATATAATTTCATTTAAGGCTTGTTTTTAATACGAGGATTTTCTCAAATCAAAGAATATATTTTTATTTTCTCGATTTAGGCAAATGAAGATGAAAGTTTTTGACTTTTGAATACTTGATATATTGTAAAATACGATGAAATCGTTACTTAACTTTTTACATTGGCATGTCTTCCGGAGATTAAGAGTAACTTTTCGGGAGTGTCTCGGTTCGGCGGTTTCTCCAAGGTCCTATTGGATAATGGACGATGACTCCTCGTCAAGGGGAGCCTGTCCTTCAGATCTAGCCGCGATATTATTAATCTCGCTTTTAATTTTGATGTCTCGAATCGGCTGCTGGATGTATTACGCGGTTTTTCACTCCTTTGTTGATATTGACCTCGAGCGTTTCCTCAATTCTCTCGAACCGAACAAATTCATAAACGTAATAATGATTTCTCGCTTACTTAGTTCATACAGTATACAGCGTGTTTAATAAGTCTTCTATTTAATATTGTTTTAATGTAGAATTTCAAAAAATACTTTGTACGATAAAGATTATCATGTTTGAATAATTGCGACAAAGGCTTGGCGACCCAGAAAATCCATGTCCAAATGATTCGAAATTATGCACTTCATCATAGGCGCCAAAGTTGTGAGGAATGAGATTAGTCGGACGACGTGAGATCTCCTGGTTACAAGACCTACGGGATGATGAGGTTAACTTTTTGCCGATGCCTTAAGGCTAGATATTTCCCGGATTGTAGTAGTCTACTGGATTTTCTACCTTTGCGCGGAGATACCAGTAGTTTTACAATAAAGAGTAAGCAAACGGGTCTTATAAACCAACATAATGATTATTACACGGATCAATTCATCAGAAAATATTTTATCAGTAGTTTCTTACCATATACGAGTATATCATTACATCGATATAACATGCAAGTCGTAATAAACAGCAAATGTTTTTATTTATTCAATAGTGGTTTTTTGTATGAATGTTATTTTTAAATCTGAAATGTTTGTCTCGTCATGATAAATGTCTGTCACGCGAGATATTTTGGAATAATTTTAATATTTTATATCCGTTCATTACTTTTGTACACTGCTTATCGTTTCGCCAGCTTGGTAGCTGCCGAGCCCAATTAATGCAGATGATATCAGCGAGTTGCTGCGGGTATCTGATATTTTTATCTGATAGGGTATAATTAATAGGATTGCGGAGAGTGAACTTTTTGTTGATCTTCAATGTATGCTGACTATCACGTGTAGTTCTGCGCACAAGTGTTCCTCTTTGTTAATTGTATTTTTTTATATACACAAAACATCTTTATAATTGCAAAATAATTACCCATCTTAAATACTGCAAGGCACAAAGATTAAATCTTCCTGGGAAGTTGCTTTTTTTTTTATCAACACTTCATGTTAAATTATTCTTGAATGTTGTTGATGCATCAAGCCAGGGAATTACTACTTTGTCATTCTTCTTTGAATTTTTTATCTTCCACAAGAATTAATTAAATCTTTTTAGATTAGTTTTTTATATCTCACCTTTTCCCGCAGTATTATAAAGACCAGCAAAACTTAAGTGAAATATTGTTCAGCAGGCAAGGGAGTATTTAGAATCAGAATACGTAGTACTACGTAAAATGGGAGAGATAATTTCCAACCGTTACCGCAGCAATAACTAAGGAGGAATCAATTGTAGCTCGGAGCCAGATAGTTGAATATGAATAAGTTTTTGTATTGTTAAATAATAACAATAATAATAATAATTAGGCCAATTTGTATAGCTCTATATAAACTCATTTTGAAAGGTTAGATCTAAAATCGATCGGAATGTCAATCGTCTAAGGTGTGCAGGGAGCATATTCCTGGCTGACGGACCTGCCACCGCGAAAGCCCGTTCTTCGAAATTTGTCTGGGGGCTGCGCTTTGACTCAAATAATCTGCCTATTGCCGAGGAGTTTGCTGATCGAAGCTTAGATTGCCGCAAGTTAGGGCTATCAGCATCACAAATATCAGATCAAATAGGCTGCTGGCATTCCGTGAAGCGCTTTAAAAATCGTCCAGCATAGTTTATATTGGATTCCTTCTGGACACTTGACCAAGTGAAGATCTTTAAACTAACTAACTAACCATCACGCCGTCTCCCCGAAAGGGTAGGCGGAAAGAATGAACTGTCACACTTTTACTTATGCGGCACTTCATCCTTCTCTTTTCGCCCCGCGCGAGACTTGATGTGATGGGTTGCGAACCTCATCGCCACCAATAGGCATCATGAAGATCTTTATGTTATGGTTAATTTGAATCCGCGACAGTGTTGTTAATTTTCTTTTCCTTTTTTCAGGAGTCGGGCGCCGCAGCACCAACAGATGAAGATGACTCTGGTCGAGGTGGCAAAAGGTAAATTTACCATAAAATTTTAATGAACGACAAATTAATTGTTTAGTTTCGTGACTGGTGCTCATCATTCCCAAGCGAAATATTATTTTCCGTCAGCCGGATTTATTCCAGTGTTTTGTGGATAATAACCTATTTTATTATCGCGTTATCGTAACGATTTGTGACTAACAAACCGAGAAATTAACAGCAAAAAATATCACAACCGCACAGTGCAAAGTCTATGTAGTTTCAATCTCCTTTTAGACGTAAAAACTTGCCAATTCGTTTCACGCTCATTCATTCTTTCGAAAACTGACGATTTCTTTAGTGAGTTTGGTCTTAGAACTAGTTTCTAATATCGACACTACACCTAAAAGGATTGTATACGATGCAAATGTTTACATATATCTAAAACATTGTTGGTGCAAGAAATATATTATGTACTCGTACAATAGTTATTGGCCAAACAAATTAAAGTATGCATCCCACAGTAACATACTTCGAATGCTTATTATTCGGTCTGTCATTGGAATTTTTTAATACTGTTATACTGATCGAGCCATTATTAAGTATTTTATTTCTATAAAGGTAACTTCAGATTTTTTTATGTATTAAATTTGCATAATATTTCGAGAACTCTCTATTTATCTGTATGTATCAGGTCTGGAGTACGAATGTCGCCTCAAGTGTGGCTAAACTTAAATCGTCTTTTGTGGGACGTGGACTAAAATGAGGTATTGTTTTTTTATCCTGATAGATATCTCCGACAGAACCAGCATAGATTGTTTTACGTACCGGCTGCCAGAACCAACCTGCCTCTGGTGACACCAATGGGAAGAGCAATCAGTCAGTTGAACATGACCTCCTCGGAAATCGACGTCTTTCTATCTCCGACAGAGCCAGCATAGATTGTTTTACGTACCGGCTGCCAGAACCAACCTGCCTCTGGTGACACCAATGGGAAGAGCAATCAATCAGCTGAACATTATATCCTCGGAAATCGACGTCTTTCATATTAGTGAAAGTACGTTCAGAAGGCAAATACTCTTGATATTAGAGAGTATTTCGTCTTCCTACAGTCGAACCATCTCTCATGCGTTCATGGTATTATTTATTATATTTCACCTGTTCTCAATAGATGTCTTTTACCTTAATTTTGTTTGTTAAGTCTATTAATAAATAAAGTTAAATTAAATTTAAAGTGGTAGTGGAATGGAGACTCGTGAAGATACAATAAGTAGAGAAAGACCCCCGCACGATAGTCTGATGATGTAAGGAAAATTGTTGGTGACTGGATGCAGTAAACACATTACAGGAATGTATTGATAATATATGTGAGGTCTACGAGTATGTCCAGGAGTGAACGAAATCGGCTGTATGAGTAAAAAAATGTGTGTATCGGTAAATATACATTTTCTTCATTATATTGCGAAGCTATTAACCTATTGTTATTTATTACAATGTCTTATAGAATCAATGTACTTATTTTCAATGCTTAACCCTTAACGTACCGTGTCCAAAACAAAACGCTCGCTCCCATGTGGTAAGTTCAGTTTACCGCTAACTTTATCTAAATATCAAGCATATGACTCGATGAATCAAAATTTAATTTATGTCATCTTGTAGGGAATTTCATTAGGAATAGATCGATATCTATAACATACATGGATTATTTGAAAAACATATCATTATTAATTTTTTTCTGGAACCATGCGATTTCTGATATGGAATGCGTCACAGCATACGAGCAACTGGACGCCAAGTATAAACTTGTCTGCGCGCCGCAGCCGGCGGGGCGAGATTTTACGTATGATAAAGGCACCTAGGCAAAATGTATAGTACGTTCAAGACAACGAGTACGTATTAATATTTGTCCCTTTTGGTAAAGTGTTAATATTTTCACAGTTCTGATATTATTAAGTTGCGTTCTGCGTTTCCATCCACAGTCGGTATTATTACGTACCTATTGAAAAAGCCAAAGATATAATTTATAATACGTTCAAAACAGCGAGTAAGTATTTGTCACTTTTGATAAAGTTGTAAATATTAGCAAAACAAATTCTACCTTAACACGAATGAAGGTGAGGGCAGTCTTAGAAAATATTTTTTTTGGGATGAAGGAAGTAATTTTTTGCTTTTTTTTTTATTACGAAATATTGAGAACACTTCAATGGAGGATTACAATTTTTTTTATAATATTAGGGTCCATAGGTTTTAAGAAAATCAACTTTAAATTGGCAGTGGAAACTCAATTGACCACATGGCAACGCGACTGTTAATGAGATCCTGGTTAGTTTAAAGTTAATGTAACTACCATGTTATAAGCTTGGTCTAATCCTTTCAAAATAATAGGGATTTAATTATCTTTTTTTCTTATCTCTTGTTGAACCTTAATAACACGTGGACCTTGTTCACTATTCCTATTTGACAGTTCATTGATGTTTGCTTTTAGTTTTATGGTATATCACACCGATTACAGTACTATCGGGCGTGTTCTCCGATAGATAGGCTTTTACAGCTCAGATTTGTTCACCGGAACCTTGAATGTACAATGAGGCCCATATTGATATTATTACTGTTTGTTTACATTACAATATTTACCATTGAAAAATATCGATAAGTGAATATTTCCTGTAATTGCCTTTTACCTTCACCTAATTTGGTCATTTGTTTGTAATATGATCTTACGTGTGCGTGTGCTCTATTGTTGAAGTTCTTTCTGTCGCTGATATTATTACAGAGATACTATTCTAGTACCCCAATCTGCTCATAAATAAAATAGTTTCCTGTTTCTCGGAACCTTTGCACTAACGTAAAACCATTTTTGTTATAGACGGTAGTATTTACTTTAGTTATTTTCCGTTTCCCCGCGGGGGTAGGCAGAGAGAATGGACCGCCACACTACTCTATCCTGGCATACCTCTAGTTTCCTCCACATATTGTACATACAACGAGTCATACACGCACGTCGATTCTTCCAATTTTTAAAATGAATAGCCTTTAAAATTTGATTATTTAAATCTTATAATGTATTTTGGAATCCATCCCAACCTTTTGTGCTTTAAAACTCTGAAAATGCTTGACGATTGCCTGTACAATCACGTGCTTTTTATTTTTTTAAATCTGCCGATTTTATTTAGTTTATAGGTTCATCTTTATATTATTTATTAAATATTTAATATTGTTGAGAACGTCTAGTTTCTAATAGTTAAAATTATTTTATGCGAGTAACATGTTCCGATTTACTGTGACATTTAAAAATATTATTTAAATCTTATTTATTGTTTTTTTAACATTTGATAATGCCTTAAAAAGGCGAAACATGGCTTTCCCATTTATTATTATACATCTTTTGAAAAACAGACCTTTTCATTATTATTAAATCATTTAAACCGTTGAGCTGAGATGATTGACGCCCTTGATATGATCAATTCATAAAAATGGCGCCCTATAAATCATTAAATTTATTATATGATTAATGCCCTAGCAAGGCAAAGCATGTTACTCTCCTTAAATATAACAACAATACTTTTAGTCGTCATAAAGGTATTAATCATTTGGATCAGTCACGTAACTTCTTCATATTGTGTTCATGGTTAATAATTTAAATAAAGAACATAAATGAATCGGAATCGGAAAACAATATTAAATTAGGAAGGAAGAATTCCGCTTGTACTCGCTGACACTTGCATTGTTAAGGTGAAAGAAGTAGAAATGTATAATATATTCATTATACCCTTCAAAATTCTATAGACTCGGTCCTCTTGCTGGTTTTGTACCAGTTGATGTTAAAAATTTGTTCTCAAGCTGCAAATGTGCATTGTTTGTGCCATAATCCTGATTGCACTTATCTGCACAATGGCCGATTGTTAGCCGTTTTGAGATGAGCAAGAGTATCGCACTGATTATGCCGGTTCCATTGTGTCTCGTCTCTTTAGATGGAAATGATCCTCATCAGACATGTGTATCCGACATGGTTTATCGCATCCATCTGACGTGGGCTCCTTATTATTTAAATTTACCCATTTAGCCCCGACTGTTGCACGAAGTTTAAGGTCAACCCGCTGCACATTGGTTCGTTTCAATACCAAAAAGTAATCTCCCTTCATTTACTAGACTCTAGTGATAAGTTTTCTGAAATAAATTGAAACATAAAACCTTTTTTTTTGTAAAACATATGTTTTATTGACGCTGGTTAATTTCCCCGATTTCGGTAAGATTTATAAAAATCTGTTCATATATATTTTTTTAACTTTAGGCGTGACAACCCTAACACCGGGATTCTATAATGGCGAATTAAAACCCTTTTTTTTTCACTTTTTGGTTTATTTTTTCGACATGTTTCGAAGGTTTAGTTCTATATCATTCTCCCGATGATGAAGGTGTAACTTCAAACATGTCGAAAAAATTAACCCAAATCCAACATCAAAAAAAAAATCTTAGATTACTGATACAGTCATGTGATCACTTCTGATATTATCATTAAAATCTGATTTAGCATTATTAAAGTCTATATCATAGGTTCCCAACGAGGGTTGTACCGCCCCCAGTGGGCGTTGGAGCTTTCCACGGGGACGTTGGCGAGTCTATAGGCAAATCGGGGGCGTTAAGGGCATTCAAAGGGGGCGGCCGTGATGAAATTCGTTAATAATTAATATGAATGAAAACGTCAGTTTTCTAGAAGCTTTATTATTTTTTATGGGAATGACATGTTTCGTCCTTCTAAGGCATTATCAAAAAATCAACATTTGATAATGCCTTAGAAGGGCGAAACATGTCATTCACATAAAATATAATAAAATTTCTAGAAAACTGACGTTTTCATTCGTTTTAATTATTTAATATGGAGTCTTGCATCATTGTTAAAGAAACAATAAATTATGTAATTTGTTGTTAAATTGTTTAAGAAATTAAGTATCATTCAATCTATATAATTTTTTTTTTGTATTTTGTTTTCGCGTAAATATGCAATAAAAAATTGAAGGAGAATTAGGTATACATATTCTTAATTCGGTTCAATGTATTGGTGACAATTCTTTGCAAATTGGTAAGCAAACACGCGATGTTTTGATAGATATATAGACAATGTAAAACAATGTTATAATATTTGGTATAACAGTTATGGGAGAGGGGGCGTTAGTTTTTATTTCTTGTAAAGGGAGCGGTTGTCCAGAAAAGGTTGGGTACCTATGGTCTAGCTTATAAGAATTGGTATATTGTGCGCAATTGCGACATACAATTCGCGTAGTACTGTCTGTGTATCCGCCTCAGTTCGTCTCCCATCCTCGCGCCCGCGTGGCTCGTTAGGCCGTCTCAGTCCTGTGTGACTTATTGCTCTTGTTAGGGCCGGAGAAGACGCGTCCTACGTGTCACATCCTCCGTGACGGGTCGTGTTATCATCCTTGATCCTCCCTGAATTTGAATTGTTAATTTGGCTTGCTGCCTAAATAAATTAACTTGTTTATTGGACACGTATATTGTCAGCTCCTTATTTGCATGTCACGATGCTAAATGAATCACTTGTTGTGTTTTGTCCATTTGAATACGCAGGTTGCGCAATATGTGTAATTACAGAACCTTCCTACAAATAAGACGCAGACGAAAACGTATTGATTTTTTTTCTCGTTTTCTCAATAAACTTTTTATGAGATTTTTGTTTACACATATATCAACATATTCTGTATTAATTAAATGTCGCGCGGGAAGTGGTAATAAATCTTAATTAACGTATCTATGAGGTTTGCGGATTGAATGTTGTCTAATCGAGTACCGGAGGAGAGAGTTATCTAAATATTAGCATCCAATATTTAGTTATCCATCTCTAGTGAAACTACCCATCACCTGCATCCGTTCACTTTCTAAAGGTTAGCCATGTTTAAAGCGTGTGGCCGTTGGTATACCTACCTATTACTCAAAATTATCTTAAGAGCCGCCTTGCGATTTTGCCACTGGCTAAAATAATGACATTAATTACCTACATCCCGTGAAAGCGCCTGGATAAACCTGTAAAAGTTCATAGTAATCGGCGTACCTTCATTAATACAAGTTAATTTCAAACGTTGCTTTATCAAACCAGTTATTCTGGTTCTCGGAACATTTTGGCATATGATGATAATGTTTACTCCGTTCGAATATTCCCATTCGCTCGACTCCATAATTTAACAAGTTTTTATTATTTTTATAATAGTCATAACACGACTGTTAATTTTTATATTGCCCATTGAATTGTACGTTGGGAGTGGAGTTTTGTCAATGCTACGCCGTTTCAGGCATCACACACCCGTAAACGTAATTTTAATGAAGGCTCCGCACTCCGCACACTTTCTATTTCTATTGTCATCTCCCGGTACCGGCGTTCCAAACACGAGTTATTCCACGGTATGGAATATTAAAGAGAGTATCCGAAAGACATGTCCCGAATGCGATCATTAGCGTTTCTCTTCTCCTGACAATAGAGGAGTGACATCGTTTAGCCGAGTCGCTGTACCGTAATGGTTCGTTCTTTACTCCCAAACCGCACTTGAATATGATTACAATACGATAATGACAACGTTTCGGTCGCGATTGTTTTCTTCGTAGAAAGTGCCTTTCCTGGGCGGGTGATTGATTCGGGCTCCGGGGGAACACTGGCAGGGATATTAGCATCTCGTCAGGGGCCAGTGAAAGTGTCCGCCGCGGTAATGTGCTCGAATGATTGATTAATCAAACTTGCGTGAAATATTTTGTCTTCGTCATTAAACACTCTTCCATTCATCTATTCGAGAGTTCAAGTCACTTAGCGATACGAACAGGTTTGGCTTTATCGCTTTGATTTATGTTGTTCTGATTACCTTGACTTATTTAGACAATTAAGTTTTAAGCTCTAATTCCACTCCACGCTCCACCAGCTAATGCCGGTCGATTTATTCCAACTTTCCGGTGCCAATTGATCACTTTTACTCCCTCTGGTGTGTTGATTGCTTTAATCTTACGCCTTCGTAGACTTCAGTAACTGAGCGAAACTGGAGTAATAGTATTTCTTGGTTTTCTCTGTTACCTAAGTATGAATTATATAGTAGTTTACTTCAGGATGACAAGTGATTTGTGATGTGTTGTGACGATCTCAGAATACAGTATCATTTCGAAACCAAACGCTTCTTATAACAGCGACAAAAATTATTTCTTAATTTGAAAGGAGAATTTTAAACACTGTATTAAACACTTTATTTTAACATATAATCCATGTTTAATCCACTTTAATAACCACTATTTAGAATAATTCTATCCTTCCAAATTAAAAAGGTTAACAAATTCCACAGAGTTAATGTCTCAAAAAAGTATTTTATTTGTTGAAAAATGGTTTTTAAACTTTGTCAACAACACGAACTTTATTAAAAAAAAAATACCAACATTTTTCAATGCCCTTCGACAATATTTTGTGTATACAATATAAATATTTAAACAAAATTTTCATGAATGTGGTCAGTTTTGACAGACTAAAATGATTTTTTCGAACGTTTATGACTAACTAACTAACCATCGCGCCGTTTTTCAGGAGGGGTAGGGAGATAGGATGGACCACCACACTGTTCTATCCTGACATAACTCTCGCGCCTCTTCTACATTCACATATCGTGACATGCACGCTCGTCGATTGTTCATACTTCGATCATGGCCCCCTTTCAGTAATTGATTTATTTGGTCATGCCATGTCTTGTGACTTCTTTTGAATAAATCTAAAATATTATTGTTGTTCTTGTTGATTCATTATTCAATGAATCCGCAACACAAAGTTATGGGGAATATTGAAGTAATTTATTTGTATTTATGCTTCATTCTAACTTATAGATTGTGTTATTTTGAAATGAATACTTATTATTTTACTGATTTTATGGTGAAAATAACCGCTTAATAGAAGTACCGTTGATCCAACAGCATAGCCAGCAGGAAATTTATGTATTTATCGTCATGTTGCGAATGTTTATTCCGGCCATTTTGGAATAAAAAAAATACAGTTAATGCGAGATGAACTGCGGACAACGGTTATGGTAATAAGGACGTATACGCGTCGATCTCCTTTGTCCTCGAATAGCGGACAGCATCCGGGTGGGACGGGATGCTGGCTGCCGGGGGAGGAGCAACGGGCTGGTGGAGTCTCTGGATTTCCGTAATTCCCTCATTATGTCTTGGAATCGCGGGAATCAACGTGGAAATGCGGTCACTCTACACGGTGCTCCGAAAACACATTTACTTGGAGATATGTGTAAGTTATATTGAAATGTAAATCTGCTTTGAAAAGTACTGACTTCGACATTTTGTTATGCTTACGATTCTTTATAAATATGCTAACGATTCCTGATTAGTAGTCTCACGACTTTCTTTTCTAAAATAACGCAATATTGGTGTCGTGCTTGCGGGCTAATGTGCGTGAAAATACCATGCGAATACTGGCCAACTCGCTGGCTATTTTTTCCTCACCCATGAGTCACCGGGTCGTTAATACGGCGAACAAAGCTCTTTTATACTAGAAGATTTTATCTCGTGTGTTTGATTGATGGTCTTTTTTTCAAATCATTTATGATAATATATGCCCTACTTTGTGCTCATCCGTCATTCAATCGAATGTTTGTCTCGGGTGTTCTTCCGGAAACGAATCATTAGCAGAATTTAAAATTCTGCACACAATTTCGCAGCGCAATATGTGTTTTCGCGGTAATGGTCTTCGCGAAACATTCAATCAATTTTTTACGCGGTATACCCGGATTTCGGCGAATGTGTTTTCATAATTTTTAAGGTCATTTTCAAAGAAATGGGCATTATTGCAATGATGAGTTGCTGCTTAGTCAATTTCATTTCATTAATTTCATTAATAATATTGTATATACAACATCAACAACGCCGTCACCATCACGCCGTTTCCATCAGGGGTATGCAGAGAGAATGGACAGCCACACTACTCTATCCTGGCACACCTCTCTAGCTTCCTCCACACTCATACAGCGAGTCATACACGCACGTCGATTCTTCCAACTTCTAACATGACCAACCTTTAAAATTTGATTAATTTGGTCATGCCATGTTTTCCTCGGTCTGCCTCGACTCCGTACTCCATTTACATCATTAACGTATACATTCTTAACCATTATTTCTCCACCTATGCGCTCCATATGTCCGAACCAACGCAGCGATCCTTTCATAATTTTGTTCATAATACCTTCTTCCGCTCTAAATTCATTTCTTATATCTGCATTTGAGATTCTATCGTATATCGTTCTACCACACATACGTCTTAGGGACCTCATCTCTACCTTATTTATTCTGCTCTCATCCTTCTTCTGCCAGTTCCATGCTTCGCTTCCATACATTAGGGTTGGGATCAGAACTCCATTGTGAACGGCCGTTTTCGCTTTCATTGATAAATTCTTGTTTTCAATAACTATTTTTAAAGCTCCATTCACTTTGTTACCCGCACCAACCATTCTTTCGACGTCACTATCAGTTCGGCCATCCGATGTGAACATGCTACCTAAGTTTAACTCTATTCACTTGATCAAAGGCTGATTAAACATTAATATCATATTGTTTATTCATGTTTAATTTCCTTAACTTGCTTAATACATCCTAAGAAGTGTATTTCGTATTCAATCATACAATTCGTAGGACCAATCTATCTTTCTCGCTAATAACCTATCCCAATTGGAACTGTTTTAAATTTTATAAAAATATACGTTTTCTAAGTTGTCTTCTTTTATATGACTTTCTCTAAAAAATCTCTCTTATTATTGAAATGAACCCTTACTCATTATAGTACGATGTACACGTCCTTGTGGGACGTATTCGTATAATGTTTCTGTCACCTTTTCGCACATTCTGTTAGTTGTTATCGCCGACTAAATGAGCCGTCAAACTGTATAAATATGTTTGTAATGTCTTATTATTTGCGAACAAATATTGAAGGTATTCTTCGCGAGCGCTGAATGGGTCAGGTGACCAAAACCAGTTGGGCATTGTCTTTTCTTTATTTGCGGCGAGTCGTGTCCGTCGCGAATGATTAAAGATTGGTGCAGTTCCCGTTTTGCCATCTAGTGATGGGCAATTTGAGTATTCATGCACGCGGATGTCCACAGAAGCTATCCGCGGACTCAACACGCGAGATTAACTGCGAATGTTGCCTGGGCTTTTTTTTACTAATTTCAATAAAGTTCTAGCACACAGAATACTAGACTCCCGATTCAGATTTTTTCAACATTTATAATATTAAATATACAATGTGGAAAGCATCGGGAAGTCCCAGGTGGCATCCCAAATAACATGGTACTCTTGCTAGAAACCAATCCCTTGGATAGAAAGAAGCCAGAGTGTATTTTTCTTTGTAATAAGTGTTATTTCTCGGCATATTTGGAATCATAGTTCATTAAGCTGGTTTAAACACATGGATAGAATGAATGAAGTAAAAGGCGGGCCACACTGTGGTAAACAAGCTCTCCACAAGGGTGACCTTGGTGGGAGCTGTGGAGCCCGCGGTTGGTTTATCGTCCCCACTTGGTTTAAAACAAACTCTAAACAGTAGACACTATTTTCGTATACGTCCGCACTCCACCGATGCACGGTGTTTCAGGGTGCGATATTACGAGCTACTTTTGGTAAAAACCCAATTATGAACCTAAGAAAATTATGTCAGGAAAGAACAGGGTGACGGTTCATTCTTTTTACCTACCACTACTTCGGGGACACGCCGTGATGGTTAGTTAGTTTTACTTTTATTGATTTAATATCATTTATATCAAAATAGACTACATTATATCTAAGACCGGAATTTATATATTTCCTCTTCACAAGCTTTTCAATCTGATGGATTTTTCGTGGGGTCTGTTATTTCTTCGGCTATAACCGACACGATAATAATAATAATATGCTAACTTTTAAAGCGCCGTTTATGTGATGTAATCACTTCAAGGGCGCATTAAGACGTGTTTTAAATCTAAATGTGAACGCTGCATCTGGTTGATATTCGCGATCGATTAGAAAGTATACATAATATATATAATAGACAAAATATGCAAGTTTTAAATTGGGTATAAAATATGAAAATGATGGGTTTTCAGCTTAAATCTGAAGTCTGTCGAATCATTTATGCATCTGAGGTGTGAAGGGAGATTGTTCCAAGCTGATGGACCGGCTACCGCAAACGCTCGATCCCCGAAATTTGTACTAGGGCAACGCTTTGGCTCAACTAATCTTCCTATTGCCGAGGAGTTCGCCGAGCGAAGTGTGGATTTCCTCGTATTAAACCTATCCGTTATACAGAGTTCGGATATATAATTTGGAGCCATTCCATGTAGCGCTTTGAAGACTGTCCAGCAGAGTTTATACTGGATTCTTTCTCGACTCTTAAGCCAGAGAACGATATTCTGAACTAACTGAATATTTTATAATATTAAGTATTTATTACGTATGAGCAATTAAATATTTCGCCAAATCGTGGAATTAATTAATCAAAAGACTTCCCTTTATTCAATATATTGTATATTTTTCTGCTTCATCAACATGCATATCCACAACTAGTGATTTATCTTTGTAGTTTGTGGATTTTTGTTAAAATCCCCCGCCTGCCAGGCTACGAGTGCGGATGTCCGCCCCGTCTCTAGCGGTGTCACTTCATCTCGGTCACTCTCGGCTCCCAGTCACGAGTGATTCCGGTATGATCTCTCCTTGTTCCACTAGGACTCCTTTGTTCGCACTTTCATCGGATCTGTCCTCGGAATGAACAGTTAACTGTGTCGCATATTTTCGTAATTTGTATTTAGGGTGGAAAATGGTGCATTTAAAAAAAATACTAACACCAAGAATTTAAATAAAAAATTCAAGAATTTATTTTTACAATCTTCAATATGAGCAGAATATATATAGCTCATTAATGAAGAAAGGAATCTGTTCATGTCTAGATTTGAACCCAAGTCCTCTGGAATCCTATTAAAACTGAGATTTTAATTTTGTCTCCTAACATTTTTCACAAATTACATGTATTTTAAATATCTGGATGTTTTTCGTGTTCACTTATTTTAGTAATTACAGTTAATCGCATATTTTAACTTTAACGACTATTTAGTTCTTGTGCCGACCCTTATGTATGGAAGTGAAGCATGGAACTGGCAAAAGAAGGATGAAAGTAGAATAAATGCAGTAGAAATGAGATCTCTAAGACGAATGTGGTGGCAAATCTGTATATGATAGAGTGACAAATGCAAGTATAAGAAGTGAATGTGGTGCGAATGAAAGTGTTATGAACAAAATAAGGAAAGGGTCATTAAGATGGTTTGGACACATGGAAAGAATGAGTGAAGACAGAATGGTAAAGAAGGTATACGTAAACGGCGTGAACGGAGCTAGAAATAGAGGAAGGCCGAGGAAAACGTGGCACGATCAAATCAATCAAATATTGAATGTCGGTCACGTGAGGAGTCGGAAAAATCGACGTGCGTGCATGACAAGATGTTTGAATGTAGAGGAAGCGAGAGACGTAGGAAGCGGACAGAACAGTGTGGCGTTCCATTCTTTCTGCCTACCCCTCCGGGGAGACGGCGTGATGGTAAGTTAGTTTTTAGTTAGTTATATTTATATATATTTTTTTGAGGTCGGCCATGTTATAAGTAGGAAGAATTGACGTGCTTGTATGTTTCGCTATATGAATGTGGAGCGAAGCTAGAGAGGTGTATCAGGATAGAGTAGTGTGATGGAGCATTCTCTTCTGCCTTCCCTTGTTGCTATTTATATAAATTATAAAGAAATAAAACTACAACGGGTTTAAATATTGTTGATGTGAAATTTATGAGGATATATAATGATAGTTTAATTTAATATATCTATTCTCCTGCCTGTATTTGTATCTAAATTGCCTATAATCACGTTTACTATTCATTACCTGACCATTCCAATACGACTTATTCAATATCATTATACCTGTCCAATTATTCTACCCAATTCATCATAATGATTTATGTGTTTATTTTCTTTTGTTCGCTATTGTTCCGACTGTCTTGTTTCTATACATAGAGTTTTATCATCGGATATTTTGTTTTGAATTCGCTCCATGGCAAACTCTGATGGCAATATTGCGTCTACGCTAACAATAGTCTCACGCGATATCATTGCAGAAATGCGTTGTTCAGTTTTCAGTCGATCCGTTATATAATTCTGAGGAAACTGTTGCAATCCCTCCCATCATCACCGTCACAATAAACACGTTTATATAGGGCAGTTCTTGACTGCTTCCAATATTTGCATGTATGTTCTAAATAATTTTAGATTACCTTTTTAAATTTTTGATAAACATGTCGAAAAAAATTAACTCAAAAGTGGAAAAAACAGTGTTTTAATTTAAAAAAAAAACCTTACTTTTTTATTTACAATTATCTTTCGAATTATAATGTATATTTTAAAAAAAAGGTAAAAAAAAACATTTTAAGTCGCTAGTTTATCGTACATATAAAAGGGGTATTAAAATAATTTGTTATTGAAATATTTAAAGAAAATTTAGGGAGATCATGGAGACGAAGGCAGACGAATATATTGGATTCGAAATATCAGTTAGTAAACCCACTTTGAGAAACTGTAAAGTCACTTATTTATTGTTCATTGAACAATGCTGTCAAACTCCGTATTAAATAATAAATAAGAATGAAAACGTATGTTTTCTAGAAGTTTTATTATATTTTATGGGAATGACATGTTTAACCTTTCTTATGCATTTGAACATTTGATACTGCCTTAGTAAAGCGAAACACGTCGTTCGTATTAATTTACACGGTACAGCCACTCTTTCGCGTAGTGTTGTAACATAATTATATAATAAATAGTCCATTGTTTTGGCCGAAACACTATGATATTTTAACATTTTATAATTGTAAATGCAAAATTTTTGTTTTATATCACATTTATTTTACTTTACGACAACTGTTTCATCAACCAATATTGACATCATTAGGTGTTACTGTAAATATAATACATGAAAGTATTTTTTATTAAACTTTTTAATTAAAATAAATTCATGGATTATTTTTATCTCAATAGAGACGAAGATGCAAACTGGAAACTGAATATGGTGATCGAGGTGTTTACAGGACTTATGACCTGTCATTGGTTGGGTTAAGCGCACGCTTTATGTAATTACAACATTCCCCATTCCCACCACCACCGGACCACCATATCTGACAAATTTTTTGGAAGTTGTATATATGTTAATATCCAACACCACAATTCACATGTCAGTTTCAATTTACAGACCAGCGCCATCTATGAAGATTATATACATTATGTACATGTATATAATACATTCAAAATGTTGTATAAAATAAATTCATTAACATTAACATGCTGGATTTGAAATTTCCCCGAAATTCTTATATTTCCTTACTTTCATACTAAAAGCGATTGACTATATTAAAGTTTCGACTGTTGGCTATTGTGCGATCCTCAAATGGAGCATTTCAACACAATTCCATAAAGTGAGTACTTGTCCGTCACAACTTCTTCCGAGTAGTTGAGTAATTTTCCTAAACTCATTCGTACCCGCTCCGCTCGAGATTCTTTCAAAAGTTTTCAGTTTCAACCAGACGAAAAGCAAATAGTGTTTTTGTTGTCCATTATACCTTTATTCGTGCTTTAGATTTCATAACTACTTTATTATCAACGAGTTTTACCTTTGTCCGAACATTTCTATAGAAAATTCCTTCTTACTTTCGGTGAAAAGTGACGGGTTTCTATAACCTTCGTTTGAATGGGTCATTAATAATGTCTGTCGTCACTATTTCTTATTCTTCTTAAGTATTGTAGTTGAGAGCACTCTTATTTGTATCATTTTTACTTGAATCGTGAATTTCTATTTTACAAGTCTAGTTTTCATTGTAGATTTATCTTTTTCAATACTTGTATAAATATATTTAAAACACATTTATCGACCGCGTTTATTTGTTTGTAAAATTAAAAAAGGATCCCTGAGATGGTTTGGACAACGAATGGACGAGAGAAGAATGGCTAAAATTTTGTATACAAGGAGTGTGAGTGCAAAGAGAAGCCGTGGAATACCAAGAAAAGCATTGCGTGACCAAATTAATCGAATACTGAAAGGCGGCCACATTCGAAGTCGGAAGAATCGACGATCATGTATGAATGTGGAGGAAACTAGAGAGGTATGTCAGGACAGAACGGTGTGGCGGTCCATCCTCTGCCTTCCCCTCCGGATAAACGGCGTGATGGGTAATTTTTCTTTCGTTTATGTTGTAATTTTTTTCGTTTCTATTGTAGCATTATATACGTGGAAGAGTTTATTTTAATAACTAATACTTAAACTAACTAACTAACCATCACTAAGAATCAGAAAGAATGGACTGCCACACTTTTCTTTCCTGACATATTTCTCTTGATTCCTCAACATTCATGCACGCGCGTCGATTTCTCTGGCTTCTCACATTGCCGACATTCAATATTTGATTTATTTGATCGTGCCACGTTTTCCTCGGTCTTCCTCTATTTCTGGTTCCACTTACATCGTTAACATATAATTTTTTTACCATTCTTTCTTCATTCATTCTTTCCATATGTCCAAACCATCTTAATGATCCTTTCATTATTTTGTTTATAACACCATCATTCGCACCGCATTCACTTCTTATATTTTCATTCGACACTCTATCATACACAGAGTATCCGCACATTCGTCTAAGAGATCTCATTTATTCTACTTTCATCCTTCTTTTCCCAGTTCCATGCTTCGCTTCCATAAGGGTCGGTAGAAGATAACCATTGTGCACTGCCATTCTAGCTTTTTTGGATAGATTTTTGTTTGCGATGTCAACTTTAAGTGCACCATTCACTTTGTTGCCTGCCTCAACCCTTCTTTCAATATCCCTCTCCACTCGCCCATCTCTTGTAAACATTACTTATACTTATATTTGTATAAAATGTATATCACAAATATATCGCATTTTACGATATAATGCTTTAGCAAGTCGAAACATGTTATTCCCATAAAATATAATAAAACTTCGTTTTCATTCGTATTAATTATTTAATATTGAGTTTTACATTATTGTTCATGAGAGTTGATTTTCCTATTCTGCAAACAATTTTGAAAGTAGCGTCTTAACTCTGTTGTCAGTTTTGGACCATTCTCGTCCACCAATTAAGAAGTATACAAGTATGTATACTCCCACCACGAAATATTTTTTACGGTATGTCTTGAAGGTAATAAAAACAAAATAATTTGAATTAATGGAGTAGTCCTTCCAATACACTTTCTTTTTCGATTTGACTTAAAATTTGTGCATCGAAGAAGGATTAGTCACAACCGTAACATGTCTGTAAATCGAAAAATAAAGTGTTGTGAAATTGCAAAGTTTTATTCTATTTATTCATATTATGTGTATCGACAACACAAAGTGAAGGCGAATATAGAAGAAAAACTAAACAATATAATGCTTTGCATGTGCACCGCACAGTGTAAAGAATACGCTTTTTAATCCTCAGTGTAATTTGATTCGAAAGAATTGATTGAATTTGTGTCGATGTAATGACGAGCGCGCGATGGGCCGAGCACGCGAGATGGCCGCGGTGCCGCCTCGAGTCCGCCCATCCGCGGTGCAAAAGTGTTATGCAACCCGCCATCGGTGAACTATTTTTTATCTCCCTCACTCTCGGTGCAGCAAAACGGAGAACGCCGTGTGAAAAGCGAAATGGTCGTGTAGAATAATCTTCCGTTTTGTCTGCGCGCCTTTGTTCCCCGCGTGTTACCGTAATTCGGCTAAAAACCCTCGTCGCATTCCCACGTGCTCCATAGCGATGCAAGGCGCAGTAATTGCTGAAAATGATAATTGTGCCGAGTGAGTTTTCTCAAGTCGTTGAGCTAGTTTTTTTGTTTCATCGGACGGCGATCATGCTCGGCGCTCATTTCCTCGCCGAGAACGACCGACGCTGGCACCGTTTCGTCGGATGTGTGCTGAGCGAATTCTACTCGGTTCTTTTGTTTATTATGTTTTTTTAATTGTAATAATCTGAGGATGTCAACAGCTCTTTTTGCCGAGAGTCGCGCTTTCTATTCAAATTTATTTTATTGATCACATAAACCTAACGACTTGTCTCGAAACTAATGTCAAGTTTCCGAATTTAGGATTTTATTTCTTAAAACCTTGTTCCTGGATTAAGTTGGCGTCATTTTGAATTTACTAGGATATTGTTAGCATTCGATTATGAAGTTGATTAGTTTATACTCGACAAATCTGAATTGAATCTAATGAGCATTACAGACAATATAAATATATCATTTTTAACAATATGTATACATGCGAAACAGATGAAGAAAATTTCAGCATATCATTTCTAATACGAGGGTCTTAATTATGATAATGAATTATTGTAAATCAAAAAATCTTAGTCGATTAAAGATATACAAGTCTACCAATTTGTTGCAGATTGTCGTATCACTCTAAATTTAATATAGGCTGCTCTTCTTATCCCCCGAATGGTTAAGAACGATTTGTGGTTTAATGTGTAGGGTGTTTTTTTAGAGGTATACAAATTCAAAACAAAAAAAATCACATTAAAATAATGTTAATGTCTATGATATTGGCTTTATTTCATAGATAATTTTATGCCATTATTGTTTAAATATGATTTCGGGCATATGAGCGCCACGGCTAGCTCGAATGAAGCGCAATCGTGAACTCCAGTTTTCGACACCTTTATTTAGCAACTGGGTGAAATGGCAAAACGTACTGATCACAAATCAACTTTCAACTGTCAAATTGGCAGTCTGTAAAAAACAATGTTGCCAGTTTAAAAACCAAACCTCTAAAAAAACATCCAATTATAAAAATATCACTTCTTTTTGTTGCCGTTTAAAAAAGGTTGTGATAATGTGACACCGCTTTATTTTTTAAAGTTTAATATTTGTATAAAGAACTAGATATTATATTGTAGTATTAGGACGTAAGAGCAACTAATGAAAATGCGTTACTGTCATCGACCTTGTATAGAATACCTTCTAATATCTACATACAAGCATCCACCTTGTTACCTGCCATACTGGGACTTGAATCGAATTTGTTTTCTCCGTAATTATATTCAAAATAATTCATTCCGTAGATTTAATTGAAAACGCACGTTTCGAAGTTCAATAGTTCGTACTACTGACAAGCCACGCCCAGACAGTTCGAGAGGTGTAACTCTCAATTTAGGTTAGTAATATATTAATCCTCCGTTTTAGGATCTGTAGGCAAGTATTCTGCCCACTCGGCCACGTGCATTACATTATAAGCATGTCATATCACCCGTAATGAGAGGAAGAGGCAGTCATCATCGCCGCCTCCTAAAACGGTCACCCGACCATCTGGCACGCCGATGGGAGGAGTGAAACAACCGAACCTGTAAATGCACTAGGCAGATTTGAGACGCTCAGAGATGGATACCTCCTCGGGTGATCAATCAAAAGCGTCAGATTGTTTGACTAATTGACCGTTCGTATGAGAGATATCGGGGATTATATTCTTTGCCAAGATTGACACTTAGTTCGTGGTACTTTTATTTGGTGCCGTTGCGATAATGGAATATACAGCTTTCATAAGAAGTGTTACATTTTCCAAACAGGTAGAAAACGGCTATAAAAACTAGCCTATGCAGGTTGATACACTTATTTATTTTTCTCTTATATCTTATATATATGGATTTTATACTTGAAACGCGATACAAATATGAATAATGCATTGTTATTGGTATTATACTATGCATATTTTTGTTGCCATATATACATTTTGGAAAGCTCTCCGAACCACTATAAAAACGACACGTTCTTAGTAAATAAAATAAATCGAATGTATTATAAGTAGATTCACTGAGCTTTTGTTAAATATATTAAAAACCGCTTTTGCAAGGCTTTTATTATAAATTTTCCAGTTGACATGTTTCGCCATGTTTCACTTTTTTTTTTTTAATTTGTTTAAAAACACTTTATTATTATTAATTTAACAATGATTGTATTTGATTTTTTAATCGCTATATTTTTATTTAGGTACATATTTTGTTTTATTAGATTCGCCAAAACAAACTACTTGTATTAAGAGGATTTGCTAATTCTTCAAATATTAATAATGCTATTCCGTCTGTACTAGTTTTAGTACTACCTGGTTTGTATTTAACTACAATCTTTGCTAAATTTCATATATCATCCTTAACACACCGGCCAGGATTTTTGTAGTTTGTAAAATTATTAAATTGTATATAATTTAGTTTTAGCGTTTACTTGGATCTCGACACGTGTATTTATCAACCTTATTGTAAATAAAATAATGTGCCTTATTACATAATAACGGAATTGTGTTTTAGTTGCATTTCGACGCAATCGTTTCTTAGATTTATTCATTGATGTACTTCAAATTTAGCACGACAAGATTCGTAATATCGGATACTTTATAAGGTTCTGTGAGATCCATGATGTAGTGAGCCCTGAGTTTGGTTATTATGAATGTCACACGTGATATATCAGTCGTGATGGGAGCCGAGTATCTTCAGGTAATCAGTCACGAATTTTGCAAGTTGGATGCCCTGCTCCGATATCGCTGAAAGTTTGCGCAAGAGTTGTAGTTTCCTCTGATTGGTTTTGTTCCAACGCCGACCACACTCGGCAGTGTTGCACTGTGCATACTTGTATCGTATGCACAACTGTTCTCAGCGGATGCTGAATATTGTACACACGTAATCTGCAAAATAAATTGATTCTCTTCGTTATGTATAATAGTATCTAGGAAAATATGATTGAGTCAATTGCATACACGTCAAAAAAAACAAGTCCATTCAACTGTATAATGAAAAAGACCGCCAAGTGATTATCCTTGATATATCATTAAATAAATTCATTATAATTCTGCGATTTAGCCATATTTGATCAAAGAGTGATATCACATAATGGTTTTATGAAAATATTTTTTATTGTAGCTTATATTGTTCTAAATTTATATTTTCGTAATAACTTTTTCTTTAAATCAATAATATTGTCCAGTTATTTTTAGATAGTTTTTGTAGCTACGCGTAAATAATATTAGTCCTTAATGGCGCAGGGGGAAGGCTTATATTCGTTTGTAGTTCAATACAAATAAATATATAATGAAATGATAAGCCGCAAATCTAAGCTTTACACGCAAAACAATTGTTATATTTTTTTATATTATCACAAGGAGTCGTTTGAAGTTTATTTTCGGTCACTCTCACGAGAGGTAACATTGTAACTATTTAGAAAGCCGATTTTACTAGGTTAATCAATGTTCTTTCGTACAAGCATGATATTATACACTATTACCGAAATACTACTTATGACCCAGATTACTAGGTACTGCACTACGTATTTCGTAAACTTGACGTTTAATTTTTCTGGTTGTATAACTGGTAACATTTAAGTTTTTTGTACTGCGGATATTTTTGCTTCATTAGCCTTTGCTGATATTAGCGATTCATGAAATTGTGCAACATTCGTGTCATAAATACATACACTTGAAGTTTTGCAATAATCACGTGTGAACAAGTACGGAGGGCTGCGTATTTATTCTCACGGAACTATAGAATTTTTTGTCGTTTTCCACTATTGCAAATTTCCGTTACCTGTTTGTACTATAGTACGAGTATAATGATGTATACTGTGTTTACGTTCATTAGGCTGTCACTTATAAGTAATAATGTTTATTTATGGTTTATAAGTATCAAGTATCCTGCGTAAGGCTTATATTGATGTATAGCGTTGACACCAGAGCGGATACCACAAGAACGAAGGCTAAAGTGCGGGTGCCAGAGATGCGGACGCTGAGGCTGATAGCAGGAAAGACTCTTCGAGATAGGGTGAGGAACACGGCTATCCGCGGTATCTGCAAGTTCAAAGATATCGTAATATGGGACAGACAACGCAGAAGATACTGGAATGGGCACGTTTAGAGGATGGATGTCTCCAAAATCCCACACGTTCTGGCGCATGAGATTCCTGATGGCTACCGTCCCCCGGAAGACCGCCAAAGAGATGGAGGGGTAACTGGGAGTCAACCTCCCAAGAAAGGCCAGCCTAACTACAGGAACATACCAATGGTCTAAAAGAAGAAGAAGAAGAAGAAGTATATGTACTTAATTAGTAGTTACAGTGTGTTATTTTATATGTTCGTATGTAGAAATAATCACGCTGAAATTCATTTTATATTTATTTACATACACCCTCTTTTTGAGCGAATGGTTTCCCTGCTTTCTCAACTCACTTCATATACTATACTACAGCTTTTATAAGGTCAATTATAATTTAACAATATGGGCTGTTTGGTTCTTAGGGGACATAGAGTTTTTTAGTCGTATTTTTGTTTATTCGTAACTTCTTTCAGACGAAACGAATCATGTAAAATATAAAGTTTTTTTAATTACCAGAATAAATTATTTTATACCGCATTGGACATAGTATAATATTTAAATTATTTCATTGCTTAACCTTATGCTTTATATCTATGGAAAAATCATAATGCAGTGTTAACCAGAGACCCCGCTGGGCCGCTGCGAGCAAGTTCCAGTATCTAATGACGCAACACTGTACGGTTAGTACTCCAGTACTTCGTACATAATGGGATACATGATATTTATTTCCATTTCTTACAAACAACAATGCTTAAAATTACCTTTCAATGTTAAAACGACAAATTTTACGCAGTTTTGAAATGTGTGCGGTATATTTAAATAGACATTAGCGGTCCCGAGCTCTCGCCGGCCTACTAAATATGTTTGATTACTTTACATCGCCATGCCATCGCAATGTGCAATCACTCTGATCGCGCACCACATTGTTACGGCGTGTTGTCTCGTCACAAGTTATCCTGTAATCTCGAAACACTCCGATCTACATGTAGATACATACTTCAACGTTTTTGTTATTAACTACTCGTACAATCGTGAACACGGTCAGAGCTAACAAAAAATCTTTTCAGTTTTTTTCTTCTTCTAGAGAGTTATTTTATTGTTCTGCTGCCATCGTAGTAAGTATTATTTTTACATGTTTACATTTCTACCCTTAAAGCCGTGCCACACTGTTTTAAACAAGCTCTCCACATCGCTCTCCACCGGCGGTTTAAAACTGTGTGGACACTTGTTTGAAACCAAAATTCGTTTGACCTTCAACAACCTTTGTGGACGGACGCGCATAGTATGCGTGTTGTAAACTGTTGTAAACACGCATTCCACATGTGGGGCTCCACATTCCACCAAGGTCACCCTTGTGGAGAGCTCGTTTCAAACAGTGTGGCACGGCCTTTAACGTCACGCGTAGAAGGTCCGAATAATGTAACTAACTCCCCTTTCGGGGAGACGGCGTGATGGTATATACTTCTGAATTTTATTATATGATAAATGTAAGGTCTTCTAAGCCCTAAGAGAATTGTGGTGCAGCCTAAAGTTTTCATACTACCTCTACCATATACTATTATATATGTGATGATTTGGTTTCTCTTTAAATATTACAAATATTTTTGATTTAATTCGTATTTTAAGTGATTACAACGAATTACATGACCACGGTTGAAAATAGCACATCACCATTTTGATTCAACTTTAAAAGTCAACCGTGTTTGAAAGTCGGAATAATCAACGCGTGTGACATGAATGCCAGTATGTATATAAGAGTCCGATGTCCATCACACTGCTTCCACTTCTAAGCAACGGACCGACGGCGACGGTTGCTAGCCAGCATTCAATTGTTAAACAAATGCCGGGTCGTTGACTAAAAAAAATGTCCCAATCGGTGAAACATGTTGCGAACTATGTTATTTCTGCTAAGTACAAAATGGCGTGTCTGCTTCATTACGGGCATTTAGAAAATTGTTATGACACTTCTAAGTGAGATAAATCGCGAGAGTTGCGTCACCTTGTTCATTAGAATCATTTGCCAATATCGAGAGTTGATATTGTAACGTTTTTATCTCACGTCAGAAGTTGTCGATTCACTCTCTTATTTCGGATGTACCTTCCTAAGGTCCAGACTACACTCATTAAACAACTTTTCATAAGAAAATTTCTAATTTAAATTGCCGTAACTTTCATATAATTTGGATTATTTCACTCTCTTTGTTTTTACTCATTTTCTTTTCTTTCGTTGCCTAATTAAATGATACGCAATAATTTATTGTTCGCAAGTATGCTGACGCGTTGTTGAGCAAGCTTCGTGGTATAACATAAGATTTTTCCCTAGTACCTACGCAGTCACACAGGTAGTTAGATTTACACTGTTCGTGATAATTTCATCGTCAGCCTACCGACATATAATATAACTGTAGAAGTGTAAAATAATAAAAAAAACATTATAATTGTAGTAGTTTTGTTACCTCTTTTGTTAGTACCGAAATTATTATTATTTTTTTAAACATTTGACTATCAGAATATCAATCTGATAATAAATAATAACATTCAATATTTTTAAATGTATAGACAATGACGACCTTCGTGGCCGAGTGGCAAGTGCTACGACTGCCACACCGAAGGTCCCGGGTTCGATTCTCGTCGATAGCAGTGTGATTGTCACACTGTCTTTGTTCTGGTGTAGAATTCACGCGACAATAAAATGGCGATAATTTATCTACCTATAAACATGTCATGAGAATAAATATGATAGCTATAATCTTTACATCGATTTGGCTCGCGCGCTGTAATGATGTAAAGAGCGATCCAACAAAGTAGTAATAATAAAGCCAGCTCGTTCTTTCAAGGATCTGAATTATGACACATATAGTCAGCCCGCCGTGGATAAGAATTGCTGTTTTTTTAAATAATAAATGTATGTGTATAAAAACATTTTAGGATGTTGTCAAAAATTAATCGATCGTTTCAAAAAGATTCGTTATCTTGTCATGTCGGCTTCTCTACACGCAAATATATTTCTTCGTGAAAGATGTACGCCAAATATCCGCCTCAGATCGTTCGCTCTTCGCATTTAATGCGATCTAGATTACCCTTTGATTTTTGACAACTTCGAATCTCATAGAACTTCACAAAGATGCGAAGATTCCTATTCTCGTACGTCTCCGCCTCGGGGCTTTTCCAGACATCTCGGCAGCGTTTCCGATAAGAGGTTCCTGTTCAAGAATATGCTACCGACGTAACAGTTTTTAGCTCTTATAAACGTTTCTCGATTGATCTCTGCAGCTTCAATCGTTACGAGCTCTTTAGTATTTTACTATATTTTCTTGGCTTTATTTGTACTCGGTAGAACTACTTATAGAATGTGCGAATGTGGCCTTCTAAAATATGTAGTATTTTGTACTATCTATTGCAATATTTTGAAGTGAAAGTGCCGTCTTTAGTTTTCCCATATATCTGTAAAATTTAACAAATTATAGCTAATAATTGCATCATTCAATTGCTGTTTTCAATCTTCTACATGGGCATAATGAATTTTCGAAATATATGGTAACGCAAATGTAATCGCTGCTCTTACCGAAGTACATGCATAGTGCATTCTCGCTCATTACCATGTCCGGAGACAGGACAGCGCGAGGGACACACGATACATTATTCTGTAAGCGGATATTTTGAGGTTAACACCCTCGGGCCAGGCGGATTTCCTGATTTAGGGCTTCTTGCGGCCGAGATTGGCGATCGATTCCTTCAAGTGGGCAGAAAGTGTTAGCGCGGTATTCCCTCTAGTGCGGCTTTCTATATTGCGTCAGGGTACGATAATAGTAAAAAAAAGTCTTTATACAATTATGAAGAAAGCGAATTTATCATCCTCAATTTCATATATCGGAACATATATTTATACACAACTAAATTTGGCCATACTCCCTAGCCATCTCTCTACTGCTGGATGTAGACATATTCAAATAGTTTCAATTTTTTTCTATTTTACACGACTCTTATGCATATTTTCTCGCCGATTGTAATTATGGCGTCAGCCCATCTTTTCTGGGTTCGACCAAAGCTTTTTTCCTTCCCATGGTCTCCACATCAAGGCTTTTCATCAAAGCTTTATTATTTTTTTTTTTAAATGTAATTATTATACGATATAATTTTTTTTCGAACAATCTAATAACGAATGTAACAAAGAAATAAACATCCTACGCATATAACATTTATACGCAACTGTACACATACTCGTATATATTTTTTCTGTTATGAGTTACGATGTAAAGATTTTCTCAAACAAATACATTTTTTTGGATGATCGAAATATATCTTTAAATAATAATAAATATAATTGATTGAAAAATGTCATTTTTCCGTGGAGGTGTTGGTCCACCGCGCGGCGCATGACACCGCTGCACGGCAGTCGGGAACTTTTAACCCGCAGCCGGCGGACAATGGAGTAATAGAGCGTTTATGGTAATTTTCTTTCACCGACACTTATCGACTCCATTTATAGGTAACAAATTACAATAGCATTGATATTGACCGCGGCAAACTATGTCAAGTAGACTCTGTTGCCAATAAACATTTTATAAGTTATTAGACAAGCGGCCTGCCGGGTATGAACATTTATGAATTCAATGTAATGTGGCCATCGATACTGTATTGCATTCACTTATTTTTTTACTATCCAATTATGTATGTATTTTTTCACCGACTTGTGCACCGAAACTCGGTAATAATGTCTTGTAATTTGTATCCGCTTATTTTTTTTGTTAATGTATTTATCTAAGAAAAATGTGGACTAGATTTGACTGTTGAAATAATTAATACTGGAAATTAAAAACAGGCAATCTTTTCCATAATCTAACCGAGGTTTATCGTTCAGGGATGGATATTTTAACTGTTTGTTTTCGTCCCGTTGGGTGTTTTTAGTTTCCGAAGACTGACATCCTGAGAAAGACTTGCTCGCAGGTCCCTTTGTGGTTTATTTTCTTGTTTGTTAGAATTTACGCTCACCACAAAACTCTTCCTGATTAAGGAGAGTAAGAGGCAGTTGCGGTGAATTATCTATAACTGCCCACCATCCACACACTATCCCTTGATTTAACGTGCTTGTGGTTTATCCTACGGATTTTATGCCGTCGTTTACTTATAGAGCTAGAGATCTGATAGTAAGACAATCTCTATAATCTTGCAAGTCATTATTATTTTATAGAAGCGTTTTTTTTTGCGGGTTCTTATCATCAGAATGTGTTTGTTAAATATAATGAACACCACCGACAACGGTAAACAATGTCGTGAAGCCAGCCGAATGGTCTCCGGGTCTTGGCTCTGTTTTACGAGTACGAGTGCAGACACCTGTTGGTCGGCGCATTGTTCTCCGGGAGCTCCCGAAGTGGCTGCAGCCCCGCCATAACACTAACCGCTCTTCTGGCAAATAACTACCATTGTCGCCGGTCACAGCTCAATAAAGAAATGATTCGAGGAAGAGCGCCTTTGTGTCCGACACTTTTGTTGTACAATAAATCGTTTCTTTTATGGCGATGCCTTCGTGTTTGATGTTTTCAGCCTGTATTGCATATTCGTTTTTGCATTGTTTCATTTTTTATCACCGTGTCTGCTCACTGCCGGCACTATTGGATTTTCCAATCCGCGTGGTTTCTTCACCTTCGCATTATTTTTTCTCTTGCTACTAATCACAGACTCGATTTTGTAGTTTTCTAGTTATATTATATTTGATTAATATACATATAAATATATTTCTATTGAAATACACATATACCGTCATAACCATAGCATATTGTATTTTTTACCATCATATATTCATCGCCTGTCCCTCGTATCCGAGGAAGACTGTCCTTCGCCAATGTGGGTCCTCATGTGACTATAAAGTGAAATCCTGTTTCCACACTTTCTAGGGACATCTAGGAGCAGGGGAAGACGTTGGTAGTGGAACCGCCACCGTTTCCCGATGGTCTCCCTTTCGTCTCCTCTGCGTCGTCGTCTCCACGCTGTGCTTTGAAGTCTTGCGGTTATTTATGTACTATTATTTTTTATCATATTTTATCTTCTACATCATATATTATCACTACATAAAACATATTGTTTGGTTTGGGAGAGTAAATGTCATTCGATCGATTATCACGAATATTGCATTACTTTTTACGTGATTGTCTTCAAGGATATCGCATTTGGGTCGTCACAGTCCAATTGTTTTAGAAATATATAGAATAGTGCTTTTTCATTCAAATGTTTTTGCAAATCCGAATACTGTGATTGATTATATAGGTTCGTTTTTAGGCAACTCATTCAAATCATTAGATTTTAAATGAACGTGTAAAGGTTGGTATCAGCGCGTGTGGCTGCTATTAATAGATTGAATGGCTCTCCATTCGGCGTCTAATAATCCCCGTCCATCATATTCCCATTAAGCGCGGGGAGCGACCCGCTCCCATCGCGTGCCTCCGCCGATGTGGCCGACATTATTAGCAATTTATATCTCGTTGCCCTGTATCGGAACTTCGTCTGTGGTCTGCTCGGCCCGGCCGCTGTTTGCCAGTCATCTGTTTTAATCAATCGTCTTTTATTTACTCCGCAAGCCAAATATTACTACCGCTGACATTCATATTCTATATGTTCCTATTGGAGGGGCGGGGTACTTCGTTCCGTACGTTTGTATTCATGATATGAATAATTAATAAAAATGAAAACCTCTGTTTTCTCTAAATTTTATGTGAATGACAGTGTTTCGCCTTTCTAAGGCATTATCAAATATGTTATTGCCTCAGACAGACGAATTTTGATAATGCCTTAGACAGGCGAAACATATCATTCATATTAAATATAATAAAACTTATAGAAAACAGACTTATTAATTATATGTAGGATGTTCATTCCAAATATTGTTTAGATTTCTTTCATGAATATTTTTATTTTGTTTTGAGTATTATTGTCTTAGTTTTAATACCAATTTTTCTTGTTTCAGGTAAGAAACGGTTTCTTCAACATCAATTCGTAAAGGTAACGATTTTTGTAATTCAGAAAGGCAATCACAAGAGAGAAAAAATTGCACTGGCATAATTACAATTACACGTGTCACGGTATTAAAAACGGCTCATTTTGAAATGTGAACTTTTAAAGAAGAACTTTTAAACTGAGTATTGTTTTTATGAAATACGCCTTTGATTCAAGGAAAAATGTTATGGTCAATTTGTTTAATGTTAAACATAAATGTTAGGTATCCTGGATTTATGGTAGCGATATGTAACGAAATGTGGGATATTGAGATCATCTAAAAATATATATATATATAAAACGATGTTTTTTAATAACTACTTTTGTCTTTATTTCGACAGCTACCGGTTCGCCAGGCTCGCTGGCATCGACAGTCCAATCTGTTCAACCAGTATGTTGTTGCCAGCAATCCGGGCGAAACCCGACGCTATTGAAATGAAGGCAATGATGGAAGTAAAAACATCGTTTTTTTTTATTATTTTGATTTTATTGCGTTTTAGTTTACACAGATCTTTCATCTGTTTGGAGTTTAGATTTTTTTGACCGGTTCGCCTGACGATTAATCGGTTGGATAACCCGTTACCTCCGCCACACACGGGCTAGCGACTGCCCGCCGCCCAGCGCACACTCTGGAGTTAGGTAATATGTAATCATAATTCGGATCGACCCGCCGGCGGTCACGCTCTGTTTCCCTGTTCCGAAACCGTGGACCGGAGGTGCAAGACCCGCATCCCGCTGTACACACATCTCGTCACATCACACACTTATGACTATTATTTTTAAAACAAACGTGTATCATACCATTCACACACCCGCGGCGTTACGACTTGATGTGGGCGTTGGTCACTCCCAAGAAAATCTTCCTATTCCCCTCTATTTAATATCCCGTATCCTACATCTCTAGTAGTTAATTTCACAAGTCTAGCAGTTTCCCTTGGCTTCTATTGTATATCTTCTTCTTCTTCTCGGAACATTGATATTCTCTGCTTTCAGCAACGATGAATTTTAAATAAACGGCTTGGACTTACTCGCTGTTTTAAATTCCTTGATTGTATCGATAATATTATTGAATATTTTTCAATTAAAACCGCATAAGCGCCTGGAATTTAAATTCTATATTTTTTAATAAAAGGTTTATGTTATTCATTTTTACTAGATAATGGAAACAAAAAAAAATTATACAAAATTTCTTTATTATTATGTATTTAGTGTGCTTCCACTTGTGTTTAAGTTCGACCGGTTTTGGCAGCTTGCTGCCATCTTCTGGTAGACCAGTCACCAGAAGATGGCAGCAAGCTGCCGAAACCGGTCGAACATAAATACAAGTGAAAGCACACTAAATATATAATAGTAAAGAAATTTTGTATCAATTGTTTTTTGTTTCCATTATTTAAAAAGTAGCTTCTATCAAAAAATTTCAATTCTTCTTCTTCTTCAAGTGCCCTGTCGGGTCCCTCCAACGTTGGCGATCACCTCGGCGAACCTGTCCCTGTCCTGCGCCGCTCAGAACAGCTCCTCCACACTTCGGATGCCGGTCCACTCCCTCACGTTTCGCAACCAGGACATTTGTCTCCTTCCGGGCCCTCGGCGTCCCTCATTTTTTCCCTCCAATATCAGTTGGAGAAGGTGGTACCTTTCCCCCACGCAGTATATGACCCAGATGTGAGATCTTTCGAACCTTGATAGTTGATAACAATTCCCTGTCAACTCTAGCTTGCCTCAGGACTTCGGTATTGGTAACCATGTCTGTCCAGGGAACTCTGAGCATTCGGCGATGGAGCCACATTTCAAATGCTTCCAGTCTGTTCATTGAATTAACTTGGAGTTAAATTCAGTAAAATTTCAATTAAAAACATTAATCATTTTTACTAGTGTCAAATTATTCTGATTCATAATTTCCCTTTTCAGTTGCGCTTTATTCCGAATCGGGAAGTTCCGTAGTATTCGCCTGTTTAGATCTGTCCATACAATATACGAAAATAGTATCTGTGTAACGATTGCATCCCGTCTCTACCGCACGCCACATTCACTATTCTACGGGTATATTGTACCACCCTCCGGGCTGGTTGGCTCGGTACACGCGAGCCACCTGCTCTCGCTGCTGTAATGATAGAGCCGCCTCTCTATCCGCTTGCAGTTTGCGCTATTACTAAATATGAAACGGCGATAATTCATCTGCAGTTAACTCCCCTGACCCGTGACCGGCTACCTGGAGCCTAGACCTTGTGCGATACTTTAGATCTCGTTGATAGAACCACGCTACTGCGAATTTCTTCTTGCCTATATCATGTCCACCTACTTGCGTTAAATACAGTATTGTGTCTCGCAATTTTACCGTAAATGGCTTGTAATCGAATCCCTTGCTCATTATCTACCCGGAGATTGCAGTACAGAGACATGGGATCTACAATGAAGTTTTATCAGACCCAAAGTAGATTTTATATTAATAAATATAAGTAATATATGTTATATATATGTTTTATTATATTATATTTTATTCCCATAAAATGTAATAAAACTTCTAGAAAACAGACGTTTACATTCGTATTAATTATTGAATATGGAGTTTTATATCATTGTTCAATAAACAATAAATAATACAATATTATGACTAGTCGATTTTTTGATTTAAGGAAATTCTTAAATGTGGCCGATTAATGCGTAACGGAATTTGTTTTCAACGCATTCATGTCAATTCCTTGACTAGTGACATGAAAAATATATTTACATGCGCTTCGTTCAGAATAAATTAAAATGGAATATGTATGTACTTTCGAGCGTGGTATGTGCAGATATCATTATAAGCGACCTGTTAAAACTATTCATGTTTTTTTCCATGTCCATTCCATATTAAAATATGAAATGATTACTTGCTCAAATTGAATAATTATTTTAACCTCCTGATTTCTCTGCCAATCATTTCGAAGTACGCAAAAAACCTGTTGATTATTTCCATTTTGACGTTTACAGACAATTTAACCCAAATTTATATAATGGAGCTCCCGTATTATAATATATAGTAATTCCGGAGTGCGTGCGGTTAATAATCGCATTTTATGCCTATTTTGTTTTTATTTCTCGTCTCAAACCATGCGTGTCTCCCTCATCGCATGCTCTCCAACAGACTTCAAGGGAATCAGCCTTCACCTATTTCAAAATCATAATTTTATTCTGCAATAATGTACGCGCAACTAAAATCCTTCAGTCCTGCATTGGATGCAAATAAAACATTTATATGTATTAGCGGTTTCAGGATGGATCGTGGTCAATTATGCTGCGTCGCTTGTGCAAAACGCGCATTGGTTGTCCGCTTGACCGCCCGAAGGCCGCCGTCCTTCCCAGATACGACTTTCTTAGCATATAAGGAGAACGTCCCAAGGCTGGTCCGACCAGCTCGCTGGCGTGAAGTATCTACTTGTGAAATTAGTGCCTTTTTAAAACTTGCTCCTAACAACTGGCTCTCCACTCGTCGCGTCTACTGCAGCACCTCTGTAAGATGTCTATCTCGCTCGCCACTGGACAGGCTAAATGCTGCAAGGCTTTGTTTTATTACTTTATCTGATACGAATCTTCATTTATCACGGCAATTAATTATTATGAATTTTCTACTAATTAACAAGTTGTTGCAGGGTATTATTTACTGACGGGTAAATAAAATGCGAAATGCTTTAATACGAGGCAGCTTTCTGCCACGGTTATAATTTTGTTTTCAAGAAAAACGCTCTGGGACACCCTGCCACCACCAAGATTCACACTCTTGCGATAATTCAACCCGCCACCGTACAGAAAGGTTAATTTAGAGCACTCGGCTGACCTTACAATAAAAGAGCAATAATTCAGATACCGCCATCTTGGAGCGAGATCGGACATCCGTCAGCCGAGTGTGTAATTTCCCAAGTGACGCCCCTCGCACTGGCCAATTCCTTTTTATCTGGTCCAAGGCTGTTATTTTGGTCATACTTACAATATTATACGGGCCATTTTTTTGGCGGTTTAGTAATTTGGTCCCCCCGTAAAGCGGACACGAGTATTATCGAATTTGATTGCAGCGCTCCTATTGCTGCATTCGACTTTTTATTGCGTTTCCCAATATCCGAGATCGTGCCGAAATATCGCAATTAATTGTTTTGTCTTCCCTTTAACACTTTTTGTAAGCCATTATTGCATTGCAATGATTGCGATTAAAATAGTCATATCCCTCATTGCAAATTCAATTTAAAAAAAAAGTACAGTTGTAAACTTGTACCAACTCGATTTTAATATTATGTTTATGCAGAATCTAATTTATCAACTGTTACCAAAACTAGAACAACGCATTAAATATATTGAATGAGTTTGACATTGACAATTTCGAGTTTCCTTTATTTTCTAGCTTCAATTCGTATTTTCCTTTATTTTGTTCTAGTATTTATTACTCATATCGAGTGGTGGTCTAGGGGAAAGAACACTTGGCTCCTGATCCAGTGGACATAGGTTCAAGCCTGGACACGACTAGTTTCCTTCTTCAAAATAATCAACTATTTTCCGCTCATATTGAAGATTGTAAAACAAATTCTAATACCATTGATTTAAATCCTTGGTATTAGTATTTAAAAAAAACGTTTTTAATATAGAATGTTTGTGGACCCTTTTTTGTAGTACTTTCTTAGATTCTCATCTCAAAAGTAACACAATGTTTGTATTGATTAATTTAGTGGAACTGTTTGGCACACACGTGTCTGTGAATGTTTACGTTCACGAGAAATCAAAGTAATGATATCTTGATCGTAAAATTGCTCTCCAGACATTCCCGTTCACTTTCACTGCCTTTTCATATCTCAGTATTGCACGGTGATGAACCAAAGCCACATTATGCAGATATGAGAACCGAAATAGCCATTTTACTATTATACATCTCAAGATCCGCGTACTTTTTCAATTACGATTGAAACTAAACCACATGTGAGCTTTCACTTGCACGAATACATGCAAATATCTCAGAATGTTGCAGACGAATACAAAAACCCTATTAGTATACCATGTGGTATTTTTAAAATGAGTTGAGGACACGATTTAATTAATTTTTCTACGCTTTGAGTACTTGTAATTATCTTGTTTAAAATATCCAGATGCTAGCAACTTGTTGTCAAAAAGATAACACTCACAAATGCTCGAATTAAAATAATTTCTGTGTGATTAAAAGTGCTTCTCATTTAAAAAACAAAATTAGCGTAATATTTTTTTTAGGTAATTACATATGATAGCATTACTTTGAAAGTTTTTTTTTTAAATACTAAAAGATATAGGCTAAAAACAAAATTAAACGCTTTAAACCTACCAATATTTATTGGTGAGAATGAGAAAAAAGGTGTGAAAATTCTTTGATGTAAAACTAACATTCCGACTGTTATGCCAGTACGTAGTACTTACGAGTCTTCATACAGATCGTGTATATCGTATTTTTCACGTATCGCATCTTCAGAATCGTTCAATAGTAAGTGCGTATGATATTCGTTTAGAAGATGTTGAGGTTTTTTTCATGTTGCCTTTTATAAGTTTGTGGTAAACATAAAATTGACGATTGCTGTCAATACACTGATTGTCTCCATAAATCTCATCAGCTATTTGCCTTTATCATTTTTCTGTCGTTTTATTTTACAAACATGGACTCTTATTGTGTTTTGTCGTTTAATAAATATTTATTAGTCTTCGATCGCATTCAATATTCCAGTGCGGGTTCGAGCGGACAAAAGCTTCTTGTTTCTATTAGCATTCTGGTATCGAGCGCATATTACTGACCAATGAACGCTCAGAGCGTAATTGAAATAAATTCGCGATACCATTGCTATAATATTATCGTACCGAGCGTTTTTATGGTCGACTCGTATCTAACAAATTATCCCGCTGAAGTAATAATTGAACGCTGGCCGGGAACTTTGGAATATGGTAGCGATAATATGGTATCTATCAGAAGCGTTTAGTTTCGAATCCGCGAAATGTTCAGATTCGATTTGAATCTTAAATACATATGTATTTTCCATAATTGTTAAACATCTCTCTTCCTTTATTATCTAACCTAACAAACCATCGTACCGTTTCCTTGAAAGAGTAGACAGAGATAATGGACCGCCACCCTACTCTATACTGACATCTTCTTCTTCTTCGTCAGCCTTTATCGGTCCACTGCTGGAATTAGGCATCTTCCCTTCCCTTCCACTCATCTCTATCTCCTGCCAGCCACACCCACAGCACCCCTCCCCCCCCCACGGCAGCAATGTCGTCGGCCCACCTTTTTTGACATACCTCTCTAGATTCCTCCTCATTCATACAAGTCATATACGTACGTCGATTCTTCCGAAAAACCTTTAAAAATATATAAAAAAATTATTAATTAAGTTTTATTTTTATTTTTAAAAAGACTAATACCAAGGATTTAAATCGATGATATTAAAATTTATTTTTAAAATCTTCAATATAAGCAGAAAATAGCTTATTATTATGAAGAAGGAATTTGGTCGTGTCCAGGCTTAAACCCAAGTCCCCTGGATCAGGAGCCAAGCGATACCGCATCTTTTATTATTTATGTGTTTTCATATTGGATAAATATTTTACAAGCAGCAATAATATCGTCATTTCCACATTGGAATAGGCATAGAAAATGGCGCCACGCTCCATCCAGATATTATACTCGTATTTTTATATTTTACACCTAGACGACTACCATAGTTTACACTATAATATATTTAACCTACAGTACTTACACGATTGGTCTACGTCTAGCTTACCTTGTATTATGATACTGCGCATCTTGGATTTTTTTTTATGTTTACAGAAAGTGGAGACATTTCTCGAAAATACTTTCACAAATCGAACCTTATCCGCGTTGACTCGATTTGCTATGATCTGTGAAATGATTCGAACTCACATTGAGCGTGTACCCGCCCACCGCTCGTGGCTCAAACAGCACACAACTGTTATCAGACCCGAGATTGCATTTTTATCTTGTTCCCATATATGGTCATCGATGTTCCGCGCCACAAATAATAATCGTAATGTTATGAAATATTCCTTCTGTACAATATTTGTTACCTTTTATCGCCGTGAAATAGTACGGAATGGTCTGGGAGCTTTAGTATAGTATACGAGTATATACATTATCGGGTTTCGAATCATTATTGTTTGTTGTTTGTGTAATGTGTTCAGTGTTTATGTGAGATTTATCAAAAATTCACATTGTGTTGCATTTCTCATAAATTAGGATCTTGGTTTACCCAAACATAAATATACGTTACTGTATATCACGTTTATCTACTTTCATATTTACTCATTTTTTATTTTATTTAATTTTTGCTGATTAATGAATCGATTAATGGGATTCTTTTTATTATTGTTATTTTTTCTTCTAACAAGCTTTAAATACAATATATAAAACTATCTAACCACGCCGTTTCCCCGGAGGGGTGTGAAGAGAGGATGGGCCGCAATACTGTTCTGTTCTGATATAACTCTCGAATTTTCTCTACATTCATAAATCGTTAAATGCACGCTCGTCGCCATCTCCCACTCCTCACGTGGCCGACATTTCATATTTGATTAATTTGATCGTGTCACGTTTTCCTCGGTCTTCTTCTATTTCTAGTTTCGTTTACGTTATTCGTTTATTTCTATTTCTTCTTCTGACAAGCTTTATGTATAATACAATGTACAATCGAGGAATAAAAACGGTAACTCATTGATATAATTAACTAACTAATTAACTAACCATCACGCCGTCTCGTCGAAGGGGTAGGCAGAAAAAATGGACACCCACGCTGTTCTGTCTTGACATAAATCTCTCGCTTCCTCTATATTCATAGAGGAAGGCCGAGAAAAACGTGATACGATCAAATAAATCAAATATTGAATGTCGGCCACGTGAGGAGTCAGAGAAATCGACGTGCGTGCATGACACGATGTATGAAAGTTGAGGAAGCGAGAGAAAAGTGTGGCAGTCCATTATTTCTGCCTACCCCTTCTTGGAGACTGCGTGATGGTTAGTAAGTTAGTTAGTTAGTTTTACTTTGAAGCATTTAATTTTATCCTGCACTTTTTATAGTCAGCCTGTTTTACAGATGTATTCGTGTAAATATGTTTCGTTGTTGTTTTATATTGAAGCGCTAATTATAATTTTCGTGTTCCCTCTCTCCCGTTTGTGCGGAAGGCAATTACGAGTACACCATATTAAATCGCAAGCTGTTAGCGTGATCACATCTTATGTATGACTTGCAGGGGTGTAAAATTGTATTTAAATTCGCCCTTTCAAAATATAACTGCAAAATATATATTATATTATACTTACAATATTGGAAAATCATTAAAGTTTTTATTTATAGTGTGTTACATACTATGAAATTACATTGCCTGTTAATGACGTCTCAACTAACTCAACAGTCTCTAAATCGTTCTCCCTATGATAAAGGTACCTTCGAAACAATTCATATATAAAAAAATAGCCTCATTTCTGATTTCATGGATTACCCTGTTCCGTTTTGACTCTTAAATATTTTGGAGTTGGAAAATAATGACTTATTGAGATATTTTCTAAAGAACTGTGCTAATCCAGAGTAATTTCGATATTTTCACCTCGCAATATTTACATTGTGTGTTAATATTCTGCAAACTCCAATTAAGTCTTTAATGTTATGACAAATAATACTCAAGTATACTTATAGTAAATGCAAGATAAATCATCAGGATTTTGCGCTTTCAGCTATCAACTTATCGATTGTGCAAGATGAAATCCTTCGCGTACCAAATTGAAGATTAGAATGTTCCGATATTTTAGTTCGCTGATTTATCTGCGCGGTTAATCACGCCGATTTTAGCTAACAACATAATTACGAGTAAACAGTTAAAGTCTCCCGCAAGTTGACGCCTAGAAACAGATTTATGACGGAATGTTGGTTGGAGCGGTTGTGAATTTAGTGAAGTTAATCGCGCGGCACCCACCCACGGGCCTCTGGTGCAGGTTTAGAACCGCTGAAGGTTTTTTTCCTCTTAAAATTCCTTATTCCTCCGCCGGAGCAGAGGCAGACTGCGTGGCGTTGTACGGCCGCCTGCTTCATTAACTCGTCGGAGCTCGATCGCAATGTTTGATCAAAAGACTGGGCTCGCAATAAAAAGCGCATTTACAGTCATATGTGAAATATAAAATTCTAAGTGTTATTACAACATTTTTGTCACTGTGTAAAATTTCTTCGCTAATGTTGAGATTCTTATTGATCTTGTAGACCTTGTACCACTGTGCAAGTGTATAATTAATATATTTGAGTTGGTTAGAAGGAGAGTAATCTTAATCATTTTGTTCTTGTTTAGCAAGAGCCAGCTTGTTGAGTAATATTTTGTTTCTGGGTTAAATTCGATTATAAATCAAACAGTACGGCCACTACAACGGGCTGCATTTAATACTCGATGTCTTAATTCTATGCGTGTTTTTTTCGTCGGTTTCAATTTGAAAATAATTGCTGCGCAAGCTCTAAATTATTTCTATAGCGTCTAGTGTGCAAAAGGCGAATGCCCCTTTTTGCATCTCCATCTAATTATGTACTCCTAGCTAATTATATTCCTAAGCGTTTTGCTCTTATGTACATGTGGTTCGTCTTTGATGGGCTGGTCAGCTGCGAACATTCGAACATATTGCAACTGACTTCCATTATCTCCTATTATTAACTAGTGCATACCACTTTCCAAATACATATCCAGCTATCGAAGATCTCATGAATCTGCATTTGTGTAATATTTACATGTTATTATTCATTGTTTTTCGAGCAATCGTGAAATGCTTTTTTTTCTCCTACAATTATTATCATTTTTTATGGGAGTTATATTTGATAACGTCAATTAAATGTATTAGACAATGCCCCTGCTTTCATAAACGTAATAAAACTTCTAGTATGCGAACGTTTACATCAATATAAAACACATATACATATTATTATTCGCAATTTTTAGTATCAACTAACCAACTAACCATCACGCCGTCTCTCCGAAGGGGTAGGCAGAAAGAATGGACTGCCACCCTTTTCTTTCCTGACATTTCTCTCGCTTCCTCACGTGGCCGACATTAAATATTTGATTTTTTTGATAGTGCCACGTTTTCCTGGGTCTATTTCTAGTTCCATTTACATCGTTTACATACATTTATTTACCATTCTTTCTTCATTCATTCTTTCCATGTGTCCAAACCATCTTAATGATCCTTTCATTATTTTGTTCATAACACTTATCATTCGCACCGCATTAATTTCTTATATTTTCAAAAAGGTTTCAATAACAACAACAAACCATCACGCCGTTTCTCCGCAGGGGTAGGCAGAGATAATGGACAGCCACACTATTCTATCCTGCACACCTCTCTAGCTTCCTCCACATTCATACAGCGAGTCATACATACACGTCGATTCTTCCGACTTCTAACATGACCAACCTTTAAAATTGGATTAATTTGGTCAGGCCATGTTTTCCTTGGTTTGCCTCGACTCCGTACTCCATTTACATCATTAACGTATACTTTCTTAACCATTCTTTCTCCATCCATCTATTAAATCAGGTTCATATATTATAAGAATACTAGCTGACCCGGCAACGCTTCGCTATTGCTATATTAGAGTGTATAAATACACCCAATATATATTAAAGAAATACAATGAAAGGTCAATATCAATTATTTTATTGGATAAAATGACATGTGTATAGGTGCAAGAATGTGTGTATCCTAATTCAGTTCATATCTTTAAAACATTTGTTTAATCCAAGCAAACTTGCTGTGAACTTGAATAATACTAATGTGAATTGAACAATTGAAGGCTGGGCATTACCAAGGTGGCAAGTTTGCAAAAAGTCTGAAATGAGTTTTTGATGCCAATTGGTCTTAAACATAGCTGTGCAAAAGCGCGTTATGATTTAATAATATAGTGTAGTTCAAACGTTACCCTAAAGATGCCACCCAAAAAAAAGTTTATATATATCTTTTTCAGCTTTATGTTTAAACCATTAAACGTCCAGTCTTAATTTTTTTCCTCAATATTTTAAGTGAAATTAAAAAACAAATAAATATACTATATCACATTTGCATAAAACATTCATACATATACAATTCATATCCGTTCACTCCTGGGCGTAGGCCTCCTCCATCTGCTTCAATGTCTGTCGATCCTGGGCAACACGCATCCAATGTCGTCCCTCCATCGAAGTTGAGGACGTCCTGGGTTTCGGGTTGCACTTCATCTACGCATATATCGAGGTGTGGGATCCATCCTCTGCACACGCGCATTCCATTATCTTCTGGGTTGTCTGCCTCATCTCATGACATCTTTCAGCTTGCAGATTTCACCGTTTCATGTTACCTAGAAATAAAAGGAAAAATATTAAATTAATATAGTGTAGTTCAAATGTTACCCTAAAGATGCCACCCAAAAAAAAGTTAATATATATCTTTTTCAGCTTAATGTTTAAACCATTAAACGTCCAGTCTTAATTTTTTTCCTTAATATTTTAAGTGAAATTAAAAAAACAAATAAATATACTATATCACATTTGCATGAAACATTCATACATATACCATTCAAGGTCATAATAATGCTCTTAGAAATACAATGTTTAGAGAAACAAAACTCTTGATTTTGATGTCCATTAGATGAAGCTAATAATGCACATTCACTTAACCAATGACGAAATTTGTAAATTTGTGTGATGTCTGGAAATATACATTGAATCAATTCTCCTTTGGAGTGTGATTCTACAGAAATCAGTTGATAATTTAAAGCATTCATTCCATACAATGAACTTTCATTGTTGCAGAATTTTACCCATTCCAGAAATATTTAAAATGTTGCATGTAGGTGTTTCAATGTTTTGTATCATCATCATCATGAGCCTATATCCGTTCACTCCTGGGCGTAGGCCTCCTCCATCTGATTCAATGTCTGTCGATCCTGGGCAAAACGCATCCAATGTCGTCCCTCCATCGAAGTTGAGGACGTCCTGGGTTTCGGGTTGCAGTTCATCTATCATCAGGGCTGCGAGCGGCATGCCATTTTAGCGCTGCCACTCTTCCGATGATGTCCGACACTCCTGTTCTGCCTCTAATAGTGGAATTAAACCAATTAATCCAACCTGTACATACCATTTCAAAATTAGTTCATAAATATAACAATCTTCCTGGGCGTAGGCCTCCTCCATCTGATTCAATGTCTGTCGATCCTGGGCAAAACGCATCCAATGTCGTCCCTCCATCGAAGTTGAGGACGTCCTGGGTTTCGGGTTGCAGTTCATCTATCATCAGGGTTGCGAGCGGCATGCCATTTTAGCGCTGCCACTCTTCCGATGATGTCCGACACTCCTGTTCTGCCTCTAATAGTGGAATTAAACCAATTAATCCAACCTGTACATACCATTTCAAAATTAGTTCATAAATATAACAATCGGGTGTGGGATCCATACATGCCAGTATCTTGCGTTGCGTGCCCCATCTCACGACATCTTCCACCTTGGAGATATCGTGGATAGCCGTGTTCCTCACCCTATCTCAAAGAGTCTTTCCTGGTATCATCCTTAGCGTCGGCATCTCTGCAAAAATCAAATAATTATATTAAAATGAGCAGTATATTAAAAAAAAAAGCACTCGATCATTGTAAGATTGGCGTGGGAACATCAGACCATTTGGAAATGTTATATTACTGGATTTTTCCAACTGAGGCAGCTAATGCTGTATGTAAGGATATGTTTACCTATCACAGCATAACAGAGAAAAACTAAAACAGCTGAAGTAAATCGTCTAATCCAAAAGATATAGGTTATCGCCCTGCCAGAACAATTTTACATTACATTATTAAAATAGATTATACCAATTCATAGAATTGTTACTTAGAATTTAACGTTTTTCCATGTAGTCATAACATAACCTAAAATAATACGTAAGTAAAACGATATGTAATATCATTTCTATTCGATATAATTTAGAACTAAAACTTTGAAATATGTAATGCGGAAATATAATCTGTATTCATTTCAACGGCAAAATAGAATAAACTGAAGATATATATGAATTAGAAATATAAATATTTTACTTACGAAACTGTAACACGCAATTCAAATTTGACATTTCAGAGATAGGGATGGGCAATCCGCTCACGAGTCGACTCAAAGATTCGAATCTTTTTGGTGAGCGGGTGAGCGATGATCCATAAAAAAAAGAGCGGCAGCTCAATGATCCGCTAGGTCAGGGGGGTCGGCAAAATTATTAGCCAAAGAGCCAAATGCGTACTTTACAACGATTTAAAAAAAAATTGAGAGCCAAATATGTTTATTGATTTAGATAACCTTTATTATAATTTTTGCTCTTCATTCAATTACGGGTACACTGAATAAAACATTATTTCATACTTCTTCCTGTGATGAAGGCGACCAGCCTTCTCTCCATCTCTTTGGTGGTCATCCTGGTGGTCGACGGCCCTCTGGAGTCTCTTGTATCACGATATTAGGAATTCTTGCTGGATCCATTCTCTCGATGTCTCTGCCTACTCCATCTCACTATGTCTTCAATGTTGCAGGATTTGCGAATTTATTCGTTGGGTATCCTATCTCTAACGGTTCTCCCCACAATAGGTCGCAGTCTGGTTCTGACAGTGTCTGCTCTTGCTTTGATTCCGTATGTTATTATGGACCTGATGCATGTTTGTTTGTTGTTATTCTTAATTTTAGGCACAATTCCATGTTCTCATCAATAAGACGACTTCGTAGTTTACTCTTGTTAAAATTCATGCTTGAATAAAATTGTCCGCATGAATATGTAGAAGCGAAAAGCGAAAGATCAGCAAGAGTCAGTAATACTATTTCAGGCGTTGAAGATGATGACTAAAAATCTTTGAATTGGCGATGATGATTAAGAGTTTTAGCTAAACCGGAATTGATAATCGTAATCACCAATTCCATAACTTTACAAATTTCTTCTGGAAATGTCTGCGGACAGAGCGTTCTTGATGAATGATGCGATGGTAAGCAAGTATCTCGCGATTATTTTTTCTTTCAACAAACCCCTTCGGCTCCGGAGCCGCATTTTGCCGACCTCTGCGCTAGGTGAATCATATATTATTGCAAAAGAGTCGACGAACGGTTCCGCTCAGTAAAGTGAGCCGATTCTTCTTGATAATTATCGAGCGGCTCCGGAGCCGCATTTTGCCGACCTCTGCGCTCGGTGAATCGTATATTATTGCAAAAGAGTCGACTATTTTTAGTGATCTCTTTAAGGGATCTGAGCTGAATGGTTCCGCTCAGTAAAGTGAGCCGATTCTTCTTGATAATTATCGAGTCGTTTGTCAAAAAAGTTGTTTGTCGTTCGTTTAGCTCATCGAATGAATTTTTTTTTAGCTCATCGACAAAAAATTTATCCTGGTGAATTTTTTTTTTTTTACCGGAATCAACTTTTTTGGTCGAGGAGCAAAAAAAAAAGGTCACTAAAATAATTTCAAACTTTGAACGACTCAAAATGGTGAACCGTGGATCGTTAAAAAGAGTCGGCTCACTTTGCTGAGCGGAACCGTTCAGATCAGATCCCTGAGATGAGTCGTTTTGCCCATCCCTATACGTGTGTATATTTTTCAGTTCAAAAGAGCGACTAATTTCATATCTGACCACGCAAAGAGTCAAAAAAGCCACTAATTTGCATCTTATCACGCCAAGCGAATATAGACTCTAAAGATCGATACTCAGGTGATACGAACAGGAAGGTCTATCCTCGCTCGCACTACGAAAATTTATAAATTTACAAAGTTAATTAGAGCTCGATTAATAACAAAAATATGCCTATGACGACCGGGATACTCCATTTAGTAAAGTGTATAACTTGGAAAATGATCAGCTCAGGAATAACCTCAGAAATAGTCCACACACACAACCAAAACTGCCTTTTATTTATATAGATAGATAGATAGATTTTTCGCATATCTGTTGGTGGGAGTAAAATTGGCCCGTGATTTCCAAATTTAGTCTAGTATTTTGCAGGCGGTTTGAATTTTATTTGCTTAGGTTTTGCTGATGGCATGATAATGTCTCGACACATCTGAATTCATATTATCTAACATACATTCATTATCCATACTTTTGATGGGGTGACTGTTGGGATCAATTTAATGACGTTTATATGAAAATGCGATGGTCGAGATTACACCTGAAATCACATTTCAAATGCCTGAAAGTAATCGCCTCCTCCACGACTGTACTCAAAACGCTCTCCTTTGCAATATTTGTTTGCTTATCCATTGGCCGCAGCGCCCTTTTTGTTTGACCTTTCGTTCGACCATCCGTTATCCGCTTGACTCCTCTACAAGTTTGTGTGTTTTTATCTGGATGCTTGAATCGTTAAATTTTTTTGTTCATCTTTGAATAGCTTAACCGTTTTTATTTACAGAGTAAACTGTTAGTGACATCATCTCAATCACACCTGCTGCGAATGATTTGCAATTTTTTTAGTCTGAACTCGAGATTTTTTTCATTCATTCAGCTTATCTCTGCGGGAATAATCAATTGAATAATTTTCTTTTAAGCTTTATCTGTAAACTTCTTTATTAATTGGTACCTCAACCGTATATTATGATAATATCTCTTAGATTCAGAGTTGCCAGCGTAACTAAGACTTTCCAATATTACTTTGCACAAAAATACAAATAATGGTATTTAGTATATTTACATGATATATGTTTTTACTGTTATTAAAGCAGAAATGTAAGACTCCATTCTCAACACATACGATATATTCTGCTTTTCCAGTACTGGAAAAGCAGAATATATCGTATGTGTTGAGAATGGAGTCTTACATTTTTGGAAATTATATTAAATATTTTCCTAATAGCCGTAGAAATGAGATCACTAAGAAGCATGTGCGGGAAAACGTTGTATGATAGAATACCGAACGATGGAATAAGAAAGAAATGTAAGGCAGATGACTGCATCATTAATAAAATTAAAAAAGGATCCCTGAGATGGTTTGGACATATGGAACGAATAGATTAGAGTAGAATGGTTAAACAGTTGTACACAAGCAGCGTGAGTGGGAAAAGAAGCCGAGGACGACCGAGGAAAACATGGCATGAACAAATTAATCAATTACTAAAAGGCGGCCACATTCGAAGTCGGAATAATCGACGTGCGTGCATAGTACGATGTATGAATGTAGAGGATTCCCGAAAGGTATGCCAGGACAGGCCATTGTGGCGATCCATCCTCTCTCTACCCCTCCGGGGAAATGGCGTGATGGTTAGTTATTTTCCTAATAAGTAGACACAACAATCGATATTTAATCATAGACATGGCCCACGAGTTATCCAACTCTTTTTACTGTGAATATTTCCAAGCATGTCTTCCGAAATCAAATGACAAAGCCACACCAGCACACAAAGCAATGCTCTATATTATAAATGAAAATGGAGTTTACAGGAGATTTCGATGATTCGCACCAATCTGTTATGTCTTCAACTTTGTTTTATTTGTCTTTCAAATGTAAATATGTTAAACCGTTTCTTGTGTATTTTATTGATTCGAGTTTCTTGTTACGCTAATTACGAGTATAATGCTTGGAAGCGATCAGTTTTTTCAAAGCAAAATGTTGGTTTACCTCTCAAAGTCCTGGACGTGTAAACATCGCAGAAGTCTCGAGTATTTCGCACACACCCGCTATTTTTCTCGCCATCTATAAAAACCTTTTGAGATCTCTGGTTTCACCGTATATAGCCTTTGTAAATAATTTAATATTTCTGAGTAACCATTCCTTGGTTATAATATTCTACGCTTGATAATTCCGACCTAAGGTCAACTCGTTTTAATTAAATAAATCTTTAGAGTATCATTTTAAATAATAAAGTATTATACAACATTTTGAATGTATACAAATTCTTGTAGACAAATACTGGATTTTACCCATTGCGGATAATTTTTTTTTTATTATAAGGATTAATTGTATCGCAATAGAGACGAAGCCTAATGCTTCTCAATCAATTAATAGATGACGCTAGTGTAACTAAAAAATGTAAAGATAAGCGCAGCATTCTAGCATATATACATCTTCCAAAAAATTGTCAGACGTGGTGGTGGTAGGGAGAAATGGGGAATGTTGTTAAACATAAAGCGATCGCTCAACCCAACCGATGACAGGTCATAAGTCATGTAAGCGCCTCGGCCACCATATTATATTCCCAGAAAACAATTTACATCTTCGTCTCTATTGAGATACAATTAATCCTTATAAAATAAAGTATTCTGTTGTTTGACTGTTATTTAAAAAAAAAATCAATTACTTCGTGTGTAATTCATAAATATTCACCCAATTAAGTATATCAACATGAACGTGTTTTGATACACGAATTTCCAAACTGCCAATTAGTCAACTTTTTTTTTTCGTTGCTAACGAAACAAATTGTACAAATCAATTAAAACGCTCATAGAAAAAACACATTGAAATATTCAGTACACAGTGTAAATATTCTCACTCTGTGTGCTAACGGTTAAAAACTGCGCTTTTCAGCGTGTAAACAAATATTCGCATAGAAAGCTGATTTCTGCTTGCACTCTACTTGGTATAATTTTCGGTATAAAAGGTTTTTCTTGTATTGACTTTAACAGTTTCCTGCGAAGTCGTTACTATAAGTATATATACAAATAAATATTTCCAATAATTTCAATTTCATTGCTATACGTGGTTATATTGATATTATAATGTTTATTTATTCAATACATTAGCAACGGTAACTCAACTCTTTCATTTGTACAAGTCTCTATCGTATACTCGTATATTTTTATACACATGTTTTTATCTGTTTCTACGTGGATATTTTTCTAATGATTGGCACAAATGTTTGTGTGCAATAGTTATTATTTTAATTTTAAATCGTAAGATTCAGTTAAAAAAAAAATCATAATATTATTTGTTTAACAAAGAAAGGGCACGTCTTGGAAAATTGCTTCGGGATCGGACTTTGTGGAATTGTAGCACCCCTGAGGGTCAACGATAGTCTAAGTCTAATTCTAAGAAAACGCACTAGCCAGCCAATTCCGATAAAAAAGCTTTCGAGCATCCAACGCAGTTTATTTTTTATATTAACTGCATTGAATGATTTGAGAAATTTCTCGTAATCGGCTGGTTAATGCTCTTTCTTACTTTGACTACCGATGACCTTTAGAGGTCATTACAATCTAAAGTCCCAACTCGAAGCCAATTTTTTTTACACCTCTTTTTTATTTGATTCTTAATTTTTGTTTGTGGATTCTTTTAATAAACGGGTATTTTGATTTGGTTTGATTTCATTGCAAGTGATTGCCGCGCCAATCGTTAAATTTTTCTTCTTCTTCTTCTTCCTTATTGTAGACCTATGTGGTCTGTTCTCCAGAGTGTTGCTCCTCCTGTGAGGTAGATTCCCAGCTGTCCTTCCATCTTTTAGGAGGTCTTCCACGAGGACGAGTCCCACGAGGTTGATTATGCAATGCAATATAGGGGAGTCTGATGGTGTCCATTATTTGAACATGACCGTACTGGTCCCTTTTTCGCTGTCTGCTCCATTTTATAATATCCTCAACCTCACATATCTCTCTTATTCTGGTGTTCCTCACGCGATCCCTCAGTGTCTTGCCTGCTATCGTCCTTAGTGTCTTCATTTCCGAAAGTCCTCAAAACTTGTTTGGTCCTTACTGTGTCTGCCCTTGCTTCGACGCCATGTGTTATTATTGGTCTTTCGCATGCTTTATAGATTCTCATCTTACTCTCAATGGCCAGGTCTTTGTTTTTCCATATTGTGGATTTTAGAGCCCCAGAGATAGTCTTATTAACAATAATATGTGAGTTATGTGCTCGTATATAACAAATTTTATTATTAGCCTTTTAATGTTTTGTAATTTCTCTTTAATTCTGTCTCCGGTTATCTCCGACAGTTTTTCCCGCAGAATTTCTTGCGGCGCGTGCCGATGATTATCGAGGATTAAGGACACTCCCCACATCCTTGGACCGCGCAGCACGTAGGTGCTATTACTCGCCGCTGCGGATTATCATTAACCGTGCTCGTTCTACGGACGCTTTAACACGCGTAAATAATTTCAATGGAGATCCTTGTCGCTCATCCTCCGTATGTTTTATTGCGAAGATACACTGATGCAATCATATAATTTTAAACTTAGATTTTAGTTCTACAAATAGATAACAGGAACTGCAATGATCTCCGCTTATATTGTTACTGAAATAACCCCAGTTATATTCTCTATAATATATTTGTACATCTGTGTAAAAATAACGCATCGCATTTTCCAAAAATTCCGTAGTATTAAAGAGATCACCATCCAAGATATTTTCTTCTTATATTAAAAAGAACTAATGAAAATAAAAATAAAAATTATTAAGAGTTTTTCTATGTTTATTTTTAGTGTAAAATCTACTTATTTAATTTCGTCTTCGACCGGTTTCGGCAGCTCGCTGCCATCTTCTGGTGGCAGCGAGCAGAAGATGGCAGCGAGCTGCCGAAACCGGTCGAAGACGATAATCAATAAGTAGATTTTACACTAAAAATAAACATAGAAAAATTCTTAATAATTTTTTTTTTATTTTCATTATTTACAATGAACTTCTACCAAGAAATTTCAATCAACAACGTAAAAAATTAAAAAGAACCTCCGTATACCAAATGATCCAAGTCCATCTGGATAATATTCATTGCAATTTCTGTATCTGTACGTATATTATTATATTTATTTGTTAATCAATAACGCAGACGTGTGTAAAGAACTCGTATCCAGGCTTGACGTATTAATTATGTTTATTTTTAATACTGTACTTGTATAGTGTATACAGTTCCGTTTCTGTCATTCTAAGTGTTAAGGCGAATATACTTAAAACAAATATTAAACGAGTGAGTTGAGTCAACCTTTGTTTTGTTGTTTACCGACCGCCACGCTGACTATCCTCCTAAGGAACTATTTGCGCTACGATTCAGACGCAAGTTTGCATCTGCTAATGCATTATAAGATGCACTCGCGATTGAGTAAACACTCCGAGGAGTATCGCTGTGTTTATTTTGTTTATCTGTTCATGTGAATACTTAATTTATTATACGTGATGTCTAAAGAAGATAAGCCTATCACTAGTCGCCAAAACACCTTTTTAATTTATTTTAGGCTACATACATACAACACGTTCCGAATGATATGCGATTTCATGCCTGGATTTAATTTTTTTATTTTTAATACAATCTTCAAACTATGTTGTTTGGAAAGATGAGACAGCTTTTATTGTGAAGAAAGATCAATCAGGTTAAGTATCATACCTACACTTCCTCTTGATTATGTGGGGATAATGCTTCGGTATTGTAGGCTTCCCATTTTTCAAATATTGTTCGACTTTATTAATGCTTTGACGAAACCAGTTAAATATTGTAATATTTTTTGTGTAAAAAAAAACAATACAATTTTTTTAAGTCAGCAATCCGAACTACTCCACTGCTAAATCAATAAAAAGTTAACCAAATTCTAAAACTTGAGATTTTTTAATACCGTGTAAATTATACCTTGTATTTTTTATATTGTGAATAATTTATTGTATGTATGCCAATATCTCTCTCTCTCTACCCATTATTTAAAGTGCTTTACAATGTAAATTTCATGAGACTCTTCAAACACCGTCTTTAAATCACTTCTTATTTTCGATGTGTTTTCTTTTCAAAGTGCTTAGATTTGTCTTCGCCTCTCGACGGCATGCAAGTTTTTTCGTTCGTTTTTTGTTTTTATAAAATTTATAAATAATTCAATTGTTATAGAACTTTTCAATAACATCCTTTTAAGAAGTCAAAAGTCAAGTTTTGAAACTATTTTTCGAAGACCACAGAAATTTACTAAAATATGTCAGGAGTAAATAATTTAATACATAATACGAGTATAAGATATTTTGTGTCTCATTGACTAACTAAGGTGAAGAGGTTTAAATATCTTCAGGTATTTTTTTCGTTTGATATGGTGATAACGAGCAAATGCTGGTAACCATTGATATTCTGGAATATTTATTTATTTATTTACTTGAAATAGTACGCATGTACAAAACACATGTTCTAATAAAAACAATTATATTAATAATCGAATATCGACATGAAATAGGAAATACTCACGCGGATCCAGAAGATTACGCTTTCGGTCCAGCTGCGAGTTGTCAGCAAAACTGGAAAATATGTATAATCGTCGGAGATGTTGTTTACCCATCAGACGTAAAAGGAATAGCCACAAGAGCTGAACTTCTGTATGCCAGAAGATCCAAGTCCAAGCTACCGGACGTATGCGGTTTGTTATGATATTTAATAAAACCAACAGTCTTAATATTAATAAGTTTCGAATCGTTTCTATTTATCAACCGCTTAGCTAATGTTTGGTTAAAATTTCCTTTTTTTTTTAAATACTCGTGTCAAACAAGATTCTTACAGATGGCCATAAATTGGCACTATCTCTCCTATTTTCTTGCCATTGTGGTGAAAGATTTGTTCTTCTTTATATCGTTTCCAGTAGGTACAGTAGTGACCCATGGATGTGAGGCGTAGACAATGACAGCGAAATCCGCAGATCGACTGGATACTTTTGAGAGAAGGGTACTGCGCAGAATTCTGGGACCTGTGAATGACGGTGAAGGCTGAAGAGTGCGGCATAATGACGAGCTGTACCATATTTACAAATCGACTGGATCGACTGGATACTTTTGAGAGAAGAGTACTGCGCAGAATTCTGGGACCTGTGAATGACGGTGAAGGCTGAAGAGTGCGGCATAATGACGAGCTGTACCATATTTACAAAGCTCCCAGTCTCTCCACTCAGGTCAGACTGAATAGACTGAGATGGGCCAGTCACGTGCAGAGGATTCCGTCATCGCGAACCCCAAAAAGATTGCTGGAGTGGCACCCAGGTGGTAGGAGACCAATTTGACGACCAAGGCTGCGATGGGAGGATGAAGTTGGGAGAGATGAGGCGAAATTGTTACGAGTGTCAGATTGGAGGGTCGAAGCGAAGGACAGGAGGAGTTGGAGGCGAAGAATACTGGAGGCTAAGGCTCGATATGGGCTGTAGAGCCATCGAAGAAGAAGAAGTTATATCGTTTCCAGGGGCTCCGGGTGTTCGAATTATATAATAGTAATACCACATGTGGAGACACCTTCCTCGACCCATTTAAATATTATTAATTATTTTTGTTACGCTGTCTCCGTTCGAAAGTATGACGACCTTATTTCCCAGTTCGTAAGTGGGATTTACTCTCCGAAAAATAGCCGATTTAATGATGTTGGCACATGCTCGACGACGTCTCTTCCTTTCAACACTTTGTTCCGTGAAACTCTGCTTAAATCTCTTTGTCCACGCTGATTTTGTCTGCAATTCTAACCAGCCACCTGGTGAGTAACTTAATCCACAGGGTTTGATATCTACTAATTTTCTTAGTGATTAATTAATTACACAAACATATTTTCTTCAATACCATTTTTTGTTTCGTATTAAGTGGACTTGGATCTTCTGGCTTACAGAGGTTCAGCTCTAATGGCTATTCCTCTTACGTCTGTAGGAAACATTGTTGGAATGTGATTTGGTAGTTATTAAGTATTTTTCATGAAATATTCGAGAAATACTCAATACTCGTATCTAAAAGCAAAATTATGTATCAATCATAAAATATTAGTTTTGAGATAGGGAAATGGATTTAAGACGAAGATTTTTGGGACTGTGTATAAAAAAGTAACAATTTCCTTAGTCGCTAATTCTTTTCGTTCAGTATTGAGTAAATATTTATATAATCTAATATATTCGAATATAGAAGTTCAAAGCGCAGTTTATTGACGGCAGTAAATATAATCTTAACGTCCGATTAATTCGCCCAAGTTGTCGTAAATAACTATTGTGTCCTGTTTGTTCGCAGCCGAGTGTGTTTGTCATATGTATTTATTCCTCGTAAACGACACTCCAGTGCATTTGAAGCTGACGAAGATAATAAATTACTTCTTATGCGATAGTCGATTATCTTTATTGTCCTGAGATAATAAACGTATCATTTTAATGTCTACACGATGCGTAGTGTTCACTATTATCGCTTTTATTAAATGTTGCTGTATCTAGTTCGAAATGAACTATTATAAATTTATACAATATATATCTTTCTTCCGTTAGCTTTCGCATTTCAAGCGAATGCAGTGTCCGCTGAGCTATAATAACTGTAGCTACACGCAATTATACTATATATTTTATAAAATATAAAACTGAAGGACTTAATTTCATGTCGAGTTTCCACAAGTAACGTTTTTAGAGAATTCCAACAAAATATAAGTTCCCAATCTGAATGGATGGCGCTAGTGTAGATTGAACTAAAAAAAGTGAAGTGCAGCGCAGCATTCTAGCATACCTTATATACATCTTCCAAAAATTAGGCAGACGTGGTGGTCGTAAGAAGGGCGGAATGGGGAATATTGTTTAACATAAAGCGATCTCTTAACCCAACCAATAATAAGTCATTTCTGTTCCCAGAAAACAATTTACATCTTCGTCTCTATTGAGGTACAATTAATCCTTATAAAAAAATACGAGTTCTTTAAGTTTTAATATGGACGTAAATTCTTCTTCTTCTTCCCTCCATTGCTGGATATAGGTCTCTTCAATTTTTCTCCACTCGTCCCTGTCTTATCCCTTTCGCATCCAGGTCGTTCCAGCTATTCGGGCAATATCATCAATCCGCCTTTTAGGTGGTCTTCGGACTTTCCTTTTCTTTGTCCAAGGTCTCCATAGGAGTATTCTGGATGTCCATCTGGTACTGCCGCGGCATGCCGTGTCTGAACATGTACGTTACTTATTACTATTAATAATACGATTGTTTTTCTTTTTTGTTGTACTTTATACTCGTCTGTTAGATTTCAGTTTACTGATAGTTTCTTGTGACTGTGTTCTCCCAGCATTTCACCGAAGTAAGCGGCAGAGCATTTTGCATCGATTCGGTTCGATTGAACTAATTCAATTTATTTTATCTGTCCGCAAACCGCAGACCCTGATCTACTATATTTATTTTGTTACTTTTATTTTTTTATTGCATAGCTGTCGTGTGCAAACAAACAATCAAATACGAACATGACTGAATTTCTCCATGAAATATAAATTTACGATATGCCTCCTTTTGTATTGTATCTATCAACATGTTGCCGAATTGTTATTCGTAACTGGAAATTAATGGCAGATAAATATATCGCCATGTTATCTGAGCTTGGAGCGTGTCTCCCCGCCACGTGGCCGTCAGAGACACAGACAAAGGGGCGCCCGTCTCCTTTGTCTCGCGCCGGACTCTGTATTCACGGGCGGACGTCGCGACGTCTGTGTCGGCGTCGTTAACACGTTATATCTCCAGTCTATTGTACGGTCTCATGCGTTTTAGTATTCGCATTAAAAAATGCACACCATTTCGCAAATCTCTTAATTTAAAAATATATTAAATAACCTCAGTTCATTTGCCTCTCCTTTTTGTATCCTCTCTCCCATGTACTCGTATTAATAGACATTTTAATATTCGTACTTTCTTTACAATTTGTGTATTGTATTTGTTAATGAATTTACTCAATTGATATAGGGAATTTGTTATGGGAATGATGACATGTTTCGCCATGCTAAGCAGATACAAATCATCGCCATAAATTATAATAGTATTGTAATTCTAGAAAACAGACGTTTTCATTCGTATTAATTATTTAATATGTAGTTTTACATAATTGTTCAAGAAACCATAAATAATCGAAACACTGTTTCACTTTTCAGTTTATTAATAAGTTTATAACGTTCTCCCGATGATAAAGATATAAAATCTTTTAAACGTGTCGAGAAAAATAGCCTGAATGTGGCAAATCAATGGCGTTTTAAATTAAAAAAAATCATCCTTTTAAAGTATGTAATTCTACAGTGTTAACGCCTTAAAATGACCAAAAAATATCGACATAATGTTTAATTGAATATAATTTAAAATACTGTTTGAATCAATCTCAGCTTAGTAAACTATATTGATTATTTGTATATGAAGTAGTTTCAATATGCGATTCAATCAGTTTGCTCGTAAATTGATTGATTCGTGATTGGTTTTCGTAACCATTCTTAAGTAACCGAGTATTAAGTGATTCCATTGATAAGCAGGGCAAGCGCTGCAGGGAAACCGCTTACTTAAGACAGAAAGGTGGTAATAATCTACTCGCATATTAGATGCGTTTAACGCAGAATATAAATGTTTGACTCCGAGAGTCGAGTCTTGAAAACTGTGGAGGATTTCTCTCTCATAGCTGAGGAACTAGAGGTTTTCCTCTATGTGGATAGTTAACGTCGGAGAGACCTACCAAAGTACAAAAAGCTCACGTTCTGATTCAGCCCGATGACTAGACCATCGCCTATACACATGCAGATAGAACACGTGTAGTCTTGTGGACCGTCCCCTTCCCAGTACCGTGGACCCAACCAAACCTGTTGTAATATTGTACTCTTAAATACACCAAACTTAACCGTTGTAACCATTTAGTATTCGTATGATATGACCGGATGATTGATGGAGTCAGCCGAAATGAAACGGTACATTTTGATAATTGAACGATTTCGTTGTATTTTGGAACATTCTGTTCTAACAATATTTTACTTTGTAATCGTTTATCTAATGAAATATAATTGCTTTCAAGTCGTGTTTAAATGTTTTATAGTTACGCAATAGGATATAACGTTGTATTTCGTAACATTGACTAATCCATTTTTTTACACTTTACCATAAAACATTAACACTGTACAATATCATTTTTAATTTTTTTCCTCTCATTTCTTATTCTCGTATACACATCTTGCATTCCTTGTTGCTTAAGTAAAATACTTTACAAATATTTTTATGCCTGATATGTGATGATGGAGATGTAGGTTATGGAAGGAATAAGTGACGAATGTTACTTTCGCCCTTTTAGCTATTATAATATATGCGCATACTTTTTAAAATCTATGTCACAAGATTTGTAGTTTAAAAATAAATCACAAAAATCAATTGAACATTTGTTCAAATACTTCCTTAGTACCTACATCGAATATTATCGGTGTTATGGTAATGTAGAAAATGCGATTAATTTTATGATTTTACTTTAAAGGGTATATTATGATTGTACTTGAAACCCTCAACCCTGTTAGTATTATTAGTCGGTTCATTTTCGTCTAACTAGCGAGCATTAGTACAATAGAACGATAATGTGATTACCAACCAGTTTCACTACATTAATGGGAAAATGCTATTAATGAAATTGAATAAACGTGATTCGGAGGCTTGCCGCAATGTGTTGCGAAGTTTCCACGGTCCTACCGTGTGCTAGTATACGAAATGTGAATAAATAAATTAAGTATTTTTTACTAAGACAATTAACTGGTTGCGTACAAAATATCAAAACGATGTCATGTTTAGAGTTATTGTGACATCGTCTGTTAAGATTTTTATTATCATTTTTCTTTTTCTTCTTGTCCTGTCCTTGTGGTCCATAATACTTAACGATCCAATGCAATTCGACTCTTTCCCGCTCCAGTACCAGTCCAAGAAAAGACCGTTGCCCTAAACCTCGTTCTGCAGGGCGAGTCTTATTACTTTTTTGTAATCTTAATGTCCGATAGCAATTTCATTATTCTCTTGGTCCTTTAATTTATCAATTGTTGTTTAAATAATAATTAAATAAAACGATGTTTTTTTAACTACTTCCACTTTTGTCTTTATTTAGACAGCGACCGGTTTCGCCAGGCTCGCTGGCATCGACGCATATTATTTAAAATGAACTTCCATGAAGAGATTTCAGTAAAATCATTTAATTGTTGTTTAAGTTTTAATTACTTTTGATCGAAATTGGCTTCCCTCGCCTTTTCTCTCCTGCGATTTCAATTAAATAGCTTTGTGCCGTTTTACACACTTTAAACATTTACGGAGCAAAGGCAAAATATTTATGTATATTTATAATTAATAACATGTATATCCCGTTTGTCCTATAAAATTTCATTGATAGCTTTGGCAGATTTTTATTGCACCGTTTTTATAGATATGTCACTCTTATTATTCACATAGAAATTAATATCATATTCACTTTCAGTAGGTATCTATAAGAGTAAACGAGTGGAATGTAACTCGTGATATTTTTATATTGTAAAATACGCAATATTTTTTGGAAAGAATGTGTTGGAAAGGAGTATGACAATGTTTTAATTGGATTAAGTTTTAATGGTTGCTGCTTGCTGGACCGACGATATTGTGAAAATAGCTGGACGTGGATGGATAAGAGTAGCAATGGAAAGGGGTGTGCTTTGGGCGAGGTCTGCGTTCAGCAGTGGACGATAGACGGCTGATACCTAAAGTTTTAATATAAAGATAATATCAATAAAACAACGTTATATGAAATAACTGAAAATCCTAATTAAATCTAGATGGGTGTGGTAGCGGTGTAACTCGGGAATCCGCCGGTGTAACTCGGGAATCCGCCTAACCCTTATTATCAGGTCTGCGTTCTAGCGAGGTCTGCGTTCAGCAGTGGACGATAGACGGCTGATACCTAAAGTTTTAATATAAAGATAATATCAATAAAACAACGTTATATGAAATAACTGAAAATCCTAATTAAATCTAGATGGGTGTGGTAGCGGTGTAACTCGGGAATCCGCCTAACATACCCTTATTATCAGGTCTGCGTTCTAGCGAGGTCTGCGTTCAGCAGTGGACGATAGACGGCTGATACCTAAAGTTTTAATATAAAGATAATATCAATAAAACAACGTTATATGAAATAACTGAAAATCCTAATTAAATCTAGATGGGTGTGGTAGCGGTGTAACTCGGGAATCCGCCTAACATACCCTTATTATCAGGTCTGCGTTCTAGCGAGGTCTGCGTTCAGCAGTGGACGATAGACGGCTGATACCTAAAGTTTTAATATAAAGATAATATCAATAAAACAACGTTATATGAAATAACTGAAAATCCTAATTAAATCTAGATGGGTGTGGTAGCGGTGTAACTCGGGAATCCGCCTAACATACCCTTATTATCAGGTCTGCGTTCTAGCGAGGTCTGCGTTCAGCAGTGGACGATAGACGGCTGATACCTAAAGTTTTAATATAAAGATAATATCAATAAAACAACGTTATATGAAATAACTGAAAATCCTAATTAAATCTAGATGGGTGTGGTAGCGGTGTAACTCGGGAATCCGCCTAACATACCCTTATTATCAGGTCTGCGTTCTAGCGAGGTCTGCGTTCAGCAGTGGACGATAGACGGCTGATACCTAAAGTTTTAATATAAAGATAATATCAATAAAACAACGTTATATGAAATAACTGAAAATCCTAATTAAATCTAGATGGGTGTGGTAGCGGTGTAACTCGGGAATCCGCCTAACATACCCTTATTATCAGGTCTGCGTTCTAGCGAGGTCTGCGTTCAGCAGTGGACGATAGACGGCTGATACCTAAAGTTTTAATATAAAGATAATATCAATAAAACAACGTTATATGAAATAACTGAAAATCCTAATTAAATCTAGATGGGTGTGGTAGCGGTGTAACTCGGGAATCCGCCTAACATACCCATCAGGTCTGCGTTCTAGCGAGGTCTGCGTTCAGCAGTGGACGATAGACGGCTGATACCTAAAGTTTTAATATAAAGATAATATCAATAAAACAACGTTATATGAAATAACTGAAAATCCTAATTAAATCTAGATGGGTGTGGTAGCGGTGTAACTCGGGAATCCGCCTAACATACCCTTATTATCAGGTCTGCGTTCTAGCGAGGTCTGCGTTCAGCAGTGGACGATAGACGGCTGATACCTAAAGTTTTAATATAAAAATAATATCAATAAAACAACGTTATATGAAATAACTGAAAATCCTAATTAAATCTAGATGGGTGTGGTAGCGGTGTAACTCGGGAATCCGCCTAACATACCCTTATTATCAGCCACCCACGAGCCGACAAGGCTGATCCTCGCAAATAATAATTTAAATTGTCACGTTTTCGATTTCACCGTTCCCCCTGGGATGCGCCCCCGCCATCCGGCCCCCGCCCCCGGTTGGCGATGCACTTTCGCCGCATGCAATCTTCCTCGGGTCGTGACGCCGCTCTCACGATCCCGGCCAGACTCCGGGTCCCGGGTCAATATCTAACACAGTGCTCAAAACTTGTTGATTCTGTTAATTATGTGTATTTTGACGCTGGTTTTCAAATAGCGTTAAAATGTTTACCCGTCTCCTGTAGTTATTATCTGCAAATATCTTGTAGAAATTCGTGACTGCGGCCGCAGCTTTGTCAATGCATTTTCCATCTGGAGAAGTTGAATTTAGTCTTGAGTCCATTTGTGTACAATGCATATTATATGTAAATTTCATTCCTAGTTATTCTAACACTTTAATTAATGGATCTCTCTCACACGGGATTGTTGACTAGAATACAGGACTCTTGCTCAAGCAACTAGAGGACACCGTATAAATCTAAGTTATTGTCTATAGGATTTATCAGCTTGGTTTAAGAACTCCGTAATAATTCTAATTCTATGGATTATTTTATTGGTGGTTGCTGATTGTAATTTAAATATCTTATTTAATCTAGAGGTAATGGCGAGCTGTTAACCCACCAGCTCCTCTCCACAATAATGAGCTAGAATTGCAGTATTTTGTTGATTTTTCAAAGAATATTTATATTGAATAACGAATAATGTCTGTCAGTAGAACCTTTAATTTTAGAAAATAATGACTTAGAAGAATTGCATTTAAATTATTTTTATATTTTATTTATCCAATTAAGCGTTTCACTTTCAATTTTCTTTGAAGTGATATAATGAATCGTCATTTTTAAGAGCCCATTCTCTTTACAAATATCCAGCCACGTAGATAATTGTATGGTACATCTGAACATTCGTGGTGATGACGTGAAGGGTTTAAGTATACATCGCGCACGATTTTTGATGTTAAAAATATTGAAATACCAAATCTCCCTTTCACTGTGTGGTTATTTTACTTCCATTAAGACTCAAACCATTTGCTAAAACGTAAAATGATAGGTATTTGTTTATAGTTTTGTCTAAAATTTCTTAACGTATATTTTAGCGATTTTTCCCATTTCCCTTGTTGTAAACAGGCGAATTTGTGTGGGAAATTTTCCCACAATCTTTTTATTGGCATCATACAACACGATTTTCTTTGTTTCGCTATAATTAACAAGTCTTCCGAAATTCACAGTCACAGTACAGATTTATACGCACATTTATAAGATCTCGTCGTTTGGACTGTGAATGATGTAATGTTTGGGATACTAATCGAATCGTGTTACGTCATAACCTCCCTTTGTTCGCTGATCCGGCAATCGAAGGCATTTTTCTCCGTGGGAATTTTATTTTTTTAAGTAACTTGTACACGTTTTGTAATGGAATGAAAATGGCCGATCGTTATTTTCCATTAGAAGAAAAATGAGTTGGTGCGATTCCCCGTGCCACGTACCGTTTGGTGAAACTGGTAAATGTGCCAACTTTTTTCGTAATGTCAAATGTCAACGAACTATTTGTATATTCAAGATTTCCACATATACGATTTGTCACTCATTTTTTTGTATGTATGTAATAAAAATATATCTTGCTAAGTACCTTGGAATTAAGCTATTTGAAATGGAGTGGAGGGGTTATTCAACCACTGAATTGAATCGTTTTAATTTTTTTTTGTATTGGTGGGTGATGTTTGCTCGCTTCTTTAACCACTCTACATAATAACACGTTTCGCCTTGCTAAGACATTGTCAAATGTCATTTCCATAAAGTATGATAACTCTTCTAGAAAACAGACGTTTTCATTTGTATTATTTATTTTATATGGAGTTTTACATCATTGTTAAAGAAACAGTAAAAAAGCACTCTTTACCCTCGTAAGTTTGCGGTTTTAAGGTTATTGTTTTCTCAAAACCTATTGATAAATTTAATCATAAAAAACTCCGATCTAGTGGATTAGAGTTTTAGTACATCTAGAAACTATTAGTAAAGCTTCCGCCCAGCTAGAGAGATGTGAGTTTGATATTTGCAAATAGCATCTAATCGATTTCAATGCATTACTTACATTACGTCTTCATTAAATATTAATGAAAACGTTCATTGTTATTAGTTATTTATCGTTCGTTTCATTTCTTGACTATTGGATGCATTGATGCAATTATAACTAGTGTTCCAGCTTGCAAAGGTGGTGTCTTGTAGGCACTGGACTGTACCTGCAATCAACGTGCGCATTGTACTTAATTGTCTAGGAATCATCCAATTATATTTACGAACCGTATAAACTGACCATATACGTTAATTATTAACGCATACCTTATTTACAGTTATGGCAGATTGACTTGAAAAGCTCCTTTGTGATTTTTACCTCGTACTATGTTATTTGCGGTCACAGTACAATTTTCTTTGGCTTTACCTTCTATCAAATCAGTTCGTCCAACAACATATTATCATATGCTTCGTGTTATTGTACTTTGTATTCTTACTCTATTGAAATTGCATGTACGATTTCGAACCGGTTGACCAATGGTCATTATGATAATAAGACATGTAATTTTTTTGCACATATTCCAATCTAAAGTTCTTTTTTTCACGTTAGATTGGCTGCCATTGAATCGTGTGAGGTCTTTGTAATGCAAACAGCAATAATTAAACCGTATCTATGAATGTTTGCGTTTGCAAGTGGGTACATTGTCTATTGTGTGTTATCTGAATAAACGTTAAATCTGTTTAGAGTACAGTTTTACGAATGTAAGTTTATTGTCTGGTTTAGAATTACACACGTAAGAATGATTGCCGTGTGAATCACTTCACGTCCGTGACATAAATTAATGATTTCTTTTTGTTACAGGTAAGGCATCGGCTCCATCCGACATTTGGCACTAATACCCACACGGAGATGCGTTCGGTGAGACTTCAATCTAAACATAAACTCGCGATCCATTTATTTTCTATACATATTTAGACAGGCTTTCTCCGGATTACCATAATATCAATTCGCCTTTTCCGCGGCCTTTTGTGCTCGAGTCTTTTCTTATTCACCAAAGCCGATTTCGTGGCCCCGTTGGAGGCATAACAGCAAATTAAACGACCTACGACCTAACAAACACTTGCGCCGTTTTACTTGCGCTGATACGCAATCCTTTTTTGTGTTTAATGTTCCGCTTTTTATTTTTAAACCCATATCCGGCAACATTTTCTCTATCATCATACGCTTATGAAATTCAATTTCTAAACGATGTTATATAAGGAGCTGCCCGTGACTAAGACGCACCGTACAATTTCTGTTCTTTTCCCATCTCCCCAGCTTACACTATCAAGTAAAGGTCTCCCCTAGCCATCTCCTTATTCTGGTCATACCATCGTGCAGGAGATCTGCCTCTACTTCTTTTCTGGGTTACTCATCTGTATCTGAGCAATGTGTACATATTTAACTAACTAATTAACTAACTAACCATCACGCCGTCTCCCCGAAAGGGTAGGCAGAAAGAATGGACTGTCACACTTTTTACTGATGAGGTACTCCATCCTTCGCTTTTCGCTCCGCGGGAGACGCGGTGTGATGGGTTGCGAACCTCATCGCCACCAATAGGCATCTCCCGCGCACACTTCGATCGTCCAACACCCACAAAATAAATCTAAAACAACTAATATAAAATACAATGATATAAAATAAAAAAACAAAATAAAAATAATTTAACACAAAATGTTCTTTTTAGATGGTGCACATATTGTCTATTTAATTTATGTTCCACGTACATATTTAACCTACTTTATATCTGTATTCCAATCTATCCATTAAAAATATCAATTGTTTTTAATAATACAACAATATATTTAACACGTTCACTTTGTACCGTGAGGTAAAAAAACGTCTCGAATATAGCAAAACTTCAATACAGCTGCCTATTTGCCAACATTGAATTATCGATCCTCGAGGCAACTTTTTGTGCCCATTGAAAAATGATCATATACACATACATGGCTTTTATTCGTTTTATTAAATTGATTAGTGCCTTGATATTCTTGATGTCTCTCGCGCCGCCTATCTTTTCTTCGTGGCATGAGTGGCAATTTATTTATTTCTGTATTTCCATTCATCCCGCATAATACAAGATTATTACGAGTATTCTAGAGGAGATCACGACTAGTTGAATATCTTAAAATGTTCCTTATTTGTCTCCCGGAAAACAGACAATAGTCTTTCGGCGCGCGGGTCTTGTAGCAAAAAATAGTATTGCGTACTTGCGAATGGCAACTATCGAAATGTGTCTTGCTCTGGGTGTGGTGTGTTTTGTCTCCTTATACGGCGAACGCGGAAATTATCTCGAGTCTGTTAGTATGGCTTCTATTTAAATTTAATTCACTTCAACGCAGTTTAAACCAGACTCGGTTGTTTTTTTTTTAAATATTTTAATAATTCGTTTGATTTTTATCTGTATTATTTCGATTTAATTATATAATGAATATATTTAATAGTAGCAATATGTTATAAAATTATATTATATTATATATGGTGATATTGTTTGTTATCGTCAACACTCTATGGCACATCAACAGTAAATAACTTTTAGAAACTCTAGCACGGAGATCTCACAGTTCTTCCGTGATTTCCAACTGTGAGTTCTTCCGAAATGACCGTTTAATCATCAGAAGAGAAGTTCGGGATCTTTCTTTGCATAGCTAAAAGATTAAAAGATTAGAGTCACCACGGTAACTAAAAAGCGTGAAGTATTCAGAACACAACTAATAGCATGGAGTGCCTGAGACTCCGTCTTGCATTGGGTTAACGGCGCCATGGAACATCGATTGAAGGGAACAGGATACCATCATATCATCGTCGGTCATTGGTAATTTGCGTAGAATAAAAAATGTATAAAAATATCCGTATTAAATTTCACTAAGGACAATGTTCATCTTCCTGGCAAAGCAGTAAAAGCTATGACTGCCACAACGAAGGTCCCAGGTTCGATTCCCAGCGATAGCAGTGTGATTGTCACACTGTCTTTGGCCTAGTGTAGAAATCGCGTGACAATAAAATAACAAAAGATTAGCTACCTATCACATGTCATGAGAATCAATAGTTGAAAATTTGTATACAGTAATGGGTTCAAATAAACTGCTGTATACAAATGTGGAAAGCAACGGAAAATTACTACATTAAAAGCCCTTATGGCATCCCAGGAACCAGCAAAAAAAATTACATTTTGCTGCAAACCAATCTCATGAATTTAAACTAGCGAAGAAGAAAGGACAATATATAATGACAACCTTCGTGGCCGAGTGGTAAGTGCATTGACTGCCACCCCGAAGGTTCCGGGTTCGATTCCCGGCGAGGGCAGTGTGATTGTCATACTGTCTTTGGTCTGGTGTAGAATTCACGTGACAATAAAATGGCGATAGATTAGCTACCTATCACATGTCACGAGAATCACTATGATAGCTATAATACCCTTTACATCGATTTGGCTTATGCTGTCATGATGTAAAGAGCGGTTCAACAAAATAATAATATCAATATCTTTATAATTCATTTCGAAAGCATACATTATGATGTCAAGTATAACATCGATAACCCACATAGATTAGTTTAAAATAAAGAAACTAAACATTCTAGCTTCTATGCATATTTAGGGCCGTGTTTCCACTAGCCAGTTCCAGACAATAAGTTTTGTCCATTTTGTTGTTTCGCTTTGTTACAGAATGTCGCTATTGTTCTTCGCCATTATTATCTGTTGAATGTCATGGAAAATGGGTTAATTCGCGACAACAATCCGTCCTCCCTGGACCACCTGCACTCTCGCCCGCCCTCCCCATTGTCCCGCGCTGGAAGTTTTTCTTAATGGGGACTTCCGATTGCTTTGTATTATAATTATCACTGTCATTGTACTCGGAAGAATTTTTTTGTCACCGCTTTGTGTTTGCTTTGTGATTAATTATGTTCGATTTTTGAATAATTTTCGAAGAAAGCAAAGTTCTCGCATATTTGTGTTTGGAAACCACGATAGTATTCTTTATTATTATTGTTTCTTGAACAATAGTGTTTAAAGTCCACAATAAAATAAATGAAAACGTGAGGAAAACGTGGCATTATCAAATCAATCAAATAATGTCGTAATTGAATGTCGCCCATTTGAGGAGACGGAGAAATCGATGTGCGGTCATGACACGATGTATGAATGTTAAGGAATCGAGTGAATTATGTCAAGAAAGAAGTTAGTTAGTAAGTTATGAAAACGTGTTTTCTATGAGTTTTGTTTTAGTTAGCAAGGCGAAACATGTCACTATAATGAAATGTATACTTTATTGCTGTATGTATAGATGTGGATTATTCACCAAACCCGACCAATAATGCTTAAATAAACCACTTCATCGCTATTATGCGGTCGTGTCGTTGCCTCCACATCCTTTGTTCCTGGTGGAAATTTGATTGCGCAAAGCCAACAACCCCTTGCCACGGAAAAGCTTTCAACCCCCTCCCGAGCGCCCCGTTTCCATAGCGACCGGTGGAAAAACAAACCCCTCTCCCCGGATCACGTGTCCACCCCCACCGGTCCAACGACGCCACATTCTAAGCCTTTCATTAACTATTCCCTACCTGGTCATTTGCAGTCATTTGCTGCATCGTTACGTTGCAGTTAATGCAGAATAAGGCCAATCTACAAGGAACACTTGGAACTTTTATGTTGCTTTATCGTCCATCGCGTTTCTTGCAACATCGTTACAACGAATAAGCAGAAATTAAATCCATTAATTTATAAAACTTTATGAAATGTTAAAAAGAGCTTTAATTCATTTTACACAAACGTTATTTCAGAAAATTAATTGCGTTGTCGTGTCATACATAATCCGAGCATATAACTGGTAATATGATCCATGATCCATCATCCTGTTGTCCAGGATAGATATCTGAAAGTTAAAAATATGTTTCCTGTTTTACCTATTTCGCTGCAGTTCACGAAATCATCACAACATTTTTCCATTAATTTATTAAATTATTTTTGATGATTAGAATGCACCAATGGATTTTTTTTTTCGGTATTTGAATAATTTTGATTATTTTTAACGTTGCGTTTGATTTCAACATTTGGGTGATCAATAATTGTTTAATTTTTTTTTTCATTTAATTCATTGACAAGGCTTTAAATAAAACATTCGTTTATTTTTTAACTAAAGATGCTAATTCCTATACTTCAATATTTCTTCTTCTTCTTCTTCTTCCGTTTATTTTAGATCCTGTGATCTGTTTATACAGCATATCAAATTACTTCCTGGTGGTCAACGTCCCTCTGCATCACGATTAGGAATACGATAACTTCAATATTTAAACTGTTTTATCACACTTATCTGCCAGACTATACGAGCACATTATATATTTATTGATAATTTGATTCGTGATTATTTTAGCTTATTAAATGGTTTTTCAAGAAAATTAATGCAATTCAATTAAAAATGATAGATTACTAGTGTTATTATTATGTTGAATTTTTATGGAGCAATTGCTTATTATTTTATCCACGGATGCTCATCAATCCTATCATCAATTTTAAATGTACAGCTGTCTTTTTACATTGCATTCAATTTTTGCCATTAAGCATGTCGTCCAGTGTACTTTTACAATGAACCTGCATATGATCGGTTTATTATGCGGGCCTGAAAAAATCGCGCACCTCTTCGAAAATGTTATTTCGTTAATTCAAAATGTCATTGTTTGCTCAGTTGAGTTTGGACGCCTTTTGCTCGGTGGAATGATTTTTTGTTGATTTAATTACGACCTCTCTACGCGGAATGGGCATTCGCAGTCGCTATCAGCGGAAGCGTGCGTGCGTTTACCATGTTTGGAGTGAACGTATTATGGATATCGGCAGCTTCAACGGGCAAGGGAGTTACTCGATTATTTAGCGCTGCGATAAAAAGAAAACCGAGAAGTTACCGAGTGAGAGTGTTAATAAACGTAGAAATATGTTTAAATACTAAGGTTTTGCCCGTTCTTGATTAGTTTCGTTAACGATTCACTTTCTTAACGCCTTTAGCACACTGCAGCGAAAGCGAAGTGGATGCGAAACTCTAGCGAATAGCGAAATTCTGTATATCATGTTTTTGAGAAGTTCTGTCGACACGTCGTCACCTGAGAGTAAGAGGGTTCCAACTAACAAAATTTAACATTTGGCTTTTTTTCGTGAAAAGGGTTCTTACTAACCTTATCTATACGTACAATAAAAAAAAAACATGTAATAATATCGTCATTTTGATGTTACGAAAAGAATCAAGTTCCATCTGATCATTCAAAACACACGATTCACTGAAGAAGGATTCATTTAAACTTAGAACTGTATTATTCCAACTGTTGCCAGACAAAATTTACACGTTTCTCGGTAAAAGAATCTCTGGAAATTGGAATAAAACCTCTTTATTCCAAGATACACACCCGAAACGAACAAAACTTTGACTTCATTTTTCTCAGCTTTTTACTTTTGTCAGTTGGAACCTTCTTACTCTCAGGTGACGACGCATGAACTCGTTGCGGACTTCTGGCGAACTGTTTCGGACCGCTTTCGTTACTGTTGTATGGGATGATTTGTTTAAAAATATGATACGGGTATAAACAGTTTCGCTATTCGCTAAGGTTTCGCATTCACTTTGCTTTCGCTGCAGTGTGCTACCGTCGTAACTGATTGAATCTGACTGATGATTTGTTCATCCGAATGCTCTATTTTGCTAGATCTACAATTGAGATGTTAGAATATTACTGTTATTGAAACTTCTTGGTGTGTCTTTTGAATAGTTGCAGAATAAAGCACCCACGGGTATTAAATAATATAATTTATTATGTCGAGCCAAGTAGCCACCTAACTGGGAATTGGACGCAACAATCGCGTGCTACCTCGCTAAAACTTCACCATGCAGTATTATCAAAACGTTTATCTACTGCTTATGAAATTGTAATTACTCTTGTGTCCGTATGATCAGCCGGTATATGTACGTAAGCAAGTTCTCGCGGGCAGCCGGCAGTCGGCGGCCCAGCACGGCAGCTCTAGAAATAGGAATCGGGACACTGATGATGATCGATAGTAATGCAACGCCATCTGTGTGCTTCACTGGAAAAATGCTTCGCTATCATTCAATAATTAACTTAGACTATTATGGTGTGAAAATATGCACAATGTACGGTCTGAATGCAAATAACTGAATTACATACTCGTACATACGCATTAAATCCTATATTAATCAATAACATTGATTGGTGTGGCGGTTACTTAGAAACTTCAAATCAAAATACGTCTTATATCAAACCTATACACTTTTTACGTTTCAATCCTAGGGATTGGTTTTACAGCAAAGGTTTTCAGAACTGTACTGAAAACTATCATTTAAATACCCAAATTAAAACTCAATTTGTATATTTGTTTTATTTTCTAACCGATCCCGAATATGAGATGCAGCGTTCATATTTAGATTTTTAAATTTGAATCACTTGCGGTGATTCATCACGATAACGGCGCTTTAAAAACATATTATTATTATTAAAATCTATCAATATCTTTGCTGGTTCTTGGGATGCTTTTTAGTGTGGTAGTTTCCTGTTGCTTTCCGCATACAATATACTAGTACATATAAATTTATAATACTATATTATTTCAAATAATTAGTTATCGAGCTGCCAACGCGATTTTTTATATGTACCATAATATATTTAAAAATATTGATTTTAATATTTATATATTTTTTTTCGTTAAAGATTCGCTATAGATTTCTCTGCCTTTTAATTTTTTCTACTGGAACGGCTCATTATCCACGTTTTAGGCGCTAAGTAGAAATTAAAATGTGCTAAACAGCGCACTTGAGCTATTTATTGTACCGCCTCGCCATGCAATTTACAATAATTTGGGAATTATAATAATAAATTGGCCACCATCCTCACTGAGCACGAGGAGAAACGACGTTTCTGCCACTGACCGATTAATTTTTGTCGTCACAGTGAGTTTAGACGCTAGTTTTCTGATTAGAAATGCGAACCTGACGCACCAATAATCATCGTTACTTTCCTTGCCATTCGCGATTTCGGAGATGCCACTGGACTCACTGCAGTTCCGCATTTAAATCATGTATTACGAACGATTCTATTCAACGGGAGGCAAACCCATCGGGTAACATAATTAAAGTATAATTTTATATTTTAATCTATCGTGACATACTCAATTGAATCCAGTGAAATAGAATAAGAAGAGATAGAAGACTTTATTAGATAAACACTAAAAGAAAAGATACTGGAACGAGCGTGTCTTCCGTATGTCAGAATATAATATCCCAAAGATAGAACGAAACCATCCTTCCGGAGGATTCCCAACCACGTGCCCATCGAGCGAAAAGATAGCGAGATATTTTTCATTTATTTGAATAAAAATCACAAACATTACAGACATATAATTCCAGATCGTTTGCAAATACAATACATTATAAGAATTTATAAGGGAAGCATAAAAAAACCCATTAGGATTAAGAATTTGAAATAATCATCAATCAGTCCACATCCCAGAAGGACGGAGATGCAACCACCAATAGGTCATCAGACCTATAAGAAGAAGAAGAGGTTGTATACTACACATTCACTATATGTGATGTATCACAATGTTAAATTGAAATAACATTGCGTGTTTATTTTTAAACAATATTTTAAAGATAATTAACTTCTTGACGGGAAAACGGTACCTTCTTTATATGTTTATATGATGAGATGCGTGAAATAATAATTAGAATATGTTACGTTTTCGCCTTCGAGATTCATACGCTCTACAAGTTCTGTGAACTGTATACTATATAGTTCGCAGCTAAAATATTTCGCAGACAGAATTAAGCTATATTTATGTAGTATATCCATGAAATAGTATACATTAAATAATTGCAATACTCAGAGAGAGTTCAGTTTCCATTATGTGGCATGATAGAAGATCCGCTGATTATGGTTATTAACCGTTTTTATCGAAAATTATGATTTTTTTTAAATGCTGTGCTCGAGCGTTGTCAAGTCCCAGTCAGTACATTCGTAAAGTAGCGATAAAAAATATTGATCTGATAAGATATGGGACACAGGAAAAACGTTTTGTAGCCTTTTTATAGTGCGGTTTCTTTTGCCCTATTTACCTGTTTATGTCAAACTTTAGGGCAACAAACTCCCCCTTGGAACAGAGAGGATCGGATGTACTCCCATGTGCACGTTTCCCTTGTGCTCGCGTGTCGCTCACCTCCCTCTCGTATTATCCTAGAGTAACAAGAAAACAACCCCGTGTCCGTTATTACCCCTTTATGTAATCATGCGCACGTGTCCTCGTGCTTCTACTGGCCTCGAGGTTTTGCCGCAACTGTAAATTTCCATTTTTAAACATTTTGAATTTTTAAATTTTAGTTTTTTTGCGACACTACCCACGGATCAATCGTGTATTGTAAAATACGGTTTATTAATTTAGTATCTGTAGCAAAAGGTGTGACCGGTGAGGAGTGCGGAGTAGCCCTCGCGCCTATCTTATCTGTTGAGATAACCGATTACATTTATTATAAATGTTACAAACATGCCGAATCTCCAGTACCACGATGTACAGCTAATGATTCACGCGCCATAAAGGTTCTGTGTGCGCCCTGCCGATCCAAAGGAAATGGCCGCCATTGCGCCGCCAATAGTCCGACCCAAATAGTGCCCGCGAGCCGCGCTTCACTTTCGATGTTGTACAATGCGAGTGTGTTTAAATAATGCATTACATTTTTAAATAATAATTTATACGCGCGAAACAACGAGGAAATATCACAACACTTCCGTTTACTCAATTGTCTTGGTTTGTGTGCTCAACTGGACACTCCGTTTCACGTGCCTCCATCGCTCGCCTCATTATAGTTCTGCTGCTGGCGGTGGGTCGGTGCATTCATTTGCTGCTCGCTCCTCGCCACAGCTAATATCGGAATTGTGGTGCTTTGTGTTGTTCAATAATTGGTTTTTAACAACTCGGTGTATTGTGTCTGTTTTCCCCGTTTTCAATAGCATCCAGAGTAACAAATCAATAGTGAGCTTAATTTTTGTGTTGTGAAAATATAAAGTTTTTAACCTCATCTGCAGAAGTGAAATAAAACAATCTCACCTCATATTCTACTTTTATTTTAAAAGTGTTCGAAAATTATTCACCAAGGATCATGCTACGGGTTTGTCAGATCAAAAACTTCTCTGTCCCTGTATGGATCTACCCTAAACGATGACATCTCAACCCCTCTCGCGATGCTTAACGATGAGTAAGTCATTTCGATAGATGTTCTTATTTGTATGTATTTTTACGCAAACTTCATTCAATTAATCGAAAGTTATTGAGGTATCTCCCGGCTTAAGAATTTTCATAATTATAATGTTTTTGAAAATAGTTTCTTAGTCTCCAAACCGCAGCGAATTGTCGGGCAAGAAACGCAAATGGTTATCCGTGACGGAGGCCCGGCTCGCTAGCCGAGTGACTGGGGACTGATTGTCTTTTTTTTTTTACTTTTACGACTAATTCGTGAGCCGAGATCCGCCTCTCACGCTCATAGTTCACACAATTTGTGGAAATTTATTCAAGTGCATCCGCTGTCGTTTTTGATTAATTTCCCTTTTAAATCGTGTCGTTCTCAGTTTCTATTGACACTTTCACTTGTCAGCTTTTCAGAAACTTGGGCTTTATTCCATTCTATGGAGCCCTTTCTTTCCTTGTATCTTGCCACTACAGCGCGGATGTAGTTCCTTCTACTTTCTATTTTATTTTTATTTAATTTTAAGTTTATTATAAAAACCTCGTAAAAACTTTGTCATTTTCATTATTACACAAAAATTCAAATACTTCTGTGAATTCATATATTTTTAAATATAAATTATTATTTTATGTAAATGGATGTTTATCAGTTGCCGGTAACTTTCCTTATATTGATAAAAACCTTATCTTTTTTGCGTTTTGCCCAATTATTTATTTTTTGTGTTCTCGATATCGTCGCATGAAATAGAATGCGTGACTCACCCACCCGTCGCAGTTCTCCCGCCGACGACTTTCACTGTCACCAAAATCGAATGCACATTATTCCGTACCGGGGGAGACCTGCGCGGGCGGCGACATGTGTTCAATATTTTTTTATTGCCTTCCAATGCGTGTATTATGAGATCGATAAATCTCTACCGATCCACACATCAAGTAAATGATGCAGGTTTTGTTTTAGCGTGACACACTTAGAATCGAATTTTAACGACCATTTTAAGAATCTTGATTTTGGTGTTCCCAGATTAAGTTGTCTTTGAATGGTGATTCTTCTGTTGTTCTCAATTATTTTGTAGTCGTCATTTTGTATTTTTCTATAATTTAACTTTGCATTGTAATAAAATGTCATGCGGTAATTATTGTCTAGTAGAAATAATATTATATATCTACTGGTGTACTTTTTGTTGTTGTTCTGTACTCTATCCAGTTTTCCTTAACTTATACGAAAATTAGTATACTACCATTACACTTGTTTAAGACTTGGATCGTAGGTTACATACTTGGTTTTACGAATAAACTGTTAGTATTCCGGTGTTAACGCTGGAGTACTAACAATAGAGGAAAACAAAGATTTTCTTGTTGAAGCAAACAATTCGTATTCAGAAACGTTTAATTCAAGGGCAAGTTAAGTTATACGAATTGGACCATCTTGATGATCGCTATACAAAACAAAGATTTTCCACGTTTTGAACTATTCTTTATTTTTGTTTAAGAGAGCTTGACCACCGTATTGTTAATAGGTAGTTAACAACAGTCTTCTTCAGCGAGTATCTCCGTACTTACCCACATATTCACGCCGTTTTTTTATTATTATTTTAATTTTACTCTGTTGGTTGGAGATTTTTTTCTGTTGACAATTCATGTATTCAATGAAGTACCCCTATTCATATTATACAATATTATTTTGTCACGTTTTAAAATGAATGTAGACTGAATATTTATTTTTTAAGCTATATAAATAAAAGGCAATGTTCGTATGTGTGAACGCTATAGACTTGACATTCAAAATAAAAATCATTCAGCGGACTAGTTCGGCCGTTGGAACTGTTGGATATGAACTATCATACCGCACTAGTATGATATTTCTAAAGTGACACAAGTCAAAATCATGCGTTCTTCTAGTGTCACTTTAGTTGAAATAATGTGATAATTTTTTTTTTCGAGTGCGTATTTTAATATGAGTTATCAACATATCATATTTACATGGTATTTCTAAAGTGCCACTAGATGAGAACGTCTTTTGACTTATGATTTGATTTTATTTTCTTCTCTCGGTGTGGAATTTGACTTCCTCTACTGACTCATGTCCATCCATCTTTCATTCTCCGGGTTTATAGGGAAGTCAGAGCTCCGAGGCCATTGTGTTGATGTTCGTTATGTGATATTTTACCATGCAGGGTGATTAGCCCTGCGATGAACATTCTTCTTCTTCCTTATTGTAGACCTATGTGGTCTGTTCTCCAGATAGTTGCTCCTCCAGCTGTCCTTCCATCTTTTAGGAAGTCTTCCACGAGGACGATTTCCATGAGGTTGATTATGCAATGCAATATAGGGCGGTCTGGTGGAGTCCATTCTTTGAACATGACCGTACCAGTCACTTTTTCGCTGTCTGCTCCATCATATAATATCCTCAACCTCACATATCTATCTTATTCTAGTGTTCCTCGCGCGATCCCTCAGTGTCTTGCCTGCTATCGTCCTCAGTGTCTTCATTTCGGATGTCCTCAAAACTTGTTTGGTCCTTACTGTGTCTGCCCTTGCTTCGACGCCATATGTTATTATTGGTCTTACGCATGCATTATAGATTCTCATCTTACTCTTAATGGCCATGTCTTTGTTTTTCCATATTGTGGATTTTAAAGCCCCGGAGATTGCAGCTGCCTAGTTTACTTGGGTTTGTATTTCTTCCCGCAGATCAGCTCCCCCCCACCAGGTCTATGCCTAGATACTTGAAGGTCCTGACCTGTTCTATGGGTTGATTTTCTATAACCAGGTCACATGTTTTGGGTGTTTTGGAAAAGGTCATACATTTTGGGCTTGCGATGAACCATATACGAGTATTTCTTAATTGTAAAATTCATTTCTCATGTCTTACACTTAATTAATGTATGTGGTTTTTATAATAAATGACTTTTTTTACTATGTTTAATGCTATGGAGCAGAAATTAATAAGCATAACAGGAGGTAGATCTAATTCGTGATTAAAGTAATTACTTACCTTTCTGGTGTAATTAGCATTTACATCTTCTATATAAATAAAAGGCAGTTTTGGTTGTGTGTGTGGACTATATTATATATATACGTACGTTACTTTATGGTACTCCTTAGTATATTATATATTTTAGTATATTGCATCAGAGACACGTGTTCTCTGTGCGTTAAATTAATAATTGAAGTCATTTTAATTTCTGACCGCATTAGCCAATCGTTCGTGAGACTGTACATACATCATGAATAGCTGTATTCGTGTTTTATCTATTATATGTAGCCACGTTATGTATTACGTGTTTATCTTAAATGTGCGTATTTAGAATATCATTTATTTATCCGTTGACAGTCATTCGTTTAGGATGGTTATTCAGTATTGCATTCACAGTATTATTAATTATTTACCTTCTCGCCCAAAGGTCGGTGGTATCATCCATTTGTGTCACAACATCCATTAATCCACGGATATCTTATTTTTAGATATCTTTTTTCTCGAATAGTTTAGTTGGCGGGAACTGCAAGTGTAAATGCGTCACTTTCCTTAGTTCATCCATGTTCCGCACGATGTCACTGGCGTTTGCCGAAGCGGCGTGCACGATTCCGAGAGAAGTTTTCCTTAGACTACGTGTCAAGAGTTTGTCACAACTTTCGATAACTTCATAAACTACGAGTGTGAAAGTGTGAAATAACTATTCATGAACCATAACTACCTATCTCTTATCAGATATAAAGTTTTGGGCTTTTGATATTCGTGAAGAAGTTTTATATCAATTTTAAGCTTTTATGTTTCAGTAATTTTCTATTAGTATCAATGACCAAATGTTACTTGCATAAAAGCATCAAATCTTGTGAATGTATTTTTACTTTCATTTAAAATATGACCTATGCATTGTGAATAAATAAGTTAAGCCAATTTATAGTACATGAAGTATGATATATCCGTTAAAAATAATATTATTGATTTTAGATAATAATAATAAATATTAATTCATGAATGATGAAGAATGAACGAATGAATAAATTGAATAATAATAATAATTAGGCTAATTTGTATAGCGCCGTTTTCGTGAATAGCTCGCCGTTTTTCTCAATGTTTTTAGTCATGAGAGCTGCATGTGACACCACATCAGATAACCGATGTTTACATTTTATGCGATATTTTAAAAATGTGAGTTTTTAGGTGAGATTTAAAATCTGTCGAATTGTCAATGCATCTGAGGCGTGCAGGAAGCATATTCCAGGCGGACGGACCTGCCGATGGGAAAGCCCGATCTCCGAAATTTGTCCGGGGGTTGAAATGAATAACAAAGACTTTAAAAATATGTACACATACTCGTATGTGATCGGTTTCGACAGTTGTACATATAACATATTTTATGTATAATACAATATATATTTTAATTCTCTAATGATGCTAAATATTAACATGGTTTTTGTAGACATATAAATTATACAGTGGAAAGGATTGCTGACCGTTGGCAGCCTCATACCTGCTTCGAGGAATGGGAATAAAATGGAGCAAGAGGTAGCAAACACCCAGTAATGGATATGCAGCGATGCAATGGAGAGAAGAGAAGAAGAATGTTATATTATATTACAATATATTTCTCTAATATTTATCATGTAATAATATTGTATTTTAAAACTCGTATAAAATTTTTCTGAACAGCACCTATTTGTACGTCAACTTCACCTTGGATTTCCATTTCATTCCACAGCAACTTATTGTATGCAACTCTAACATCTTCTGTCAACGCTTTACTTTCATCTGTTCTCACCGCGTCGCTTTTCATTTGTATCCGAACTGCCGATGCCGGTGTCTTGTGAGACATTTTCATCTAAACGTGCAGCGGCCCGTTGGCGCGCAGTAGGTACGCGGACCCGTGTCGGGAGTTATTGCGCCGAATGTTCAGCTCAACTTAAGATCCGTCGACGCCACAGTCCGACTTTGAAATAATAATCGTTTTATCATCCTCCATAAATACTGTTCACGTATGCCATCACGTGATATCTACTATAAAGTACTCCCTTATTTTATTATCTACACTATTATGATTTTCTTTTCATTGTCATTTCCCACTTTAAGTGGGGTCAGCATGATTTCTCCAGGACGCTCTGTCTTGAGTCAGCTCTCTGTTGAGTCCACATTTTTTGAAAGTGGCCACGATAGATAACCCACAAGTCCCAAAGGCCATCCTTCACCCTTCTGGAACGTTGGGATTCGAAGGGCAAACATTATAATGTTGTCATCTTCTCGGCGCAAAATGTGGCCAAACCATCTCAATCTGGCTTCCTCAACATTTTCTATAAGTATACATATATCATGGCGCTCAAGCACTTAACATTATAATAATTGAAATACTAAACTCACGAAGTGCCAATAAACTCTTTACCAATCTTATACTACATTATATATTGTACATTACTATATTATTTTTTAATCGTGTACATAGTCTGAAGTTACACGTTCCTACTCTTTATTCCGATAAAATATTCAGCTACAAAAATATTTGGTTTCGTTGTTTTATCTAAGAAAACATCAAGTCAATCATTTTGTATTCTATTTATGTCACAGGGCTTATCCACTAGGCATTGGGAGGCGCGTCCGAACCTAAGGTAAAGCATTATATCTGGCGCTTTAGGCAACTGGAGTTTGTCTTATTCTGGCGATGTTTGTTTTTCTCGGAAATCTCCGCTCCTGTTCGGCTAACCTTGGCTCCGGGCCAAACCTTCTGCACAACTCGGCTGTGCCATGTGCCATGCGCCATGCGCTCCCTTGTTTGGTCCGGTCCCCTCCGGCCGCGCTGTCCCAATTTTCTCGAGGACGCGAGTAAAAATGATAATCTTTCCTCGCATTTTCGCGATACGCTCGTATTATATTGTTATTCCTTTTTACTGGGGCTATTTAAAATCGACGATTCTTTTTATAATCAATCTTTGCTAATTCTCAGATCTTTGAGGGCAACACGCGTATACGTATATTTTAATCGCTTTCTTCCATTTTAAAATAACATTTATATTCAATACCTTTTTTGAAATAACCAATTTTTGTCTTGTGAATTTATTATGATGTATATCGTTTTGTGTAAAGTATTAAAATTAATCAATCAATAACGTATTTGGAAGTCATGTGATATTAAATCTGAATAACGTACATTATTGATATTTTACCCTAGTGATACTAGTGATATCAGTAGAAGGTTAATTTGAATAAATTGAGAATAAAGCTAATCAAAGTCTATATATTTCTTAGCAATTAGCAATCGATTATCTGGCCATAGTCGATGACACACGTGATTTTTGAATATGAAAATTTTACTGTGGATAGATACGTACAAATGCCGCTAGATGGCATTATTACATTTATTTTGAATTTTAACTGACATTCCTTGTTTTTCCCCTGTAGTCTTCATATGTTGTTTTCCATTTATTGGTTAACTTAAAAATCTACCATTATCCTTTTTTTACATTTGGAATAAAATTATTAAAATTGTTTAATCCACTTTTATTTATTAAATACTTGTACAAAACAAAAATATTACCCGCAACATGTTTCTAAGGTGACCTCTATCCCCAGGTGTAAATGTATTTTTACATTGGTTGCTGTATGTGTTGACAACACGTAATCTTGGTTTACATTCCACTAACACATTTAATTAGCGATTAACTAAATAACTATCACGCCGTATCTCTGAAGAGGGTAGACAGAAAGAGTGGCCTGCCACGTGGTTCTTTCCTGACATAATTTTTTCGTACTTCCACATTTATACATCATGTCATGTACGCACATCAATTTCACCGACTCGATTTGATCGTTCCAAGACACTCTTTATTTCTTGCTCCATTCACATCGTTAACGTAAACTTTCTTTGCCATTATTTCTTCATTCATTCATTCCATTTGTCCAAACGTTCCTTTATTTTGTTCATAATGCTTACTTTCGAACTGCATTCATTGTTTATGCTTTCTTCATTCTATTATGTAATTATTTCAAACATTCTTTTTAAGGGATCCTATTCCCACCGCATTTATTCTACTTTCATCCTTCATTTTTTATTAGTTGATGATTGCGCATATCAAACAAGTGGGTTTTTTTATTCTACGAACGTATAATTATTTCAGTAGTACTCTCATAACAGTTCCTAGAATGCTGTACGATTCTAATCTCCTGAATTTCCAGTTATTTGTGTCAAAGGTTGAATCGGAGTAATCTCGTTGAACAACTCCGACGTATGAGAAGCCTCGCTTGAGATCGCACCCAAGGATTCGATAGTACAAATTATTACTTCAATAAATATAGCGAGATCTGCTATTATTTACTCTCGGACTTGTGTTATTACTATTGCCTTGAGAGCCGTTTAACCCTTCTTATCCCGACAGCGAGTTAACTCTCCTGCCAGTTAATTAACAACAGATGCCGCGGTGTTTAATAAATCTCGTGGCACAACCGTTTTATATGCTAATCGGCGGTAAACAAACTTGTCTATCGTTATATTTAAATCTCCTATGTGGAGTAAGTTAACAGTTTTTTTTTCTTAAAAAAAATAATTAATTTTACTGGTAATTAAAGATGGTGGATCAACTGCGTATTTTATATCTGGACCACACGCAATTACTCAATTATTTTATCGGTTTTTTCATGATCTTGATATCGTTGAAACAATAACAAATCACGCCGTTTCTCCAGAGGGGTAGGCAGATAGGATGGACCGCCACACTACTTGATCCTGATACACCTCTCTCTAGACACATTCATACAGCGAGTCATACACGTACTTGCTTTGTCTTTCTTCCGACTTCTAACATGACTGACATGGCATAGGCAGAAAGAATAGACCGCCACATTGTAATGTCCTGACGTACTTCTCTTGATTCCTCTATATTCATACATCTATATCTTTTTGCACGCACTTCGATATCTTTTTTGAAAAAAAAAAACGCAAAATGGCGGCGATTTGAAAAAAAAAAATCATTTTTGCCCTATTTTTTCAACTTTCGTTTTTTTTTTAAATACTAAAAAAATCAAATTTTCAAAAAACCCTACCCAGTACGATACTCAAATATTTGAAGAAGCTCTATGCAAATTTTCAAGTAAATTGGTACATTAGAACTTAAGATAACAATCCAACCGTATCGAAAGTCGAGTTTCGCGCGATCTATGGTAAGTCGTTTTATGGTGTGTTATACTTACATTTTCTCAATCAATGATCCCAGCATCATACGATTTTCGACCTTCCAAGAAGTCGATTTCTAATGATTTATTGAGTACAAAAGAGTTTTCATAAGGCTCTTTCCAGGTAGTCAGAGTTTGTTTGACGAATTGTTCATTCGTCCCGACCGGACCGATTTAGTACGTGCGTCACAAAAATAGCTGTAACTTCAAAAATATTCAGAATTTCAGAAAATCCTCTTTGGGTAATATTTTTAAAGGTCTTAACTTTAAAAATATGCGTAAAACGATTAATTTTTAACACTAGAATACCCCCTTAATGGAATAATATGATCCCCGGGAAGAGTATATATTTTTTTCGATTTTCTAGTAGACCATGGTTGAGGGCCACATAAATTAAAAAATTATCGTCGCTTTTTCTAACTAAAAACAGTTTTAATTTAGGTTACTTTTATTTCATCACACTTTCACAAATTTACTATCCCAAATCGAGATTACCATCCCAGTTTTACGCGAGTCCACACTTGTCTGGTACGAATTGGTTTCGCTTGATTAAAAGATATCTATCTGCAGGCAAATGAGATTCACGCACTGAATGGACGGACATGATTTTATCTCCCCCCCAGTCTCCACCGACGCACATAAACATTACAAAATATATCCAAAATAGACTTCCATTGTTACTGCCAGCATTGGATCATTCTGCAAAACAATGGTCCCCGATCTAGTCCAAGTTCGTTCGTTGAATTATTTGTTAGAAAAAATCACAATAAAATTAATTGTTGAAGACAACAGGAGACCATTAAGTAACTTGGTTAGCAAACAATGGAGAATTCTCCGCGGTATCGCTTACGTTTTATTCGGCAGCCGGATCGCTTGTGTTTGTTTACCCAAATCGTTATTGAATTAGCTCCGTACCAGTTTCTTATTCTGATGAGTTAATAATTCATTCTGGATATATCGCGCGGTACGATCGCGGTACCGTGGAGTAACTATTTTTATTGTTAGATTATTTGATTGTTTGCTATTACTGTTATTACTATGTCACATTGTTATACAATGAAACATACTCTTATGGTAGATCCTCCGTCGCATTGTTAATATACGAGTATGTACGAGTATATCATTTTCGTATTGATGTTTATTTTAAAAACATCTTGCTGGGATAAGTTCTTTTTGAGTCTGTGAATGCCCAGCGCATAAGTATCGCCATCCACTAAGTCTTGAAATGGTTATTAACTAACTAACTAACTAACCATCACGCCATTTCCCCGTAGGGGTAGGCAGAGAGGATGGATCGCCACAATGCCCTGTCCTGACATACCTCTCTAGCTTCCTCTACATGCATACATCGTACTATGAACGCACGTCGATTATTCCGACTTCGAATGTGGCCGCCTTTTAGTAATTGATTAATTTGGTCATGCCATGTTTTCCCCGGTCGTCCTCGGCTTCTTTTCCCACTCACGCTGCTTGTTGCACAACTTTATAACAATTCTACTCTCATCCATTCGTTCCATATGTCCAAACCATCTCAGGGATCCTTTTTTAATTTTATTCATGATGCAGATCTGCCTTACATTTCTTTCTTATTTCATCGTTCGTTTTCCGCACATTCTTCTCAGTGATCTCATTTCTACGGCGTTTATCCTGCTTTCATCCTTCTTTTGCCAGCTCCAAGCTTCACTTCCATACATGAGGGTTGGCACTAGAACTCCATTGTGTACTGCCATCTTTGCATCTGTGGATATATTTCTATTTGCAGTAATGACTTTGAGTGCGCCATTTATTTTATTCCCAGCATATTTGCTATTACTGTTATTGCTATGCTATATTATACAATGAAACATACTCTTAGATCCTCCGTCGCATTGTTAATATATGTACGAGTATATCATTTTTGTATTAATGTTTATTATAAAAACATCTTACTGGTATAAATTATTTTTGAGTCTGTGAATGCCCAGCGCATATGTATTGTCATCCACGAAGTCCTGAAATGGTAATGGTACCGCAAAATGTTCTTGCATTACATGTTATTTTCCTCTTAAATGTCGTAGCTTTTATTTTAGATGGCGTATCAAACATGTGTAAATTTCAATCGATTACACATGTTTATTTTAATTGATAGTTAATTGATAGTATTATTAAATTGTATTCATATTATTGATAAACATGACGCTATGTAATTACAAACTGATATAAATAATAAATTTTCCCGTGCCGCCCACTCTTCATGGTCCGCACATAATATGTAATACTTTATATTGTACGCGCCGGATTATGCTAATGCCGTAGCGTGACCCTACAGGGCATTCAGGAGTGACCTTCAGGCGGTCCTCGTCCACCCCTGTTATCGGATTTCCTACCCTTTTTCGGAGCTTCGGTTTTCCTGCTGTTGCATAATAACCACCACACACACGCAACTTCCTGTGCTTTGTTCAATTCAATTTAACATTCTTTTAAAATTTGAACCATGATTTTCTTATCTTAATTATGTTATTTTCACACTAGATTAAATAGTCGTTTTAAACGGTTTTAATAAGTATTTTTAATCATACGAACTAATTTATCGTAACCTATTTTACATGAACCTTTTTTTCGAACGTATAATTCTTCGTTTTATCGATTGATCCAAACGCTTCGTGAAATCCTAATAGATGTGATCATGAATCAAAATTGTATGAGCATCGTTCTACAGCTTAAATAAAACATGGGACGTGATTAAAGCTTATTTATTTATTTTAAACCAGTTTTAAAGGTGAGGTGTGCAATACGCCATATTGAAATGTATGTATCATGCGTATAAAACATTTGAAGAATCGCTCATATAAATAATTGATAGTACAGGGAATACGTTCGAAACATATAGATAATACAATAATACAAAAAGTTGGCTCATATCACTTGAACTTACATAACAAACTCTATTCAGTTTCGGTTCTTGAATCGCCTCTTTTTTAACTTTTACATTGTATTCGAAAATGTATTGTATATACAAGAAAATACTGCGGACGTTTATATTAATACCTTGCAAATTTCACTAATGCAATTAGCTTATAGATATTTTGTATGGCATATAAATATATCTGCATATTTTTAACACCTGATTTCATTGTACTTTTAAAGAGCTTTCAACTAACAGCTTTTATGTTTTTCTTACCCGAATACTTGTTTTTTAATTGAAGTGCGCTTCATTTTCATTGTTCCACCCCCCACTATTATCTTCCCTCTACACTCTCCGGTATACTCTTCTTGTCCTAGATTCTATTTCCACATCACCTTGCCCTCTCTATTTTTTGCCTTGCCCCTTTATGCAAATCGTTTCAGCCCTGGGGACGGTTTTATCCCAGAGTACACTCTACGCGCGTTTTCATTATGCGATGAGCAAACTTTTCTAGAAAGAGATTTTTTTAAAACAAAACTTAACGATACATTATTGTGTAACTTTAAAAAAGAAAATTCCTAAGTCTTGTCATGCATACATAATTTTGTAATAAAAAACCCGAAATAGCGTCTATAATAATATGCGCAATTTTCCTTTCTGTTTTATATTCTCCTCCCGCGCCCTCTCCTGCAGAGGGTGCGCGAAGACCCTCCGTCATCTAATTGTGATGTAAACAAGAGGATATAAGGTTCTTGCGTTCATCCCTTTGTTTTATTGCAAGTTTTGGGATGTTCTACATGCCGTGTCTCACAAATTCACATCATATTATTCACATTCTCTCGCCGTGATGAAATTTATATTGATCCTTACACGACCACGATGGGTGGATTCTCCCTTATAACGGTCGTGTAAATTTTAGTTTATGAAATCACACCTATTATTTAAAAATGTCCTTCGTGACCGAGTGGCAACAGCTATACTGCCACGCCGAATGTCACGGGTTCAATTCCCGGCGATGCCGTTTAGAAACAAAATTCTCACGCTGTCTCTCTGACCTGTAAAAATTCACGTGACAGTAAAATAGCTACCTATCACACGTCATGGGAATCAATAGCTAAAAAATCTGTTTGGTTCAAATAACCTGTTGTATACAAAAATGTGTATAGCAACGGGAAACTACCACATTAAATAGACTCAAATGGCATCTTAAGAACCAGCAACGTGTTAAATAGACTTTGCAGTAAACCAATCCCTAGGATTGAAACTAAACAAATTAAAGTATTTTATATTTATCAATATTAATTTATTTTACATAACAACTGCTTCATCAACAAATGTTGGCATCTTCGTGGGTTATAATAATCTTTAAACCAATGGATTCAATAATTAAACGGTTCAGGTCTTTTGTTATCTGGGATTTATGATAATGAAAAAAATATCTTTTGGACATCAGCTAATTTGGTAAATTTTGCTAAGAAAAAAAAACGCACAGGAAAATTATTATAGTTTATAATATAATATTTAGGAATGTATTATTCAATCACTTAATTTAAATTTACCTTTCATCTGGTAGGTGCGACTTATTTTAGGGAAAAAATGCCTGCACGTGCTAATAAATAAAAAAGTTTGAATATAATTAGTTTCAGGGATAATATTTTGACGTAATGCTAACACTGACCCAGTGAGGCTCGGGGTCTCCTCGGCGGCGTTACACAACGGGTCCTATCAACTCTATTCTCGTGTTCCGGCATTGATATCGAGAGCACGCAGCCTTGGCGCTTTATCACGGCGGGCCTCGTAAGATGAAACACATTCATAATAATAACTTCGCAGACTCCGTGACGTCCAGTCCCACATTATTCCCACTGCGCTGTGTTATGTTATTCTATGTACCTACTGTAGGCGCCGGCCGGTGATGTGTTCCAAAGGGAGAATTCATCAAGTTCTGGCCATGACTTCGAGAAACGTTGGCGCGGGAACAAATTCACGAGTTTAATTTCGCTTTAACACTTTATCATTTCAATATTTCTAAGAGCTTTTTTTAGTTAGAGTGACTGTCAATTTTTTTTATACACATTATCTACATTTTTTTTCGCCCATTATTTGAATATTTTGGTCAGAATATTGTTTGGATTTTTGTGTTTTTATGTTCTTATAATTTTTACTAAAATGTTTTCACAGTATTCCACTCTATACATTATTTTATTGAGATACTTGTAAATGTTGGGTTTTCTTTCTCTTTTTCCTTTTTATATACTTTGTATATACAACACTTACATTAAAAAAAATTAAATTACATAGACATGTTTCGGACAACCAGTCCTTCTTTAGTGATACACATCTATCAGATCGTGTAAACAATTTTATAATATTTTAAATATGTATCTTTATAATGTGTATCACTGAAGAAGGACTGTTTGTCCGAAACATGTCTACTAAATTTTAGTTTTTTTAATGTTGGATAAACAATAAGTATATAAAAAAGAAAAAGATAAATAAAGCATCTACAACACAAAGTATGGCGAATATAGAAGAAATTTTGACTTTTCAGCTAAACTTTTGTTTAAACAAATGTTGCATTGAATGTGTTTGCTGTGACAAACAATATTTTCGTTGAATGAGAATCATCTGCATTATGCATATTTTTAAAGGGATTTACTTAAAGTTACGGACTTTTTCATGGTTTTTCACTCAAAATAGATTATGGTTAAAGTGCGAAAATTGACAATTATTTCAACAATAATAAAATACCTATTTAGATATCGTAATCGTGTTAAAAGATGGCAGTGCATAATGGTGTTCTTGTGCCGACCCTTATGTATGGAAGTGAAGCATGGAACTTGCAAAAGTAGGATGAAAGTAGAATAAATGCAGTAGAAATGAGATCTCTAACGAATGTGTGGCAAATCTGTATATGATAGTGTCAAATGCAAGTATAAGAAGTGAATGTGGTGCGAATGAAAGTGTTATGAACAAAATAATGAAAGGGTCATTAAGATGGTTTGAATACATGGAAAGAATGAGTGAAGACAGAATGGTGAAGAAGGTATATGTAAACGGCGTGAACGGAGCTAGAAATAGACTAAGGCCGAGAAAAACGTGGCACGATCAAATCAATCAAATATTAAATGTCGGTCACGTGAGGAGTCGGAGAAATCGACGTGCGTGCATGACAAGATTTATGTATCTCTAGAGGAAACGAGAGAAATATGTCAGGACAGAACAGTGTGGCGTTCCATGATTTCTGCCTACCCCTCCGGGGAGACGGCGTGATGGTTAGTTAGTTAGTTAAAATTCTGTGAAGATATTGTTTTTTTTTTAAATTTAGGACGCATATCGGAATACATATTTAGAGTATTCTATTTATACCTGAATCCCTATCGAAATATTACGCGTGTAGTCGGAACTATCTCAGAAGGTGTTCGAGATTCCTAGACTTAAGATTGATATCTTCCAACCCTTTAGATTAATCTCCCCCTGACCCCCGGCGGGCACCTGCGGACCGCGACGGATCTCGCCGCCATCGCCACCATGAATTAATCCGGCCGCGCCATCACGCTCCTCCATCACCGTCCTAGAACAAATGAGGCGAACTCTAATGGAATCATTCCAGCCTTAATGCGATCAGCGACGGCATTCTTTAAGGGCATATTAACTAGTCAAAACCTTGATTGATTAAACATCGCCTTTGAAATATTCACCGCATCGCCTCAAGCCGCACACTCTCTATTTTCATATAAACTATACTAGACAAAATGTAAGCTTGTTTTTACATTTACACGATGGAAATTATTTTAATTTCGTTTCTCGCGCGGTTTTATGAAGACTTATATTTCTAATAGATTTTGACGCTTTTATATTATCGCACATTTCAATGCAGTGATAAATAAAATAATGATTAATTAGAATTGCAATATTTTAGTAAACATTTGAATTCTATATGTTAACACATGTTCTTAATAAAAATATTCTCATCTAAATATGATATATATACTTTTTTACTTAACTGCCATAAATTCATATTTAAAATTTTTTTATTACCAATTTGTATTTGATTTCTTTGACCTATAGCACATTTACGTCATTTCCGTTAAAATATACGATATTCTTTTGTTTCTTTCTTTTTCTTTTGAAACGATACACGTTGCGCTGTGTAGGGCTGATATTGATATCATACAAGGGTTTCATACTTCGAGCACGATTAGCATTCGTTGAAAATTTTGATTGTTTAGAGTGTATTAAATTTTGTGGGAGGGGCTCCCTTGTTTTAGCGTGTTTATTTCGGGATTTAATTCCGTATTGTTTGGACGGGAGTGCCAGATGTGAACTTTTGATAAACGCTAAGTCTTATAATGCTCTCGCCCTTGTACATTGTACGCTATTAGATTTGCTAATGATCTGGCTAACTACCCTCGGCTCACCCCTCCAGATATCGTGCGTTGCGCACAGCCGGTTGAAATTGAAAATAATAAACGTCGTGTTTAACATTAATCTTTGACTTATTGTTTAATTATTTGTAACTTAATTGCAATCGTCTGCTGCCTACATATATCACAGAAGTTCAGAAAATATCTCAAAGTTTGTCCCGTTTTTCTTATGTTAGATTCATAAATCTGAAAACATGTTTTCAAAGAAGCGTTAAGTTTACTTTGGTGGTATTCATTTGTGACAAAACTTTTCAGTGATTTTAGTAAAATCTTTTTTATTTATCTTGTAACCAAAGTACTTGTAAAATAACGTTACCAATTGTATTCTTGTACCGACCCCTTTTGCTTGGAACTATGGTAAAAGTAGAACAAATTGATGTACTCGTATGTTGAAGAGGCGAAAGTAGTTTTTCAGGAAATAACAAAATGGCGGTCCATCTTTTCTGCCTATCCCTGGGGAAAAAAACGTTGAGATGGTTGGTTAGTTAGTTTAAAACTTAACATCTTCTTCCTTGGTTGAGACCTATGTGGTCTGTTCTCTAGAGGGTTGCTCCTCCCGTGAGGTGGATTCCTAGCTGTCCTTCCATCTTTTAGGAGGTCTTCCACGAAGAAAAGTCCGTGAGGCTGATTATTAGTGCAATATAGGAAAGTCTGTTGGTGTTCATTATTTGGACATGACCGCACGAGTCTCTCCTATGCTGTCTACTCCATCTTATAACATCCTCAGCCTTACATATCTCTCTTATTCCGGTGTTCCTCACCCGATCTCTTAGCGTCTTGCCTGCTAATATCCACAGTGTCTTCATCTCGGAAGTCTTTAAAACTTGTTTGGTCCTGACTGTGTCTGCCCTTGATTCAACGCCATACGTTATTATTGGTCTTACGCATACTTTATAAATTCTCATCTTGCTTTTCATGGCCATGTCTTTATTTTTCATGTTTTGGATTTTAGTGCACCAGAGATTGTAGCTATATGTTGACTTTGACTTGTATTTCTTCCCAAAGATCAGCTCTTCCAACCAGGTCTATGCCTAGATATCTGAAGGTTCTGACCTATTCCTTAGGTTGATTCTCCACACTCAAAAAACATAACATGATCATGAATTAAAATTACTGAACGAAATTAGTCAAAAAGTCGATCTGTAAGAAGCTGGACACGTGATTGGATTTAAATATCCTTACGGTATACTCGTATGTCTGCCCATCCCCCGTAGTTATTTAAATTCTTAATTAGAGGATAATCTTAACATAAGTTACAAATTCGTTTTGAAGTACGTCGTGGAATCATCGCCTTGTTTATTTTATATTTACCTCTTAATACAACTATCGATCAGATCGATGTCTGTTCATTAGAGTGTGTACTTTATTTGACCTGTGTCTACATCGGACCGGCGTTTTTTTTGTACGCTTTGATCACTTTAATCCGAGATCAAACGCGAGTGAAACCCTTTACTTCTAATCGCCTTAATGTATTCGTGTTGACATGCCCACCCTATCATGTTGCCTCTGCACATCAACGCTATCACATTCAAAGAGCCGGTTACATAATACACTTGCAGCTGTACTGCCGCGTTACCTCACATTGTACATGGATATGTCTATTAATTGCTGCGGCAGGATGTGCAGCGGCCGAAGTATCGAACATTTTCGCAACTATCGCGAGTTATTATACGACTAGACCTACTTCAGTTTCCTGCGATTAACATTGTTTTGGATCAAATGCGTAATTTAGTATGTATATTTTCATTTAAAACATGTATCAGCAAATCATACGTCTATATTATTTTTGTATAATACTTCGAATTGAATTACTGTAATTGTGGTTAAAGCTTGGACTTGGATCTTCTGGCTTACAGAGGTTCAGCTCATGTGGCTATTCCTCTTACGTCTGATGGGAACATTGTTGGGAGGTGATTTGGTGGGTTGTTAGTTTATGTGGGGTCATGATTTGTGTGGCCCGGAGTGTTCCTCTGAAGGAGGATCGATTTTGGTCGCTAAAGCAAAAACATATATTAGTACTAGTTATATGTATAGTCTAAATGGATTTAAAAAAAAACAGTATTAATCATCTTGATTTAAATTGTCGCTTATACACGATTCTTATGTCCCGGACTTAAAGCTGTTCTATTCAATATTTTTTTAACATCTTTAAAAAGTTTAATCATATTGTTGCCAAACCGACTCAGCTTCGCTTTCTTAAGATATTTAATAATTGAGACCATCTTTAAGCTCTACTACGTAAACTCCATTTTTATAAACTAACTAACTAACCATCACGCCATTTCCACGGAGGGGTAGGCAGAGAGTATGGATCGCCACAATGCTCTGTCCTGGCATACCTCCCGGGGTTCCTCTACATTCATACTTCGTACCATGCACGCATGTCGATTATTCCGACTTCGAATGTGACCCCCTTTTAGTAATTCATTAATTTGGTCATGCCATGTTTTCCTCGGTCGTCCTCGGCTTCTATTTCCACTCACGCTGCTTGTGTACAACTAAGTAATAAAAAAAACTATGATATAATCATATCACTCTTTCGTTCAATTTCACTTCGTTCACGTTAAGTATTTTTTCACATGTAATCCAGCATTTTTATATCTAAATTGTAATAATTGGTTGAAAACATCGCATAATCAGAATAAATAATACGTCAATACAGCATGTATTGCCATACATATTATTAATTTCTCCTGTTCGTTCGAGGGTTCGATATTGTACTATAATGCGTGGTTTATATGTACTCCTGTGAAATGCTAATGCCGCGTATGTTTCCTAGTAAATATCCCTCATATCAAATACTAGGATAATCCATCGCTCAGCCACGCTTGAACGTTGCGCGCCTGCCACGAACACGCCGTGCAATCGCCGAGCAATGATATCTCATCCCTACAACACGATTCTCCACGCGTCAAAGTGAGAATAATCGACAACAACCATTCGTCCTTGTATTCCTACACTAGAATGGCGCTTTTAAATAAAATTTGTAACTTTGAATTTCAGCCAATTTGACTCTACCGCAGCGGTGGCTCCCATTGTGAATAATGGAGTTTGATGCCGGTAGGTGGACGAGTATGTCCCGCGGTGCATCCTTTGTGTCGAGTGATTTAAACCGGATTAATGCCGTCTCGCTGGGCCGCACCGTCCCTTTTGTATTTGCATTCGCCCGTCGAGTGTGAGCCTGTAAATATTGTGGAGTGGAAACCCTTCAATAATAAACAATGACAGCCATACAATCTATTGATTCCCGGCGAATTGTTTACAAGTACCACTCGAGCTGGTGTTTTCAGTTTATTTTCTCCCATCTAAGCGCAGCTCACTTCTCACTCGAGGATGTAGACGTTTGCCGCATTACTTACACGGAGATGACTATCAAAGGATGCTCGATGTGTGTAGTGAGTTGCGAGAATTTAATTTGAGAATATTCGCTCTTCTGAAGACACGGTGAAAGCCATCCAATAATTAATCTAGAAATGAAATTTCTTATACGAATATGTACTGAAATATTGTATAATTGAATGTCGGGCTCCGATATACGAAGAGAATGCGGGATGGACGCAAGCGTTAGGCACAAAAATAATTATATCATCCCTAAGTTAGTTTCTTCCACCTAAGACGATTAAAATCCGTCAAAAGGAGTATTCCCCTTGACACTTTCAAAACTCTTGTAAATTCCTTCGTTGTGTCACGACTTGATTATTGTAATGGAATTTATGCAAACATTCCAAAACAACAAATAAACAAACTTCAATCTGCGTTCAATAGAGCAGCAAGACTCATTAAAGGCATTCCAAAAAAGTCCCATATAACACAACATCTCAAAGAACAATACTGGTTTAAAAGTCCAGAAAGAATCCAGTATAAACTCTGCTGGACAGTTTTCAAAGCGCTACATGGAATGGCACCAAGTTATATATCTGAACTCTGTATAACGGACAGCCTAAATACAAGGAAATCCACACTTCGCTCGGCGAACTCCTCGGCAATAGGAAGATTAGTTGAGCCGAAGCGTTGCCCCAGTACAAATTTCGGGGATCGAGCGTTCGCGGTAGCCGGTCCATCAGCTTGGAACAATCTCCGTTCACACCTCAGATGCATAAATGATCCGACAGATTTCAGATCTAAACTGAAAACTCACCTTTTTCATATTTCATACCCAATTTAAACTATTATACTTTGTTCTACTATACTTTTTAACCGATCGCGAAAATTTTGATTTTTAGATTTAAAACACGTCTTAATGCGCCCTTGAGGTGATTACATAACAAAAACGGCGCCATAAAAGTTAGCATATTATTATTATTATTATTATTAAGATGGTTACAGCCCACCGGATTACGATATTGAGAGAGATTCAGGGAAACATTGTGGCGATCCATTCATAAGATAGTTAGAACATCAATATTTATAACTATAACGTCATGGTTCTTAACGTTCGATCAATGTGTAATATGACACATGCGTCTAAACCGATCATTACATTATATGCATAACGGTTTTTGATGTGCAATTGCATCGACCTATTTTGTAAGCATCTGTATTCAGTAAAGAATGTCAGCAGAGAACCATGTTCTTGTACATTTTTTATTGCTTGGTCAGTTACGTCTCAAATTTGTTTTGTGGTCTCTGGTAAAAAATCAATACGAGCGTGGCATCGCTTTTGGTAAACTTGTTTACAAAGATTAATAACTGCGATACCTGGGCCTAATTGCAGGGCAGACTTTTAGTTGAGCCCTCTGCCTGCCTCGAGAGAACAATCGGATAATAAATGCGTATAATTTAAGAGTAACATTGAAAATACTAATACAAACTTAAATCTCGAATGTAAATATATTGTTATTTCACATCCCATAATAAAGTTCATTAAGATATTCATTACCGAAATGCCCTTTACTTGTTCCGGTTTGAGATCAAGGTTTTTTTTTACTGCGTACCGGTATATTATATTTTAATTACTTGTATTTTTATATTTATTTGTGTTAATAGATTTTGGAAATGAGAAATAATACATATTTCGTTATATCATATATTATTATTAAAATTCATGCACCGTGCGATATATCTAAGATTGCATTTTTATTAGTTAAATTTCAACAAACTTGAAATCCTATAAAGCGTGGACCTTCAAATTCCAAAATGTTAAATAGTCCTTTGTTTTGGCCGAAACACTATGATATTTCAACATTTTTAGGTACTATTAAAATTTAATACACTGTTATAATATCATAATTTCTTTTTATTCACCGAGACTGTCGCGACAGCTGTTTCGCCAACCGATGTTGGCATCATCAGGTGTTACTATTATAATCGGTTGGCGAAACAGCTGTCGCGACAGTCTCGGTGAATAAAAAGAAATTGTGATTTTATAACAGTGTTCCAAAATATTAGTAAAATTTGCTATATTTTGTCAACCTAAAACCCTCATTATTGTTCTTAAAAGTAGACCAACATTGCAGAATCGCAGGCCCTGCTACTCGGAACACGCTTATAATAACTGAATAATTTTATTCACTAAATAATTAAATTTATGATTATAAAGTATTCTGCTGTAATGCTTTATGAATGTCTTTTATCTTCTTCCGCCTGGCGCACTCCAAGTCGGCGCTTCGCCAAGTCTCGCTATCCTGGGTCATCTGGCTGTCCAATCTTAACGCCCTCGGGTCGTTCCTAACTGTGGACATCCACGTTGCAGGAGGCCGACGCGGTCCCCTCCTTCCATCTTTCAGTTGCGGTGTCTTGTAGAAGATGTATTCATCGTCCCTCCTTGATGAGTATCTTTTATGTTCTCATATATTTATTTGAAATATCGGACCGTGTGGGTATAGATGAAAAATTAAATTTCCCTTTCGCATAGAAATGTAATATCCTGATGGAACTCATCGGCAGACGACGTCCCTTATACGCAATAATATTGTACGTTTGGTGGTAAAATTTCCCAGTATTACGTAAAGTGTATTATTTATATCGGGGTGTCCCGCAGGGTCCCAGTCCCGGCCTTGACCCACCCGGGGGCCGTAACTTCCCGTTGTCGCCACTCTCGCTTAATGAAAGCGGCGTTCTCCCCTGTGCCTCGATAGCGGACTCCGAAGCTCGCTACATCCCACTAATGGACCGGGAATTAAATACAGTACTCATGCTTTTTGAAATTGCGAAAAATCTATTCGAATTATTGTAGTGGTTGTATTTCGTATCATTAACTTTACCATTTCTTATATAATGTCTAACAATTGATTTGACTATCCAACGCTATCTGATCAATGTTTAGAGTCAATCTTATTTTTCCATAAAATTTTTTTAAGGTTCCCTACTGTTAAATTTATGATCCTAAAATTTTCAAATTATCTGACCTGATAATCGCATTACATACATTATATTCCCTATAAAAATTGTACACTAATAATTATTACAAAAACTATGGTTTTGTTTTTAATTTAAAGTTTTTTTTGTTTAATGAACAGTATACCAAGTATGTTTGTGCTATTTTCATATTTTGAAATTATCTCTACCATCCCGTCGAATCACCAAAAGCAAAGGTAAATCAGTCATTTTATCAACTTAACGGTTTTATTTAAACAGTTAAGATTGTTTTTGAAAATTTTCCATTTTGTATTCTCGTATCCAGTTTTATTATATTTTATAACCCTTCCTCACTCGTTAAAAGAAACGGTAATATCGCCGTTGTCTCAGCTATTCCGCATTCTCTTCCGTTAAAGAAAACCATTTACACTAGGCACTCGCTTGTTTTTTGCCCGACCTCTTGTTTGGTTAATTCTTCTCACTGCGAAATGCTAAACGAAGGTACACAGTGCTTATGTCTCGAATCATTAACACCATTATCATTCATTATATTCATTAACGTGCTAAGTGTTTTGTTCTCATTTATTTATCTGACCGAGGATATTCCTTTTACGAGGATATTATAATTGGTGATACTATCGCCTTAAGCATTGATTCATCCTTTTCAGGTCCGTGTAAGGACATCTCAGGCCGTCTCTTTTCTGATCTCCCGGACTCCCAGTCATGCTAGTGTCCTTGCGAATATCTGGTTTCCACTCGTAAATCTGTTATGCATTGTCTGTACACATACATTGTAAGTACGATCGCACGGTAGTTTGTGCTGTGTCCAGCATTCCGCGAAACCTATTGTCATTCGTGATTCTTGAGTTAGTATTATGTTTCTTATGGTACAATGCGATATATCAGCTTCTCTGTCTGGGGTCTGCTCGTAGCTTTGGGCACATTGTTTGGCGCGACACTAAAAATTATTACTTTACTTCAAAAAATATTTTCTGCATAAAAAGTTGCTTTTTTATTTGTTCTGTTGTTATTCCTATCTCAAAATTTCGCTTAAGTTACTTTAAGTTGCCTTAAAACATTCTGTTTTTTCACTCACACAAATAAAATTATTTTTCATTAATATACTTTGTAAAATATTATTTCAAACTGTCTAAAGTTATTCAGATTTTCGCTTTCTCTTGTCGAATAAAATACAAAACTTCAACCTAAGCTACATTCGGTGTACCATTATTTTCTTCTCTTACATTGTTTATATGGTACAAAATATCGAAGGAAATAATTGTTTTTAATCGTCAGGATAATTATCTACATACATATAAGATAATAGAAAATATATATAAAATATCCATACTACATAATAAGCCGTATATCGTGGTTCATCTGTTTTATATTGTGTTGTATGTAAAGGTAAAATTTTGTTTCGTGGCGTTCTCATGGATACAAAAGGATCCAAGGCCCCTATATAGTATTGAATGTTTTACGTCTATTATTATTATTATTGCTATTTGAAGTTCTGTTTTTTTCCCTTACCCGTACCTAATATAATATAACAACTGACAGTGAAGGCCACTCAGGCTTCGACGCTAGAGCGGCCCGCAGATTACTGATAGACATCTGGGCGTCACCGTGATCTTCTTTGAGAAGAATTAACTTGATTTTCGCTTGTATAAAAACCAAATGCAAGTATCGAATTTTAACACATAAGCAATGGTAAAATTAAATATATGCTTTCGAGATAAATTTTTCATGACGAATGTGTTATGAAACTTATAAATATAACACAATGATTGAATCACTCTAATGTAGGTACACGAAAAAAAATATGCGATAGTAAATAAAGATGGTTCAATTCCAAATGAAAGAAACATATTAAGTTTGTCCAGAAAGTGTGGCTGTCTATTCTCTCTGTGCGAATCTTGAGAAAACGGGGTGATGATTAATTAGTTGTGTTTTGTCTTTAAGCACCATGTTGCAAAAACCGCCTTTAGAAATCGGTCTCGCCATTTCATTCAATCTCTTGTACTTTGGATTTTCTTTTCAATCGCGTTTTTTAAGCGATGTGCAAATAAATACACGCGAAGTGAAGTCCGCCTCGGGCGCTGTGGTCAACGCTCTCCCGCGAGAGGGGCAGACTGGAGCAACTCCGAAGGTTGTTATTTTTAAACCCCGATGTAGAGACGAGCCCGACTATCCGCAGCCACTTCACGCCGGCCGCTGGGCGGTGGCCCGTATCTGATACAATGAAATTAATGACCTGCTGCGGAGATTGAGACTTTTTGCACGGCCTATCCATCACACCATCCATACACATTTGATTTATGCTTATATTTGGCGAGTCATTTTTTTTTTTCGAGCGATTTGCCAATCTATTTGAATACATATTATATTTTGTGCATAAATCACATTTTTTTACGACAACCATAATGTAATATACCTATCTTGTTTTAAAATATTATAACGATACATGTCCAATACATCTACATATATGATTGTGTAATAACTAGTTAGATTCTTGATTTATTAATATGCATAGTACTCGTATATATCAATGATTTTATGAATTCCAGCTTGTAAATAATGCATCCAACTGCTCGTTCGTCATTGAATGTGTCTGTGATCGTGATGCGTTCTAAACAATAAAAAAAATACAATTTTACAAGTGTTTCTTGATCTTTGATGTCATAAAGTTTACATAACGGAATTTGTTGGTTCCATCGTTTTACAAGTAAAGTTGTGTACGCAAAGAATATCATAGTCATGGATTCATCTGATAAGGAATGGTATCGCCGTTCCTTAAAAGGCCATGAATAAATTCGCGGAGCGACTCGAATTGAAGTGGTTTTGTACTTCCCTCGCCACCTCGCGGAAAGGGATGGTCCATTGGGAGGGCAGGCTCCGCATCGATCTAAGGGTCGTTGACCTTCCGTAACATCTCCCGCCCCGCCCCGGGGGTGGTGACGTCAGGGCGATTTACGTTTGATAAGGGTAAATTAGTGGCACTTAACCACGTTCCCGTAGAGCTGTCGATTTTTTTTAAATGTACAGCTTTAATTTATGCACAAGTATTCCAATCAGCTTTCTATTTGTGATTTTTAATTGGGAGAGAAAGTATATTTTTTAGTTCCTATGTATTGTAATTAATGAACTATCATAAATATGTTTTAAATTTCGCAGCGTATACGTTTTTTTTTATTTTAAATTTATTAGGTGTTTAAATGTTGTATGTATAAAGTTATTTTTTGCCTCGTGTTATACCGAAATATTTCAACGGATATTTCGACGATACGAATCTTAAAATATTGTATGTTTGTATTAATTGAATGGCGGTGTAATGGGTGTATTTATGAGAGCTTTTGAAGTTTTGCCAGAAACACCGCCTGCGTGCCGCTACATATTGTTATTATTGCGATCCAGTTATTGTTATTGATTATCTAGAGCAGTTCGGAGCGTCTCTTTCTGTAGCGTATTACCATAACAATGCATTATGTTCGTATAACAATATTATTGTTATGCAAAACGCTTCACATAATCTAATGTTAAGTAAACATAGCTATCTTCTTGGTGGGTTATTTTTAAAATAATTTCATTTAAGTAATTTTTTTAATCGTTCCACAATATCATTCAATGGTTCATGATTTCGTAATTAATTTTTATTAAAACGTTACTTTTCAAGAAGCTTTATTACTTTATTATATAGAATCCTGAGTGGCCTTCACTGTCAGTTGTTATACTGTATTAGGTACTACGGGTAAGGGTACAAAAAAAAAACAGAACTTCAAATATCAATAATAGTAATAATAATAATAATAGATATACAACATTATAATTATGCAAGTGACATGTTTCGGCTTAATTTTATTTTACAATGATGTATCCAATCGAAATTTGTCACTCTCATGAAATATAACAAAATTTATAGAAAACCGACATTATTGTTCATATTAAATATTTTATATGGAGTTTTATACCTATTTTTTGTTTGGACAGAATTTTATGTAAACTTATAATTACATTATTAATTTCCAGATTTGGTTGACTTTTTCTTATTAAAAACATCGTTTTATTTCATTATTATTTAAATAGTTTATTGTTTTGGCCGAAACACTAAAACACTATGATACTTTAACATTTTATAACTGTTAATGAAAAAACAAGATCAATTTCAATTTCAGCAAGAACTTCAAAATTATATCAAAGAAATTATTCAAATTGACATAGGAACAAATACACATAAAGATTCGAAAAATCACGAAAATTTGAAATTTGATATATTATTGTAACACCTGATGATGTCAAAATTGGTTGATGAAACAGCTGTCGTAAAATAAAATACAATTATGATACAAAAACAAAGTTTTTTCATTAACAGTTATAAAATTATTATTTATTATAATTTTTTTTAGTGAATGATTGATTCTTTGACCTTATCTCGTCATTTTTGTGTTTTATAAAAATACATCCAAAATAAAATCATTCATTAGTGACTTTCAACCAAACATAATAATTAGACTCGAATCTAGCAGTGGGAATTTTAGGTATATGTATTAATCCAGTTCACCTTTAAAGCCATTTTAATTCGTGCAATTTGAAATAAGCAATACAGCGAGGCTTCAGTCAAGTGTCATGTAAAATCACGGGCTTTTCCCACGATACGGAACGCCGCGGCGCCTTGTCCGGCCCGAGAGGGAAGGCTTTTGTTGCCCGCATCGTGTACGCTGTGCGGCATTACAGACGCACGTGGGCGGGAAATTCACGGAAAAGCTTTTCGATTCTCCTTTGTGATGCCCCTATCTGTGTTGCCTCTAGACGTAGAGCTCGGCTTCATTCTGAAAAAAATATTTTGTTTAATTGGTAATATATTCCTACACGCAGTTCATTAATTATACAAAAAAAACTATGTAGAAGAATCGTATTTATTCATTTAATTTATTCTTATTACATGTTGATTTTAAAAATGTTTAATAACACATTAATAACGATTTTTTATGGATTAAAACACTGTTTTTTCCACTTTTCAGTTTATTTTTCTCGACATGTTTCGAAGGCTTTTATACCTTCATTATTGGGCGAACAAGAAGAGTTTATATACAGTTAACTAGTATTGTCCGATGTACACTTTTGACCAAAATCTAATTTTGATTTCTTTACCGACGTGCGTGCATTACACGATATATGCATGTTGGGGAAGCGAGAGAAGTTTATCAGGAAAGAACAGTGTGGTGGTCCATTCTTTCTGCCTACCTCTTCGGGGAGACGGCGTGAAGGTTAGTTAGTTAGTTTTATAATCAAAGGACGTAATCTAATGATTTTTCTGAAATCTCGTTCTTTTTAAATAATATTCACTTGTAACGATGTTTTTTTTAATAACTACTTACACTTTTATTTTTATTTCGACAGCGATCAGTTTCGCCGGGCAGGCTGTCTTTGATAGACTGATCACCAGTCATTCTATTGATGCCAGCCAACCTGGCTAAACCGGTCGCTGCCGAAATAAAGACAAAACTGGAAGTAGTTATTAAAAATAAATCGTCTTATATAATTATTATCGAAGGATATATTTTAGCAGCGTGAGTGGAAAGAGAAGTCGTAGAAGACCAAAGAGAGCATGGAATGATCAAATTAATCAAATACTGAAAGGCGGCCGCATTCGAAAAATCGACGAACGTGTATGTTACGATGTATGAATATGAAGGAAGCAAGAGGGTATGTCAGGACAGAACGGTATGGCGGTCCATCCTCTCTGCCTACCCCTCCGGGGAAACGGCGAGATAGTTAGTTAGTTAGATATAGTAGTTTTTGGCGGTTTTATCCGTTTATTGATTTTATTTCTTGTAAAACAATTGATTTTCCCTGTTGAGTACAATTGAACATTGCATTATTTTTTCACATTACTTTTTATCGATTGTATTCTGGATTATTGTATATCTCTGTTTCCAGGTTATCTTCTGAAACAATTTTCATCTCCGGCTGCGTACGGGTATAAGAAACCCGTTTAACTATAATGCAAAAGAGTAATAACCACAGACGAAGTACAAAATTATACTCGGCGGGCACTTCGGTTCAAAACTAATTATGTTCGCCTGCAATTGATTTCGTGTATTTCGTAATCATCTTCGCAAAACGTGATATTATTTCTCCAATTCCGTGGATTGGACCAGTTTGCCGTGATTAATCTAACGTTTGTTCAGGCGGCCGGTCGTCCGGGATGATATCATTTAGCTGGTCGAGACGAATCCGTCAATTTGTCCGCTGTTTGGTCGAATCTCGCGGTACACTGAATGGCATCAGGTTTCCTATGAATCGATGGACAAACCGCGGGTCGCTGAACCCGCGAGGTATTGTCAGCTTATCACGACAGTTCATCAACACGTGGAAGGGTATAATGATAAATATATCGAATGTTGGATAAATGCCGTAGAAATGAGATCATTGAGAAAAATAAAACAAGAAAGAAAAAGAAAGGCAGATAATTGCATCACAAGTAAAATTCAAAAATTATCTTTGAAATGGTTTGGACATATGGGACGCATGGATGAGAGAAAAATGGTTAAAATGTTGTAACAATAAGTATGGAGTGGAAAGAGAAGCCGTGGAAGAACAAGGAAAGCATGGCACGACCAAATTAATCATTTGCTTAAAGGCGACCACATTCGAAGTTGGAACAATCGACGAAGGTATAGGTATCTGTAGAGGTGTACGTCATGATAGAGCAGTATGTATTATTAGTTTGATTTCTACTGCAAAAACTTTAGATAGATCAATCTATCGCTTCATGCCTCTTAAACTGTGTGGGTGTCATTATTTTAATGCGATATATAATAAATAAAATATTTATTGTGCAATTAAAATAACGTGTAATTTATTTTATCTCATATTCTTACCTCTACCAATTCTTACGTATAGATAAGATACCTATTCTAGAACTTATTACTGGTTTACAATGCTAACTGTCGTGTTATCTAATATTTTTTATCTTTATATTCTTCTGCATTTTGGGAAATATAAGAAAATGCATATTTAAACAAAAAAGTTTATTTTTAATTATACCACTTTATTTTTATTTTGCATGAATAGTTTCGTTTTATTCGGACATCACAACTTCATTTCTATATTGTGATTTTTTACAGTTATTTTTTTGTTATAATTTTTTTTAATTTTTTTTTTATCATGAATTGCACAATGATGTAAAGCATCAATATACGGGCAATTATTTGATATCTGCTTCTAAGCCTTGTTAATTATAAGTTTTGTTATATTTTATGCAAATAATAATAGAACAGACTTTTTTATTTGTAAAAAAAAAACTACGGAAATAATTTTGTGTAAGTTATCACATGATAGAAATTCATTTGACGGTGCCCTATGAGATGAAAGTTGTTCTCAATATGTATAATAATATTTGAAATAGTATAATAATTAACAGATTAGTTTTATTTTATTTAAGTATATATTTTTTGGAAAATATTTCTTTAAATATCACAGAATTCCCAAAATTAAGACTGATACTATCAATACATCGTTTTGTATTCTTTAGACTACAATATTGTGTTGACATTCGCTAGCTCCGCTCGTCCTTGGGTCAGTTACACAGTCGTGTTGTTTCCACTGCCAACACGACATTAATTTTAATGTACCTTTGTCACCAAATGTTGACATTCCGGTCCCCTGCGGGCTATTAGCATACCTGGTACCGTTACCTGGAAAGTGGATGCAGATTAGTACCATTGTCGATCGTCGCGCTCGCTATCTGTGCCTTGTTTCCTGTATCGACACTTCTTTTGTGTTAAGTACCTGCTGTTTGCTTACGAGACAACACAATTATCTCTTAAAACCGATTATTCGATTATATATTATATAAATATAGAAGAATGACACAACGTTATAATGCTTATCGTCTGTCTATATGACGTAGTCATAGTCAAAACTCTTTTTTTTTTAATAAATTCTAAATTTTGGAAATTTAAACTGTCGTTTACAGGAACCAATTATACAAATAACTTATATGCTTAACGTTAATTTCCATTTCTTTGTGTTTTGGTTTAAACGTGTATCATAGATCGATCAATCCCTTTGTTAATCTTTCATTTTTACTTATTTTTCTCTCCGAATAAACCTTTATTTTTTTAATTTCTTCCAGATTCACACATAAAGTACCCACGTACATTGTTACAGCTTCAATCACGGGGTGGTTTATAAAAATTTCCACAACTTTAATATTCTTCGACCATTCTGTCGATTCCAACCAGCCTGGGGAAACCGGTCGTTGTCGAAAAAAGACTAAAGTGGAAGAAAAATTAATAAAATAACACCTTTATATTAAATTATTATTTAAAATGAAATTCATTCGCGAGATTTCAGTAAAATCATTAGATTATCTTTAATATTCTTAGTTGTACCAATTACTCTACACGTTTCCGAATTATATCCTGATGATCAGAAACGTTGTTTCCTGAAACCCTTCATATTATAGATGGTCCCGAGTTATACTAATATAAATATTGTACAATATATTATTTTTTATGTTTTCATGAAAAATGTTGTCTGGATATCTTATGTGAATTATTATCCATGCAGTGAGTCTCTCTCCGCTCGGTATTCCGGCTTGTGACACTTTTAAATAAATAGCACCCCGCCATGTTGATACGGCGATAATTAGAGAGAATAGAGAGCCGAGTTGCATGATCACTTTCTTCTCCATAGATACCAGTTTCTCGGTTATTAAGGTTTCTGTTGTCATCTCGCAACATGCACTCGAGTTTGTATTTTTCTGCAGAGTGATGAATATTCTTTTAAATAAATATACCCGATTGTCCACACGACTTTTCACACAGGCAATTGTTTATTTTATTGTGGAACAAGCCATTTTTTTTACTTATGGTTACAATGGCGTCATTTGTATGTTTTACAAACGTTTCTATTGTAAACATGCTATTTTGTGAGATTACGGAATTACAAAAGCATCAAATTATTATGTTTTGTGGAATGAAGGATATTTTTTGGGAAACTTAGCGATCATGAATGAAATTGATAATGGATTTTAAATCACCAAACTGTGACATACGTTTATCAACAATGTGAAAATTGTTATTCCGCAGTTTCTAAACATCATTGAAAGTGTCTGGCTTCAATACAGTTTGAATGGGTTTTTTAAGAGACTTTATTTGCCAACATTCAAGTACATGCTGGACTCCAAAGACATCTCGCCTTATTCTTCTATCCACACGGGCTCTCATTGAAAGATCTTTGCACTCTGAACCATTGTACGTATTTTTTTTCGACGAGTCTTTTCATCCGCCGATGTACCGCGGCCAAATGCCGGGAGTGCGCTCCGGGCCGTTGACTCCGTGGTTGACAGATGACGATACGAAAAAGGAATCGGAGACACTCGGAAGAACCATCCACTCGCGCGTGACATATGACTTTATGAGCGTCCGCATGCAAGAGACCGCGAGAGCTTCGCGAATGACATGAAACGCGGTTACTCGGTCACCGAAGTGACAAAATTGTATTAGTTTTTTCCGTTATTATTTGTTTGTATGTTTTGTAAGGTAACCACAACGTTTTTTTGTTGCTATTATGCTGATTCTTTAAATTGTGACCTAAATTCGTTTTGTAAGGTTCATTTGAAAAACAATAAGTGCAAATTTAGCAATTAACTCCAGGCATAACTATTCTAATTATGTTGTGCTAGAAAATGATGTTGTCAAACAGAAATGCGATTGGAGCTATGTTTGTTGTTCACAGATATAGTATCATATAGTATATTTTATAAGGATTAAAAAATACAGTTTATGTCAGGAGTCGAAAACTAACTATACATGTACTGCAAATTAATTAAAGGTACTATTCCTCAAGGCGTTGTGTTCATGTAATATGATTGGCCAATCAGCCGTGCCCTTTCTCGGCAACACCCCCGTGTTCCATTTTATCAATGAAAATTCTCTCTGCACGTTATTCATTGCCGCTGCTCATTGTTTTCCGAAATGGCTCGACGTGGGCGCAATGGGAAAATATCAATTTGTCTACCGATCTCTTCCCATGCGGGGAACCTAATCGATTAATATCACACGTGTAACAATCACATGGGAGAGGATTTAATTACTTAATCACTTTTACGTTACGTCTAATATCGTTGCCATTGTTGTACTGTTACGTAAGCTCCTGCTGATGCCTGTACATCTGTCTTCGTTGCTTTATTCGCTATACAAATACTTGCCCACTCGTATACTAAGCTTTTTACAACTGTTTTAGCAATAATAAATATTTAACAACTCATTTCTCGTCTCGCATTAAATGTCTTATTAAATCTTTGATCACCTTTAAAAGTCAATCAAAACTTTTCGCTTGTCTGTCTATTGTATGCATGCAGACGAGGTCAACTATTTAATCATCCTAAGAAATTTAGCACAAATAAAATGCGAAAATAGACAACTAAATAATGCACGTAATCATAGGACAACAATGCGTAGTGGTTAACCACGACGTAACACAAATGAAAATGACAGAAAAAAAATGTATTCAGTTATTTTTTTTTAATAGTGATGAATCACGCTTCGTTAAATGTACTTTTATATTCGTGTCGCCTGTACGAAGGACTCGGCGACCGATACAGCGACCACAGTAGCGGCACATTAACCTAAATAGTCGGTAATCCTCCGATATGGCCTGCATTTTCACGATCTTTACTTCCATTTACAGTGTAATCGTTTCACGATCCGCTCCGAGTGTAAAATGTTTGCTCTGGCCAAAGGTGAAGGATCCTCCCGTCAGGAGCGTTCGTGATCCATCTAGCCGACTGCGGCCGGCTGCGCGATCACCGCAAATTAGACAATTATTGAATCGCATTAACCTTTACCTGCCCGTATTATACTCACTATAAAACCGCCACTCTTTAAAGATAGGCAATTGCGATTTTTAAAGAGCGTCTAACCACTACGAAACCGCTTTATTCTTTCGTTCTATATCATATTAAGTTGCTGCTGTAGTTTTTGTAATAGTGTTTTGTTTTTTCTTTGTTGTAACCGCAATGATGTGAATTCTGAAACCTTGAATCATGTTCAGTACATGTCTTTTAAACACTTCTTACTGAAAAATAAGTTTTATCTATTATTAACGGATATTACAGAATGTATAGCATATAATTGCATCATAAGTACAATTAAAAAGGATCCCTGAGATGATTTGGACGTATGATACGAATGGGTGAGAGAATAATGTTTAAAATGTTGTAGACTAGAAGTGTGAGTGGAAATAGAAGCCGTAGTAGACATTCGAAGTAAGTAAAATCGATGTGCGTGCATGTTACGATGTATGAATGTAGAGGAATCTCGAGAGATATATCAGGACGGAGCAGCATGGCTGTCCATCCTCTCTGCCTACCCCTCGATGGTTAGTTTGTCTAGTTAGTTAGTTAACGGATATTATTTTCTTACGTATGTAGATTATCTAATTAAATGAGTAACAAAGTTTGTGTAACTTTTTGAAAACATTGTATTTTCACATCACTTTTTTGCATCTTTTACAAACATGTTTCAGGACACAGACTTTCCTTCTTCAGTGTATGAATTAATGAGTTTTAACAGTAAAATGAAAGAGAGTCATTACTTTCTTATAAGCACTTAATTTGTGGTGGAGATTTATTTAAAATAATTTAAAAAAACACTTTTAAATTTTGTGTGTACTTTATTTGTTTCAACGAACCAACCGTTTTCTAATGATATATGATTATATTTAGGATGTTTCTGTTACCTTGACAAAGGTCCGGCGGGATCGAGACCAGTTGGTTCGTTAAAACAAATAAAATGGTGTAAATACAAAATATATAATAGATGTTTTTTTTTGTTGGTAATTGAACCACCATGATATTCAGAAATTTGATTTTGCATTAACAAGGTAAAACATGTCATTCTAATAAAACGTAATAAAACTTTTAGAAGACATACGTTTTCGTTCATATTAATTATTCAAGGAATATCTACCAAGTTGATGGGTACTGATTAGACATTCTTACCGAATACGAAAGATCCGCTTTTACTTATATTTGTCTTAGAAATTCGCATTACATCTAGAATGTATCTAATGTGTTTTTTAACGTATAAATTGTACGTCGCATGTTTTCACTGGGATATCTAAAAAACGTAGCAATTTTTTCAGTTGCTCGATTACCCGACAAAGCAGCCGTCGAACAAAGACACTAAAATATAATCATAACAATAAATATGTTTTCCTTATATGATGCGGTTGATGTAATTACATATAATGTACTCTCTTGTACGCCAGGCCAATTCCCTGTTAGCCACCAACGATGCTCGAATACTAATTCGCTCATTAATTAATTTCTTATTGTTGCTATTCCGACCGTTTGCAGTTCTGAATTTACAATTCGCTCACTGTGAGTTATGTGAAAATGTGATAACCTTGGTTTGGAGCCGCTTGATAATATTGCAACGACCTATTGTTATTGGCTGTATTTTGGAGATGGTAAACAATACTTAACATATTATAAATATTAAATTGCGTAATTTGTATAAGACAACAACATTAAAATAAGTTTTTGTTAGTCCCTTCCTCTTCTTAAATGCTATTTATTTTTTACTACTGAAGTTAATTAACTTACTTACTAATTGTCCATCACGCTGTTTTCTCCGGATGGGTAGGCAGAGAGGATGGACTGACACACTTTTTTATCCTGACAAAACTTTACACATCTACATTCATACACCGTGACACGCACGCTCGTCGATTGTTCCAACATCGAACATGGCCGCTTTTTAGTAATTGGTTAATTTGATCATGCCGTGTTTTCCTTGGCCTTCCTCAACTTATGTTCAATTCGCACTACTTGCATATATATATATATATATATATATATATATATATATATATATATATATATATGTATATTTTAAGCATTCTTCCCTTATCCATTGTTCCAGTAGTCCAAACCATCTTAAATACCTTTTCTTAATCTTATTAAGGATGAATACATTCATTTTTTTTACTTCTCCGTTAGGTATTCTATCATACAAGGTTTTCCTCAAATTTTTCTAAGCGATCTCATTTCTACGGCATTTTCTCTACTTTCATGCTTATTTTGCTCAAGTTCAAACTTCACTTTTTTTGGAACTTAGATTTTTTAATATTTGTGTTTGATTTTCATTATTATCTATTGTTGTTAATTTTTCTACGAATTGTGAATGTTTGCTAAGATTATTTCCGCTGTTTAGTGTGTTGGTGGTTCTTGGTTCTAGTGTGTTACTATTTACTATATGTAACCAAGCAACGCTTCGGAGATCGTTACAGTCTCCATTTTCCTCAACCTTACCGATCACAGTCTAACTAGATTTGATTAATTTGGTCATGCCATGTCTTCCTCGAATCCGTACTCAATTCACATCGTTTATGTCTTAACCATTATTTCATAATTTTTTTCATAATACTTTCTTCCACTCTCCTTTCCTTCCTGATATTAGCATTTGATATTCTGTCGTACAAAGTTTACTACACACACTTCTAAGGGATCGCTTGCCTTCCGCATTTATTCTGCTCTCAGCCTCTTACAGTTACATACTTCGCTTCCATAGATAAGGGTTGGAAAGTCCATAATTAAGTTTTTTGTTTTGTTTTTTATGGCTTCGTTGAATTGTACACAAGAATAGTGTAAAAATCAAACATATATTTTTTCTTAGAAACTTATAATATTTTGATTTCATATTTTAACTGGGTTCAAATGATAGTTTCAGCGTGAGGCCAATCTCATATGAAATCGAAGAGGACCGTCTGAGGTGGTGCAGCCACGTCGTATGGCGCCCAACCATATAATATGGATGGTGATGGAAACAGATCAGCGACCCAGAGGACGTGATAGGCCAAGGTTGACGTGGTGGGATTTATCAACAGGAATCTCAAAAAAGTCCGAGTCCCACCAGACCCATTCAGGACAGACAGTGCTGGTGATGCCATGGAAGAAGAGCCGACCGTAACTGACATTGCCCGGTAGAAAGAAGAAGATTTTATGTGTGTTAAAAATCAATCTATATTCGAGAATTTATAACAGTTATTTTTTGAAAATGTTCGTGGTATATTTACAATCTATATCTATGTATGTAAATACTTATTTATCACACCACGTTTCATTTTATTTTTATGTTTCTATATATGTTTTAGATGTTTTGTTATGACAATTTAATTAGTTGAACTAATCTAGTTGAAGTCGTGCCGGGAAGTTGTTACCGCTTGCAATTCGGATAAACTCGCAATAATTTGCCAGCGATAAATTAGTATCAAACAGTTAGAGCAGCCTGTCGAATTTTTCGTGGAGTAGCGGATATTTTATTTGCCCGTAAATTACATGCGAGATAACGCAATTAATTGCCTTTATTTGTTTTTTTAAATCTTTACACCAAATTAAAACGTTTTTCGGGTTATGTTTTTAAGCACTGTATACTAAGAATATTATTTAATTACTGTAACGGGTAAACAGCTATTTTTTTATGAATTAACCCCAATTAAGCGGGTGGCTTCATTTGCGGCTCATATATGAATGTATCTTATAAATCTTTTTACAAAGTCCATTATTACTAAATTGTGGATAAAATTATAATGAAATGGGACAATCTGTCTGAGCAGAAAATGTAGTCAGTTTTAGATTTAAACCATGTTTATTTTACCGCAAATGAAGCTAGCCGCACGCTGAGTGTTAAAACACCGTTTTTTCCACTTATGTGTTCATTTTTCTCGACATGTTTCACTGCCAGGTTAAAAATGATAACATTTCATAAATTAACTTAAACGTGGAAAAAGCAGTGTTTTTGTTCATTAAAATATCTGGAATTCCACAGTGTTAACGCCTTAAGTTTATGTAAAATAACATTTATTTATTTTAGTAATAATAAATAAACATGGTTCGTTACTATCGCGCGACCTTTTCCGAAGATAAATAGTTATTTAGAATTTATTTATAATACATTTGAATATTTATTGATTTGCAAAGTCGTAATTTTCCGACCTCGGTCTAAAATACATCAAACTCCGCTATAAACGCCAAATAAATAAAATAATTGCCGACCGCCGCGTGCCGCGTGGCTACGCGCCTAAATTTGAATTTAGAATTCGCGTGAAAATTTTCGCGATTTCCCGCGCTCGGCCGACCGCTTCAGCGTCAGGTTCACCGCGCTGTTGTCGCGTGTAATACAAGCCTGAATTCAGGCGCTCTACAAAATGTTCAATCTTACGAACTTGTTCAAAATAAACATATGATATTTAGAATGACTGCTGCACCTGACGCAGTCGATCAACATTTACACCGTAATATGATAATTTGAAAAGGTGTGTTTTGAGTCTCAATCTTAACCCAAACGGGTTCTCAGTGCACTTGTAGGTAGGCCCTCTTATATATGAGATGTCCTACAGTATTCATCTCAAATCTGTTGTCAAGACTTAAGGAAGTTCTTGAGAATACTTTTCAGAATTATTGAAATGCTTTTTTATAATTAATCCGGTTTCAATTTGTAGTCAGCTTTTGATCAATCACAATTTGAGTCGTTTTATACAATACACGATATAAATTCGGTTTTGCGCCCGAGTCTCAATAGTATTGTTTAAAATTACCATTACAACAATCTTTTTCTCAAAATTATACAATGTCAAATTTTTGCAAAATGTATTGCTATTGACCAGGAAATTAAAAATCTTCTTTAGTACACACCTTTTCTTGTAAAACTCAAATTCAAATCTGATAGATTGTAATTCGCGTTTTTACAAAGCAGTTGTTATGGTTGACGTGTTTGTCAACTTTAAAAAGCCCGCCACGCGAGGAGTCGAAGAATTAGACACACAGTACGTGCATGCCACGATGTATGAGTATGAATGGTAAGGGTTCGAGGGAAGTATGTCAGGAAAGAACAGCCTGGTCATCCTTTCTGCCTACCCCTTCGGTAAAACATTGGCGTGATCTTAAGTAACTTGAAATTAATTAACATCTATAGAATCCTATTACAAAAAAAGTATTGATTTAAATAACTTTAAAATCTCCTTATTGTGTTATGTTTACAAGCAATAATAAATATATTATTGGACTAATATTATATAATGTAATAGATATAATGAGAGAATGAGAAAGGCACACGAGGTTCTTATAAACAATGTTAATGTACACAAAAGGGTAAGCTTGTTAATAATTTCGGTAACATGTAAAAATTTACAAAAATTACTTGAATCAAAAATATTATCTGAATTCTTTTCAGTGAAATCCATATTGAATGAGTCTTATTCGAAACATAGAAATTGTTTAACAAATATAATTATCTAATTTTCCCACGAACAACCAATTAGTAATGGGTTTTTTACAAATCAAAAATACATAATTCTTTTGAACGTATGAATTTCTACAAATAAATATCAGTGCATTTTACCTTCTTCATATAATTGTTAATGTAAATTGATTGTCGAGTTTTAAGAAATCTCTTGATGGGCGTTTTAAATAATAATGAAGTAAAACAGTGTTTTTTGGGCACTACTGTCAATTTTGTCTTTATTTCGACAGCGACCGATTTCGCCGGGCTCGCTCGCTAAAAAAAAAACATCGCTCTATTTAATTATTATTACAAAAATCATTTTTTATTTGCATTGTTTTACTCGTTCTATCCAAAATGGCAGTGGTATTATGTTTGGCTAATATCCGCTGGAGCGTCCACCGAAGTGTCCACTATCTTCGCCCCTCGTGGCTCCGCGGCACCGCGTCGCCGGCGTCCGTCCCACCCGCGCCCGCCGCGGCCGCCCGCCCGAGGTGCCTGCCCTCTCCCCTCACTCCCTTCTTGCGCTCCGATCGGCGTTCGGTCGGTGGCTCAGTGCTAGGCTCGCGCTCGAGACGACGGCAGCGCCGCGCGCTCCGCTCTCGCCTGTATCGCACGCGCTATCGTTTGACGTCTCGGTGGTTGACGATCGAATTTAGTATCCAACGTCACATTTATTCCGGGCGATGTTCATTTTTGTAAAGTGTTCTTATTTTTAAATTTGACAGTGCAACGATTATGTTTTGTTCTTTATACTGTCATTTTATTTGAGTTCCTGCGAGTGGAAATGCAGCTAGTGAAAATGAGAATATAATTATAGTGATGGAAGTTTTAGTGAATTTTGACGTGTCGTTTTACTGTTTGGATGTTGGGGATACCCAGCCCAGTGAGCCGGAGTCCAGAGCGGGCCTAACGATGCCGCCCTCGATTCCTCCCAGGACTGCATTTTCTCGTCATCCTGCCATTGCCAAAGATTGGTAAAGTTCAAAGTGTACTCTCTTGTTTGACTTTCAACCCTAGGAGAGCTTTTGCCTTTCTGGTGGTTATATTTTTGCGATCAGGCGAGATGCTTTTAACAATATGTTTTTCATTGTTTCTGTCAAACTACCTAAATTAGGTTCTTATTATAATTAAAACTTAATATTTTTATGATTGTTAAATAATATTTCACTAAGATGTGCAATGTTGTACATATTTGAACGCAAAATTCTCCCCTTACATTACATCGGTTCCTGACTTTCTACATTCTTTGATATATTATTTTATTTTGAATGGCGTAGATGATTGTAATGACGGCAAGATACCGGTAATGACAATAGTCAGCTTTCAGGTGCCATCTCGTATATTGGGGTCTCTCATCCCATGGCAGGTAACTGGTGACTGTTGGGGGCCCTTGGTTGGGATCATTATTTCACCCTCGTGTTTAGATCCCCCAGTTTTGCCTACTTTGAAATTACTCGTAAAACGGTTAGCCCTCATCCCTTGTTATAAATTGTCTGCCAAAAAATTAAATATTCCAGCTTGGGTAATATAATGTTTTCTCTGATTTAATAATATTGTAATCTTTTTTGCATCCTTGTAAAACGTAGTAAAATTTCGAATCCATCATTTCAATGATATAATAATTACATTGTCAAAATAAATTATGTGAAGATGGAGACTACAACGATATCTGGAACGTCGGTCGAAGAGGAAACAATTAAGCGAAAAACGGACAATTAAAATATAGATTTTACTCATTCGTGAAAATTAGTATTTTATATTTTTTGTTTTAATTTTTATACGAATATACATATTTAAAAGTTTGCTTATCTCGTGTAAGTTTTTTTTTTATCAGTGTGTAACTTATTATACAAAGCCATCCGATAATGTAGCGGATTTAATTATCTGTGTATCTTGTTGGGTCTAAGGTCGCCCTTATCGCAGCCGCCTCCGATAGCCCTTCGAATGTGGGTGACTGGTCCACGGGGAGACTCCACGTGCTTATCTGCCCTTTGTGTTTACCAACACCGTGACCGCTGCAGCCGATGCGCGATGTTTATCCAGCGAAGATAAGCGCGGTGGTAATTATTGTATCGCACTCGGTACATGGACGAGAGCGATATGCGACACAATTTAACCTAATTAATAGAAAATTGTTCTTGGTGTAGTTTTGCGACCACAAAATATTTTTGAATAGCAAAACTATGAACTCTTATGCATTTTTCAATAAGCTTCAACATATCTCTTGACCATATGTTTCTCGTGCGCCATTCTCAATAATTGTGTTTTCGTGTATTAATATATTTTTTAAAAGTCTGAACGTGTAACTAACGTTCGTTGGGATGATGAGGTACCTTAAAATAGTTTTACTCTGTTTTCTTTATTTAAAATCTCAAATTCTGAACGTTTATGTTTAGAATTGCTATTGTGGTAGACGTTGCTATTAGTTTTATTTAACGTTGCTATTAGTTTTATTTTAAATCTTAAATTCTGAACGTTTATGTTTAGAATTGCTATTGTGGTAGACTTGCTATTAGTTTTGTTTAACGTTTATGGAATATAACATATTTTACATTTATATATTATATTCTGGTTGATCGGTTAACCGATCAATCTGAAACGAAAAGTCTATGAAGCCTGCGTTCTGCCAGTTGGTACTTATGGTCTTGAAACTGTTACATTGTCCAAACAAAGTGCCGAGAAACTACGAGTGACCCAAAGAGCCATGGAAAGAACCATGTTAGGAATAAGCCTAAGAGACAGAGTCAGAAACGATACGGTGAGAGAAAAAACAAAGTTCACTGACATCATCCACCGGGTGGCGACTCTAAAATGGCAATGGGCAGGTCACGTAGCCAGAAGCTCAGATGAAAAGTGGACAAGAAGACTGCTGACTTGGAGACCGTGGACGGCGAAGAGAAGTGCAGGGCGACCGCAACTACGGTGGAAGGATGATCTAAACAGACACGTCGGAATAACCTAGATGCAGTCTGCACAGGACAGAATGACATGGAAGCAAATGGAGGAGGCCTTGGTCCAGGAGTGGACGGGAATAGGCTGAGGAGGAAGAAGAAGAAGATATTATATTCAAATTAAGGAATATGTTGACTAAAATATGAATAAAGTTATAGGAAAAACGTTTTCCTTAATATTAAATATATTATTTGTATATTATTATGTTCGTGTCGTAACTTCCAAATATTCTAACATCTTTACGACTCTTCTTTAATTGTTTTTGAACTTCGCAATTCCTTCCTGTCACGTAAGAATGGCCGGCAGTATCCTTGACCTGGTCGGTTCCTGTCACCGCCAGCTTTTATCAGTAATCCGTTGAATAAATTAGCAAAACTAATGGTATATACCTATATCTAGACCTTTTCATCTTAGATTACGATCTTTATTTCTTTGTTTTATAAATTATTCTTAGCTCTGATTTGCCTCGGCTGACATTGCCCTGTACACTCAAATAAAGCTTAGTTTTTTTTAAATGTACGTTGTTTTATAAAATTTATTGTTTTGAATTTAAGCATGATTAATAAAATATGGATACATTTCTCCGAAACGAACGGGTCTGAAAACAATTTCTTTTATCCTCGGTGTGTTTTATTTTTGGCAAACATTTTCTGTGAAGTGTTCAAATATTTAAATCATCGAGTCGAGTTATATTCCGTGCAGGTTCTTTGGTAAATGTGTAATAATTCAAATATCGGCGAAACAGCACTAATTCCCGTTACATCACGACCTATAAATACTGCAGAATGTTGCCAAATGCCTGTTTATAGTAATGCGCGCCTTGGCGGCCGCGCGCCTAACTCCCGGAGCACTGCTTGATCCCTTGCCAATATCGCAGACGCTCAAGTCCACCGAGCCGCTTCCGAGTCGAGAACAACACGTGGAAATTGTGTGTAAATAAGCGCGTTCATCAAAGTAAATAAAAATACTTCCCAAATAATATATTATACGATGATAGCGGAAATCTAAAACTTTAAAATCAGTAAAAATATTTTCGCGGATATTATAACATTTCAAGCGTTTTCTTTGCATCATTTTTTAACGTCGTCATCATCAGTTATTAGTCGTCCAGTGTTGGACATAGGCTTTCCTTTCTGACATTCACGTCTTATCTATCCCTCGCCATTCTGTACCATTGTCCCCTTGCCACTCTTTTCATGTCATCAGACCATCTAGCTAGTGTTCTGCCCGGGTTTCTGTGGCCGATTCTCGGTCGCCACTTAAGGGTGCGTCTGGTCCACCGATCATAAGGTGTCCTTACTATATAGCCGGCCCAATTCCACTTCAACATGTTATTTTGGCTACTACATCGGAAACTTTGGTCCCTTCACTGATATTCCTGTCTCTTTTTTTTACATAATTAGCATGAATGATCTCTTTGGTTTCACTTTATAATTCTGCTGCCATCTCACATATAAATTTATTAAACCACAATTTGATCATTTTTATTTCAACATGCTTAAGAATAGTATTGAGTAAATCTAAATTAAGTTTTTTTTTGTAGTTATGTCAATTAAAAGTTTAGCGAAATACGAATTGAATTTGTTTTATTATTTAATCATCAGCTAAAAAACTTCGTTTTTATCCGTGATTGAAATAGCCTTTGCTAACGCTTGCCCCGCATATTAAAAGATAATTTTCTATGTTTTTGCCTTCATGAATTTTCGAATTACCCGTTTTAAAGATGATCTACAGTAAATAAATATTAGAGATCGTGTAATGTTATTAATATAAGTTTTAACATTTAAACAATATAAATCGTTATATTGTATTTTGTTCTCCGGATGCCGTAGTTATTCCATCATGGACCTGTTTTCGCAACAACTGTTTTTGCTGTCGATTCCGAAATCCAAAGTATATTTGTATTTTTTCAATGCAGATTAATCACGCTTTCCTTGTACTTAATGCGCCTTACAAGACATTGCCATATTTGACAGATCCATTGCGGGATCAATAACTTAGTTTTTAAGAATGATTGAATATCTGAATATTGGCATTTATTTTCGATTAATATGACACGTTCCTTAGCAAACGTGGAGTCCTATAAAAAAACGATTGATTTCAATATTGTCCCATTAATATTAATGAGATACTTTTTTCATTAAAATGTATAAAAAATTAGATAATAATGTTTCAAAGTCGAAAGAATGGACGTACGTATATGAATGTGGAGGAAACTAAAGATGTCAGGATAGAGAAGTGTGGTGGTCCATTCTCTCGGCCTACCATTCCGGAGAAACCGCGTGATGGTGTGTTATTGTTGTTTAAAATATATATAATGTTTAGATAAACTTAAGGCGTAAACACTGGAATTCTATAATGACGATTTTTTTATGAATTAATACACTGTTTTTTCCACTTTTGAGTTTATTTTTCTCGACATGTTTCGAAGGCTTACACCGTCGAGAAAAGTAAAAAAACAGTGTTTTAATTCATAAAAATTCGTATATGTAATGTCTTATAGATATTTTAGAAGCTTTAGCTTTATGGCGCTTTATGTGTGTGGATACTCTGTGTATGATAGAGTGTCGAATGAAAATATAAGAAGTGAATGCGGTGCGAATGATGGTGTCATGAACAAAATAATGAAAGGATCATTAAGATGGTTCGGACATATGGAAAGAATGGTAAAAAAATTATATGTCAATGATGTAAATGGAACCAGAAATAGAGGAAGACCGAGGAAAACGTGGCACGAGCAAATAAATCAAATGTTGAATGTCGGCCATGTGAGGAGTCAGAGAAATCGACGCGCGTGCATGACACGATGTATGAATGTTGAGGAAGCGAGAGAAATATGTCAGGAAAGAAAAGTGTGGCATTCCATTCTTTCTGCCTACCCCTTCGGGGAGACGGCGTGATGGTTAGTTAGTTAGAAGCTTTAGCTTTGAGACAACATATCATAATAAACATACATAAAAGTGAAGTTTTTTTTTCTAATTAATTGTCGAAATATCTTAGTAATACCTTTTTAGGAGCGCGGTGTGTTCGATTAACAAGCGGAGTTATAAATAAGTCCCCTATAAACACGCTCTGCGAAGTGTTCCGCGTGTTTAAGCTCCGACGCGTTAGAAAAATTCTGCCGCCCGGCGCTGCGTCAGCAATCGCTTTTATGATTGGAACGTTCACGTGAGGCAAATATGCTAAGACAATCTTTTTACTCTATACCTTCAGCACACGTCTCGGCGAAAAACGAAATGAAAATCGCCCCTCTAGCATTTTAGCGTTGCAGTAAAAAACATATGTTATGTTGTGTAGTTTTTATGGGTTTTTAACGTTCTTTTTGTTTTCCCATTAGAATTGTATAAATCTCTATCTTTTCAGAACGCAGTGTTTCGTTTTCTTGCGTCAATACATCAATAATAATTTCTCATTAAGTTTATTGCCTGCTATAAAGTTTTCTTCAAAGCTCTACGGCGCGACCTTGCGTGTTTACTACGTGCCATTGTTTAGCGATCGCTGTCTGAAAGCTCTATTATTAGAGCTTTCTTCGGTTTTCAGTTAAAAAAGGGTGTTTCTTTAATTCACACCTGGTTCGTACAGTAAAAATAGATGTCTTCCCTCGCTGACCTTTTCAGAACATGTTTGTAGTACCCCTTAGGTTGACTCGATACCTTTTTGTTTCTTTATATAAATTTAATGAGGATAGGCGAAATTCCGTTCGGCAGTAACATCACATGTTTATTGTTATATGAACAATTATGTAAAACTCTCAATTTGGTATTGATAAAAACGTCTGTTTTCTAGAAATGTTCTTTTGTTTTATGGTAGCAACTCGCAATGCGAAAATCATCCAATCATTTAGGCTTCATTAATATATTATAGACACAAAAACACTCTTTCATTTGTTGATCATTCATATTGAATGTTTTAATTTTTTAGTCCCTTTTCCTGTCTTATGTAATATTATTTATGTTTTCCGTATCCCTTTGACGATTATAGGTCGACGATGTTTACTATCATTGTAATCCTCTCCGTCAATTAAACAAGTTAGTGATTAGAGATTAGATGTGTATATTTCATTCATACGTTTTTCTTATAAGGAAAACATTTTTTTACTTACCAATTATTAACACAATAATAAACCATACACACAAGGGATATTTTCATGAAGGTGAAGCAGATAACTCGCGATTTTAAACCCAGGACATGGGCTATTGAAGACGAAAATGGAGTGCTCTTGACAGATGTTGATAGTGTGACGGAAAGATTGAGATTGTATTGCGCAGAGACTAATAAACGTGACACTATGATGGTCACTACCCCTGAAATGCTAATTGAGGAATCCAACATGGAACTAAATATCCTGGAGTCGGAGATCAGAAATTCAATCTACAAACTCAAAAATAACAAGGCAGCTGGTGCCGACACAGTTTTTGTAGAAATGTATCCCAAAACATCTAATTGTACTCGTTGTAAGGACGACCACCGAGCTGCTGGTCCGATCAAATCAGGGATCTGGCTCTCAGTCTCTCATTAGCTGCAGCCTGGAGACTGGCGGGTGATAGGAGCGCATGGCGTACCATGTTCAATTGTTTACAGTATGGACACGACCCTCAATCATGAGGAATACGACTGAGAAGAAGATTAACACAATTAAAAAAGTACATAACATGCTTAGAAGGCTTTTTCTTTTATTTTTGCTGAAATGGTAAGGGCAGTAAATAACTTGCCGAATATTGGATATTTTTAAAAGTTTTATAAAGCATAAAGATGAGATTTGACAATCAAGTTGAATTAAGAAAATTGGACAGTCATTCAAAACAATCGGAAAAATGTGTTTTAGCAATAAACTCGGACATCCACAGTCACATCGAAATAACACCGGTCTAATCTGATTTGTTTCTTCTCGTCCAAGTAAAGTCCTCATATAGTGATTCCGTCAGTTGAGCGCTGTTGACTTTGACCAGAGGAATGTATCCTGCCTAACCTAGACACCGCGATATCCCCGAGAGTTACTCACACGCTCCCCGAAATAGCTGGCCAGATGCTCTCGGCTCATCTGCTGTAAATATCTGTAATTTGCATCAATTCTTTTTAACACGCGGTTTCCTAGAAAAAAAATGTTTTTTTTAGTGAAAACTATAAATAATCGTATCGTCCTAGTTTCACTAAATACAAATATGGTTGATTTTTCTTTAGTTCCTTGAACCCGCTGAAATGGCTTTCATTCTAATAGCGAGTGCTGTCCAATGATTGCACATATTATCGGCGGCTAACAGAGAAACGCTAAAATGTTACAATACGTTTTACTGAATTAGAAAATAAAGTTTTTTTTAATTGTCTCAAAACTTACCTTATTATACATTATATAGAACACGTATATTTTCTGGAAGTTTTATTGTTATATATTTTATGTGGATGACATGTTTCGCCTGTATAAGGGATTTGCATTTCGAAATGAATACTCACCTAAGACAGGCATTAATTTAAGGATTGACTCCCACGACTCCCCCTATCACATATTTTCCTAAAGTTTTCAAAATAACAGAAATAGTGTTGATACTCGAGTGTCATTAGCTGTTTCAAAATATAAATTCCTAAATGTTCTTAATTTTGTTACAGCCTTAGCGAGTGCTACTTCGCCAGCAAGGGGGCCGCGGTGGTCCTGTCGAGCGGCGGGGGGGGTTCGGGGCCCGGGCGGGGGGCGCGCCGCGCGCCCCCGGTCCCTGCCGTCCCGGCCTCCTCGAGCGACATCCACCAGCACCTGCAGTCCATGTTCTACCTGCTGCGGCCCGAGGAGACGCTTAAAATGGTGAGTTGACCACTTGCCTAGGCTATAGGAAATAACTTGTATTTAATACAATCGTTGCAATATATGCAATTTTTTATAATGTGTTGTAAGAACTTACTTTGTTTTGTTTTTCTTTGAGGACTTCCAAACGTCAAACCAACTTATATGGTTTAAAGTCATCCTCATTTGGATAGTACCAACGTATTATATTTAGGACAACGTGCTTATCCCAGAAAAATTTAGCATGTAAGTTCAGTTAAGATTTTTGATCTTACAGAAACGTGGTTTATTTTTTATATATTTTTTACATTTCTTTGAGATTTTCTGAGAAATCTGCTCCGTTATCTAAACACTCAAATTTATTACGCATCTTTATTTATCGTGCCTATGTTACAACGTAATTGTATTCGTATGAGATGTAAATACCGGCAATCTAAAAAAACAAAAGCATTATTTTGGTTCCATTGGTTTGTTTTCGTTAATTTTCCCGTTCTATTTCGCATTTCAAATTTCAAGGTGATATTTTGGCATCTGCTACATTTTAACCCGTCATTTTTTTCTCCGTCCCATTTACCCATTTTTCGCGAAATACTGTTTAATTTTTTGAATACATGTTCTATTTTTATTTTCGCTTTGCCAACTGGCCGGTAGATTCACGTTCCCCAAGAAATGATTAGACTTCGCTCGTGGCAATCAACCGCCACCCATCTCCGGACCGCCGATCACTATCCAATTGCTCCACTCGGCTGGAGGCCCGGGCCGATGTGTGATAGATGAACGGTTCAATTGACAAACGGGCCGACATAATACGCCGACAGACGGACGCGTCGCAAAATTCGATTTCTATTTGAGTGCCAGATATCAATATAAGACCTCTTATTGATTCGACTATAACTTAGTATTTACTTTTTTATGTTTCTTTTATAGATTTTCTTTCTTTATGACACGTTTTTGTTACGTATAACATCGTTCACTCAAGTCTAGTGAATACTCGACGAGGCGTAATTTTCAATTGACGCTTCATACGTGACCTTTATTGGTATCTTGTATATCTTCATCAAGCCGCTCGCCCACAGGGTCACCCTTCGCATCAATATTCTGTGCGGGATTGACGCTTTTGATGTTGTAATGAATCTCTTCTGACCACAGCCATTTGTATAATAAAGTTGCACTTTATCATCATACGCTCCTACCTGCATTATTTGTATATCTATTCAAAACATTTCCCATCTATTACGTGCATAGATTTTCATTGTTTGCGGGACTAGTGTACGATTTTTGAATAATAGTGTATTCTTTTGGTAACTGATAATTATCAAATATTCTGCTTTAATCATGGATACTGGATGTTAGAATTTGAGTATATTTTCTCTCCATGGCTAAAAGCTTTTAATGCCTGCTGCCGGAGTGTGTAAGGACTTAACGATATTATATAAACGTTAAGAACTTCTCGTAACCACATTATTCCGGCTCTTTTTCCTGGAATATCCGTACCTGGATTACGCTCCTTTATTTAGATTCGTCGCCCTTGTGAGTAATTCGTCTCGGATTTTCCTTTCTTGCGGGATGTCATTGCACGTTGTTCGTTGGAACTCTTCACTCATTCCGTCGCGTCTCGTGATCTCGTCCATCGCCATCACAAAGGACGGAGGAGTGACCGCGATGGAGCCAATGACTCCCTCGTTAGTCACCTCACTTGGGAGGAAATTCATAAAATCTGTTAACGACCGAAGCTCCAGTGTTTAGAGACGTTGAACTCCTTATGTCATGTGATTACGCCCTGCCGCGCTCTGCGCTTCCTCACTGGCCCGTTGTATTGAATAACGTGACACGCAACTTCGTTGTGTACATTTAATCCTTGTTTCGTATACCACAAGCATTTCTCTTGTTCGCTTTTTATTTGATTCATTTGATTGACTAGCGAGAGATTTGTATTATTTACGTTTTATTTTCATCTCGAACACAATGCATAAATCAGTAAGTGTCACAGTTTAACTTGATCTGTCAGGTCTTTTAACTATTTTTTTTTATCATATCGGGTGTAGCTCTTTAAATTTCAAGTCACGACACGATAAGAAATTACTTGAATTTAATGATTTAAACTGGTTTTTCTTGTACGCCTTTTTTGTTATATTTTTTGCTTCTTGGTGTTTTATGGGTTAAATGATAAATTGCATCGATCATATATAAAATCGATGACGTAATTTTTGTTCGTGTGAATGCTTTAGACTTTTATCGAATTCATCATGCTTGTTATTGCGAGACCAATCTTCTGTAATTTATTATAACAGGAACCTTCAACTGTCGATTGTTTCTGCGGAATCAATTTCTGTGGATATGACTTTTTTTTTGCGAGACGGCCGTGGGCTTCCTAATAGGGGATTCCGAGCTCTTTGATACTGGCTAGCTCCGTTCGTCTTCTCGCCGGCGGTTGCTTCCTCCTTCTTGACCGCTCAAAGAGAATTATCCGACAAATTGCGGCGAGAGACGATGATTGTCCCTTTTTGTCTGGATGCGGTGGGCGTCCATTGAGCGCCGCCCGCGCCCGGCCGGTGGTCCGCCGTCCGCTAGGCATGCCCACAAATTATAAGTCCCATTTCACACTCCAGTTGAAAGGTGCCGACGGTATTCCTTTGCGCGTAGCAGATGCTCCTTCATCATTCTCAAATTACCCATGCTTGTAAATATGTCTAACAACCATTGCGAGGTATTCATAATAACATAATTAACGTAGGTACATTTTATTATATTTGAATAAAATACACATTTCTTAACGACTGGACTCGAGATCCAGGAGTCGATCCTTTGTCTACATGCTGAGCGGTTCCTTATAATGAGTTGAATATTTCTCACTTACGGATTTACACAAACATTATTAAAAGACCATTCGAAGTCGGAAAAATCGAAGAGCATGCATTACGCGTTACGATGTGTAAATGTAGAAAAGTCGCAATAGTTATGTCAGGACCGAGCAATATGGCGGTCCATCCTCTCTGCCTACCCCTCCCCAGAAACGGCGCGATGGTCAGTTGGTTACTTAAAAAGGATGAATTATTATTTAAAATAAGCATATAAACTTGCGGTTAATGGATAGCCACAGTGACGGCCGAAAAATAAGTGATTTTCAGGATTATTTTTGACCGGGACAATTAAGGAATATGGGGATCGCGATTTTTTTTATTAGATTAAGTGTACATTCGATATAGTTTTCATAAATGTTTATTAAAAATATTAAATAGTAACAAAGTTATCAGCATTGCTGTAGAGTCTTTTCTCTAAGAGAAAAAATTCTCTCCGCGGTCGCATCGATTTCTCGAAAAGAGGTTATAAGAAGAAAAAAATCAAAGGTTCAATATAATCTGTATAAATGTAGTTATCGTTGTACGTGGCCGATATATTTTTATTTTTCACAAAAAGGCGACCGATTGAAATTTTTTCTCATTTTTTCCCTCTTTTTTTATATTCATGCAGTCGAAAATAGTTAAAATTTCAAAATTCTATACACTTGACCATAGCTATTGCAAATACGAATAAAAAAACAAAAAAAGTTGAAAATCGGTTGATAATTGCTCGAGTTATCGATGCGATTAGTTTAAAAGAAGTCGTTTTGAGAATAACGCGTTTAAACCTTTTAGTCCATTTTTCTTACTATAAAATCATGTATATTCTAAAATACGAGTATTTATACTTATATTAAACTATCGAGTCCTGGGCCATATGATGGTTCTTCCTGGTTATCTCTTGTGGTGTCCTTGACTTTTTAATTTTTTTTATTCACCCTTTCCATGCGATTCTCAGCAGCTTTCGTCCGGTTAGCGTCGCGGTCGGCGCAAGGACAATCGGTCTACCTACTCTCACTAAACTGACTGTAACTAAGTCAATTTTCGGAATTTGGACATAAAATTTTTAGACACGTATTTTTGAAGATATAAACTTTAAATTCAAATAAAAAAAATCACAGTGGCTATCCCCCTTAATTACTAGTTTGTTGTGTAAACGTGGTTAACCTAAATCCGCGTATCGGATGTAGGCTTCGCACGGCTTTAACACGGCGTTCGGAATTGCCCTGTATTGTAAGTTTATAGATTGATTGTGACAGATTTATATTACACTCTGACTGAACTCAATTGTGCGAGTGTCGGAGCGGCCCCAATTGTGTACGGCTTCGTCAAATGCCTCAATCTACAGCGCGATACTCGGAGATTGTAATTTTTCATTCCAGACCTGCTTCTCCGGGCATTTTCCTCCCGCTACTCTACGTAGGCAAAGACCAGCTAGCCTTCATTGTACTCGTATAGATTATGAGGCGGACTAAATGGTTTCTAGACATTATAACCAAAGTGTTAATTAAAACAAAATACGAGTATTTCCGACACAGGCGTTTTATAAATGAAAATGCGCGGTGAAGGAAACAACATCACTAACTAATTAACGATCACGCCGTCTCCCGGGAGGGATAGGCAAGAAGAATGGAACGCCACACTGTTCCGTCCTGACATACTTCTCTCGATTCCTCTAAATTCATACATCTTGTCATGCAAGCACGTCGATTTCTCCGACTCCTCACGTGAATATTTGATTGATTTGATCGCGCCACGTTTTCCTCGGCCTTCCTATATTTCTAGCTCCGTTCACGCCATTTACATATACTTTCTTTACCATTATGTCTTCACTCATTCTTTCCATGTGTCCAAACCATCTTAATAACCCTTTCATTATTTTGTTCATAACACTTTCATTCGTACCCCATTCATTTCTTATACTTGCATTTGACACTCTATCATATACAGATATGCAACACATTCGTCTTAGAGATCTCATTTCTACTGCATTTATTCTACTTTCATCGTTCTTTTGCCAGTTCCATGCTTCACTTCAGGGTCGGCACAAGAACACCATTATGCACTGCCATCTTAGCTTTTTTTGGATAGGCTCTTGTTTGCGATGACAACTTTAAGTGCACCATTTATTCTGTTGCCTGCCCCAACCCTTCTATTATTTATTAAATTATTATTAATTATTATCACACATTATTAAATATATGTATTCTTTTTAGGTTTGACGTGCGTTAATTTTGTATCGGTGTTACTATAATGATAGTCTTTAGATTATTTACTACACCACTAATAGGTCTGTTCGCTAAGTTCCTAGTCTGGGGCCTGTTTGATTTAGTACGGTTTCAAAGATTTACGATTAAGTGTTCGGTTTATCGAAACTGTAAATTAAAAAAAAACTGTAAACATTGTAAATTTTGTGTTTTTATTATCTTATTTGAGGTTTTCAGTTTAATTTATTTTAATATTATTCATTATAAATCAGTTTTCAGAAATATGCAGTTAATACCATGTTGTTAACCTATTTATCAACATATAAATTTTGTTTATATCGATTATGAATAATATAATACCGGCTAATATAAGTTCAAGGCTCAGTATCTTCTATCATATTGCTTGGGAAATCTTATTTTTTTCCTGTCGTTATAAAAGTGTTTCTTATACCATTACTTTAAATAATTGTTTAATTAATGTAGTGATACAATTAATTTGATAACTACCAATTTGAAATGTGGCTAGCTGGACCTACGCAAATACTTCGCGTTATATGTTTTTTGTTATTTGTTCCAATGACAATTTGAATAATTTCTTCAATAATATTTCAAAGTTCTTGCTCGTATTGGATTGTTTTAAGTGCCTAATTACAGTTACTACAAAAACGGCAGATACGTGAAATATAAATTAAATAAACATAAATGTCCGGATCGTCCAGCTGACAATAAATGCACCATCTAAAAGAACTGTTGAATTATTTTTATTTTGTTATTTTATTTCATATCATTGTATTTTATAAAATTTGTTTAAGATTTATTTTGTGGACTTTGGACGATCAAAGTGTGCGCGGGAGATGCCAATTGGTGGCGATGAGGTTCGCAACCCATCACACCACGTCTCTCGCGGGGGCGAAAAGAGAAGGATGGAGTGCCGCATCGGTCAAAGTGTGGCAGTCCATTATTTCTGCCTACCCTGGAGACGGCGTGATGGTTAGTTAGTTAGTTTATAATTAGAAATTGGTGTATGAAGAATATGCCGAATGATAAGTTCGATAATGTTATTATAATATCATTATTAATGCCTTAAACATTTTCCTGTTTGTAATGTCTATTGAGTTAATAAACTGATTTGATTTGATTAAGCTTCGGTTATTTATACACGGTACTTCGGTCAAGTAGTCTTCTGGGTGAAGAGGTGTGTACCTCAGTGTGATTAGTTATTCTTACATCTAGCATGTATTTTCGCTGCACATTGTCGATTAATCGGATATTTGTACATGCAGTCCACACTTTTCTATGACAGGGGCTATCCTGAATGGACAGTTCATGATCGGCATTATTTTACAAATGTGTAAATTATTGCTTTTATGGCGTTAACTCTGTGGAATTCCGTAATGCCATTAATTATGAATTAGAACACTTTTTAGTTTATTTTTCTCAACATGTTTCGAAGGTTCTAAACCTCCATCATCGGGAGAAAGATATAAACTGCTTTCATGGCAAATACGTAAGAACTGAATTTTCGATTAAATTACTTTCTATCCTCAACTCAAGTTCTTACTTTCAAACAGTAAATGTTGTTAATGTTTTGAACTTTCGTTTTTTTTTAATTATTCGTTTTAAATTATCTTATCGTTTTAAACCATTTAATTATGCTAAAAGCAATCGTTTGTTGTACAAAGTCCTAATTTAGTCAATTGTGTACACAAGTAACTTTCCGAATGCCCCTCGCGGTCTCCAATTCACGCGGTACTTGGTCCAATAAAGTTCGCGTGCCGTGAAGTGTTTGGCCTACAGCCTACCCTACCCCCCCCCCCTCCCTTCCATCCGGTGGAGGTTGTGCGAATTATCGGACCCTCCAGATTTTGGACTCTCGCACTCTCCGTTGAATTATCATTGCGTTGTTTTCAGGCGGGTTTATAAATGCTTTCATTATTTATGCTTTGTGTTGTAAATTAAATTTGCATGTCAATTGACTCTTGCTTTATCGGCACGCAATCAAATTAAATAATTTACTCTTCAAATGAAATAATCAGTTTCCTTTGGAAAATAGTATATATTATACTCGTAATAATAGTTGTTTGATCATTGTTTCTTGTATAGCTGTTTTAGCGGTCTCATTATAAACATGTCTGTATCGTTTCACGGTGATGAAGGTGTAAAACCTTCATGAAGAAACATGTCGAGAAAAATAAACTAAAATGTGGAAAAAATGTGTTTTGAATAATAAAAAAATCGGCAGTGTAGAATTCCACAGTTATGTACGCCTTAAGTTTATCAATAAAATTCTAATATGGTTTCTGTCTCTTTAGTGTACCCATTTCCCGTATAACTTATTTTTAGCATTTTTAATAAAATTATTTTAGTACATAAAAAAAAAACATTTCTTGTACTGTTTTTTTTTAAATAATTTATAAATATAATTATACTAGGTACACTTTATTTAACTTAACACAGACATGTTTCGGTTATAATATAATCTTTATCAATGTACACAATTTTAACCAATGATAAAATTGGTGTTCTTGTACCGACCCTTATGTATGGAAGCGAAGTATGGAACTGGCAAAAGAAGGGTGAAAGTAGAATAAACGCAGTAGAAATGAGATCTCTTAGACGAATGTGTGGTACTCTGTGTATGATAGAGTGTCGAATGAAAATATAAGAAGTGAATGCAGTGCGAATGGTGGTGTTATGAACAAAATAATGAAATGATCATTAAGGTGGTTTGGAGACATGGAAAGAATGAATGAAGAAAGAATAGTAAAAAAAAGTATATGTTAACGATGTAAATGGAACTAGAAATAGAGGAAGACCGAGGAAAACGTGGCACGATCAAGTAAATCAAATATTGAATGTCGGCCACGTGAGGTGTCGGAGAAATCGACGCGCGTGCATGACACGATATATGAATGTTTAGGAAGCGAGAGAAATATAGCAGGAAAAAAAAAGTGGCAGTTCATAATTTCTGACTACGGCAGATGAGACGGCGTGATGCTTAGTTAGTTAGTAATTTTTTTAATTGTGTACATTGATAAAGGTTATTGTAATACATACTAAGTGTAGTAGTATTTATTCAAATTTGAAATTGGTAGCATGTTCACAGCAGATGCCCGAACGGATAGTGACGTCGAAAGAAGGGTTGGTGCGGGTAACAAAGTGAATGGAGCTTTAAAAATAGCTATTGGAAACAAGAATTTATCAATGAAAGCGAAAACGGCCGTTCACAATGGAGTTCTGGTCCCAACCCTAATGTATGGAAGCGAAGCATGGAACTGGCAGAAGAAGGATGAGAGTAGAATAAATGCGGTAGAGATGAGGTCCCTAAGACGTATATGTGGTAGAACGATATACGACAGAATCTCAAATGCTGATATAAGAAAGGAATGTAGAGCGGAAGAAGGTATTATGAACAAAATTATGAAAGGATCGCTGCGTTGGTTCGGACATATGGAACGCATGGATGGAGAAAGAATGGTTAAGAAAGTATACGTTAATGATGTAAATGGGGTACGAAGTCGAGGCAGACCGAAGAAAACATGGCATGACCAAATTAATCAAATTTTAAAGGTTGGTCATGTTAGAAGTCGGAGGAATCGACGTGCGTGTATGACTCGTTGTATGAATGTGGAGGAAGCTAGAGAGGTTTGCCAGGATAGAGTAGTGTGGCGGTCCATTCTCTCTGCCTACCCCTGCGGGGAAACGGCGTGATGGTTTGTTGTTGTTGTTGTTGTTGTTGAAATTGGTGTTTTCTAAAGAATTAATCATAATAATTCTGCAATTGACTTGTTCCTTATTGCACGTGCGTTGTGCGAAATTGTTTCCATGATATTCCCCTTCCCGCTACTCCCTCCCCCCGCGGCCGTAGCTGCGGTCAGCAGACGCTACGTGACGCGAATGGAATCTCCGTATCATCATTGTTTCACGTTAATCTGTCGCTGCACAAAGGAATGCACCATCCCTTTGTATCATTCTATTATGCGCGGTGCTGCACTATTGTGACTCGCGGCTGGATCATCGCTAATGTAATCTGTTCGGGAAACGAGACTCAATTAATGTCGTGAAATTGCATTTAAATTGTTGAACTTATTTAATTTTACTCATTACTTTATTTTAACATTTCATACTGTCCGAGATTTGTACGATAATTTTCCTCAGCATCATTTTTGTAAGCTAATGTTTTTCGCCGCTGATTTTCACTTAACGAAATTTTATTGCCCATTTTTATATTTATTTTCTATCCAGTATAAAAAGTATTACGGTGTACATAAAATACTATATAAAAAAGCTGGGATGGCAGTGCATAATTGTGTTATTGTACCGACTCTTATGTATGGAAGTGAAGCATGGATCTGGCAATAGAAGGATAATAAGTGCATTTTAAATGAGACCTCTTAGACGAATGTGTGATAAATATGTATACGATATAATGTCAAATGCAAAAATAAGATGTGACTGCACTGCTATTAAAGTGTTATGATTAAAATAATGAAAGGGTCATTAAGATCGTTTGGACTCATGCAATGAAAAAATAATAATCAAGTATGTATATATTTACGATGAAAACGGAACAAGAAATAGACGAAGATGGAGGAAAACGTGACAGGATCAAATCAATCTAATATTAAATGTCGGCCAAGTGAGAAGTCGGAGAAACTGACGTGCGTGCATGACACGAAGTATAAATATTGAGAAAGCGAGAGAGTTTGGCTGGATGGAACAGTGTGGTAGTCTGTTATTGATGCCTATCCCTCCTGGGAGACGGCGTGATGATTAGTTAGTTAGTTTTAAACTAACTTACTAACTTACCATCACGCCGTCTTCCCGAAGGGGTAGGCAGAAAGAATGGACTGCCACACTTTTCTTTCCTGACATATTTCTCTCGCTTCATCAACATTCATACATCGTGGCATGCAACGCGCGTCGATTTTTCTGACTCCTCACATGGCCGACATTCAATATTTGATTTATTAGAACGTGGCAAGTTTTCCTCGGTTTTCCTCTATTTCTGGTTCCATTTACATCATTAACATATAATTTTTTTACCATTCTTTCTTCATTCATTCTTTCCATATGTCCAAACCATCTTAATGATCCTTTCATTATTTTGTTCATGACACCTTCATTCGCACCGCATTCACTTCTTATATTTTCATTCGACACTCTATCATACACAGAGTATCTACACATTCGTCTAATCTCATTTCTACTGCATTTTTTCTACTTTCATCCTTCTTTTGCCAGTTCCATGCTTCGCTTCCATACATTAGTTCTATCGTATAATATAATATATACCTACAAGACGTTTAAATACAGTTTTTGTTTCAATTCTCCTTTTAATCCTGATAAGTGGTATTGTAGATGGAATTAACACATCATTAGCTCCCCTGAGGAAAGCTCGTCGACCATAAATTACATTGACACAGTTATCGCGATTCTTGGTATTCCGTCTGCTTTTAATTAGTCCATAAAATTTCCACCGTTTAACTCGCATTATTACTCATTAAAGCTAGCACTGTCCTCGGACCCCACGAAGGTAGTCGGCCAATCCAGTTTTTATACAGTCCGTATCCTTCTGTTATCTCCGCTCAGCTCGCTGCAGCGGAAGTGCGCCGACTCCACTCCGCACTACTGGCTCCTTATCTCTCTCCTATTATTCTCCGAGTTTTCGTAGACAGTACTGGTTGGTTCGTTAACGTTATCTTATTGGATAACAAGACACGGACAATGAGATGTTAAAGACTCTGTAACAGCTCCGTCTTTGTGATTTATGCAGTTAAGTGATGAATCGGCAGGAAGTCTGTATTTCTATTTAGTTGTCTGTGATACCGTTTTTGTATTGTCAATTTGAGCAAAACCTTAGTAAAGTGATTTAATGGGATAGCATTTTAAATTTAAATTGGTAGAGGAATCGACAGACAGGGGATGTTAAGGTGTTATGTGTGGTCTGTTATTTTATATGGGTGTGAGACATGGACATTAAAAGTAAATACAATAAACCGGTTAGAGGCATTTGAAATGCGGCTTCACCGAAGAATGTTCAGGATCCCATGGACAGACAGAGTGACGAACATAGAAGTCCTGAATCGTGCAGGAGTAAATAGAGAGCTGCTGACATTGATCAAAGTCCGCAAGATTTCATATCTTGGTCACGTTCTACGAGGAGAAAAATATCGCCTGCTGCATCTGATTTTGAAGGAAAAAATAGAGGGCCGCAGGGGGGCAGGGAGAAGGCGGATCTCTTGGCTGCGCAATCTGAGGGAATGGACGGAAATCGGAACTGTAGAGGAGCTATTCCGGACAGCGCAGGATAGGGAAGAGTTTACCAGAGTGATCGCCAACTTCGGGGGGACCTGACAGGGCACTTTAAGAAGAAGAGGAATCGAGAAAAGTACTACAGGACAGAACAATATGGCGGTTCATTATTTCTGCCTACCCCTCGGGTGAGACGGCGTGATGCTTACTTAGGTAGTTTGTAGTATGTTAGCATTTTAATGATATTTATTCAATTCTTCTAAATATTTATCGTTTTTAGAATAGTGATGTAAAACTTATTATAAAATAATATGAATGTGACATTTGACTTTGGTTTGGAAATATGAAGCGCATAGGTGGAGAAAGAATGGTTAAGAAAGTACTCGTATATGTTAACGATGTAAATGGAGTACGAAGTCGAGGTAGACTGGGGAAAACATAGCATGCACAAATTTATCAAATTTTAAAGTTGCTCATGTTAAAAGTCAGGTGAATCGACGTGCGTGCGTTATTCGTATGAATGTGGAAGAATCTAGAGAGAAGTGTTTGGAAAGGGTCCATTCTATCTGCCTACTCCTGCGGAGAAACGGCGTAATGATTTGTTGTTGATATTTGATAATACCTTAGTAAGGTGAAACATGTCATTCCCATAAAATATTATAAAACTTCTAGAACACAGACGTTTACATTCGTATTAATTAATTCATCTAAAGATAAATAGTGAATAGACATTGTAATCATTATACAACGTCACACAATGACCCCCGGAAAAGTTAACGACGACGAATGACGTCAGTTCCCTTCACCATACACTTTATAAAACCAGTCCTTCACAAATCAGATAGATTATTTTGCCATTTAGAAACGTAATTTAATTTATTGGAAGAGTTAGCGGAAGATTTATTTCAAGCGGGAATTGTACTCCGAGGTTTACATAATACGTTTATTTTCAATTATCTGCTATCGTATTGGTGCCATTTCCACCTGCTATAATAATGATAGAGGTGTGTGTATTTAACGTTTTAAAAGGTAGTCATTAGTTTGTATACTTAACCTTGAGTCGCCACTGATCGCTGGATTATTCTCAGCAATACAAAGCAGTTTTTTTTTTTACTATTTATGTAACTCATTATAATTTGTTCGTTATATTAAACGAACGGTTTCGGTAAGAAGATAAAACATATATTTCCGTTTTTTTCTCTCTTTGTTTCTCGTGTCTAACCTGCTGCGCTGGTCGGCTCGCTCGTCTGGAGTGTGTCCGTCTGTGTCCTCGGGGGGCTCGCGGTAATATGTAGTCTCCGGCTTAAATGGCTGTGTCGTGCTGCGATAATGTGATAGGACCACGAGAGAACACCGACGTCTGAGGATGATTGGTTAACGCTGTCAGTCGGGGTCCATCCATGTCCACCCGTCCGCGGCGCAAGGGTGTTTAGTGCATGTTTACGCGGCCCGAATTTGTATATCGTCCCGAGATTTACACCTATGAATCTAATTTATTAGCAAATATATTCAGTCAATATTAATAGCAAATATATTCAGTCACGTGAGGAGTCGGAGAAATCGACGTACATGTATGACACACAGAAATAGATGAAGACCGAGGAAAATGTGGCACAATCAAATGATGGAAAAACCTTATTAAATAATAGTATTTAAATTTATAAAATTTTTGGACCCACGCTGGAGGATGGGACTTACAGAATTAAAAGAAACCCCTGAACTTGAAGAATTAATTAACCAGGAAACGGTAGTGAGATTCTGTCTCAACGCCTACAGTGGGTTGGCCGTGTGGAAAGAATGCCAGAGGGTAAAATACCACAAATTATATCTAGATGGGTGCCTCGCGAAAAGAGACCAAGAGGCAGACCGAGGAAAAGATGGGCGGATTGCGTGGAACAAGAGAAATTGGGAGAAAATGGAAGGAGCTGGGGAATAGAGAGAGATGGCCAGAGACAGAAGTCGGTGGAGGACCGTTGTGGAGGAGGCCAAGTCCCACACCGGAATGTAGCGCCGAGAAATGAATTTAAATTTATAAAAAAACGAGAAAATTAAAGTGTTATTATCAAATTTATCCTAACTTTAATGTTAATTTGGATAGATAACTATAGATGCATTGATATTAAAGGACAATCGTACAAATCTGTAATACATTATTTTAATACATATTTCATACATAAAACAAAGGTAATGCATATGTCATACATAAAACAAATGGTACTAATTATTATTATTATACTATAATATATGGCTTTTACACGTTCATCGAAATAGTGATCCAAGCAGCAAAAAAAGCTTTTCGTTCAAATTATGTTTGACCCGGACCTCTCGGAATCCTTCCCAGAAATATCTTAAGTGCAGATGATGAAGCACTCGCTGAATTTAATAAAATGTATTTTATATATTATAGAATTGACGTTTTATTGTTTTTCGATTCATTGTTTAGATTAATGTTCTCACGAGAAGAATATTTCACTGATATTTTTGTTTTATCGCTGAAGCTTTTTGTAACGTATCTAATTAAATGAATTCATCTCAATTTTAAGATTGTAGCGGGACTTCGTTTCATCGGCTGATTTATCTCGTAATCTCCTAATATTTGTATATCTCTTGCCGTTCAGCCGGTTTGGGTAATCGGTCACGTTTATTAATAATAAACGTATTGCCTCGACCCCGCTCCCTGCCTCCGCCGTCTATTGGCAACATTGACAAATCGCTATCGATTCGTGGGCCCTTATCAGAGCCAGCAGAGATATGGGCCAACATTACCGACAGGGTATTATGTAATTCTTTGCTCTCGGCATCCAATCGAGATGAAGTAAGCCGACAATTGATTTTTCAGTCTAGTTTCTCAAGATTTCCGTAGAATTTTATAATTCTGTTCTCCATATTCTGTCCGATCTAAATATCATTCGATGATGTTTTCAGATATCTGATTGCGTGTCAGCCTTATCTAGCTCTATTGTGAGGATTCAGCTTTTGTATTTTTGTGTGGTTTGTTTTATAAAAATAATATTCGTTTTTGTATATATTTTAATTGTTGTCGTACTTAAAATGCTTAGATACTTCTGTACTTACTAAATAAAGCTTTTCCTAATTGCCAGTTTACTGATTTACTGATCCCGCGAGAATATGGTGTATCTGTTCGGTGAAGATATATATTTTTTAATTATTACAATAGTTGTATATCACGACAGATTATCGATTAATATTCGAACTAAAAACTTTTTGTTGTACAATACTTTTGTTTATATTTTAGATATAAAGTGATGTTAAAACTAAATATGTATTTAAAAAACTCGTAGATTTTCACAGATGGTAGCAATATGTTTTTTTGGCTTCTTAGGTTAATTCGTGTAACTTTTTTTTCGATCGACGTTTCGGAGATCGTTGCAGTCTCCATCTTCAGGGTAGTCGTAGATCTCGTATCATATACTGCCGGGGACACGGTACAACGTAAAAGGAGTTAAGCATACATTACCCACACCACACACGAGACCACAGCGATCTTCGAAACATTGGTCTAGGAAGAAACGTGTTACACGGATATATCCAAGATTTACAACTTCAGAGTAATCAGCCACATTGGAAATTTTTTTCTTTTCTTACGTGCATAATTCAAGCACTATCTTGTTTTGTAGCAGTCTCGGCAATAAATCATGTTGAATTAATCAGTAAAATATTTGAGCATAATAATAATTTCAGGTGGCACTGCACTTGCCCGCGATAGCGCTTATCTGGGCTATGTATGCATTTATCTTCCGAGATAAACACAATCCCTGTCTAACCGCGGACGCGCCGCCCTGACAGGCCGCGATAGCGTTCTATCTCTTATTTTATATTTGCTCTGAGATCAAGTTTTATAATCAGTTCGTCGTGTTCCTGATTTGTTGTTTATGAAATCAATAATATTATTTCACCCTGTGTTTTACTGTAATCTTTTCTTAAATTGTTATTTTTTTAATTACATGATAATGACTCACAAATGCACTGGCTTGAGCAATTCTCAGAAAGCGATAAATATTTATTATGTTTTCGATAAGTATAAGCATGAATCATTTTGTTGAAATTATTGTACTTCCATTTCATTGCCATTATTTCATCGAATTGCTAAGTTGTTATCAGAGCATTCGATTAAATTTATAAATTAATATGTTTTATATTATAATGCTTCGAATACCCTCCACAGTTGCATGATTACCAACTCATTGGAATAGCAGTCAATAGCTCTCTAAGCTCCTATAAATGTGAAATACTACTTGTACAAAAGGGTTTTATGATAGTTATAATAATAATTATTTATATAATGTTGGACGATATATAGTAGCGCCGTAGAAAATTTTCCATGTTACAATCAAATTATAAACTATACATACTTAATTTATACGAATGAAAACGTCTGTTTTCTAGAAGTTTTATTGTAGTTTATGGGAATGACATGTTTCGCTTTTATGAGGCATTTTCAAATGTCATTTGGATAAAGGAGACAAGTCAAAAAGCAAATTATTTTATTTAGATTGTTTAATTTAATATTATTTTGTGTGTTTTTTCTTAACGCGGTTAATAATCTAGTAAATTGTAATTATTCTAGTAAATGGCAATTTGTTTCGTGTCAGAATGTGATTAACTATTTCTGAAGAGTCGTATGTGATTATTTTGCATTCGTTTTTCACAACTAGTCGTCGTATTTGCAAACGAGTCTCCTACGGCGCGCAGGCCATCCGAGCTGTCAAGCACCAGCATAATGGGAAATCTGCATCATTTGATAGCAATAACGACTGCTTCTGTATTTACTGTGATTGTGCACACATGGAATTTAATGGTTATTCAAACACTCTAAAGAATTAGATACTCTTCTCAACGTAAAGCCTTAAATATATGCTTTCTTCTATTTAACTATTAAATCATATATTAGAAGTTATAAAATTTGTTATAAAATTTATAAAATTTGCAAAAGAAGGATGAAAGTAGAATAAATGCAGTAGAAGACGATCTCTAAGACGAATGTGTGGCAAATCTGTATATGATAGAGTGACAAATGCAAGTATAAGAAGTGAATGTGGTGCGAATGAAAGTGTTATGAACAAAATAAGGAAAGGGTCATTAAGATGGTTTGGACACATGGAAAGAATGAGTGAAGACAGAATGGTAAAGAAGGTATATGCAAACGGCGTGAACGGAGTTAGAAATAGAGGAAGGCCGAGGAAAACGTGGCACGATCAAATCAATCAAATATTGAATGTCGGTCACGTGAGGAGTCGGAAAAAATCGACGTGCGTGCATGACAAGATGTATGAATGTAGAGGAAGCGAGAGACGTATGTCAGGACAGAACAGTGTGGCGTTCCATTCTTTCTGCCTACCCCTCCGGGGAGACGGCGTGATGGTGAGTTAGTTAGTTAGTTAGTTATAAAATTTGTATCAAAATATGTTTTTCGTCTTACAATATTATATTTTCGTTTTTCGACAATGTTTTACCAAGACTGACATAAAACATTCCTTTCTTCAATTTCGTATCGATTAAAAAATATAAGTTTTTATGTATTGTCTGATTTTATTTAAATACTTCGTCGTGATAGGATCTCAGTTTTTTCACCTTGGGAAGATGGTAAAATATATTGCGTGTTCCGTAGGTCTAACACACGAAAATTCATGTAGATGTCACTTACTTGTTACGGATAAACAACAAAGAGGCGACGTCATTTACTTTCAGTTTGAGATTATCTAGTAAATAACGGATATAACGAGAATTTTACACTAAATCACATTTTCCAATAATGTATCAATAACGTAGTCGCAATTTTACACAAATATAATGAAAAACTTGTTAAATTGTTATAAATAATATCAGGATATTTTTCTTTTTATATGTTGGTTGGATATTTTTAAATCACAATGCCGATATCGCCAAGGTGGTTATTGTATTAGTCTGGGAGTAATAAAATGTTTGTTAGTAAGTACTCGTAGTAAGGGCCCGCGGCAACCTAGTGCCGCGTTGTGTCGGTCATTGTTAGTTGCGTAAGTCGGGCGCCGGGTTCGATGAAGCGCGAACACAGTGACACGTAGAAAGTGATCAGTACTTAGGAAAGTAATCTATCATACCGAATATTTCACTGCCTGGAACTTAAAGGTAATGCGTTTCGTAATGCAGTACCTACTTCACATGCGTTCCCTATATGGGGGGCTTTCACTTGCACATTCTTTCAATGCAAAGCAATTAAACTGCGCTTATAGTTACGCCGAGTTGATTCGGCGGCGGGTCTGTTCGTATTCTACCCGAACATGTTGAAGTGCTTTTAATCACCAAAACATCAGGCGTCACCGCTGTTTTGTGTTAGCATAATGGACCATAGAGATGCAGATGTATTCTAAGGCCACACGCGAAGTGGCGAGATTAGAGACGCCAAAGAAATGACAAAGAGAGTGAATTTAGCAATAAATGAATCAGACACAGAAGATAGTGTTATCTGAATAAGTAATTAAAGTATTTGCTATTGGAAAGTTGCTTATGAATTTAAACGGGTGCTGCGTGATACAAATCAGGCTTTATACTTATATGGAGTTGTAAAGTTTACAGTTTAATTCGTATTCGATTTTATACATTTTTTTCTATTACTCGGTAGGCAGCTGTGCTCTTCGCAGATCGCAGTAGATACTCTTTGTATCTCTCCACCTTCGTAACCACTTTCCGCCGTTTGACAGCAGCTTACCTCGGCTCGTATCTATAATGTATATTCCACCCCGGTCCTGTGGCCAGACCTGCCCCAGACGCCAGGCCGGTCTCGACCGAACGCGGGAGATTGTATGGAAAATTATTATGCTGCGTACTTTCTAGTCCACGGTGCGACACTTGCAATGCAAATAGGCGACATAAACGTAGTGTTGAATGCGTAAACTGCGAGCACTTTGCGCTGATAATGGATCGCTTGTAGTCGAACACGCTTTCTGTTTCCAAAGGTCTACCTAGCTGAAGCCATTTATCTGAAATTATTCATAATGGTTGTAAGATGGGGTGGGGATGGTGGTTGAAGAACTGATACTGGCCACATATTGAACGGTCGCTATATCACTCGGCGATTAAAATATCTGTCAACAAACGCAAGTATGGCAATACGTAATTGAATTTTTCTGCGATACTTGGAAATGAAAGATAGAGCAATTGATCACCCTTATCACCCTTATAGGATCAATATTATACAAATGATATTACCACGATAACGTATATTAGAATGCTGATGAATTGTACATAGGAACATATTGTGTATAAAATGTCATCAAAAATACTATGGAAGTTTTAAAATTATTCAAAAATATAACAATTGGTAAAAATGACAGAATGATATAAAATCGGAATGTTTACAAGCGTTGTTAAATTCAAATATTGAATTCATTGTGTGCATAAAAATGATCATGTTTAAACGATTCTGTTAACGAAAACGCAGCCCAATAAATATATAATTTAGTTTAAATAAAATATAGTACAGGTATATTGCCTTGATTATTTTGGTTTGCATCAATTTTTTTTCTACTTATAAGGTGTGCTTGCACAATCCCCGTTTCAAAGATCCTCGTAGGCCAGAATGAAACACAAATTTGGTCATATACCCAAGAACGTATAATTTTTCCTCCATACTGAAATGTATATATTATTTGTTTATTATATCGAAGGGCCTTATTGATCTTTTTTTTTTTAAATAAACTTAAGCTGTTAACACAGTGGAATTCCATAATGACGATTTTTTTAAATGAATTAAATCACTACTTTTTCCACTGAGTTTTTTTTTCTTGATGTGTTTCAAAGGTTTTACGCCTTCATCTTCGGGAGAACGAACGTTTATATCGTTCTCTCGATAATAAAATTGTGAAACATTCGAAACATTGCAAGAAAGAAAACTCAAAAGTGGAAAAAATAGTATATTGATTCATAAAAAAATCGTATTTAATTTTAATCTAAGTAGAAAACCTTTTACATAATTTTTACTATTTTATTTGAGTTAAGGTGTTCGCGCTGTCACGTGCTTGGACAGACTTGTGCGATTATTTTCGCTCTGTTAATTTAATCTTTCGTCTTGTGTTTTTTTTTCGTGCTGGGTCCATTGGGCCGCGGGCCGCGCGTGATATTGTAGTAAAAGTACAGCTTGAATTGCGAATGATTATTTTTCACCCAATTTGATTATTCACGCTTTCGTACCTTCGCCGCGTAACCGGGCCCTTTTCGGTGCGAACTTGTGTGCAATGACATTTTTTCTTTTGTGGAAAGCGCTCTACCGATGGGTGAATTCAATATTTTTTATGTGTACTTTATTACACTATTAAGAAATTTTATGGTCTTGCCGCCCATTAAACGCAATCATTGCAGATTGAATTGTTAACTAGGCATAGGTTCTTGCGTAAATTATTAAGAAAAATGTACTTTTTTTTTTACTGTGTATAATTTAAAATTTACCATCAAGTGATTGTATTTAGATATCTCTTTTCGTTTTTAAATGTATACAACTTTTTATTTAAGAATCAATTTATTTTTAATATATAGCCCAAGTGGCATCCCAAGAACCAGTAAAGATGTATACTTGCAGCAAACCAATCCCTAGGTTTGAATCTTAAAAAAAAAAAAAACAAGAATAACATATAATGCTACTAACAAAATCGAATCCGGTTGACATTTTATAGTATTCGGTGGTCAAATCAAGGTATTAACTTGTTTGATTTGAAGTGATTTATAATTTATGGCCTCAAAATTATTGTTCGTGTTTTTTTGTATAATGTGCAATTAAAATTAAAAAATATCTTATTAATCCTTTTATTGGATACTGAATATGGAGTTTTATATTATTATTCAAGAAACAATAAATTAATTACTGTGTATATTTCTAGATTTTTTGTTTATTTATCAATAAAAATATTCTCTACCGGTTCCGGCATTTATGGTTTCTTGAACAATGATGTAAAACACCATATTAAATAGTTTTCATTGCTATTCATTATTTAGCAATACTGCATTTGGTTGGTGTCTAAATCTGGGTTACTTATTTTTTATGCAGGTTTATTTAACTAGGGTGTAAAGTTTTTTTTTTCAATTACGAAGAATTTCTTTCAAAAATATTTATGCCAAGAAACTTTGAAACTATTTATATACTACATTTTATTATTTCACGATTGTGTTGATAAAATCTTGAAGAATCAATAGCTCTGTTTACTGCAATATTTTTGAAATATTGGTATTTTATTTATTTATTTGTGAAATTGTGACTAAAATAGTACACTCAGTCACTAGTAGTCTATACACAAAGGTAATAATATATATACTAATGCCTTTATTCAGTCACCAGTAGTCTATACACAAAGGTAATAATAAGTACTAATGCCTTTACTAAGGTATAACTTTTACTAATTTGAATTTAAAACCAGATTCATCATACGAGTATGTACGAATGTGTCGCCTTTTCTACTCGCAATGAATAGTCGAGCGTGTGCTGGCGTCCTTCCCGCGCAGCTTCAGCTCCTTTCATTCCCTTTGATCGCTTCCAGCCTTCAGCCCGGTTCCGCCGCCCCCCGGCCCCAGTGAAAGTCCACTCCGACTCACTCCGCGGGTTTTCCTTTTAGCGCGGCCACTTTGGCACGCTTTAGAAATTCACTGCTGCATTGGCATCTGCACGGCGGCGCGCGGCATCCTATTGTCTGCTCCGTGAGCTGTTCACCCTGGATAATCCCCGATATTTAAAACAAAGGCTTTCTTCATCCTCGGTGTACACTCCGACTCTTATACTGCAAGCGCTACTGCCTTTCATCTGACAATGTCCAACACGACACACAACTACGCATCTAATTCATATTTACGACGTTAAAAAATCTCGTGAAATCAGCATTAATAAATATACGAGTATATCATTACTAACATATTTATATCGACTGAATTTTCTCCCCTTCAAAAGCTCTAGCGATGACTTTCCTTTGATATATCTTAGTTTTTTTTAAAACATTGTCACATATCTTAAAATCATTGAAATTTTCTATTATCTTTCTGCTTTTTTCTTCTTTTTTAACCTTTTTCCCTCCAGGGCTGGAATATGTCTCTTCCATTTTCCTCCACTCGTCCCTGTCATGTCCTTTCCGCATCCAGTTCGTTCCAGCTATTCGGGCATTGTCGTCAGTCCATATTTAGGTTTAGTTGGTGTTTATTAAAACTATATAACCTGTATTTACTATTGCTTGCAATATAATATTTAAATCTTTAAATACTTCAATAGATGATTATACATTTTACGAAACACTGCGTAAGCAAAATCCACGTTTCAATACAAAACATACTTGTTTGAAGTAGATATGAATATTTAACGATTCGGCTTTGTTTATTTTCGTACACGTGGATGATGGTCCAGGGGACACATCGATTAATCAGAATTATTAAATAAATATTAAATAGACATTATGCTATTTTTGCACAATAAGGTATGGATAACCTACATGTATGCTGCCACACTTTCTCTGGTGGTACTTGTATTTAATTTGATGGGAACATTATCGTACATTAACAAGTAATACAGTATCTGCACAACTGCTGAATGAACGACGTTTTGCCCCGTCATTACGCTAATGGTCCCAGAACCAAAACTTTGCGAAATAAAAGGTGCTCGTGTGAATCACGCGCCTGATTAATGTCCGTGCACAGTCACGGCCAATTTGGTCATTAGAATTTTTAGCGTAAGTAGTTGGAACTTATGCCTAAGTAGTCTCCAAGTTTGAAATAATGGCAGCGGTGACATCGTGTGGCGATTAGCGGGGCACACTATTCTCATTATCATGGACAGAAACTGGGTCATTTTTCTGTTTGTCCGTCCTTTCGGTAATGACGTGTCTTTGTGTGAAACTTTTGTCACACACGTGAGAATTTACAGAACCGAACAAATATTGTACATACACCGTTGTTACAGTTAGTTTACAGCCCGTGTGTATTAGGTCAGTACACGTAAAAAACAAAGAGTTTTAGCCGGATCTCTCTGCCAAATGTCGGCTTGTTATTATTCAATCCATGTCCGTACCAGATGGAAACTTTTCCGAAGGGTTCGCCAAACCTATATTATTTTAAAATAGCATCCGTTCTTCGCCATTCAGGCGAGGCTGTCCATATTAAGTTTCTAGATGTCATAAATATTTAAATTTATGTACCTGTATATCTGCAAGAATAACAGTTTTGTTTTCATCATATTTATATTAGTGTGTATTTCATTTAAATTGTATTTCTATTGAGATTCTATTGACCTCCATCCTCAGCTGAAAATATAACTATTATATTATATTTATAACTGAGTATGGAGACGGTCACCCCCAAAACGCGTAGTGTTTATTATTTTTATTTGTAATATTAAATAAATAAAGTGGATAAAACAGTGTTTAAAAATCTTCCAAATTAATAATGGAATTCCAAAGTGTTAACGCCTTAACCTCCAATAAGGATTCTATTGAAAAAAGATTCGTACATTAATAAAAACATTTATATATATATAGGTTTTATCAGTGTTTGTAGTGGCTTGCATCTCTTAAAATGCATAAGCTGCACCTAGATATTAAGAGGTAATATTACACCCCTAAGTAACGCACTTATTTTTTATTATTTTATTAAGTAAAAATACTTAATATTTAATGTTAGTGAAATCGTCAGTTCAACACATCATAAAATGCCCTAGTAAAGCGAAATCTGTCAATCCCATGTGATATAATAAAACTATATTTTTCGTATTGACGAGGATAATATGGAGAGATTAATATGAAGTTTTACATCAATTGAATGAATAACAATTAAATAAAACGATGTTTTTTTAACTACTTCCACTTTTGTCTTTATTTAGACAGCGACCGGTTTCGCCAGGCTCGCTGGCATCGACAGACTGGTAACACTATTGTAAACTTAGTCCTTTATATACATACAGATCAGGGGTGGTAAACATGTATGTATATAAAGGACTAAGTTTACAATAGTGTTACCAGTCTGTCGATGCCAGCGAGCCTGGCGAAACCGGTCGCTGTCTAAATAAAGACAAAAGTGGAAGTAGTTAAAAAACATCGTTTTATTTAATTATTATTTAAAATGAACTTCCATCAAGAGATTTCAGTAAAATCATTTAATTGAATGAATGTTTGTTTCAGGCGGTGAAACTGGAGTCCGTGCACCAGCAGCGCACGCGCTACCTCGTGGTGGTGTCGCGGGCGGGCTGCGCGGGCGAGCCCGGCCCGGGGTCCGTCGGGGCGCGGCCTGAGGAGGCCTGCCTGCTGGGCATAGACTGCAACAGGCGCACCACCGTGGGCCTCGTGCTCAGGGTGCTCGCTGACACGGCCATCACCCTGGACGGGGACGGGTGAGTCACTTATACGAGTCCGGCCACACTGTCTGGTTAACCTGTGCTATAATTATACTACTCTTCTTCTTCTTCCTGATTACAATCCTGAGGATTGTTCTGCAACAAGCTTCCCTGTCTCCAGCCAGTCTCTTCATCTCCGTGTAGCTGCCACACTTCTCTACTACTCTTATTTACATATTAATAATTCCTGGAGATCTTACAGCCTGGTTTGATATCAATAAAGGTGTCAAACAAGGTTGCGTAATGTCCCCGTGGTTATTTAATCTGTATATGGACAATTGTATGAAAGAGCTGAAAGGGTTGGATGTAGGTGCCAAAATGAGCGGAGTGTCAGTAAGCTGTCTCTTGTATGCGGATGACGCTGTCCTACTTGCTGACAACGAACATGAACACACAAGTCCTGGTGAATTGTATGTATGAGGTATGCATGCGAAATGATCTGATGATGAATGTTAATAAGTCCAAGGTAATGATTTTTGAAAAGGAAGAAACCATGACAGTCTGCAACATTAGCGCGAATGGTGAAAATTTGGAGCAAGTAGTTGAGTTTGTGTATTAAGGTAGTATGTTTACAAGAGATGGGAGAGTGGAGAGGGATATTGAAAGAAGGGTTGGGGCAGGCAACAAAGTGAATGGTGCACTTAAAGTTGTAATCGCAAACAAAAACCTATCCAAAAAAGCTAGAATGGCAGTGCACAATGGTGTTCTTCTACCGACCCTATGTATGGAAGCGAAGCATGGAACTGGCAAAAGAAGGATGAAAGTAGAATAAATGCAGTTGAAATGAGATCTCTTAGAAGAATGTGTGGATACTCTGTGTATGATAGAGTGCCGAATGAAAATATAAGAAGTGAATGCGGTGCGAATGATGGTGTCATGAATAAAATAATGAAAGGATCATTAAGATGGTTTGGACATATGGAAAGAATGAATGAAGAAAGAAGGGTAAAAAAATTATATGTTAATGATGTAAATGGTACCAGAAATAGAGGAAGACCGAGGAAAACGTGGCACGATCAAATAAATCAAATATTGAATGTCGGCCATGGAGGAGTCAGAGAAATCGACGCGCGTGCATGACACGATGTATGAATGTTGAGGAAGCGAGAGAAATATGTCAGGAAAGAAAGGTGTGGCAGTCCATTCTTTCTGCCTACCCCTTCGGGGAGACGGCGTGATGGTTAGTTAGTTAGTTAGTTAATTCCATGTATAGATAGCAGTGGCGGTACTCCCATAGAAGCCCAGAAGCCCGGCTTGCATAAGAAATTTTGAATCCGCCACTGATAGATAGGTATTGTGCATTAAGATATTATTCAAAACGAATTCCCACACAATAATTCAACCTCTTCTGTAAATTATTTTATGAAGTATTTTGAAGTTACGTTTATGAGGCTTTCATTTATGTGGGCGTCATGCTTTCATTCATTATCCAACTAAAGTATTACGTAAGCCTCCCATCGTTTCCAGTTCCCTGTTCGCACATCGATCAAACTGTATTATGTATTGACTCAACCGAAAATAAGTATTGATTTCAATTACTTTAATTGCCTCTCTGACGCGTTCTGTGTAATAATAATTATGTGAGACCACATATTTTCAAATACTCTTTATTAGTTATAGTATTTCGAAAATTTACAACATTTCGTCATTACTTTCACCTATATACAGGTACTGTATATCCCGATTATTTTAATTTTTCGATTATATTAGCATTTAAGATTATTACGCGGCTTCCCTCATTTTTTATGATTTATTTTAGCCTTTGAAGGGTATTTGTTCATCTTAAACCGCAGATATTTGATTAGTGATAATTTCACATCTAACGGAAAGCTTCCTTTCGAAATTACGCCGGTGACCTCAGACGTTTTAAAATTTACTCGTGTACTTCAAAAATTTGAATATTCTTTTCAACGGCACATAGTAAGACATTGTGCGATGTCTCAGGGAGCTTAGTCGCCGTATTTAATATCTCGTGTGCCTCTTTGATTTATGTTTTGGAGAAAGTAAATGTTCTCCACTTCTCCCTACGTGATTCGGTAAGATAAATAAATAATTAAATGAATTCGTTTCTATGGGACACAACTCACACACTGTTTTGTACAAAAGGAAACTGCCTCGTTTAATATACAACGGTTTAAGTGTTTCAAAGAGAAGCTGAAGGTTCGGGTCAATTTACTTTTAACCGTAGGCTATTTCATTTCATTTACGCACACATAAATTTCTTATCTACATTGTCTCGACCACTGAAATGTTTGTACACAATAAAGGCACATTACTTGCCACATTCGCGCTCGTTTATGAAGTAGATATTTATCACAATTACTCGGATAATGTATACCTTATGATGTTCTAATCTTTTATTACCCGCAAACACGGCTCAAGAAATACAGCTGAATGTTACGTTTGGTTTTATATGAACCATTCGTATCAATTTGTCTCGTAACAGCGCAACAGCTTTCTGATCAAACTAATAAATAATCTCGTCGTTATTCGTGATCATACGTCCCATGCAATACGGGTCGTGGACAATACAGTCGCGTTCCTTGTTGCGGTCTTCCGCGGAGATCGATAGCTCGGAGGTAAATAGCGTAATTAACAATTTGTCCAATCTCTCCTGCTACGGTAGGTACTCGTACTTGCGCCACTCCGTGCAGATGTCAACGTTGCTTTATTAATGATTCGTCGAATTTCATTTGTCGTCTGCACTTTGTTCAATGTTCATTTAAAATTATACAGATAATAAATTGCAATAAATCATTTAACCATTAGGGTACGGCCACACCGGACTGCCAGAGTAGGAATCAAGCTGAACACTCGGCGAACCAACGTATGGTGTACTATGGGACCGGCCAGACTATACGCTTCGGGCCACAGTGCGTGATCACAAGCGAACTGTGTCTTGACTCCTACCCAGGCACTCCGGTGTGGCCGTACCCTTACGAATAGTAGTCAAGAGCTTGCGTGTCGTTTAGCGAAAAGTTTGTTTTATTATTTAAAAAAAAACTGAATGGATTCAAATAAATTAGTTCATTATGGAAGAAGTAGAAATAGAAAGTGAAACTGTATGTATTAAAAATAAATGATTGATGTATTTAAATTCAATGAAAAAACTAACTAACTAACCATCACGCCGTCTCCCCGAAAGGGTAGGCAGAAAGAATGGACTGTCACACTTTTACTGATGCGGCACTCCATCCTTCTCTTTTCGCTCCGCGGGAAACGCGGTGTGATGGGTTGCGAACCTCATCGCCACCAATAGGCATCTCCCGCGCACACTTCGATCGTCCGACACCCACAAAATAAATCTAAAACAAATAATATATAATACAATGATATAAAATAAAATAACAAAATAAAAATAAAAATAATTTAGCACAAAAATTCAATAAGGCGAATCTTCAAGAAAAAAATAGAGGTTAAACTGGTATAAATTCAATGAACAAAGCTCTAAAATATATTTTTTCAATTTAAATAAGCCAAGCAATAATGCAGAGAAATTTTGGTTGTTTAGGGTTGGAATCAGATATGAAAGACAGTAGAATATTTTATTATTATTATTATTATTTTGTTGAATCGCACTTTATATCATTAAAGCGCTAGCTAAATCGATGTAAATGGTATAGCTATCGTATTGATTCTCGTGACATGTGATAGGTAGCTATTCTATCGTCATTTTATTGTCATGTGAATTCTTCACCAGACCAATGACAGTGTGACAATAACACTGCCATCGCCGGGAATCGAACCCGGGACATTCTGTATGGCAGTCAAAGCGCTTACCACTCTGCAACGAAAGTCGTCTAATTTTGTATCGGAAAATGACTTATATTAATTAACATATTCTTAATCAATAAATAAAAGTCAAATACACGAATGACATATTTATGTTACCATTCACTCCCCTCGCTAAAGTATACGAGTTTTGTGACTGATGGCCAACATAACGGTGACCTGTGGTCATTGTTCTGTTTTCGGTGTTTTTCGCAAACAGGTGTCTCAGAAATGGCGGGTTTTATATTCGCGTTTTTTAAATTAACTCGTCCAGCGTTTGTTTTTGTCGTCTGCTAGTGGACGTTAATTCCACTGTCTGTATCCACTTATTGCGAACATCGGAATATTGTGATAGCCGTATCAAAAAACGTCACATGTTTATAAATGTGTTTTGGTAAACATAGATAAATTACTTAACACTCAGTCGATAATAGATTTAACAATAACAACACCGCCACTCCGTTTCTCCGGAAGGATAGGCAGAGCGAATTCTGATACACCTCTATCTGATACACCACATTTATACATCGAGTCATACGCGCACGTCCGTGTTCCGACTTCTTAAATGGTCAACCTTTAAAATTCTATTAATTTGGTGATCGCATGTCTTTCTCGGTCTTCCTCGAGTCCCTACTTCATTCACATCGTTAACAGATTTAACAATTGATAGATTTAACAATGACGATTTATTCGGAAGCCTTTGCCGATCGAACTATTGTGAAATGTATCACCCCATGTGTACGAAATCATAAAAAAAAAAACGAAACATTTACAATACAGATGTATGAATATAATATGTTAAAGTCTGATTTAAAATACCGAATCACCCAATGTTTTAAGCACATTTATGAATAAGTCTGAGTTTTCCAAGTACTGATTACAAAATACAAATTTCCCCTTGAAACATGGCTCCATATAATTCAGTTAAAACGTAGTGTCTGGCTGAGATAAATCTAGAATGAAATTAGCGCTCGCAGACGCCATATCTCACTTTTATGTAGAAACTTTTCTGATCCCCTTGGTCCTCCACTCCCTTCTGCTCAGCTTCCGAAACGTTTTCTTAATTGTCTTCTAAGTATTTTAACGTTGATTTGCGACCCTGTTTATCGAGTTTCCCCCAAGAATCCCTTAAATTACGGAGAATTCATGACTAACGCATATAAAAAACTTTTCGTTATAAAGGCTCTCCCATTATTTTAGCAGGATTCCGACGAGTGAATTGGTATTTTTTGATATCATTTTTATTAAATGATATTAAGAATTTGTTTTTAATTTTTGGGTTCTTATTTGTATTAACATTACATATCGTCGGTTCAAAGGTAAAACTCATTAAGTGACATTTAAAAAAAAATTGCAATTTCTGTATCAGACTTGTGAATTCTACGTCAGAAAATAATCACCAAGTGTATTTATTAAAGAATAACAGTTATTCTTTAATAAAAAACACTTGGTGATTATTTTCTGACGTAGAATTCACAAGTCTGATACAGAAATTGCAAATATATATATTTTTTAAATGTCACTTAATGAGTTTTACCTTTGAACCGACGATATATGGTGTAACATTTGAGGATCCTATTTGTTATCTTTGATATCTCTGCCATTATATTATTCTTATTGAAAATTCTGAACTACAAGTCCTAGTGTCTCGAATGCATGAAGTGTGAATGCTATATAATCTGATGATGAATGTGTATAAGTCCTAGGTAATGTTTTTCGAAAAACAAGAAAGCATGATAGTCTGCAACATTAGCGTGAATGGTGAGTGGAGATAAATATTGCGCTTAAAGTTGACCTCGCAATTAAAAGTCTAATAAAAAAAGCTAAGATAGCGGTACAAAATTGTGTTCTTGTGCCGATACTTATGAAGCATGAAACTGCATAAAGAAGGAAGAAAGTAGAATAAATGCAGTAGAAATGAGATCTCTTAGACGAGAGTGGGAGTGTCAAATACAAATATAAGAAGTGAATGCAGTACGAATGTAAGTGTTAATACAGAACAAAATAATGAAGTACCTAATCAAGATGGTTTGGACACATGGTAACAATTTAATGGAAAAATAATGGCGAAGAAAGTATATGTAAACGATGTAAACGGAACAAGAAACAAAAGAAGACCGAGGAAAACTTTTCACGATCATTTCAATCAAATATTAAATATCGGCCACGTGAGGAGCCGGAAAAATCAACTTGGGTGCATGACACGAAGATTGAATATTGAGGAACTAAGAGAAGTATGTCAGAAAAGAACAGTGTGTCCGTTCTTTCTATTACCCCTTTGGAGAGACAGCATGATGGTTAATTAGTTCGTTCGTTCATTATTGAAAATTGCATTTTGAGATGGTGTTAGACCAACGATTTCTAATGATTGCCAGTCCAAAGTATTTGCCTGTATCCCGCCACTGATCCGTGGTGTCAGTAGGGCGAGCTCTCAATCCCCGGTGCGATGGCGAGTGTGTTTTTGTATTGTCTATAACTCATCTTTTTTATTTACAGTGGCTTCAGCGTGAGCGTATGTGGTCGACAGCACATTTTCAAACCTGTGTCCGTGCAAGCGATGTGGTAAGTAATCACATATCTTTCTTTGCCCTATAACTATTATATTTGATTTGTAGACCTTATGCCCTTACATTTTAACATTAATGCTCAAATATTCTCGCATCGGGATAATTAAAAAAAAACATATCCTGGTTAGTTTCCAAAGTTTTCTCCATAACGATCATTAATTCAAAAGTTTTTGATCATTATAAGAAGTGATTCACTTAGATATTTATTGGCAACTCCGGAGTGCTGAAATACACATGTATATACAATGACATTGTAGTTTAGTTAATACGAATGAAAACGTCTGTTTTTTACAAATTTTGTTATATTTTATGTGAATGTCATGTTTCGTCTGCCTAAGACATTATCAAACATTTGATAATGCCTTAGACAGGCGAAGCGTGTCATTCACATAAAATATAACAAAAATTCTAGATAACAGACGTTTTCTTGGTATTAATGATTTATTATGGATTTTTACATCATTATTAAAAAAGCAATTAAAAACAAACAAACAAACCATCACGCCGTTTCCCCGCAGGGGTAGGCAGAGAAAATAGACCGCCACACTACTCTATCCTGCCAAACCTCTCTAGATTCCTCCACATTCATACAACGAGTCATACACGCACGTCGATTCCTCCGACTTCTAACATTAATACTTAAGCGATTAATACTTTGTAGTTAAATTAATTTAACTGCATTGGGTATACACGGATCAGTTGCCACATGCAAAACTATTTGTTTTACATTACTCGTCCCAGTTCGTAGGGTGACGGAGATAGTTTATTTTATCTTGACACAGCATATTAATCAAGAAATCTAATGGAACATCGTTTTTGTGTTTTTTTTTCTTGGCCGTAGTTTTTATCTTTAGAAGAACGTCTATAGTTTATGCCTCTTATGGATCGAACGGACTCACGAATACATCACCTTCGTCATAATAATGATGATTTGTATTTTTGCAATTCCTCATCCTGTCTCCGTATAAGTACCCGCAGCTATTTTTCACCTGTCCATTTCGATCGTGTCTCTGAAATGCTAAATACGCTTATTAGTTTGTAACAAGCACCGGATTTTAAAACCTTATCTGTCGTATAACAAGCTAGCGATGCAAATCTGATAGATAAATTTCATTGTGGGTTCATTATAATTGACATCGTCGTCGACCTGTCCTAGGCTACGCGATCGTACGTACTTATAATAGCAAGTGCATATTATCATGTACGAGTACTTGTAGAATTCTAAGTTAACCGCCATTGCGTCTGGTATCGCGATGTGCGAATGAATCAATAATCTCGATAATTATAAGTGGTTCTATTTACGATTTATAATATTATTTCGATGCGTTGTTTTCTCACACTGTGCAGGAATATTATAAACGGCGCGTAAAAAACAAAATAGAGTTTAAATTTAAACATATATCATAGTGTTTCGGCCAAAACAATGGATTTTCTATCAAAATATGGTTGTGTCGCAATTTTTTAAAAATTTTCTATCATTTTTCAAAATATAGCGTCGCTACTCCCGTATTTTCAGCAATATGGACCAGTTTGCCCCTCGATATCTCCTATACATATGGGTCCAATTAATTAATATTGTATTTTTGTAGATGTCCGAATAAGCCACCCTTTGATTTTAATACTAGTAAGAAGTATTTATTGTTTCTTGAACAATGATGTAAAACTCCATATTAAATAATTGATATAAATGAAAACGATATTTGATAATGCCTTAGAAGAACGAAACATTTCATTTCATAAACAACTTAATATAACTCCTAGAAGACAGACGTTTTCATTTATATTAATTAGTAAGAAGCTTTCTTGGTCTAAGTTTGCCCTTTCATTTTATTCGGTAATTTCTTTAAATTAAAAATAATTTATTTAGAGTCCTTTAACAATTACCCTGTAGACTGTGACTGTAATGATATTAGAAACGTCAAACGAAAAGGACATCACGTGACATTGGCATACTCGAGATTCCACGAATGGATCTGTTATGGCTTCCGAATCACCCTTTTTCGCTTTTACTTGTTAGATGAACTCTGTTTTAATAACTGAAGCATTCTGCACTGCTCGCCCAGCCGCGCTGAATGAAAGCTACCGGGCCAGTCTGCAGCAGTTCGTGACCCGGCCGCAGTCTTCGCGAGGACTCCGTCCGCAGGCAATATCACCTGAATGTGTTACGGAGTAGAAACTTGGCCCAAGGTACCGGTCTAGAGTCGAGAGGCGCGTGGGTGCCGCTTGCAAAGTACTGCCGGTACTAGAGAATCATAACGGCGGTAATGGGAATAATGGATTTCAAACTCCAATCAAAGGGATAATTAGTTTCTGGGTGTAAATTGATCGTTGGACAAATATTTGTGCCGAGAATCTAGGACCACCTACGCTCGTTCTCTTCATAGAATATTGAAACACAATGAATTACCTTTAATAAAACAAACTATGTTATTCATACATTACGTGAACTGTATGTACGGAAAAAGTCGTTCAAACCTTATATTATTTTTATTTTAATTCTCACGCTTTAAAAGATCAGTATAAAAAATATTCTTATATCTTGGCTAATGGACCCACGAAGATCATTAGGTCGGACACATTAAAATCTGCTTTTTCGTATAAGACTTCGTGCCGAATGGTACTATGAATATAAAATATTTCATATATAATGCTTATGAATCTATAGGAGGCTAGAACACTATTTAACCATAAGATTGTAATAGGAAACTGATTGTACCTGGCAAAAGATGGATGATAATATAATAAATTCAATAGAAATAAGACCTCTTAGACGAATGTGTACAAAATCTGTGTATGATAGAGTGTCGAATGAAAATGCTATTAACAAAACAATGAAAGAATTGGAGGAGTCGGAGAATTATCAAGATTAGTATGTCTTGAATGAACAGTGTTTATCTTTCTGCCTTCCTCTTCGGGGAGACGGCGTGATGCTTAGTAAGTTAGTTTTTTTATAATCAAACAATATAAGTGTAAGTAAAATGAAACGAAATCTTGCGGGCCACCACTTCTACCTTATTTGGAATTCCCGTGTATTGGATCGTTAACAGGATAAAGTCATTAACATTTACTATCGTTTTCGGCCATTTAATCGAAAATAGGCCTCCACGGAGCTCGCGTTGTCATAAACCGACGTGTTTTATTAATTTACACGGTCGAAGGTCCCGTTTATGTGCGGCGCTTTCCTCTCCTTGATTGGCTCGTGTGCCTTGGATTAATTGCCCTTTAAATTTTGGTCTTCGTTTTATTATGTTTAGTTTAGACATGTATCCACTGAAGCAATGATGGAAAAACATAATGGAGTACTAGTAGAAATGAGATCTCTGAGAATAATGTTCGAAAAAAGAAGTATGATGGAATACTGAACGACGACATATTTTAAGTAAAATTAAAAAAGGATCTCCAATTGGTTTCGACATATGGAACGAATGGATGAGAGAAGAATGGTTAAAGAGTTTTATACAAGCGGTGTGAGTTGAAAAAGAAGCCGAGGACGACCGAGGAAAACATGGCATGACCAAATTAATAAATTATTAAAAGACGGCTACATTCGAAGTCAGAAAATACTACGAGTGTGCGTGTTACGATGTATGAATATATTTATATATTAATATAATATATGACGTAGATGGCTTTTCACAGATATGAGTTTTTCACGAAAACGGCGCTATACAAATTAGCCTAATTATTATTATTATTATATATATGGTGCCAGTATATTCTGTGTCCAAAATAAAATTGTTATATAGTGAGTAAGTGAACGCCTCAGTTATAGTTCCGGATTTAGTATTTAAAATTGCCCTTCAAATTTTGTTCTTCGTTTTATTATGTTTAGTTTAGACATATATCCACTGAAGCAAAGATGGAAGAACATAATGGAGTTCTAGTAGAAATGGGATCTCTGAGAAGAATGTGCGGAAAAATATGTATGATGGAATACAGAACAAATTAACGCATATTTTGTTTATTATCATACTTACCTATTAAGTATCGAGCTGCATATTTTCTCTAGAAAAGCATTGAATCTATGCATTAATTAAGATGTCAATTTGAGAGATCCAATAAGAAGATAAATTAATAGTACGCCTAGACTATTACGGGGCAAACAATTAGAATATTGTTAGATTTTTATCGCTGGTTTATAAATCCAACTCACGGAGTACAGGAATAGTCTGTCCACGGCAATTATTCTCTCTATACGCTGGCAATTCGCCTACTGCAGTAGGGACTCTGACGTCAGCCGCTCTCGCGTAAAAGTATAGTGGGAAATGTACAACTATGCACCAGGATAAAATAGCGGTTTTCCCTATAACGAATCCTAAATGTCAAACGCTTCTTAATTTTGAGCATCGACCTTACAAGATGATTCAACATTTATTAATCTCTTCGTTTCTATTAGCTACATTTTCAACAATAACATAATCCTGTTTTGGGGCTCACTCAGTATAATGACATTCTTAATTCTAAAGATCGCGTCTTAGATTTAATATTGTCAACTACTCCGATATCCGTTTCTCGAAGCGAATCTCCCCTTAAATCTGAAGATCCGTACCATCCCGCATTACAATTTGAATACACTTACCAGTCGCTGCGGACTCGTACGGATGTACCATCCGTGAATACAGTGTCATGGAGAGGGTGGAATTTTGCCAATGGAGACTTTGTTCACTTTTATGAAACACTGAGCCAAATCAACTGGGAGTGTATTGGGATGGCAACGGATGTGAATGATGCTGTTAACTCTTTTTATGATTTACTGTACTCGTGTTTCGATAGATGTTTTCCGAGGAAAGCCCAGGCTGTTAGTGGAAGGCGATATCCGAAGTGGTTTACTCGAGAGATCGTCGGCGATATCAAAACAAAGCATCGGTACCATAAAAAATGGAAGTCTTCGGGTAGTTCGAATGATTACAATTCTTTTAGTCAGTATCGAGCTATCGTGAAACGTAATGTACAGTCTGCATACAAGTCGTATATCGCCGAAATGGAATCGAATATTCTTCACAATCCTGAATACTTTTGGAAATATATAAAGTCCAAACGTCAGGATGGTGGAATCATTGATTCTATGACATGGCGAGGACAGACTGTGCAAAATTCTGAAGTTGCAAATGCTTTCGCAGACAATTTTCGTTCTGTTTATAACGTTTCCTCTTCGCAAAATGTCGTTGATAGTTATTGTGATATCTCACACCAAGGAGCCCAGGATATTTCCATTTCTCATATTGACGAAAATGACGTGTTTATGTCAATTTCAAGACTTAAAAATACTACATCTCAGGGTCCGGATTACGTTCCCACATTTATTCTCAAAGGTTGTAATCACATACTTAAAAATCCATTATCGGTAATTTTTAATATGTCGCTGAAAAAAGGTGTATTTCCTGAACTCTGGAAAACTTCGAAAATTTCCCCAGTTTTCAAAAAAGGTGTCAAATCATCTGTGGAAAACTACAGACCAGTTGCAATATTGTCAGCTCCTGCTAAGGCATTCGAATCATTAATCCATTCACTTATTAATCCAAAAATTGAACCCTTCGTGATTAATGAGCAACATGGTTTTAGACCGGCACGTTCAACCAATACAAATCTTATGGTGTTCACAAACTACGTCTCAAAATCCCTGGATAAAGGTTTTCAAGTTGACTCTGCATACAGTGATTTTTCAAAAGCTTTTGACAAAGTTGATCATTCGATTCTTTTAGTAAAACTTCGTAAAATTGGTCTAAGTGACACCTTAGTCCAATTTTTTAATAGCTATCTTTCCAAAATACAACAGTTCGTAACTTATGGACTCTTCCAATCCAGTAAGTTCTTCACACCATCTGGAGTTCCTCAGGGTTCCATCCTAGGGCCGTTATTATTTACAATTTTTATAAATGATATTACTAAAAATATCAAATATTCCAATAGTCTCTTGTTTGCCGACGATTTGAAAATTTTTCGAGAAATTAAATCTGTCGCCGATTGTTTAAAACTCCAAGATGACATACACAGTGTCTTGGAATGGAGTAAAATAAATAAATTGCATTTTAATATATCGAAGTGTTTCATCATGTCCTTTACTAGGGCTCGCACAACGATCTATCACAGTTATACAATGGATGATATACTACTGGATAGGACTGTTTCTTCGAAAGATTTGGGAGTTACATTCGATCCCAAATTATCTTTCAGTCTTCATATTACATCAGTATGTAATAGCTCCCAAAAGATTTTGGGATTTGTTCTTAGGAATGGAAAGGATTTTAAAAATTCAAAAGTCCTGAAGTTATTGTATAATTCCTTGGTAAGAAGTCGGTTGGAATTTAGTACACTGGTGTGGGCACCGCATGAAACAAAATATTGTCTATTAATCGAGAAGGTACAGAAAAAATTCTTACGATTTCTGTACCTTAAAGAGAACGGTTACTATCCCTGGCTGTACCCAACTGATTTCTTGCTGGGTATGCTGGACTACCAATCATTGGAAATTAGACGAACCATCCACCTGGGTGTTCATTTTTTTCAACTGATTCGTGGTCGAATACATAACTCTGATATTTTGAATGACTTGACTTTGTTTGTCCCCGACAATTATCTGCGACAAAGGCAACATAGATTATTTCACCTGCCACTGTGTAGAACCAATCTACCTAAGGTAATGCCCGTGGGCAGGGCAATAATCCTATTAAACCGCATCTCTTCGGATGTGGATATTTTTCACGATAGTGAGGCTACCCTCAGAAAGCATCTATCTCTTATGTATTAAATTACTATTTGCTTCTCTACTTATTGTACAAAAATGTTAATCTTTACCAAACTGTTCTCGAATATTTTTTTTTTTAAATTGTCTTCTGTTTTTCTTTTTTCTGACTTACTCTTATTTGTTTTCTTGTTATATTATTTGTAAATATGTTTTTTTAAATTGTTAATTTTATTTTTGTGGTTATAAACGATTTGGATGTGTTTCTGTAATGTTTATAATTTTTTTGAATAAATTGAAATTGAAATAATGATACTTTAAAAAATACAGTTTTTAAAAATATACATTTCTTACAACTAATGCAAAACAATTTTAATACAACATATAGCAGTTTTAATATGGCATTATAATACTTTTAACATTACATAATATACACTAAGAAGAAACACATTTGAACAAAAAACTCAAAACTCCTAAAAACCGAACGTACACCGTACATTGATTTCTGAACTTATTGACATTTCTGAGTCATTGATGAGACGCGGGAAGTCTTTATACTCTTTAGAATCCTAATACAAATTTATATTTTCAGATCCCCTTGAAAATGTCCTATTAATTCTATAAGTGTTATTAATTCTTGTTGGATACCTTGTTAAACAGATATTTAGGTGGAAGAGCATTTCTTTAATGTATGCAAAACTTTATGTCTAACTGATAACATCTTCAAGTCATCAAGCATCGACTCAATTCGTGCACGTTTAATGCATCCTACTAAAATTGTCATTTAATAATTTGGATCTTTTTGTATAGATATATTTTATATACAATACATACAGAACCTGAATCCCAGACAGTCTACATAGCGATCAGTTAAGACCTCTGTGATCGGTAGATTGACTGTGCCAAAACGCTGTTCTAGCACAAACTTTGGCGACCGAGCCTTCGCGGTAGCCGGCCTTTCAGCCTGGAACAATCTTCCAGCAGACTTTAAGTGCATTGAGAATCAGTCAAAGAGATCGAGACTCAAAACGCACCTTTTCAAATTATCCTTTCCTGATAAGAAGCGTTGGTCGGCTGCGTTGGGTGCAGCCCTCATACTAAATATGTTTATTTTTTAACTAGTTCATAAAACGGAGCATTTTCTACAGCGTCCTTGAGATGAGTAGTTCATAAAAATGGCGCTCTATAAATTATCCAATTTATTATTAATACACCCATGTGTCTTGGTTTCGTGCATACATTGTTATATACATAATAAAAATAACACAAATATTTTTTTCGCCCAACGTATTTATTTGTGTTTTTATAGCTGAGTTTTTCGCGTGTTTATGAAGGAAGTAACTCGCCAAAAGAATTTCATCCCCTTTTGAATTTCGTCCATATTCTGTTTGGATTAACAGCGTCAGATGCACACTTCGCATTCCGCTTGTGTAAGCGTGTCGCTTATTCATCTGCCAATTGTTCTAAATCCGTATCGATGGACAAGTGTGAAATGGCAGGTGAGAATAAATTCAGCCAAGAATAGTGTCGTTATTTTTAACATTCTGGCACATTTATAATACACTTACTTCGATACATTTTCGATTAGATACACACACCCATGTGCCTTGGTTTATTGCACATTATTGTATGCAACTATTGTTATAAACATAAAAATAAAACAATCGTTAATTTAATAATTAAATAAAACGATGTTTTTTTAACTACTTCCACTTTTGTCTTTATTTAATTAAACGATGTTTTTTAACTACTTCCACTTTTGTCTTTATTTAGACAGCGACCGGTTTCGCCAGGCTCGCTGGCATCGACAGACTGGTAATACAGACAGAGCGACAGACCAGTCTGTCGATGCCAGCGAGCTTGGCGAAACCGGTCGCTGTCTAAATAAAGACAAAAGTGGAAGTAGTTAAAAAACATCGTTTTATTTAATTATTATTTAAAATGAACTTCCATCAAGAGATTTCAGTAAAATCATTTGATTATCTTAAAATCGTTAATTTATTGTTTCTTGAACAACATGTAATCCTCATATAATATACATTAAAATTTCTAGAAAACAGGCGTTTTCATTCGTATTAATTGAAACAAATGTTTTTTTTTCGCTCTGATATAATTTTTCTTTAGATGTATTTTCAAACAAATTTTCTTGTTATTATTATAAATATTGTATTATTAATGAAACAGTGCAAACGATGCGGCTTTGCTTTGTGGGCGATGTTTGATTTATAAGTTAGTTCGCTTGTCGTGCAAGAGATGGCGGAGCTCCCAATGAATCGAATTAATTCATCGACGGCGAACAAGATGATTTCGGACAGCCTCCCTTAAATGGGCGCGCGAGGGCCGGTCCTGGCGGGAGAAGACACGGAGAAATCTTAGTTTTTAATTTATCCCAGGCTGAAGCAATGAAATTTGATATTAACAGTTATTTAACATTTTTACTGCAGTACTAATTTGACTTTCATTAAACCACCTGTTTTTTTCTAAACGATAACTTTTATTTTTTCAATGTTCAATCGCGTTACATTAGCAAAGCTGGCGATAGATGGCGGGTGTCTTAAATTTTAATCTGATAATGTGAACGCAGTGCGAATGAAAGTGTTATGAACACAATAATGAAAGAATCGTTAAGATGGTTCGGACAGATTGAAAGTATGTATGAAAATATAATGATACAGAAAGTATATCTTGACAATGTAAACGGAACAAGGAATAGAGGAAGACCGTGGCACCATCAAATCAATAAAATATTAAATGTCGGCCACTTGAGGTGTCGGAGAAAACGACACAATTTCGATTCGTTTATCTGCGTGTTATTATTTCACCATGGTCATTTTAGGCTTTTCGATTAGCACGTGGAAAAGTTTCCGTGACCTCCTCGAGCGGTCCAAGGGAACACATTGGAAATCGCTCTCGCGTCCAATTTAATGATTAGTCAATAAAGCTGGCTAATTTCTAATTATTGTTTGGGGTATCAATAACACCTCTGTATGTGGTCCATACACGGCGATTGTCCGGTCGGACTGTTCCTCTCGGCGCGGCCGAAGGTCGGCGATCATTCATTACTCTTGGACAAAAGCGACTTAATTATCGTTAGCCCAGTGCTTCTATTTATATATATATTCCAACCTGGCGGAACAAACTGCATTGAAAATAATGACCACACTTACGTAAGAATTCAAAATAACCTGCCTCTTAATTAATATATCTCGTTCATATTAAACTGTCTTTTCAAATAAATAGAAGTTTGCATGTGGAAGTGCGGGTCACAGAAGGAAATATAAAGTAGAGTAAATGTGGCTTGGTATCACATGTCCCGGATGGGCGGAGACAGGCCTAGGAAGTGTACGAGGGAGGCTGTTGTAGGACGCCGCTGGTATGTGGTGGGAACTCTTCTGTGTTCCTCTCGTTTAGTTAACTGTCCTACGGTAGCTCTTGCATTCTGCAAGCCTACACCTTTACGTATTAAAGGTAAAATTCTTTTATATTCCTTATCAATGATTATATGATTTGTGGAAGTAACTTTTAATTTGTGGAATTTCATCAAGATTTTTTTTTAATATTTAATATGTCTACGCCTTAACCCAGCTTGCTTCGCTTAGGGTGGAATAGACTGGTTCCCCTGTGGGTGGAAAGGGGAAACGAGGCAGACCTAGAGCTACTTGAAGAAGAACAGATTTCACCAAATCCGCAAGAGCATATCCGGGGTAGTTTAAAGGTCGCCTCTATAATTAATAAGGTTGAAGAAGTCAGATTGAGATGATTTGGCCACGTCATGAGTCGAGAAGATGACCGACCACATTGTAAAATCTGCCCTTAGAATCCCAATTGTCTAGAGTACAGGACGGCCTTTGGCAACATGTAGATCATCTATCGAGGCCAATTTCAAGAAATGTGGACTTAACAGATAGCAGACCCAAAACAGAGCATCCAGGGGAAATTATGTTAGGAGGGCCGACCCCACATAAGTGGAAAACCACGAAGAAGAAGACAAACGTTTGTTTATGTGCCCATTGTATAGTATTGAAATGCTAACACGATTTTTATTATTATTAAGTCGATGCGGGACACATTTAGACGGACCGACTCTGCAGCCCTGCGATATAATAGTACTAGGAATGTTTACCTGTTTTATTCTGAGGTCATTGCTATTATTTCTTTAGTGATGTGTTTGATTACATTTTTATTTTGATTAACCTCACCGCGGATTGTGAGCAAAATCAACATTCATAACCATTATTGCGTAGTTAGTTTTAATTTGTTTTTAATTCACACCGTGTATATACTTGGGCACGTGATATTTATTATCATCTGGCTGGCGTGGTTTAGTTTTCTCTATTCATGGAAAACTAGTTATCTTTTTATAATTAGATATCTCACCGTCTCCTTATACGTTGCGCCTGCACTGGACAGAAGAACTAACGCGGTGATGAATTTCCTCTGGTGTGATCCATAACGATTCAAGAATTTATGTAATTTATTAATTTATCAAAGACAGCTCCAAATTGGTTGAAAAAAATTGATATTGAAATGAAATATTAGATTAAATTCAATTTCTTCTTCTTCTTCCTCAGCCTATTCCCGTCCACTCCTGGACAAAGGCCTCCTCCATTCGCTTCCATGTCACTATGTCCTGTGCAGACTGCATCCAGGTTATTCCGACGTGTCTGTTCAGATCATCCTTCCACCGTAGTTGCGGTCGCCCTGCACTTCTCTTTGCCGTCCACGGTCTCCAAGTCAGCAGTCTTCTTGTCCATTCTTCGTCTGAGCTTCTGGCTACGTGACCTGCCCATTGCCATTTTAAAGTCGCCACCCGGTGGATAATGTCGGTGACCATGTTTTTTCTCTCACCGTATCGTTTCTGACTTTGTCTCTTAGGCTTATTCCTAACCTGGCTCTTTCCATGGCTCTTTGGGTCACTCGTAGTTTCTCGGCACTTTGTTTGGACAGTGTAACAGTTTCAAGACCATAAGTACCAACTGGCAGAACGCAGGCTTCATAGACTTTTCGTTTCAGGTTGATCGGTATATTCCGGTTTTTAAGGATGCAACTCATGTTTCCGAAAGCTGCCCAGCTTAGTCCAATATAAATTAGGTACTTTTACAATAGTAAAACATGGTTAAATGTTTAAATACTATATAAAATAATGCAATTAAGTCAAACTAAATCATTACAGAATCATGGTTTGGGCATATGGAACGAATAAATGAAGAAGAAAAAAAATCGCCGTCGTGTCTTAACAATAAAGGTAATGTTATTTTGAACTTAAACCATAAATAGCACTTTGCGCCACCTTTTGTACACTTTATTTTAAATTGTGAAATGAGTATTTGTATGATAAAGCCACGAACCCTTTTCTCTGGGGCCAGAGAACACTGGTCTCAGAAAAAGGAATCAAAACGTGAATTATATATTAAATTAAGGGTCGCACTCACGACCATATTCATGTCCACTAGATCAAAAGATTTTTTTGTCATCTATACCAACCTGAAAATGCGAGGTGAAGTGGGTTTGAATGCTTAACAATGAAATTCTAATGAGATTAGATTTAGATATTTTCACAATAGCAGGTAATTATTATAATAATATAAAAAAAACTATTAAAGCGCCGTTTTCTTGATGTAATCATCTCAAGGGCGCATTACGATGTGTTTTAAATAATTTATTGTTTCTTGCACATGATGTAAAACATCGTATTAAACAATTGATTCGATTGAAAACGTCTCTATTTTAGAAGTTTTATTATATTTTGTAGAAATGACTGGTTTCACTTTGTTAATGCATTTTTAAGCATTTGATAATGCCTTAGCAAGGCGAAACACGCCATTCCCATAAATTATAATATAAAAAAGCTTGTAGAAAACAGACATTTTTATTCGTATTCACTTGTTTTAAATTCGCGATCCTGTTCCAAAATAATGCTTGATTTTAGATATAATATATGGCATTATCCAAACGTGGCTAGAATTGTAAGTAAAGGTACATATAGGATTTTGTAATTTGAAGCTGTATTTTTTTCACGCTGTTGCAATTTGAGTTACTTTTGGTTATCCGAGTGAGTAGTAGAACTCCGTTTCTCCTCGGATTTTGGCGAGCAGACGTGGGCAGCCCCAAGAACGGTTTCCTTATAAGACACCTGTCCGGGTCAGGATTTGCCTTTCGCAACGTCGCCGGTGACGGTGATGCTGATGCACCCCTGCTACGATGGCTCCAATATGTCCACACTTTACACCCATCCTTATATAAACATTTCTAATACTTTTTTAATGTTATCTATTATATGTATTGAAGTGAAGCATGGAACTGGCCACAGAAGGATGAAAGAATAAATGCAATAGAAATAAGATCTCTTATACGAATGTGTCATAAATCTGTAAATGATAGTGTCAAATGCAAATATTAAAAGTGAATACAGGGTGAATGAAAGTGTTCTGACCAAAATAATAAAAGGGTCATTAAGATGATTCGGATACATAGAAATAATGAATGAAGAACGAATGGTAAGGAATGGAAATGTTAACGATGTATACGGAACTACAAATAGAGATTGACCAAAAAAACGTGGCACGATCAAATCAATTAAATTATTAATATCAGTCACATGAGGAGTCGGAGAAATCGACGTACGTGCAAGACACGGTGTATGAATGAGTAGAACGCGAGAGAAATATGGCAGGATAAAATAATGTGGCGGTTTATTCTTTTAGACTTCAGACCTACGGGAAAATAGCTTAATGGTTAGTTTGTTACTTTTTGAAATGATTAGTTGTAGTGTCAGATGGACTGAACTATCTCTTCAATAGATTATTTCGTATAGTTCCATACATTATTTTGTTTCGTACACTTGACAGCCTGAATCTTCCTTCGGTCCTTACGATTATCGAATAAGGAAATCGACACGCGGAAGCCTCTGACCACCGCAAAGTAATCGTCTTCACCACCACAAAATAATCGCTCAAGAGCAATGGCCGCCGGATGCGATAAGCGACGGGAGTGTTGTGGTTTTTAGTTTTCTACAATCAACTGAAAGTGTGCTCTCCGCAATGTTGCTCACTTTAATTTAATTACAGTCTAGATCGAAAATTGCAATATATTCACTAAACATATACGAGTATGTTGTGATTTGTAATAAATTTCTGGTTTAAGCAATTACCGATGCAAACATCAATAAATTTAGATTGGCATAATAAAACGATTTTTGAAACTTTTTGATTATTACCAGCATAAAAGCCTCAAAGCCATTTAAATAAAACATCAATAGCTTAACACACACAAGCATCTTACCGGCAAACCTCAAAACTCTATAATAAGAAACTTACTTCTTATGACTATAATACTCTCGATCCTTATGATTTCTTCATCTTGTCCACATAACGCTATATGAGAGTCTTCGTAAATGTTTGAATTATTCTACGCGTGCAGGATTTAGTAGGGATTATCAGGGATAAAACGAAACGGTTAATCCTAAGTTATTTTGAATAATGTAATAGTTGAAAATATTATCACTAGTGTGTAATAAAAATATATTTATTTCAGATTAAAAAAATCTTTGTTATTTGTGTGGCAAAAACGAAAAATAGTATTTTTTGTTATCGTTAAAAATCAATTGTTCTGTTCGCATTTCTGGTTCAACGACTGATAATAGCGTGTCCAAGCGTACGCTATTCTCTCGCCGTGGGCGTGTAGGTACAACTAATACGGTCACGTCACAGATTTTCCAATGATATTTATGTTTCCATAGCAAAGTGGTGCTTTCAGCATTAGAAGATTACGTCACATCGGTTCTGTCGTTTTGTTCTCACAAGCGATTGTTTAATCTCGCGTGCGCGATCTGCGGACTTGCGTCACTGCACATGACGCTGCGATCATCGTTGGGTAGAGGACTGACCGCCGATGGATCAGAGTTACTATCGAATTTGTACGCGTGGTGAAGGGTGCAATCAAAACTACGAGTCTTACAAAATCAATCCATGGTTATCTTATCTGCCTATTCTTAGACTCAAGTTCTATTATGTAAGTGTTTTAAATTTAGATATTGTTAAAATAGACACAGAGTCCGTTGCGAGTTTGGTTCGCTATTTGTTGTTATTACACGCCATGTTGACACATTTGAGTAACTGTTGTTATTGATTGTTCGGGAGCTGGGCCGCCCATTGTCCCATTGATATCTCGCGGTGGCCCGAGCCGTGTCGCGTGCCAATATATCGTGAATCAATCTGTAATCTCCGAAATCAACTACCGGCTCATAACAAGAACATTCATTCTTCCTAATGTATACTCGTGTTTTGTTAATTAATAACCATGTTTTTATTATTATTATACCAAAGCAGTTATTAAATATCACCGTATTTTTATCATTTAAATGGTGCTCTTACTGTTCTTGCGAATAGAAGAACTTTTAAACTTATCGTGAAATCTATTTTTAAAATATTCAAAATTAATACAATGCGTATATCCTGGCAAGTATTTGATAGTTACATAATAATATTTTGGTCCTTGCATCTTTTCTTTAATTGACGTGAATTGAAGTTTGTGCAATTCTTCAATGAGAACAGTTAATGCGATCAGTGATGTGAAGTGACGGTCCTTAGGATGTCCGTCGGCTACACCGCCAGGTTGCGAACCTCATCGTCATTATTCCGCCGATCGGAAAAAAACATATTGACACCTGCGTCCGACGTGCACCCACTCCTCCCCCCGCCGGCCCCCCGCCGCCGCCTCCCGCCCACGCGCCCCCCGGGCCCAATAAGGCCTGCGCGGCTCGCGATCCAGTCGCGAAACGAACCCACTCCGAGCAACACTCGCGGGGCCCCGTCACCGTCACACGGATTATCCTCACCGCCGCACACTGTCACTCTCGTCCATCTTCGGAACGCGATCAGAGTTTCTGCTCCAGAGCCTAGTGTGTCAAACAGGACTTCAAAAACTAAACCTACAACTGAAAAAGGCTTTTCTTTTGTTGTTAATGAATCCTGTAAAGTGATTTTAAAATTTGATCACAGTTTGAATGGGGTTTATTGTGTTTTTAGTTGCACTCAATTATAAATCGGTTTTCTATTGTGTATTTGATGCCCTCAAAGTGTTGTAAACGTACTGTCGCTCCCGAAGTTCGGCTACACCCGCGCCCCCGGCCCGTCGAGCGCCTCGCGTGTACGAGCTCTCTGGAAGTCGACGGAGCCATGACAGTTGATGACTGTCCTGGCCATTGTACATCGATCTACTGCCCTCGATGTGCGATAATTTCGGTGGTGCTCCTCACCGCATATGTTGTTATGCGGTGACTGAAGTCCGCCCCGGATCGCCGAGGTACTGCAGACCTCTCGGTGTTCAAATTTCCCCCTGAGAATTTCGTCAACGGCAGGCATGGGCATGCTGGTCGAGTAAGTTACAACTTACTATAAAAGTAACGTTAATAATAATATAATACCATTATTATTTTTTTTCAATATCGATATTCAAACATTACTTCGAAGAGTAGTAATATTTGAATTGACATTACGTTCTAAGAGGAGATCCCGGTCCATGAGAGGTGCCTCGTGTGGATGTGATGTGGGAGATGAAGATGTGCCATTGCATCGTAAATTTAACTCGTTACAGCACTTTCTCCGGTGACTTTAAACCTCTGTTCTGTCCTTATATGGTTATATCGGCGTGTGTCCGTTAGCGTCTCAAGTATGAAGGTCTCGGAATAATGATTCAAGGCATGTGCTGTATATATAATAATATGCCGAGAATGCCTGTATTATTAATGTTTGAGCAAATATTATTTTTCACGATCGATGGATCACGAACTTACGTCACGCAGAACTCTTAAGAAAGAAAGTAGGGAATCATGCAATAGAATCGTTATCCGAAATAATAAAACTACAATGAAGTTTTGACTCCCGTAGATTTAGATGTAAAACTCGGAACTAATGGAAAATGGCTGTTGTTTATGTTAACGACTGGCCCCTGTTAAACACATTTTATGATAATACCAATGCACTGTCGATCCCTGCCGAGGCGTTTGGTGAAATAGCACGTGTAATTACAGCCCAGTTCATATTGGTCCGCCATTACCCAAACGGTCGTCATGCGATGCACTCGTAGGGAACCCACATACGAGTTCATGTTATACCGTTATTAGCTATGATTAGTTTTGTTACTTTTCTGATTGCATGGGAACAATTGTTAATAAATGAGTGTGCCTCCAGTCAGTTTTATATTAATTTATCCGCTCCACATATACGATCGTTTAATTTGTTTCAACGCCCAAAGCGGAATAGATTATCCGCGGTGTTTATTCAAAAATAAAATAAGTCTTCGCCTTCAAGCTCCGTACCTCGTGGAGCCCGGGGCCCACCGATTCACAAAATACCGCCTTTTTGTGTCTGTCTCGTGAAGTTCGAGGCGTGCGCTTAAACATTTTTAAATACATAATTCATTCTTTGAGATATCTCTTTTCAGTGTTTATTTTAAATATTGGTAATATTGAATTAGTTTGTTCTTGTACACGAGAACTGTATTGCTGAAGTCATTATTTGTGTTTTGACGAGAAGAATCCGCGCCCGGGCAATTGGTTTGTTCATATTTAATGTACCAGGAGGGCATGAGATTTGGTAGACACACTTCGTTTGCCCGGTATATTAGAATCTTTGTTTCAAACCGTAAAGTTTATATGACTTTTTTATGTTTTGTCCGGTTTTATGTTTATCGCGCTCTCGCACTGAGCCAAATTACGGAAAAATTGACGCAGAATTCATAATCGTCAACTCTGACTTTTGTAAATTTCCCGATGGGGAAGACGGGTTCTGGAGTGGAGACCGCGTACAGGATTCCGTAGAGTTGGACGTCCCCCTGCCCGGTGGACCGACGGGACCGATGGGAGCGGCAATGGATAGAGGGCGGTGGCGGGCTTTGGGAGAGGCCTCCATTCAGCAGTGGATGACGGACGGCTGATGATGATGATTTTTACAACAATTAAAAAAGTTTTTGTGAAAATACAATGTTAAAAAAATCTATTATTAATCGATTACAAAAAATTAAGAAAATCATTTTGTGGAGGTTGGACGATCGAATTGTGCGCGGGAGATGCCTAATGGTGGCGATGAGGTTCGCGAAAAGAGAAGGATGGAGTGCTGCATCGGTTAAAGTGTGGCAGTCCATTCTTTCTGCATAACCTTTCGGGGAGATGGCGTGATGGTTAGTTAGTTAGTTAGTCTTGAATTCTTGCCTCGAATGTCAAATTTACTAACTACTCGATGCATATAAACTTTTACCTTCGTGCTTGTAGAATGCTTGGCTAGTATTTGAACGTATTTAAAAATTAACTTCCTAATTGACATTCTTTGCTATTCCAATAATTCTTCAAGGCGATTTTCTTCCTCCACTCGGCAGTCTAAATACGCAACGTTTTCTGAGTAATCTGTCCATGTTGGCCGATACTAGGTCGGCAGGGACGGCCTAAATGTATTTTTTCTTTGCAATTATGTCCCATAATATACGCCGACCTGTCTTCCCCAAAATGGCGAGGCGAATTTAGGCGGGAAATATGGCAACAACTTCAATCAGAAAACTCTCACGCCCGAACTATACCGCCGCGCCGCGGATCACTCTGCACGTAAATAGAAGCAACCAAGCAAAAAGAGACAATCCTCATATTTATTGCTCTTTTGTCGTGTCTCTTGGTAAACATGTATTTTGATTAAGTGTCGCGATTCTTGTAAGACGACTTTGTAAATCAAAACCCGATTTAACTATTGTTCATTAGTCATTAGAAAGCAAATCACGATTAGCTCGCAGAAAGGGATTTAATAACTGCGCATTGCGTTTTACCAGTGCAGTACCTCGTTTGGACCTTTTATTGAGTCAGCTGTCGCTCGAGTTGTCATGTGTATCGGGCCTTACCTGGCCGATGACGCAAGGCTGCCATATTATTATGGTCATAGCCTCAGACGCAGGGTCGTCAAACTTGACGAGCGAGTTGCAGAATACTGCTTCAAACATAACCTATTTTGTTACGTTTTCTCTTTCTCTGTCCGCGAACAATTCAACTGTGTCTCGTTGCTACTTGAAAGGATAATTATTGTATCCTATGCGACCGCGTATTGAAGTTCTTTTATGGTAGTCGACCAGCTAATGACGTGCGTATGGATATTTCTTGGATAAAATGTAAAAAACCGCTCGATATTTACGATTAGCCAGTACATGTTTTATGTTGATTTATCGTTCTTTTAGAGTTGTATTTTGTTTGGGTTTGTTTTTGGATGTGTTTTTTTTTACACAAGCATATACCGAGAAGACGCGAGAGAAAGTGTGGTCTGCCATTAATCATGCTAATCTCGGTGTAGCACATGTCACCTGGCCTGTAACCTTTTCATTGAGCGTGCTTGAGATAATACGTCTTATCCGCGTTGTGTGTTGACATTTCATACATATTAGCAGATCAGCACTGTTAACTAGTGCCCGAGACCGGTTGATAACTTACAAAAAAAGAAAACGGCCACACGTGAAACATTGTTGAGCAGTTGCTCGTATTTATGAGTCGTGATGTCTGGCTGACTGCATTTTCTTTGTTTGTTTCCATATCTAGATATACCATATACTATATCCTACGAGATTTGTCCATCTTTGTGACGTACGAAACATGACTAATCGGATATTCTCCCGCGCCTTTGATCAGAAGCTCGCGGGTCGTATCACTGCTGAATTTCCCCGGGTTCTTTTAATTATGTCAATGTACAAATCACAACTGGTCATGGGTTTTATGATAACTACGGGTTTTTATCAGTTTTAACGATCAATATTATGTTAATTGATTATTTTTATATTACCATTCCGCAATCGTTTTTATTTCTTGAATTTTTTATTAGATTCTGTCTCCTGTCCTTCGTTTATTGCGTATTCAATTAACGCGGAAGCCTTCGCGCGATTCATCCATATGTTAGATTGTATACTTTTATACAGCCATATGATAACATTCAAATAAACGCAATAGAATAACATTATTGACATCTGACCGGCGTCTTGTATATGAATGAATACATTTGAGGAAAACCAACAGAGGTCAACCTCTATAGTAAATATTACGTAAATTTTATTTACAAAATAATACACTCAAGCAGCATACAAATGTATGTCAGGAGACGTTTGAAATTATCTTTTATTTTAATTAAACTTTTAGATTTTTTAAAGATATCTATTGTTTGACTTTAAGTTAACTGGTAATCCATATTTTTAAACATCCTGGAAAACTATGTATACCTACATATGATCATATCTGTATGATATTTTTTATTCAAACACAACCACGCGGTTTTTTACATGTATTGGATATACTCGTATTTTGTGAGAGTCTTAGTGTCTCCTCTCAAGATCTGAACTTTGTCCACCAGCGCTCCCCTCCCCAGCTCAGCGCCCGGTCCGCTGCCGAACACCTGGCGTCAGCAGTTGGGATTCACCACATCTCAGAAGACTTGGAAATCAATGCAAATATCCACAGTAATTTTATACGGTAGATGTCGTACGTTAGATTGAAACAGGCTCCGGGTGCTGAGAACGCAATAACATAAATAATGGAGCCGTGCAGTTGGCATTGGATGGGACCATCTATCGGCTGTGTCGCCGTTCTAACGCACGCTCAATATCCGTGCAGACTCAGACATAATACTCGGCATTCTGCATACATTTTATGGAAATTTCTTTGATTTGTGGGACTTTATTACCGCGAACTTATAAGAAAAAAAATCAAGAATGATGATTTTACTGATCGTTATTTTATTTATTGTATCATAAAATTTATATCCCATATAAATTATTCATATTGTCAGATTTTTAAATATTTTAGTAGACTCAATTCTGGCGCTTAACACTATTGTGAGAATGCCACTGAAAAATGTATTATACTATAAAAATAAAAACTTTTTCTACATCATTCTTACAGACATTCGATTTATTCTGAAAATTCGCGCGCTTCTTAAACCTCGCCTTTTGCCTTCCCACGGACCTCTTTCAATGGTCATGATGCACGTGTTTTTGTCCTAATACTCTTGTTACTTAATGATCATAATATTTTCTACAATTACTCGCTTTTTGGTGTTGTCATCTTACTGAGATTCTAGTAGTCTTTCATACCATAATGGGTGGTGGAGTGGAGATCCCGCAAGGATAGAATTACCAGAGGGAGACCCCCACACAATGCGAAGGGCACAATATAGGATTTGTGGAGAAGTATGGGGAAGACCTTTGTCCGGTAGTGGACGACATCGGCTGTTTAACTTGATTAACATATATACATACTTGACACGAGGAAAATAAAAAGTAACAAACATCGTTGTTTCTAATGTTGATTTGATGCATACCCATTGGAATACATTATTCATCTAATATCAATAAAAATAAATTGTCACCGATGCTGAAAATTAGAACCTATGACCTTTCACTTCCGTGTGTTCTTTGTGCTGAATTGTGTAACTTTGAGTCGCAGACCTGAGAGTTGGCTATTCAAATGTCAGTTTATTTTTATTTTTTGGTTAGTCTTGAATATATTTTTTAAAGCACACTTAATTTTATTTGAAGTGTTATTTCTGTCTTGTAAAAAAAATTGTGCGCGTGTCCAATGCGAATTTACATTTGTATACAAGTCCCGATTTAATTATTTCTTTTGCAAGATTTTTTTTAAAATTCGTAACGTATTAGAATTTCCCGGAGGAGTTTTATTCTCTCTCTCTGCACTTGCACAAATATGCACGATCGAGCGCTTTCGTCTGACCAAGATGGGCATACTCGTCCGCAACGTCAATGGTCGTGTCCTTGAGCTTGCTCAGTTTTTGAACAATGTGTTCGTCATTCTTTATCGTAAATCATTGTGTATGCATATTTCCCAGTGAATCACGACTTGAATCTTCTTCACAGTTCATCCATAAGTGCCCAACACTTTCCCAGTGGAATTATTTATTAAAATATTGATGAGACGCTCGCGCATTGGAATCAACTTCTCACTGAGACCACAAAGAACAAATATTTTGGAAGACTCGGGCAGGATTCTAACCCGCGGCCTTGCTTTTGTCAAATAATGTTTTTTAGAATGATTTGAAGAAGAAAAAAAAATGAAAGTGAGAAGTCACGAGTGCTGCTGGTAGCATCGGTTACAATTCTCTTTAAGCCATTGTCATCGATGATGACTTCAGAAATATCTGTTTAATATTTTTTATGAGACCTGTTTATTGTGTCTTGAACTTAGAGTACAAAGTGTGTACTTTATTTTATATGTATTCATATATTTATTTTTTATTGTTTTTCATTATTAAATTTATCTTTTTTATACACTAATTATATACTTTTTTTTATTATTTATCATCAAAAATGGTGGCTCTAACCTTCCCTTACGAATGTTGTTTAGCTAGTACACTTTGCTTATCATATTATTAATTTTCTTCTACGCAGAATTGGAGATAAATCACACGTACGTGACCGTCTCGCTCACTCTCGCTAAATCTAAATGTATGCGCGAGAGCGAGAAAGACAATCATCAGTCTGATTTTATCGTTCGAAAAGTAAGTGAAGCGCCACACAACTATTTACGTCGCACACTCGCTACTATAATATTCAGAGAGTGATAAAGACTCCAGTGTGTTCTTTTCTTGAATAAAGTTTCAGTTGTTCATATTTTTTTCAAATGTGAATGATTGTCGATATTTTTCAATTTTTTTTTAGAAAATATATCTTATCTCTTTTGAATCCAATTGTTGTAAATTGAAGTAATATCTAAAAAATATTCAATTTTTCCAATCAATTCAATGCAATCATTGAACGATCGAAGTGTGCGCGGGAGATGCCTGTTGGTGGCGATGAGGTTCGCAACCCATCACACCGCGTCTCTCGCGATGGCGAAAAGAGAAGGATGGAGTGCCGCATCGATTAAAGTGTGGCAGTCCATTCTTTCTGCCTACCCTTTCGGGGAGACGGCGTGATGGTTAGTTAGTTAGTTAGTTAGTTTGTTTTTCATATTATTAAATATGAAAATTATATCTTTAGTATTGTAAATTCATTATCTTGTATCAACTGTGGGTAGATTTTTACAGTTAATAAAACTAACATGTCTTAGACCCGTGCATAAGTCTGTGTTTTATGTTACCTATTTCAAATTATCAAGAGATGCCTATTGATGGCGATGAGGTTCGCAACCCATCACACTGTGTCTTCCGCGGTTGCGAAAAGAGAAGGATGGAATGCTGCATCGGTAAAAGTATGGCAGTCCATTGTTTCTCCCTATCCCTTCGGGGAGACGGCCTGATGGTTAGTTAGTTAGTTGAACAATGATGTAAAACTTCATAATAAATAATTAATATAAATTATAAAGTAATGATGTGAATGATGTGAACGTTCGTGTATGACTCGCTCTAAGAATGTGACGGAAGCTAGAGAGTCTCAGGATACAGTAGTGTGGCGGTTCAATCTCCTTGCCAACCCTTCAGAGGAAACGGCGTGATGGTATCGTTATAAATAAAAGCGTGTTTTCTAGAAGACTTAGCAAGGTGAAACATGTTATTTCCATGAAATAGAATAAAATTTCTAGAAACCATCTGTTTTCATTTATACTATTTTTTCTAAAAGTTAATCTTGTTTGTGTAAAATATTTTTTTAAATATGTATTTTTACTTAAGGGAATTCCTAGCTATATTTGTAAATAATTTTGAATTAAGGAGTTCGCTGCAACAAATTTTGTGCTCACCATTATCATATTTTTTTCCTGAGGCGGTACATTTTATAAAAGCTTTTTCCTCACCCTACCTACTTCTGTTGGTCTTTTATTTAATTCTCGTATTTCACTCAGGGAAGTTAATAAGGTCTGCTCTTTTTACTTGCTCCATTGATATAAAAATAAGTAATGTAAGCCGTTCTTTTGATGTAATATTACTCACAACTTTTCCGTGTCGCTGCTTGAAGATTAACATTTTCGATTACTCCGAGACATTTTCTTGAATAACTGAATTAGTGGAGTGGTATTTAATGTTTTCTTTTCCTGAATATGGAAAAGAAAATATTAAATACCACTCCACTAATTCAGTTATTCGGGTTGCCATTCTTGCAAATTAATTTTACCCCTTTTCCTATGGTAGGTTTCCAGTAAAGAGTAAGGATGTGTGGATACCATGCGGTATATGCCTATATTCTGCTGTTGATTATATTTTAACTAACTAACCATGACACCGTCTCACCGAAGGGATAGGCAGAAAAAATGGACTGTCACACTGTTTTTTCCTGACATACTTCTTTCACTTCCTCAACATTCGTACATCGTGTGATGCACGCACATTGACTCCTCACATGGCTGACATTTATTATTCGATTGTGCCACATTTCCCTGGGCCATCCTCGATTTCTTGGTCCTTCACATCGTTAACATTAGTTTTGTTATCATTCTTTTTTCATACATTCTTTCCATTTGTCTAAATCATCTTAATGACCCTTTAATTATTTTGTTTAACAATTTCAATCGCACGGAATTCACTTCTTATATTTATTTGCATTTTTATATTTTAGTATTTGACTAATTAGATCATCGCAAACAAAAACCTATCCAAAAAAGCTAGAATGGCAGTGCACAATGGTGTTCTTCTACCGACCCTTATGTATGGAAGCGAAGCATGGAACTGGCAAAAGAAGGATGAAAGTAGAATAAATGCAGTAGAAATGAGATCTCTTAGACGAATGTGTGGATACTCTGTGTATGATAGAGTGTCGAATGAAAATATAAGAAGTGAATGCGGTGCGAATGATGGTGTCATGAACAAAATAATGAAAGGATCATTAAGATGGTTTGGACATATGGAAAGAATGAATGAAGAAAGAATGGTAAAAAAATTATATGTTAATGATGTAAATGGAACCAGAAATAGAGGAAGACCGAGGAAAATGTGGCACAATCAAATATTGAATGTCGGCCATGTAAGGTGTCAGAGAAATCGACGCGCGTGCATGACACGATGTATGAATGTTGAGGAAGCGAGAGAAATATGTCAGGAAAGAAAAGTGTGGTAGTCCATTCTTTCTGCCTACCCCTTCGGGGAGACGGCGTGATGGTTAGTTAGTTAGTTAGATAACTCTATTTTAATACAGGCTTAAAATTTTCTGATATAAGATTATATACCATATATACTCGCTACTGAGATATTATAATATGGTATATCATTTCGTCATCAAGCTTAATAATTTGTAAATTTTTAAGCTTCCTTGCAATTTTTCCGAATCTTTTCGGCCTATAGTACATTGTTTTCATCCTACTGTTTTCCAGGTCGGCGCTGCAGACGCTGCACCGCGTGAGCTACCAGGCCCGCGAGCGGAACTACTTCTTGGGCGGCACCAGCCACAGCTGGGTGGAGTACTATGAGCAGCGCATCGAGTCCGAGCGCTCCTGCCTCAACGAGTGGCACGCCATGGACTGCATCGAGTCCCGTCGCCCGCCTTCGCCCGACTCCGTGAGGAACAAGTCAGTATTCCTACACTTATAACCTTGACGAGAAACGGGATGATGGTTCACTAATTATTTACAATGGCCTACGTGATTATTAAAGATTCTCTCTATTATTATTAGTATTATTTTGTTGAATCGCTCTTTTGATCATAACAGCACGAGCCATATCAATATAAAGGGTATAGCTATCATATTGATTCTTATGAAATATGATAGGTAGCAAATCTAGTGCCATCGCCGGGAATGGAACCCGGTACCTTTAGTTTGGTAGTCGTAACACTTACCACTCGGCCACGAAGGTCGTGGGACTGTGAAGTTTAAAATGGAATATTCCATTACTTTGCAGATATAGTTGTTAAAGTAATGTAATGAAGTTAACATCATTAGTGCCATCTCATGGTACCAAAATTCATAAACAGTGTTTATTATTGCACTCCATCAGCTTTTTAAACTTTTTAAGCTTTTTAAACTTATGAATAACTCAAATATGTCTACATATTAAGTGAATAAAGTGTTGCGTAAACTAAAGATTTTTGAATATTTATTCAGATATGAATTCACAAAACAAAGTGAAAAAATACATTTTCTCAAACATGTTTTGGTCCATACTTGTCTACGCGTAGTGAGCTCCTAAGGTCACCATTTTGCTATAATCAATTTATTGTAGTAATTTAAAATGATCACATCATATAGTAATGATGATTTTAATTTCTGTATATAAATAATTGCCAATGTCATATCCTTGATTGTTTTTGACAATTAGAACAACTTTCTCCATCGTCAGGTGATATAAACAACAATATAATAATGGTTTGATCTAATTACAGGCCTCGTGAGCGCAAGGAGACAGAGCACGTCATCAGAACCACCTTGAAAGAGATCATGATGAGTGTTGACCTCGACGAGGTCACCAGCAAGGTCATCCGGGGCCGGTTAGAAGAGGACCTAGACATGGATCTTGGAGAATTCAAACCCTTCATTGACCAGGAGATGCTAACCATCCTCGGACAAATGGATTCTCCAACAGAGATCTTTGACCACGTCTATCTTGGCTCCGAATGGAATGCCAGTAATCTAGAAGAATTGCAGAAAAACGGGTAATTTCATTTCTTGGGAAACTCATAACACACTCTTCTGTTTTCTCGACATCTACTAATGAATAATTATTTTGTTGCAGGGTCCGACACATTCTGAATGTTACAAGAGAAATCGACAACTTCTTCCCTGGCATGTTCGACTATCTAAATATTAGAGTATATGATGACGAAAAGACGGATCTCTTGAAACACTGGGACGATACTTTTAAGTACATCAGTCGAGCGAGGAACGAAGGATCGAAAGTTTTGGTTCACTGCAAAATGGGAGTCAGTCGATCAGCTTCTGTAGTTATCGCATATGCCATGAAAGCATTCAACTGGGATTTTGATAAAGCCATGAAACATGTGAAAGAAAAACGTACTTGCATTAAGCCAAACACAAGCTTTCTCTCTCAGCTAGAAACCTACCAAGGAATGCTAGATGCCATGAAAAATAAAGAAAAGCTTCAAAGATCAAAATCAGAGACTAACCTCAAGTCCCCGGGCTTAGTGTCCAAGACGGATTCTAGGATAATGGAACCCACTCCCCTCATCCAGGCTGCGGGGCGTTGCCGGGGAAGGCCGCGCTCCTGGTCTCCGGATACGCGCCTCGCTTCGCAGCTGCTGCCGCCCACCTCGGTGTCCTTGGAGAACCTCGCGCAGGAGACCCGCAACAAGCTAACTTCCTGTGCCAACGGCAGCTACTGTGTGTCCCAGAACCAGATAATGCGACTTTGGGAAGATGGAGTTCCTAGTGTTAAACATATTGTCAATGATTATGAATCTCACGTAGCCGCCACAGAGAAAAGGACGCAGAGAGAACGACGGAATCTAAAATTAAATCTAGCCAACCATATTGACTCTCTTAAATGTGCCGATGCTAATTTAGATTTGGGTGATAAGGTCGAAGACAAGTCTTCCGAGTGTAGTGATACAAATTTTCAGTTTGAGGCTATCAACACAGAGTTACTGAGTAATATTATCAGATCCAAAGACATTATAGACAAAACTGAAACTTGGGACCCCGGGGAGAAGGCCGCCAGCCAAGCACATTTAACTGTTAGTGACAATTGTGATAATAAAGACTCCAACGAAATAGTGAAATGTGATAGCGGCATGATAGATGTGCGTCCCCGACATCGGCAGGGAACCGACCCCTTCTCCAAGCAGCTGGACCGAGTATTGGACAGAGAGGAGCGTGAAGGGCCCCCTCCCAGCCGCCAGGGCTCTTGGAGCTCGTGCGACAGTGCTGTAGTGCTCGAGCGGCATTCCTCCTGGGGATCCTACGATACCCGGCCCTCACGCAACTCCTCCTGGGGCTCCTACGATGAACCCTGGAACATGGGCACGGTGAAGCGCACCAAGCAGAAGCTGGAGGAGGGTACTGCCAAGAAGCCCTGTCCTGATGCCGACCCCGCTCCCAGCGAGATCAACCAAGCTATTAATACTGTTTTAACGCACAAACTTTTAGTTCCGTCTTGTGATTTAGACATTATAAATGAAAATCACGAACATAATTGTAAATTAAATAAAGACTTAAAGAATGCTAATGGGATCAGTGTTAGTGTTACGGATAATTTAAAAAAGAATGAAGTGATGAGTGCCATATTAAAGGAACTTGACTTCAACAGTGGTGAGGACTCTGCGGCGTATCCCCGGCTGTCGGCGAGCGCCCCCGCCGGCCGCTTCCTCCGTGCGCCCCCGCCCCCGCCGCGCGCCGCAGCCTCTCTCGGAGACCTGCGGGCCGCGCCTCCGCCCCTGCTCGCCACATTTCCTACTCAAAAAAGAAAAACCAGCGATTTCAAATTAGACAAAAACTCATTAGCCAATAGAACATCCGGTAAAGTGAGAAATTTGAAAATGGAGTTTGAAGCTAAATCTAATAGAAATAATGATACTAAGAACTCTTTAAATATCAATGTGGTAACGCAAAACTTAAATAACTCAGAAAACAACAATAAAATGAAAGGTCGAAGTCTTCCCTCTTCTCCGGTCAGTATTCATGTAGATAAGCAGAAAAATGTAGAACCGGAACCATCTTCCCCCACGGTGGGCCAGACGGCATCATTGGAGGACCTCTCCGTCAAGGAGCTGGTGGGGAAGTACGACCGTCCCAAGAGCCAGCAGCTCAGCAGCAAGACCAACTTCGCAGAACCCCCCATTCCTGTCCGGCAATCTAGTTTAAAACGTGATATAGATAATAAAGCTCAAAAAAGGCAGTCCATCCCGGCAGGCAAAGGGCTGACAGCGGGAGCGCGCCCGCCCGTGGCGCCCACGGTGCTTGCCTTCCCCAAGGTGGTGGCGGCCAACGTGATGGCCAAGGCGCAGAAGAAGCAGCTGCAGCATGGCAAGACACACCCCTTGGCCCGGCTCAAGACCCACACGCCCACCCGCTGCACCAACCCTGTCTACAACACCATGTGAACAGACTGCCGCATTCGTGTGCCTATCACATACACCTCTCCTTACTAGATTGTAGACATTTCTATTTTTTAAATACAATTCTTCTATTATCATTGATTTTTATCTGATGCACATATCCATAAACACGTTTTAATGATATAGTTTTGAACATGCGTTTTATGCTTAGTTAATGAAATTTTGATAGAGTTCTGATCAATTCCTGTGGAAGTAATCTTGGTCGAGGACATCAGACAACTCCTTTGCTATGTGATATTCATGTTATCAAAGTTTTAATTTATTATCAAAAAATATTAATTTGGTTTTATGATGGTGAACCACCCATGCGTTGTTGAATATTTTTTCACTTTTTAAGCGTGTTAACCTTATTTCCAAATGCTGAGAGTATTGTAAAATTTGACTAAAAGAGCGAAATTATTGTACATTTTATGATCTTAACAATATTTAGTGTATATTAGATTTTGCCCACCTTTTCAGTATTGTGATATCCCCTATTTAATTATTATTTGTCCATTTGATATTGACGTGACTGTATTAACGATGTAATTTTACTGATTGATGTAATTATAACTGTTAAATTTGCCAGATTCATTTTATTTTACTGTTCGGGTCCATCTGACCCTAACATATTTCCAGAGAGCAATAATTCTCATTCTAGTAGAAGAAAATGCTTCACTTTTAGGTGGACACTATGGTGCTCTAAGGGGCAATATGTCTTTATATGTTTGTAGTGCAATATTTTGAATATCCATTTTTTAAGATTTTTGTTTCTTACTGTATTCCTTTTATTTTATACATTGTAAGGGAACACGATGCACTAAAACATTTGTTTTAATTGTTACTATGGTTGTATTATAAATGAAATTTTGATAACATGAAGCCTCTACCAAATATGAACAGCTTCCGATATTGAATAAATTATTTCTGCCGATTAAACTGCATTACGAGCAATGGAGTATCACTGAAATGTGTATATTTTTTTAATTTTGATAATGGCTGTCAAAATATCTAGTCTATTTTGTATGTGTGTAAATGTCGCAGCCACCTTTTACGATTAAATGAATAATTAAAATAGTTAAAATAAGAATTGATTGCGATAGTATTATTCTAAATCCTAAAAGTATAAACCCCTCCGAGGTACGGGACAAAAGGTCGGTGTGTTCACGGCCTCGGTGCATGACACTCGGTTAGCTTTGTAGTGTGACAATTTTTTTATGTTAAGTGAATTTCCACGCAATATTTTATGTTTTTTTTATTGCAACATGGCAATACGGCGAGCCATCACCCTCTGGTTAATGTTGCTACTGTTTAGCGTAAACCTTTTTAGATGAATTGTGAAACTCAAACCAAAATGTTGGAGGAAAGCTGGTTTTAAAGATTGTCCTATTTGATGTCGCTCAGAAGTATTTAGTCCCAGCTTGTGTGTATAATTGTGATTATTGTAAATTTTTGTACTATAGTTTGTATAAATAAGTATATGTTTTCTGCTTTTGAAAATAAACTGGTTGTTGTTTTCAAGTTACCTTATTGTTTTATTTTCTTATTTCCCTATGTAATTCATGCTGCTGAACTACTGGGGAAAATACCCCTGAAATACCTGGTGGCTGTAAGTAGAGAGAGCTATATCAATGTTTTGATACTGCTCAGTATGTCTTTATATCACTTTGTATATTAAGGAAGTATGTTTCAAAGGATGTCATTAGTCTCTCCTTCTTGTCTTTCGACATCTTTGCAGTGCACAGGGGCTTGAGTAAACACCACTCCACCTTAACCTCGTCCTGTAGAGTTAGTTGGTTAGTAGCATCCCTTTATAAATTCTCCGTACATTTTAACAGGATGTTTGACTCACCAGAAAGCACATCACCATTTATAAGTGTTTAATTTATTTTTATAAAATATGTAAATATATATACACACATATATGTTACAATCTTCAACATGGTTTCATATGTTCAATCATTAATGAGAAGGTCTTTTTTTGTGCTCAGAATTTAACCTCTGTTCAAAAATAATGTTCAAAATTTGCTTCCTAGATTAGCACCTTTATACGGATCCATTAGAATAAAGTATGGCTAGTTATTATGTTTGCTAAGAAAGATATAATTTAAATAATAAAGCAGTGTAAATCCCTCACCCTGAAAAAAGAAACTCCTAAATAGAAAAATTTACCAAACAAAATAATTTTCAGGAGTAGATTGGTACCAGCGTTTAATTAATTGGCATTTACGCAGGCACATGATAGAGTCAAATAGAGAAAGATCCTCGAGGCCCTATGCAGCACACAGATGTGAAGACACAAATAAGAATATACTATACAATGAATAACTCCGTGAACATAAAGGCCATATCTGATATAAATATATTTAATCAGCATGTTGTTGATACCAAATAAATAATAAACGGTTAAAAAGTAATGTGTGCTAACCATTATATTGATATTCTGATCAATTTAATTTATTACTTAAAAACATACTTTTAATCATTTGGGCATAGTGAAAATATGATTCTTTTACCTTTTAAAGCATAATGTATTAGGCAGTATTATTTGCATTTAGTTTAAAGATAATTTTGGGTAGATGTCTATTATATTCCAATAAACTTCTTTAAGTTAATTAATTTATTATAGTTGTAATTACACACATTAAACGGGTTCCCGCTATAAATTTGAAGTTTCAGAACCACTAAACCATAGATAAATATTTATGGCAATCCAAGGTTAAAATTAAAATTATTTTAGGGCTATTACACAAAACAGTTGCCGACATGCTATAATTTAAAATATGTAAGAATGATAACTTAAGATGGTAAAATAAAATTTAAATAGATAATTTCAATTGAGAAGACATTTATCTCTGTCGCAATCGACGCAGTTAAAAAAAATCAATGCGTTCTCCAACACTAAAACCAGTTCTTCTTTCTTATTCACACCCTCCTTCCTAGGTCTAATCAATGTTGCGCTAATCCCCATCGGCGTCGAATAAACGATGGAGTGGGAACTGGCGAACATCCGTAAAAAAATAATGATCCCCTACAAGGTCAATATTTTCCCCCGATAACCCACCACGTACTCCAAGAAATAAAATGTTTTTAAGCAGCACTGCACCACAACTTCACCCAAGCACTCGTCCTTTTCACTTCTGCTCTTCCCTTGGAAACAGAATTCGGAGGAACACTTCGGGCCATACATCTAGCCATCACAAAAAACAATCAACAACGTTTATCAACACTTTATCAACAACATTTCCTACAAATGTAAGAAGAATAGTCACTAGAGTTGAACCTCTGTATGCCAGAAGATTCATGTCCAAGAAGGCAAATGAGCAATCTTCATATTTAAGTTACTGCTCTACACAGCACACATAATGGTTGAAATCAGAAAAACGTTGTTTATACACGACGTTGTTTCAGTTTACAAGAATTGAAGCCTAAACGAATAAAAGTTTTAATCTAATCTTATCGCTAAAAATACGAAAAACTATTGCTAACGCTTACGTTTGATAAACCACCGAGTGTGAATATCGCTTGCAGAGTAGTTAAGAGCGACAACATAACTAACTAAACTTCAATAAAATAATTCGAAAAACATATGAAACTCGGTAGATTTTATAATATTCTTACACTCGCGTAGCGAGAGTGCGACTAATACAACCGTGTCGTGGTTTGAATTCATCTATACTATGTTTAATATTATAATGGTATCGATTATAGTACATACAGTCGTGCGCAATCAAAGGTTGATTATATAAATTAAAGTAATCATCAGGCTTAAAAAAAACTCAAAAATAGGAAATGGTTTGCAGAAACTAATTATATATTAAAAATAATGAAATATCATGAAATACTGAAAAACGGTGTACATATTGGGAGATTATCGGATGGAAACAAATATAAATGATCGCCCCATTTAAAATAAAAGGACTATAGAGGGAGTTTTGATACACGAATCCAAAGAATATAAAATTAACATTGTTGAAATTATTTTCATGTGGAAGAAGGCTTATGAAAATTGTTATTATTAAATAAATAAAAATCAAGTCAATAGAGGCAGCTTAAATATATAACACAAATTTTAAAATAATTATGATAAATCAAGGATTTCAAACGAGTTATTAAATTGTATTAAGTACTTACTTAGTCGTCAAAAATAGGTTTCTACCGGATTGCAAATAATAATATTGTGCAATTTTTGTTATGTTGGTAAAGCCGTTCTCGAAAATTTGACAAAGAATAAACGGCATCAATCACAACATGGCGATAGGAAGTTTCATAACGATAAAAAAGTATTTTTAAATTATTTTGGTGGGAGGTCAAACATTTTTTTTGTTGATGGTGAGAATTTTCGTAAAAAGCTGTTGAAGATACTTTAACTCTTTTTTCGTTACATTTTTTTGCACTATCTTTAGATTCGACAACATAACCTCAATATAGTTTTTTCGTTTTATGCGTAAAACGTCTAATTGACACTAAATTTGTTATGTTTAGTATATTTGAATGTTTATCAGGTAAACCGAATATTATATTTACGGAACCGCTTGTTTATTTTTGAAGCGAGATGGTGGTGTAATAAAATTATTATTATGTCGGATCTGTTAATTACATCAACCACAGTTTTATTTTTTTAATGTTTTTCTTATTTCATTATGCTATGTAGATTTATATGATTAGTAAATACATTTCTTTCAGGTCGGATGCAATATGGATGATGATTGTAGAATAACAAGAAGAGGTAAACCACCACAACAGTTGTATCGCCCCGGGAGTGGACCGCTGAAGAAGAGCCCCATGGGTCCTGACGAGGTGGAGGGTGGGGAGCCTGAGCACGCGCCGCAGGCCGGAGGCGGGGGTGGGGGGCCCAAAAAGAGCCACGGGGGCCGCAACAGACATAAGGGTCACCACGCCAACAAAGACAGCAATCGCTTTCACGAAGATCTTTCAGATAGGCTTTCCAACATTAATATTTCACATACTGAACCTTCAAAACAATATCATAGAAAACCAGAAGTACAAAACTATCCTCCCAAATTATCAGATAAAGGAGAGAGAGAAGGCTTCAGGAGTCCGTCCCCGCGCCGGGACGGTGTTGGGAGGGGGAGAGGGAGTGCTCGACTCGAGAATGCAGAAAGATCACATCTCGGTTATGGGGATAACAACCACGAACCCCGTTCCAAGCGTTATTCCGGTAACCGAAGACATCCTCACGAGGGAGGTGACCCTTCTAGAAGAGATAATGATGCCCGTCGGCTCGGTGATGGACGCCTTAACTCGGAGCCTAGAAATATGTCGCCGCCTAGAAAAGCTCTTATGGAAAATCAGCCGCCTAGAAACCGTGACACTCGCAGCATGGACTCTTCCCGGCATATGCACAATTCTAACGGCAGCAAGCCCCCTTCAGGCAGGAGCTTCAATCTGGACTCTATTCCTCCTCGATTTAGAAAGAAATATTTAGCGGAGAGTGGGCAGTTAGATCCGGACACCGGGACTCAGCGGGATGGGAACAGTTACTCGGGCCCTTTCTTCGGACAGTCCCATTCGCAGCAACAGCAGCATGCACAGCACCAACAACACGGTCCCCCTCCGTGGTCTCAAACTCTGCCTACACGCGGACGCGGCCGGCTTCGGGAAGAGGACTTTGACCGTGAGAAGTTAAAGCACTCGATGAACACCTACTTGCCGACCTTTGACTCGGGTACGGACTCGCGCTCCTCCACGCCGCACGCCCCTCCTCCCCCGCGGCCACACTTCACCAGCAGTCAGGAGAATATTCACTCGGATAAATTTTCTAATTACCCCCCTCACAGCAGACCACATAATAATAGGAACGATGGTAGGTGTTTTGGATTTTACATATCATAAGTGATCATTTTTCTGTATTCCATAAATTAAGCTCGGAAATGAAAAATAATTCAATTCAGAAAGGCCTAGGATACATGACTTTTTGATTGTGAGGCAAGCACCTGTATTCCGTTAAGACAGAATTAGTTATAAGAGATACCATAATGTAACATGAACAACTTAATTTATTTTAGATTACTCCAATTACCCGCACCAGAATTATAGACCGCAACAGTCATATCATGGCAATCATCAGATAAATTACAACGAGAGGGTGGATCCCGAGCCGGTGAATCAAGTTAACTCTCGGCCATGGATGGCCAAGTCCGAGGGTCCCGACTCCACCGGGCCACGGGGTCTCTCCCAAGAGACATCTTCAAACAGCATCTCCTCAGATGCCCCTAGCTCCAATAAACTTTTAGAATCCATTACTTCGAGCATTAAAAAATCTGCTATTGATGACAAATGCATGGAGATATTGGTAAGACATGTTTATTTAGACTTTCATCATAAGATGTTGCATTGTATTAACAGTTAGCTCAATAATATTGTGTACATTCATCTAGGATGCAATTAAAGTTCCCATAAATTCTGATTAATCTATTGGATTTTTGACAAACTTGAGGTGCTTACTTAAAAATTTCATAATAGAATTATAAATACTGCTTTTTCCATTTAAACATTTATTATTCAGGACATTTTTTGGAAATATTGTACCTTCATCAACTCTTGAGTTTATGTTTATATTGTTCCTCAGATAGTCAAGATATATAAGGTGTTTCGAAAAGTTCGGTCTGTTTTACAGCATAGGGCTCTGGCTACTTCAAGCTGCTTCAAGATTGCCTCAAAAGAAGAGGCGTTTTTTCGACGTGGAATACATCTATTGCCAGAAAAATGGGAAAAAGTAGTGGGCAATGATGGACAATATTTTGATTGATGTATTTTTTATTTAACCTTTAAAAATAAATGCAATTTTCATACAAAAACGGAACAGAACCTTCCGAAACACCCAATATATAAACTCAAAAGTAGAAATAAACTGTGTTTCAATTGATAAAAATTGAATTGTGTTAATTTAAAACTTAAAAAAATAAATTAACAGACTTTTTGAGTCATACAGTAAATGTTTTGGTGGTGCATGTACAGAGTGGCAATGTACACTCCAGAACAGTAGAGAGCTTTTGAGATAGCTGTTATGTCATTAAGGAGATTTTGTGTACTTATTATAATGCCTATTTTGTGCTCAATATTTTTCATAATGCAACCATTTCCTATGCGTATTACGTAATTGCGCGAACTATTAATGCAGTTCACAATACGCATAGTACAAATGTAGCCGACATATTATCAAGATTTTTCTGTTTGTTTTGTAGAATGGCTTATCTCAACAAGTTGATCAGCTGATAAATTAGTCAATCTATGTTTTCCTTCTTCTCATTGTTTGAATCAAAACAGTAATCATTTTTGCAGTTACAGCAGGATTTGCAATTTATTGGATGTGAAAATCAAATCTGGATTTTTGTTTTTCATTCCAAGTTTTTATTAAAAAAATAATTAATTGATGAGGAACATTAGTCTTTCAGATGTTTTAAATTTGGCATTCCGATTTTGTGCCCTGTAGTTTTTTTTAGGAGTTGTTCAATTGGGTTTTGCATCTTTTGTTTCCTAAGAAGGTGAATCATATGTTGTACATAAGCAATAAATATGCCTGCTTTATTTGGGTAGTTGTAATGATAATGATAAATGTTTTATTGTCTATTGTTTACAAACGTGGTATAAATAATGTGTGATACATATTCTAGGTCTGGTCTGAGGAAATGGAGAAAATCAATAACTTGGAAAGGAATGTAAATGTGAGGTCCCCGCCGCAGTCTCTGGAGACTGCTCCACCCATCCAGGAAGGTCCGCGCGGCGGCGGCGGTGGTGGAGCAGGAGGGGGTGGCGGTGGCGGCGGGGGAGAGCGCCGCGGGGGCAAGGGAAAGAGAAGAAAGAGGTAAGAACTGTTGCAGCTGACTGTAAAACACAATCTTAATATAATAAACGAATCGCTGATTTTAAATGGTTGCTGAGTGGGCGGGTATCTTATTTTAGAAAATAAGCAAATAAATATTTTCTCGCAATATGCTATACATACATTGCATCTTTCCAGGTAGAGTAGAATGTAAATAATATTGGAGGTAAAGTTATTTACAAATGTCATTTGTAACCATTTTCTTTTCAATAAATGATACACGTGATTAAATATATCTTCAATTGGATGCAAGATCTATGTCATGTTTACTTTAGAATTTGCTATGTGACATATTCAGGTTATGTTTTGCGTGCCATAGTCCATATCTATAGGGCTAGTGACGATTGAGTAATCTACTGTTGTATTTGAATAACTTTATTGATATTTCAATTTTTAAGTACTTTACTTGATTCATTTCAACACTCTTTGTAAGGTGTAATAATTACAATTACATATTTTAAATGAACAATTCAAATTATATACATTGGTGAACTAATAATTATTTATAAATATGTATACACATTTGTGATTCGAATTTATTTCTAAAAAAATTTAACATGTCTTTCCCACATTTATATTGGAATGTGAAATGTACAGATTTTAGTGGCATATCCAATTGAAATGTATATTTCTGAAGTAACAACTCGCGCTTCATACTAATAGTTTCATTATAGACTGGCCTAATTTTTCTCCGTAATCGCTTCTTACTCTGCCTTCTCTTCTCTGAGTCCACGAAGATCCTTCCTAATATGAATGTTTGTTTTCCTTATATAGACACAGTGGAGGTGTCAAAAAAAGAAATGCGGGAAATCGGTAAGATTTCATGCTGTTGGGGTTTTTCTCCGTTTATTGCGTTATTTTACTTTTCACTCTGCATGGTTGGCAGTAGACACTTGTGTTATTTCAGAGCACATTTTTAATTTATCACTAGCCAATTTTCTTTCTGTTACAAGTCTGGTTGAAGTATTTAATAGGATACATTATTTTTTAGTAGCAGCACGAAGATTTAAAATGACTTATTCTTGATGAATGTTAGTTAATGTATGTTATGTATACTTCAACACACTATTGAATCTTCTAATACTGTTTATATGATGTCTCCTTTTTAAAATGAGGTTTTCTCTCATTTGCACAACAGTCTGGGGGAATGGTACACTTGGTTCTTGATTCATGGCCCATGGGTTCCATCCCAGGCATGACCTATGTGCTTCCTATTTGTACAATAAATGTAATTGAATTTAATTGCAATATGAGATTATATAAATTTTTATTGTATTTCTAAATATATATATTTTTTAGATTGCTTTTAATTTTATTTTTGTGTGCTATTTTTAACAATATTTTGAAAATACAAAGACAATAGACTTTCTAATACCTATGATAGAATGTGTCGAGTCAAATTCTCGTTATCTTTTCAATCTAATAGTATAGTCCCTACCCTCACAAACTTACTCAACTTGCACACTAGTGTTTTATTCTCTTCATATTATTTATGATTAGTAATTATTTGCATGATGGTGGTCGGGAGTTGCTTAGTTACATATATGTATTTTGTAGTGTGTGGAATAATATGCTTAAATCAAATTATTAGGAGGGGTGCACATTTGTATTTAATTTTTTTATGTCAATTGAAGTGTACATTATCATTTATCACATAATGTGTGTAGATATGTGTATAGACTATTCAATTGTGTACAATTATTAAACATAGTTTATTTTCATTGATATTGATGCTTTGCTTCTGAGTAGAAGTAGATGGCCGGCAGTTGTGGCATATCTTCGTTTTTTCTTTTTTCACTTGAATAGCTTATTTTTGCATTTGTTTAGATTTGTTGTTTTGTTCCGAAAAATTCTCAAATTATCCGGTGATACTTTGGCCCGTATCCAAGAAACTAACTAACAAAATTGTTGGCAACCTCGCCCGCGCAGGACTGATTCACACAATAAATTAATCGATAGATGCTTATATTAAGATAATAGTTGCAGAAAAAGTCCAGATTTTAATATATTTAGAAGAAGAATAGCTTTATTCCAATTGATCTTTTTAAAATATCTTAGATAAATAAATAGCGGAATGCTATTTTCAATTTAATTCGTTAAAACTCAAGGCAATTGTTGTTTTATTACCTTCAATTGATTTACATAGTACAATTTACTGAAACTTTGATTCCATTTAAAAAATTAAAATATGCATTTTAATTGGATGTAATGTTATGATTATTATTGACGACCTTCGTGGCCGAGTGGCAAGTGCTATTACTGCCGCACTGAAGGTCCCGGGTTCAATTCCCAGCGATGGCAGTGTGATTGTCACACTGTCTTTGGTCTGGTGTAAAATTCACGTGACAATAAAATGGCGATAGATTAGCCACCTATCACATGTCGTAAAATCAATATGATAGCTATACCCTTTACATTGATTTGGCTCGCACTAATAATGTGAAGAGCGATTCAACAAAATTATAACTTAAAAACAATACATGTATAATATGAACGTATTGATTAATGATTCCTTAGTTAGATCTAGTATTTTTATTCTTTTAATCTTTCAAATAGTGAGCAGCATTATATAAAAAAAATATGCAATACATTTTATAGCAGTAATTTATTGTTTTGCATTTTGCAATAAAAAACCGTTTTAGATTGAATGGTGTATGTATTTTTCTTTTTAACCTCCAAGAGAGTGAGGTTTTGAGAGAAAAAGTGTTCGCTGTAGTTAAATTAGTTCAATTAAAAGAATTTATGTATTTTTTTGTTGTTGGAATATTAGTAACCATCCATAGAAGGCAATGCCATATTGTTTTTATAAATAAATTCAAAGGAAGAATTATGACGAGCGACGCCAAATAGTGTAAGTTCACACTCCTTTATGTACAATTAGGTCGTATTGGCTTAGAGGCTAATTAAAATGTATTTGCATTTAGCTATTTTTTTCACTCGTGCATTGTCTCATTAATTAGTGAGATATGTCAACAATAATTGTTATTATTATTATACATTTGTGATATTGCAAGGGAATCGGGCAAATATTTACTTAAAAATGTACTCAATACATAATTAAAAAGGAATATTACTTGATAAATTTAATGTTTACTTGGCTAGGGTAAATAATTTGTTTTAATATGTTTTTTTTTTTACGGATGAATTAACCTCTCCATGCGTCCTGGTCCAACTGAGACCCTTAAATACGGAGTTGTATAACATATGGCCCCGTGCTTGGGGTTCATTTATAATTTCTCCAATATTCCAAGATTATGTCAAAATTTGGACTACCGGTGACATCTATTGGTGTACACATAATTAAATAATTTATCGGCTAGTTACATGTTCTACAAACTGAAAAGTGATGTTTCGTATGTTTCATTACTACTCGAGAGGTTAATTTAGACATATAATATTCTACTAACACTACAGCTACACAGATTAGTATGATGGTGGCGGGTATATTGTTTACAAATGCAGTTGTTGCTAATTTGTCACAAATAAGACACTCTTGCTTCTCTAGGAGTTCAAGCCGTGGCAGCCAGAGGCGGGAGGTGAGCGAGGCGACCAGCCGCCGCTCCCCGCACGGGCCCTTCCGGGACAGTCAGGAGCACCATGGCCCCGAAAGGGAGGGCTACAGGGAAGAGCGGGCTCCGGGTCCTCACCACCGGGACTATGGGGAAGGGGATAGGCCTCCCAGCAGGAACAATTGGAACAGGAGTCAGTATAGCAGGGAAAACAGCAGAGACAGGTAAAGAATACAATACAAACCATCACGCCGTTTCTCCGCAGGGGTAGGCAGAGAGAATGGACCGCCACACTACACTATCCTGGCAAACCTCTAGCTTCCTCCACATTCATACAACGAGTCATACACGCACGTCGATTCCTCCGACTTAACATGACCAACCTTTAAAATTTGATTAATTTGATCATGCCATATTTTCCTCGGTCTGCCTCGACTCCGTACTCCATTTACATCATTAACGTATACTTTCTTAACCATTCTTTCTCCATCCATGCGTTCCATATGTCCGAACCAACGCAGCGATCCTTTTATAATTTTGTAAAGAAATGTTCATAATATCCCTTTGCCTATTTGATAAACAAGGTATTTAAGGGATAAACGGCCGTTTACAATGGAGTTCTCGTCCCAACCCTAATATATGGAAGCGAAGCATGGAACTGGCAGAAGAAGGATGAGAGCAGAATAAATGCGGTAGAGATGAGGTCCCTAAGACGTATGTGTGTTAGAACAATATACAACAGAATCTCAAATGCTGATATAAGAAAGGAATGTAGAGCGGAAGAAGGTATTATGAACAAAATTATGAAAGGATCGCTGGTTGGATGGAGAAAGAATGGTTAAGAAAGTATACGTTAATGATGTAAATGGAGTACGGAGTCGAGGCAGACCGAGGAAAATATGGCATGATCAAATTAATCAAATTTTAAAGGTTGGTCATGTTAGAAGTCGAAAGAATCGATGTGCGTGTATGACTCGCTGTATGAATGTGGAGGAAGAGCAGTGTGGCGGTCCATTCTCTCTGCCTACCCCTGCGGTGAAACGGCGTGATGGTTTGTTTTGTTTGTTTGTAAAAGGTATTTAAAGTGTGGAAAATGTTTATATTGCTGTATAAAATGCTGTTTGTTCTACTTGCATTTTAATGGAATTGTCCAATTTTATTATAATATGAATGACATTGTAGAAGACATTCAAAAATATTTACCTTTCTCTGTTTATTTTCTTTCATACAACTGTTCACATAAAAAATTCAAACATGTTACAGTTGAAAAAATGATATTTAAGATGTAACTAACTAACTAACTTACTTGCCATCACGCCGTTTCCCCAGAGGGGTTCGAGAGTAGTGAAAAAGTGGAGGGGGAAAAATTAAATTTAGTGGCAGAGTAAATTGTTGTTTAGTTGGAATTATGAGACAGGGGATATAAATCTATTATGGGACTAGAAGTTCAGTTTAGTTGGTTGTTTGGGAACGGAGACACTATCACTCATCCATAAGTCCACTCTGCAGTAACACTCCATTTGATGTGTCTGTGAAATGGTACTAATTATTACAATGTTCAACTGTAATTTTAAATGTTTCTTTCTTAGGTACAGCTACTCACGCACCAGTAGCGGGGACAGAGCAGGTAGCCGGGAGCGCCCTCCATCTCACACTCACCGCGGAGGGCCTCAAGGGGGCCGTATGGACCCTGAAGGGTTCCGCCTGCCGCCGCCACCTCCGCACAATGCTAGAAACTCTAGGAATCAGGTGTGTCTATAGAGAAAACACTCGTATGTACTATGTTATAATGTTTGGAAGGTTCAAGTTCCTCAAGAACATCACATTAAGGAAATACTATTTTTATGTTAAATTGATGAGGATATTGTTTTTCATTGTAATTTTTTTTATACATTACAACACGGTTCATCGTCATCATCAGCATGCATCCGTCCACTCCTGGACTTAGGCCTCCTCCATCTGCTTTCATGTCTGTCGATCTTGGATAACATGCATCCATGTCATACTGGCAGTCTCTTTAATGTTGTCCTTCCATCGAAGTTGGGGACCTCTTGGGTTTTTGTGATGCCAGCAAAGGAGGCATTCTGTCCATCTATTGGCAGAGATGCAAACAACATGGCCTGCCCGGTGCCATTTTAGTGCTGCCACTCTTCCAATGATGTCCAATACTCCTGTTCTGGCCGTAATAGTGTTTTTCAACACGTTTTAATTTAAAAATATTTTTTATGAATTTTAGAATCGTCGTGACAGTTGGTCAACCCGTGGTTCTCGGCATGGAAGTGTGGAGAGCGGGTGTGATCCATCACCCCCGCGAGGTCTGGGTGGCGGCGGGGGTGGGGGCCGAGTGCATCACCGTCGCAGGAAGGACTCGGAGCGTAGCGGCCACGCGGGGGCCACGCCCGCACCCAATACTAACTGGAGAGATGAAATGCAGCAGAACGATAGGTAATCTCATATACGCCATGTCATTGCCAAAATAATGTTTTCTTTATCCCGATTCTAAAAAAATAAATAGCATTAAGAATATTTAGAGTATGATGAAAATTTATAAAGCATGCATAATCAACATAATACACTTAGGAAACTGAAAATAACTTTCTTTATAATTTACAAAATATTAAAAAACAAGTCATGTTTCGGAGGATACCTCCATCTTCAGGTGTAAATACATAATGATTATATATTTACACCTGAAGATGGAGGTATCCGAAACATGTCGTGTTTTTTTAAAAATATTTTCTGGATTACATACAAAGTTATTTTCAATTACCTAAGTGTATTACTATGGAATTCCACAGTGTTAATGCCTTAGTTTTCAATAAGTTGATAATCAACATAGATCAGATTAGAGAGATCTTGTGAGGAACACCAGAATAAGAGAGATATGTGAGGATGAGTATATTAATAATATGGAATAGACAGCGAAGGGGAGACTGGTATGGTTATGTCCAACGAATTGAAACCACAAGACTCTTGTATTGCACTACATAAACAGCCTTACTGGATTCGTGGAAAACCTAAACGATGGAAAGACAGGTGGGTATTCCACCTCACAGAAGGAGCAGCCTTCTGGAGAAGAGACCACATAGGTCTACAGCAAGGAAGAACTGTTTATTACTGTGTAACATTTATTTATTTACCACTTAGCATGTTCATGCTCCGCAGCCAAAGTAACTGGTTATGGGTGGCATTTATTTAAGTAAAATATTTTAAAGGTGCATTCTAAAATCTTTTATTTAACGACAATTAACCAAGTACCTACATACCTTTCATACCTCTCAACTTGGCCAATCCGTTCTAGGGAGACATTTTTTGATTGATGTTTTAAGATATATTTAATGACGTTATTTTACCAATTTTTAAATAAATTTTCAGACGTGACTCAGAGCCCCGCAGATCTGTCCGCAACGACTCGGGTCCCCATGACCTACCATCTGTCGGCGGAGGGAAGGGCATCGCTCCAGGGATCCTGGTGCTGCCACAAGAGGGGGGCAACAGGAACATGGACACTGCCATGGAACATCATCATCATAGAGGGTACTATTCTTATAGAGTTTTAAAATTATTTTAAATGATTAATTAATTTTATATATTTTTTTCTTAATAATTTTACTTACTCTCAATATTTGAGAAGAATACCTTCCAGGTCTTATGGAAACTTTATATTATATCCACTTTTTATTTATTTTCTGTAACATGAAAACATTTGAAAAAATATTTCCAGAAATTCCCACACAGTCTCTAACAACACAAGTCCTCAATCAAATATGGTTCAGCGCACATTGTTTGATCCCCGCAACCCGAACAAGCCCATCGTCGTGTCGCAGGGAGCGCGTGCTCCTCTACCAGGCCCGGCAGCTCCCGAGCCGCCGCCTGGTGCTCGACCACTCTATTACGATGCTAACTCGGATAACTTCCGTTCCTGCCACAATCAGGACCTACTCAGAGAAGTGGAAAGGGCTGACGTACAGCTGCATTGGATATTCAAGAATATGACCATCGTTCAAGACTGGGATAGGATCATGCATATCAGGTTATTTACGAATTTTTATTTTTACTATTAGGGGTACAAATAAGTTCTTTAAATTTGAAATTTTATTTAAAAAAAAAACATCTTAATCAAAGTATTGTTCATCGCTAGCTATTACTTTCTTCCATCTTTCAGGCAATTTTCAAATTCCGTATTGGAAAAACGATGCGTCTTTTGATTTAATCCAGTCATCGACACATTTTTTGGTATTGTCATAAGAAAAAAAATGTTGATCAGCCAAGTCGCATGTCATCGATCAAAACAAGTGGTAGTCGGAATGAGCAATATCTGGTGAATAAGGCGGGTGGGGTATAATTTCCCATTTGAGTGTTTCTAAATAATTTTTGACAATTCTTGCGACATGGGGTCGGGTATTGTCATGCTGCAAAATAAGTTTGTTGTATCTGTTGGCGTATTGCGGTCTTTTAGCTTTCAATGCTTTGCTCAAACACATCAATTGCAGTCTGTAGCGATCTCCTGTAATGGTTTCATTGTTGGGTTTGAGTAGCTCATAGTACACCACACCGAGCTGATCTCACCAGATACAGAGCATGATCTTGGAGCCATGGATATTCGGCTTTGCTGTTGATGTTGAAACATGACCATGCTTTCCCCATGATTTTTTCTGCTTTGGATTGTCGTAGCGTATCCACTTTTCATCATCAGTCACGATACAATGCAGAAAACCCTTTATTTTTTGTCATTTAAGAAATTGTTCGCAGGTGAAAAAGCGCCGTTCTACATCTCTCGGCTTCAATTCACACGGAACCCAATTTCCTTCTTTTTGAATCATTCCTAAGTCTTTGTAACGCTTTGAAATTGTTTGTTTGTTCAACTCCTAATGATTCTGCAAGTTTTTCTTTTGTTTGACATGGATCTGTATCGAGTAATGCTTCCAATTCCTCGTCTTGGAATCTTATCGGGGTGCCGGAACGCTCATTGTCTTCGAGGTCAAAATCTTTTTCTTTAAAACATCGAAATCCGACATGTTTGAGGTGATGTAAAAAATGTTCTTTACCTTTTGACAGTTCAACACATACTAACGTTTTGAGGTTAAAGGGTTAGCTTTAAAATAAATCTGGTTTCAGTATTACCATATGTGTATATGAAAAATTATAATTTCAACAAGGAACTTATTTGTACCCCCAATAAAATCGCTTTTTATATATCTTAATGAGATCTAATTCATAAATCACATATACACAAAATATGAGGCTATGTTGATGCTTACAATAAAACATTGAAACTTTCTAGGCCATTCCTCCAGGACTCCCTGAAGACTCTACTAGCCACCGATATCAAATTTTGTCAAGCGGAAAATGTGGAGCATCATTTCTGGAAGATGCTGTACTACAGCATCATTGAGATCCTGCGCAAGATGAGCGCACAGGACGAGACCTGCAAGAGCTTCCATACGGAACTCATCAACTCCACCATCAAGGATGGGAACGTGTACTTCGAGAGCCTCCTGGAAACATTACAGAATACTTATAAATTCAGATTGGAGGAACACCTGAATATCAATTATCACAGTGCCTCTAAGAGTTCAGGATTTGTTGGACTGGCCCTGATCTCCGCACAGAAGATTTACCTCTTCCTCGGGGATTTGGCCCGCTATAAGGAGCAGGTTAACGATACGACCAACTACGCCAAGAGTAAAAACTGGTACACCAAGGCGCATCAAATCAATCCCAAGAACGGCCGACCCTATAACCAATTGGCTATCCTGGCCGTGTATGCGGTGAGTTGGATTCAATAATTCATTTTGTTTTATTTATGAATTTGAAGATTGTTACTTGTTTTTCTTTTTACATTTGATTGTTTTATTTTATATATTTGCTTGTTTTTTCAGAGACGCAAGTTAGACGCGGTGTACTTCTACATGCGTAGTCTCATGACTTCTACACCGGTCCACTCGGCCCGGGAGAGTCTTATCGCCCTCCTGGATGAGAACAGAAAGAAGGTATTCTCATTCTCTATGTAGTTACATGCTAGACAATGTTATTTATTGCTCGTTTACCAACCACATGGTATTCATATCTTCCAACTGGGTTAACCCGTTCTAGGGAGGCATTATTTTTAAAAAGGTTTACGTAAAAAACCTACTTTTTGAAAACGTACAGTTATTAGTACTTAGTTACTGGTTTTATTTCCAAACATTTGCATAATGTGAATTTTAAAAATACATTTTCTGTAATTTACATTCAAGTTGTGATATGGTAAAAATGGTTATTAAATGGGTGTTTTGTTTTATTATTTTTAATAACAAAGAGTTTCTGATAGTAAACAATAGAGAGTAATAGAAATATTGATATAGAAATAATGCAATTGCTTTGTTTAAATAATGTGTCTTAATATAAAATGTACAAATGATAGACTTTTAATAAATGATAGCAGGAAGAGCACGTGTGCGGTGAATAGTTTATATAATTATTTTTGGAATTAAAAGGACCGTCTTTGTTGCATATTTGGAAGAACTTTTTAGCCTACATTCAGTTATCACAAGCGTTATTCCATTGTCTACAAACTCAAAATAGAAATCATCTCCGTTAATATTTTTTAATGATTATTCATCGGAATCATGTTGATTTTGTAGGCGCTGTTTATTGCTGATATAAATTCTTGTTGAATTAGTTTTATATGTAAAAAGTAATAAAAAATAAATGTAAAGATAGAATGTCTAGCCAGGATCTTAAATCTACATTAAAAACCCAGATTTTTAAATCATAAACAACAACTATTATCTGATTGCTGATGTCAGATGCAGTTCCCATGTACTGTTCTGTAGATACAATGTTTGGTCAATCAGTTGATAAGGATATTTTTTTGCGCTCATGCTGCAGTACCAGAACTATGGATGCGTAAGTATCTCCAGGCGTAGTGCGCGGGTGTCCCCGTAACAGTAGTGCCGAGTGCCTTTCTAGGTGTAGTGCGCTGATGTTCCTCTAGTAGGAATCAATAAATCCATAGTCCATAACATTTTTATTGATAGTGTTCACATGTCTCAATACTGGGTACAGTAAAAGATCGCCCTTATGGTATTGCGCAGATAACTCTTGTGATATTGTGCAGACATCTCTCGTGGTATTGTGTAGATATCTCTTGTTGTGTTGCGCATATATCCATTGTGATCTTGTGCAGATATCTCTTGTGGTATTGTCCATATATTCCCTTTGATGTTTTGCTGGTATTACTTTTGATATTGCAAAATGTTCACTTATGGTATTGGGAATACATCACATGTTGAAGTGTGCAGACATTATTTGACAGTCAAATATAGGAGGAGAATCATAATTATATTATATGATTTATCATGACATAGATTATTAGAATCAGTTTTATGTTTTATCATACAAATGATAGGAATTGAATAAATATTATATCTGTAATATCATTTGGTATCAAAAGTATAATTTGTTGCAATATGTAGAATTTGCTTAATCCCGATTTATATTTTATCTACAGGAGTATTATACCATATTTTATGCTAGATATTGTATTTTGTGTGCAATGGATGAAAGAGATTTAGGGATTAAAGCTGTACCGAGTGCCCATGAAGACCTTTGGTTTTCGCATGTTATAAATAAGTAATATTTAGAATTTTATTCCAAAAAATTTGTTGTAGAGGATAATAATTGTATCCAAAATATATCTTGGTATGGCTGAGAGCTAATTACATTTTTTTTTATTGTGAGCTTCTTACTGTATTAACGTATTTTTTATAATTAGAATTGTATATATATTTTTTGTTCCTGGTTATGTTATTTCTTCTTAATTTTTATAGATGTCAATATACTTTTTTAGTTCAATCATTTATGAATTTTCTTCTTTAATTAACTGCACATGTATGTCGTCTTTTGGGTTTTTTTAAGTTGCACCTTCGTTTTCTTTCTAATCCTTCTAAATTAATATCGCCATTTCAACATTTATCATTCATTACCTTGTACTACATATAATATAACACATCATTCAATAAGTCTCCGGTCTAACTAAGAAAAACTTCTTTTTAAATAAAATTCAACTTTATTCATCAACATGCTCTCCTTCAAGAGTGATACATCCATTTCAACGCTCCTTTAACTTTTCAAGGCTTTTTTTATAGAGTGATTTGTCTTTGCTCTCAAAATAAGCCTCAGTTTCGGCAATCACTTATTCATTTGAACCAAATTTCTTTCCCTGGAGCATCTTTTTTGATATCTGCAACAAGCCAGCAGTCACTGAGGGCTAGATCTGGAGAGTACGGTGGGTGAGGAAGCAATTTGAAGCGTAATTTATTTAATTTAAACATCGTTTTATCGACTTGTGACACGGTCGTTCTCTTGGTGGAACAGCACTTTTTTCTTTTGCATGTGAGATTGTTTTGTTTTGATCGACACTCGACCTATCCAATTGATAGTTTTACCTTTCTCAAGATGGTCGATGGACAAAATACCATGCGCATCCCAAAATACGGATTCCATAACCTTGCCAGCTGACTTTTGAGTTTTCGGTCGCTTTGGACGACCTCACCGGCTGCTGTCCACTCATCTGACAATCTTTTTGATTTAGATGTATAGTAATGGATTCATATTCATCTATTGTCACATACCGACACAAAAAATCCTTTTTATCTCGCTTGAACAACTCCAAATAGTGCTCTAAATCATCTACGCGTTGTTGCTTTTGGTCTGTGTGAGCAAATGCACCACCCACTTCGAAAGAAACTTAGGCATCTCAAATTTTGATGTAAAATTGTAAACACATTACCTTCTGATATCTTTAAGGTGTCAGCTATCTCACGCAACTTCACTTTACGTTTTTTTAAAACTATTTTGTGGATTTTTTTATTGTTTTCTGGAACAACTGCCGATTTTGGGGGACCAGATCGTTCAATATCATCGGTGTTTGTACGATCGCATTTAAATTCAGAATATCATTCAATAATAGTCGATTTCCCTCGTGCCCAGTCTCCATAACGCTTATCAAACCACTGTTTGGCTTCAACATACATTTTTTCATCAAAAAACAATGTTTAATAAACACACGAAATTCTTTTTTATCCATTGTTTTGAAAATTACAAAACTGGGGTCACTAAAACCACCGTAATCTCTAAACTAATTGTCAGAATGTCATGAAAATTTGTCAATGTTATTGTTTGTATTAGTTTGAAAGTTGGCACTATCCAGAAATCATATGGGTCTGCCAAAGGTGTTGCCATAAATGTGTCAGACCGGAGACTTATTGAGTGAGGTGTTGAGTATTACAATATTTTTCAATAATGGGGATTTTAATTTCGTGAAATGCTTATTTAAAAAAAATATGAAATAATCATAATCTAAATAAACCAATTTAAAATTATACAAAAATACCACAAAACAAACCATCACGCCGTTTCGCCAGAAGGAAAGGCAGAGAGAATGGACCGCCACACTACTCTATCCTGATACATTTCTAGCTTCCTCCACATTCATTCATCGAGTCACGCTCGCATATCAATTCTTTTGACTTCGAGCATGACCGACATTTAAAATTTGATTAACTTAGTCATGCTGTGTTCTCTTTGACTCCGTAATCCATTCACATTGTTAACATACAGTTACATAACCATTCTTTCTTAATCCATGTGTTCCATATGTCCAAACCAACGCAGTGAATTATGGATAATTATTTTTTCCACTCTATCTTCCTTTCTGATATTAACATTTAAAATTATATTATACATTGTTTTATCACCCATACGTCTATGAGATCTTATTTCTACCGGAATTATTTTGCTCTCATACTTCTTCTGACAGTTCCATGCTTTGCTTCTATACTTAGGGATTGGAACTATGAATTAAGATTATGTTTTATTCAATTTGATTTTTTCATTTTGAGTTTAGTACATTAGTAAGGTCCCGCAATAAAAATGTTATAGAACCCCAAGTGTACTTTTTATATTTGCATAAGCAAATTATACGAGGTTTCTACAGTTTTTAGCACTGGAAGTATTCTATCATATTTAAATTTGGACATCACCTTACTCTCCTTTTAATAATATTTTTTGATAGAAACTATTTATTTCCATTGATACATATTAGAATTACACTTTAATTTAATTTTTGTTTTAACCATCAATTATTTTTATTACTGACCAGTTTGTAAATTTTCCGTATCAGGTCGATCACTAGAATTATTCAATCATTAGAATTAGAATGGTGTTCGCGGAACATAAATATGGTGTTCACAGAACAAAATAATGGTGTTCACAAAACATATGATAACAGATGGCGGTGTGATTGCCATACTGTCATTGGTCTGGTATAGAAATCACGTGACAGTAAAATGACAATATATTAGCTACCTATAATGAGAATTGATTTAATAAAATAATAAAAATAGTATTTAAAGTGGCAGTGCACAATGGTGTTCTTCTACCGACCCTTATGTATGGAAGCGAAGCATGGAACTGGCAAAAGAAGGATGAAAATAGAATAAATGCAGTAGAAATGAGATCTCTTAGACGAATGTGTGGATACTCTGTGTATGATAGAGTGTCGAATGAAAATATAAAAAGTGAATGCGGTGCAAATGATGGTGTCATGAACAAAATAATGAAAGGATCATTAAGATGGTTTGGACATATGGAAAGAATGAATGAAGAAAGAACGGCAAAAAATTATATGTTAATGATGTAAATGGAACCAGAAATAGAGGAAGATCGAGGAATACGTGGCACGATCAAATATTGAATGTCGGCTATGTGAGGAGTCAGAAAAATCGACGCGCGTGCATGACACGATGTATGAATGTTACGGAAGCGAGAAAAATATGTAAGAAAAGAAAGGTGTGGCAGTCCATTCTTTCTGCCTACCCCTTCGGAGAGACGGCGTGATGGTTAGTTAGTTAGTTTAGTATTTAAAGAATAGCAATTATCCCTACGGAGAAACAGTTAGTATCAAAACTGGTCTGCAGTAAAAGTGATCAATAGCTGCAATAGCTGAAAAAAATTAACTAAAAATCAAAGCATAGCTCATGGTATGCTTTCTCTTTCATATCTACATGTATTCAGTTGATGGGAATATTAATAACAGTATTGTATGTTCCCAGTACGAGTCGGGAGAGCGCAAGAGGCACGCAGAGCGCATGAAGGCTGCCGAGGGGGCTGCTGGCGCCGGGGCAGGGGCGGCGCAGGCAGCGGGCGGCTGGCGCGGGGGGCTGCGCCGGGAGCTGTGGTTGAGGGCCGGGGGCCACACCACCACGCTGCTGCAACCACAGAAGCCAGACACTCACACTGACGAGGAGGAACTCGCCGCCATGACCAGTGTCGAGGTGAGGATGTTTGATCACTCTACTTTAATTTGAATAATCATTTGAAATATTAACTCATTGTCTGCGGGAAGGGTATTAATACCCGTATTCTAAACTTGTGGCCAACGGGAAGGGTATAGACACCAGTGTGGGTCCCTTGAGACTAAATACATATGCATAATTTATCCCAGGCAAATAAAATGTGAAAATTAATAAAAAAATATATACGTTTTATACATATTTTTGTTGTGTTTTTAATATGGATAATCAATTCACAAAGATTTTAAATATATTATTTTCAATAATTCACTTCTAAAGAGATCAATGATTACATGATATATATTATAAAATTGACAACTTTCATGGCAGAGTGGTAAGAGCTCTGACTGCCATACCGAAGGTTCCGGGTTCGATTTCCGGCGATGGAAGTGTGATTGTCATACTGTCTTTGGTCTGGTGTAGAATTCTCGTGACAATAAAATGGTAATAGATCCTATCACATGTCACGAGTATCAATATATAAGCTTAAAAACAAATTGTATACAGTAATTGGGTTCAATCGACCTGTTGTATAAGAGAAAAATATATACTTTTACTTCAATGTAAATTTAATAACTGTTTTTTTTTCCACCCAGCTCAACAAAAGATTCATCACGAGCTATCTGCACGTGCACGGAAAGCTAATTACGAAAATTGGGTGAGTTTGTTATTTTTTTCTATTGTTTGTTTCATTTCTAATTAATATTCGTGTGGCTTACGCTACCAACATTCAGTATCAATTTGGAGATATGCGACAATCTGGGGATGCTTTTGGTCAGATTGTCCAATATTAAGGTAGATTATCAGAGTTAGTAGAATTATATTTTCAAATCAAATCAGTTTATTTACTCAAAAGACATTACAAACAGCATTCATTTTTAAAGCATCTATTGAGTACAGGTAAAATATTATAACATATTCATACAGCATAATACCAGAAACGCATTAGTGATGGTTCAACATTAGGAAGACAAGATACATTCTAAAGTCGAGAGTATTTTCTGTGATACTTTTTGACCAATATTTCAGACTCCATCTTCAGGGTAGTTGATCATGGATAAATAAAATATCCTACAAAATAAAGTAATGATTGTGATAGCAGAATGTGGATCCTTGTAAGAGCTCTGCTCGCAGATGATATCTCGAGCAAATGGAGGACTCCCATTGTCTAACTGCCAGTCCATAAATTGTAAGATGTCTTTAGAATAAAATCACTAGCTTAACACGTTGACTGCGGAGCACTGACCGGGACAGTGTTAGGGGGAGAACGCAAATGGTAGATCTCTGTCCAGGTCAGGCCCTATACCATTCGGTTTTAAGTAATTAGGAACTGATAACCTTTCCCTGACGGCTAAATCCCCTCCTGATCAGGTGTTACAATCATCATCAGGTGTTACAAACAACTGTTTGCGACATTCTCATAAAGATAATGTGCATGCATGCTTTGCTTCCATACATAAGGGTCGGTACAAGAACACCATTGTGCACTGCCATTTTAGCTTTTTTGGATAGGCTTTTGTTTGTGATGACAACTTTAAGTGCACCATTTACTTTGTTGCCTGCCCCAATCCTTCTTTTAATATCCCACTCCACTCGCCCATCCTTTGTAAACTTACTACCTAAATATACAAACTCATCTACTTGTTCCAGATTTTCACCGTTTATTTAAGTTATTTTTGAAAATTCAAATTTGAAATCGAATGTTGAGAGATCTCGAAAGGTATATCTGGATAGTGAAGTATGGCGGTCCATACACTCTGCCTACCCTTTCGGGGAAACGGCGTGATGGTTAGTTAGTTAAATAGTTTTTTTTTTTATAATTTATTTTTATTTTTTATTTTCATTTATTTAAACATATCAAAAGCTTCACAGAACTACATTCCAATACACCAATGATAATAATATTATTAATAAAATGTTTTCGATTCAACAGTAAATAATATTATAATGAAATAATATGATGAACTCACAATTATAACAATGACAGAGACAGCGCCTCCCTCAGGTCAACTACACTATCACTAAATACGTCCACCTCCGAGGTGACACGATTTAGCAAAGATACTGCTCTACCTACCAGCATAACCATTGGCAGGTTGGTTCTGCATCGTGGGAGATAAAACAATCTATGGCCTATATATAAGATAATTTTCAGGGACGAACAGACCTACATCACTCAGGATTTCTGAGTTGTGTATACAACCGCCTATCTGTCGAAAGAAGTGAACACCCAAGTTATATAAAGCGTAGTCGGAGCCTTCGTCTGTCGCTGTGCTGTATTTGCAAGTATTATGCTGAGATCTGAGATCTTGGCCAAATCATACAATTAGGACGAAACAATTTCGAGAAAGAAGCCAACCGAAGAATTCAGTTGGGTTGGGCGGCCTTTGGGAAATTACGTCATGTTTTCACTTCCAAAATACCACAATGCCTCAAGACTAAAGTCTTCAACCAGTGCGTTTTGCCAGTCATAACATACGGAGCCGAGACGTGGACATTGACAAAAGGTCTAGTCTCCAGATTCAAGGTTGCCCAGCGCGCCATGGAAAGAGCCATGCTTGGAATAACCTTGAGGGATAGATTTAGAAACGAATTTATTCGACAACAAACCAAGGTGACTGAGGTGGCTCTACGGATAGGCGGGCTGAAGTGGCAGTGGGCTGGCCATATCCGTTGGAGAACCGACAGCCGATGGGGAAGACGGGTTCTGGAGTGGAGACCGCGTACAGGATTCCGTAGAGTTGGACGTCCCCCTGCCCGCTGGACCGACGATCTGAAGAGGATTGCTGGACATGGATGGATGGGAGCGGCAATGGATAGGGGGCGGTGGAGGGCTTTGGGAGAGGCCTACATTCAGCAGTGGATGACAGACGGCTGATGATGATGCTGAGATCAGTGTCCCATTATTATTTTTAAATAATAAATTATTAAACATTAGCGTGAATGGTGAAAATTTGGAGCACGTAGTTGAGTTCGTGTATTTAGGTAGTATGTTTACAAGAGATGGGCGAGTGGAGAGGGATATTGAAAGAAGGGTTGGGGCAGGCAACAAAGTGAATGGTGCACTTAAAGTTGTCATCGCAAACAAAAACCTATCCAAAAAGCTAGAATGGCAGTGCACAATGGTGTTCTTCTACCGACCCTTATGTATGGAAGCGAAGCATGGAACTGGCAAAAGAAGGATGAAAGTAGAATAAATGCAGTAGAAATGAGATCTCTTAGACGAATGTGTGGATACTCTGTGTATGATATAGTGTCGAATGAAAATATAAGAAGTAAATGTGGTGCGAATGATGGTGTCATGAACAAAATAATGAAAGGATCATTAAGATGGTTTGGACATATGGAAAGAATGAATGAAGAAAGAATGGTAAAAAAAATATATGCTAACGATGTAAATGAAACTAGAAATAGAGGAAAGACCGAGGAAAACGTGGCACGATCAAATAAATCAAATATTGAATGTCGGCCACGTGAGGAGTCAGAAATCGATGCGCGTGCATGACACGATGTATGAATGTTGAGGAAGCGGAAGAAATATGTCAGGAAAGAAAAGTGTGGTAGTCCATTCTTTCTGCCTACCCCTTCGGAGAGACGGTGTGATGGTTTGTTAGTTAGTTAGTTAATAATAAATGTATATGAATATAAACGGCTCGCGCAGGTTGCGCTGGGATTATCTTTTGTCCCGCGCAAATAGATGGCGTTTTATTAGGGTTTCGCAATAAACATGTCGCATTAGTTTCCCGTTGAAGTCATTCCGTTAACCTCTGGGAATTGCCATTTGAATAATCTCCAGGAATAGTCCGCTCTTATGGCACTCTCGCTCGAGTTTATCTATAGTTTAGTGCCAATAATATTACGCAAACATATTAATGCTACATTACTCGAGTTGTGATTGCAGACCAAGTGCACGCCACCCGCACCGCTCTAACGCGTGTTTCAATTGTTTTTTCTTTGCATGTAATGAAATGTCTATTTAATATCATTGCCAACCTTGGAAGGGCGGAAGATGGATCGCTTCGGTAAGATTAGGATGTCGCTAGTAAAAATCAATTCATTTTTTGTATTGCCCGAATGTACTAAACTATGTGACGAGCCGGAAGAGTGGAAACCATTGTAGCTATCGTCTTTAGCATGGCCCAGACAGCTTTTTATGGATCATATAGGATGACCTGCACCAAAAGGATTGCTGAGAGCTAGAGTTCGAAGGGCATTATCAAAATGGCCTGGCGTTAATTATTACAACCACATATCCATAGAGGCCAAAGGATTCGTTATGTGTTATTTATGCGGATATTATCTTTTTCGGAAAACATTTCTCGCAAATAATATATTTTGATATTCACGTTCAATATTTGGTTTGATATGTGGTTGTAATAATTAACGCCAGGCCATTTTGATAATGCCCTTCGAACTCTAGCTCTCAGCAATCCTTTTGGTGCAGGTCATCCTATATGATCCATAAAAAGCTGTCTGGGCCATGCTAAGGCGATAGCTACAATGGTTTCGACTCTTCCGGCTCGTCACATAGTTATGTGCATTCGGGCAATACAAAAAATGAATCGACTTTTATTAGCGACATCCTAATCTTACCGAAGCGATCCATCTTCCGCCCTTCCAATACCTCCAGCGTATCGCGTGATCGCCAGTGAAATATGTTTGTGTATATATTTTTTGTTCGTTTCTGTGTAGGTAGCTACTAACATTTATGATAATTTCTTCATTGGAATTCAATGATAATTTTGACCGTCGCATTGCGCGAATGTGCTCGCTTCACAATCGCCTCTGAACATCGCCGTCCGCAATCGGGGCTGGAGATCGGCCCCCGGGCTTTAGGCGGGGCGAGGTATTGTTTGTTCGGGCGGGGACCAATACACATTACACATGTCACGAATTCTGCAACAATGTTTTCACCGCATAAAAGCTAAAATTCGTTGTAAAACTAACTAAATACCCATCACGCCGTTACTCTGCAGGGGTAGGCAGAGAGAATGGACAGTCACAGTGCTCTATCCTGACATTTTTCTCGTGTTTCCTCTATATACATGCATCGTAACATGCACGATCGTCGATTTTTCGATTATTTGTAGATTCTCCACATGAAAGTGTTTCGTGCGATTTTATGTGTCTTTCTCTGAGAATTTTGTTCACAACATTTTATTCGTCCACCCGTTAGAGACACTAACAAATGTTTGTTTTCAAGTTGGCATAATCTCGCCTCTCAATATTTATTTACTTGAAATAGTACACATGTACACAACACATGTTCTAATAAAAAACAATTAAACATTCAATTATAATAATCCACATACCCATCATATTAGGTTATATTTTGTTTACATATTTATTTAATTCTCTATTCTAAAAAAAAATTTGCTCTGCACACTTTTGACATTCTCTGGTATATCTTCATAAATTTTGAATGCTTTATACATAAGGGAATTATGAGATTTGTTTTTTTTTCTGAATGGGAGCCTTAGTTTATTTTTATAAAAATAAAAGTTATTTTGCAATGTTTTTGCCATTTAAAACATATTATTAAAAGAGAAACAATAAATATTTATTTTTTTCTATTAAATATTATTAAACAATATTTTTCATAAATTAAAACAGCGTTTTTTTTCCACTTTTGTGTTTATTTTTCTCGACATGTGTCGAAGATTTTAAACCATCATAATTGGGAAAACGATATGAACCCAACATTTTATATATTTCGAACAGTTTATATCGTTCTCCTGATGATGAAGGTGTAATGTGTGATGAAGGAAAAATAAAATTAAAAGTGGAGTAAAACGGTGTTTTAATGCATAAAAAATTCTACATTATCCATAAAAAATAATCTAGGGAATATTTTGACGGGTCTATCCGAAATCGGTCGTAGAACCTGGCGACTAAAACAGTGTGTTGTGGCCCACATTGTTGCCGGACACCCTCCCGAGGCAGCGGCCGCAATAAAGATGTGATTGGGGAGGCGCGGCCAATTAAAATAGTTCTCAGTTCCCGGATGGTGTACTTGGGAAATGATCATTTTAGTGTTTCTCCAGGCCGGAGAGGGAGACTCCCTTAGTAATCTCCTCGATATCGTTTCCACGTAATTCTGTTTTACTATACATTTTATTTAACTTGTCCAAAGTCCATTTTTCTCTATAATATGGGGTACGTTTTAGGAAAAATATATTAATCTATATAAGAAACAATAAAAATATGATCTAATTAACTAATCCTCTGAGATGATTAATTCTTGAAAATGGTACCCTATGAAATACCCGATTTATTATTATATTACTAGGTACTCGAATACTCGTATTATCACGCCATCTCTGTAACCTTTCATTCTGCCAAGTGGTAGGCAGAATTAAAGGTTTCTTCCTGATATACTTCTCGCGTTTCATCTACATTCATACATCGTGTAATGCACGCACGTCGATTTCTTTGATTCCTCTCGTGGCCGACCTTTAATATTTAATCGATTTGATCGTGTTCCATTATCCTCGATCTTCCTCAATTTCCTGTTCCGTCCACATTGTTTATATCCGAGGAGACCGCGTTCACTAGACTAATTGCTCTTCCCACCGGTGTCACTAGAGGTATATTGGTTCTGGCGGCGGGTAGGTAAAACAATTTGTACTGTCGCTGCCGCTGTCGAAGATATCTATCAGGGACAAAAATATCAACATCCTCCAGCACGGCCGAGTTCTTGAAATATCCCCTAAAGAAATGGGTTATGAGATGCCCATCTCTTCGAAGCTGCAGCTCTCATTTAGGGTATTCACGAATTCTCTATAACTGCATATAAAGAGGTCTATCTCAGTTACCATCAGGTTTGGAAGACGAATCGTCTTCAATATGTCCATTTTCTAATTCATGCAAATAAGTTTTTAATAAAAATGCATAACTTTTTAAACGAGAACTGTGGCGATGCGTTATCTCGCCGCGAATCGCGAAACAAATGACGCGGAGAGTACCCCATTGCGTAATAATAGTATGCAGGCTTCTCGATAACTCCCGGACCGCAGTACTCGCCTTATTATACGAGGAAACAACTGTATTTTTATGAGCCCGCCGCTGAAATTACTTTAAATTTAATTTGAAAATTTATTTTAAACGTATACCGCGGAAGGCGGAACCCCTTTTCTGCATTTTAACGAACACCCTTGTACCTCCGACTTTAACCGGCTATTCCGATACAATGTATTTTGTATAATATATATTTTTGCTGTGTGAACAAAAATGATATTCTGGAAGCCTGTCCCTGCGCAACGTGTGACGTGACTCTGTTCATTTGGAACACGCGAATCTTTTAAAATAATATATGTAATAACACCCGCTAGGAGTTGTTTCTCGTTATCCGCGTCCCTTTGCTTGGAGAGCTTCCGTTGGCACCGCAATTATTCGCTTAGGATATTATTTTTTATGTAACAAAAAGTTTTTCCAGTTGCTTAATATATACTTTAAATGTTTGTTATTTACAACTTGTGAGCGGGTGGAAGTAACTACGTAAAATTGCAGCTATAATATGTAATATTAAGTAATGCAGTGCGAATGAAAGTGTTATGAATAAAATTATGAAAGGATCATTGAGATGAATTTGGCACATGGAAATAATGAATGAAGAAATAATGGTACATTAAATATATGTTAACGATGTGAACGGAACAAGAAATGGAGTTAGACCGACGAAACCGTGGCACGATCAAATACATTAATCTAGTTCGTCTTGATATTATTATTATTTTGTGGAATCGCTCTTTACATCATAACAGCATGAGCCAAATCGATGTAAAGGGTATTATAGCTATCGTAGTGATTCTCGTGACATGTGATAGGTAGCTAATCTATCACCATTTTATTTTCACGTGAATTCTATACCAGACCAAAGACAGTGTGACAATCACACTGCCCTCGCCGGGAATCGAACCCGGAACCTTCGGGGTGGCAGTAAGCGCACTTACTACTCGGCCACGAAGGTCGTCAACTCGTTCAACAAATATACTCGGGTCAAGTCTTTCGCCTTGCTATACTCGGAACTATGTACTCGGCTTTACGAAACAGTTTTACACACATACAGCAGCTTTGGAAATCAAGACTTTACGACAATGCTATCTTGTTTTTATTTAGATTTGTAAATGAGAATTACAAGCAGCTGTACCACACCACCACCCGGAGTTCACTATTTAATTATATTTGGGATTACGTATTCGATTTGGACTCTCGCTCCAGCCCCGATTAATGACCTCCCTTAGCGGACCTACAATTAGGCACTGCTGTACCATTTAGACCCCCGGATCGCTCGCTTGCGCAATCTCGATAATGGCGCGCGAGGCGTCCTATAATTACGCGTGCATTCTGCTTTTTAAGGGTTTAATTGCGAGCACTCGTGGTATTCTGGCATCGGCGATCCTACGTTACCATTCTTCAAATACCTCAACTTTCACTCGCTTTAAGCTAACTAACTAACTACCACTACGTTTCCCCGGAGGGGTGGGGAGAAATGATGAACCGCCACACTGTTCTATTCTGACATAACTCTCGCGCCTCTTTTACATTCACACCCCGTGACACACACGCTCGTCGATTATTCCCACTTCGAACATGGCCGCCTTTCAAAATTTGATTAATTTGGCCATGGCATTGGCTTCCTTGGTGTTCTTCTTTGTCCATTGTATATATATTTTTAACTACTATTTCCTCATCCATTCGTTCAGTATGTCCAAACCATATTTTTTTCCATTCGTTCAGTATGTCCAAACCATATTTTTTTCCATTCGTTCAGTATGTCCAAACCATTATTTAGGGCTAATTCAACCGTCTTACATTTCTTTCTTACTTCTTCATTAGGTATTCTACCATAAATTGTATTTCGCACACACTTAGTGATCTAATTTCTACGGCATTTATCCTATTTTCACCCTTCTTCCGCCGAGTTCTTACTTTATTTCCATACACACGGGTAAGCATTAGAACCCCATTGTGCACTGCCAGCTTTGCTTCAGTCGACATATTTATATTTGCAGTGATGATTTTGAGTGCACGATTTATTTTGTTTTCAGCACCAACCCTTCTTTCCGATGTCTTTCTCCTCGCTTTAAGCAATCTCTGGCATTGTTTAAAACTCGTTGAATTAATGCTCATTTCCGATGTACATACTAATCTTGAAGAGCCTTTGCTTTATCGGTAATGTCGCTTTACTTTCCACTGTCTGAATTGGTTCCTAGTCATGCTTTCGCTCAGCTTATCCAGATTGAGTAACGCATTATCCACGTAACGCCTATTTATTTTTCTCCCAAATGATCTGGCTCCTAACGGCTTCGACACACACATGTACGCTGCAGAGGCTCTGATTTTCTCCTTAATTCCCGTTCTCATTAAAATACCAGATATTTAACTCTAAACTGAGGCCGTTCAGTAATTCAGCTGCGCCATTTAGCATCGTGCCTCTCGCCCACCTCAGGCCGGGCGAGCTCGGCCCGGCCCGGCCACACGGGCAAACAGATGTATACCGAATGTCCATCTAGTGAAGCTTACCGGAATGGACGTGTTCCCGCCCGACGATCGGTGGGAGTATTGCGCTTATACCATATTCCGCTTTATGGCCGGCGTTAAAGCTACGCACACGGCGGGATTTATACGGGCAGTTATATTTGACTGATATTGCCATTCTGGTTGTTTCAATAGAGCGCGATAATGCCGTGTCCTATACTGAACTGGTATCATTTGATTTATTCAGCGCTTTTCATACTTAAACATCTTGTACGTTTAGAACTTCATTTGCGCTGCCTTATGTTTATCGAATCGCATTCATTTTCACACTCCGAACAGGCGTAGTGGGTGGTATCCAGATTTTCTTCAATTCTGATCGTTTTATTGCAGCCCTTGCTGGATTCTTGGCTACCTTGATAATATTCTAAGGAAAATCTTCGCTTTTTCAATTAATGTTTCACGTTTCTGTTAATTGTTCTTGTCAAGTATTTAATATCGAGGACAATGTATGTTTTATAATATCAAATGTGATATCAACATTTGATAATGCCTTTTCAATGCGAAGTTTGTCACTCTAATTATATGCAATTCTTTCTCGCCTTTAAGGCGATTATTTAATAAAAACGGCGCTTTTTAAATCATCCAATTTATTATTATTATGTTATTATAAAAAAAATCGCAAAAAACAGTTCGAACGTTTTCATCACTAACAATGTGTGCTTAATCTGGAGATTTTCTTTACTATTCAAGGAACAATAAATGTATTTAAAAAATTAAACCAATTCTTTCCATTCTCGGCAGCTAAATTATTCCTTAATAGTCGATTTAAGGAAGGAAAGGTTATGAATTGAAATATTCAAAGTGATAGCAGGGCATCCGACATCCATGTTTAGACTAACTAAATAACTATCACGTCGTTCCCCCCAAGGGGCAGGCAGGGATATAAGGTTCCCACCACCACCCGAGACTGTTATAGGACGCAGCGACGCCCTTTCGTCAGTCTCGCTGCACTATCTAGGCCTGTTCCTTGTCCATCCAGGACTTACGTTAATTTAATTTAGCCTTTTCTTGTCATCAATCAAAAGGGTGACAGACCACATTTAATCTATTCTTTTAACCTTATATATCTCCCGCGCGGCCTCACATCTCTTTATTATGAAATAAAATCAGAAGTAAATATTATATAAAGTTAAAAAACATCGTTTTATTTAATTATTATATAAAGCACACCTTAAATTAGTAAAAAAAAACACATTAAAATTATATAAAACACACATTAATTCACAATACACAATAGGACAAATATATAACAAACTAAATTTTAAAACAGGAAGAAGATGGGCAGGCAGGGATGGACCGCCATACTGTCCGACGACACCTTGAGATTCCTCTACATTCATACATCGTGCTCTTTGATTTTCGGACTTCGAATGTGGCCGCCTTTTCAAATTTGATTAATTTGGTTATCCCATGCTTTCGTTGACCTTCCACAGCTTTTCCTTCCATCGTATACAAAATTTCAACCATTATTTTCATATTCATTCCTTCCTCCCCAGAATGGAGACGTTCTCGGCGAGTGCCGGAGTGATGCTGCGCCAGTTCCGCGCTCTCTTGCGACACTCGCCGCTGCCCATCAACTGCGGCCGCCTGCTGCAGCTCACGGCTCTCAACATGTTCACCATAGACTCTGCTCACCTCAAAGGTAAGATTCTTATTGCCCTATCATACAAACGTACGCGTTTTCAAATAAATCATTTTATTAATTGTAATGGCAATTAGGGGAGAAAAATGTGAATTGCTGCATCTGATCATTAAGGGCAAATTAGTGGGTCGACGAGGTGTTGGCAGGAGGAGAATCTCCTGGCTCCGCAAGATAAGGGGCTGGAGTGTCTTGAGTCTCTGACAGAGACGCCTACTCTCAAGTGATTGTCAACTTCAGGGGGATCTAAAATGCCGCCAAAAGAATAAATTTTCAAATATTTGGTTTTATTTTATATCCACTACTATTCAAAATATAAATAATTGATCAGTTAATAATGGAGTCTTTTTTGATCAAAATCTTAAATTCGCTACTTTCGTTTCTTTTCTGAAATATAATTATTCAAAAGATTATGTTTTTACTGAAATCTCGTTTTGAAATCTATTACAAGTCAATCTGTCACAAGATTTTAAGATGTGATCAAAAACCTTTTCCCCCATATAGGTAAGATAACATCAGTGTTTTAATTAATTGAAATAATGATATTAAACACTGTTTAACTTATCAAAATTTAATTTCGGTTTATGACATTGTTCTGTACCGCGTGTATAGAAAGCTAATTAACTAACTAATTAACCATCACGTCGTTTCTCTTCTACTACACATCTCAACATTCATATATCGTGTCATGCACACATTTGGATTTCTCCGACTCCTCATGTGGCCGACATTTAATATTTGATTGATTTGATCGTGCCACGTTTTATTCACTCTTACTCTGTATCTTGTTCCGTTTACATATACTTTCTTTATCATTTTTTTCTTTCTATGTGTGACCCTTTCATTATTTAGTTCATTACACATTCATTTGTACTGCATATACTTTTTATATTTGCAGATAGATATTACTGTTTAAACGCTTCTTTAAATCCCATTATTATGATTTCAAGAAAACGGCCAATATGCAATACAATGGCGGATTGGATGTGCACATTTAATTGCGCTCAGAAGTGAAATATCCTGCGAACGTAATATTTAAAGATAAGTGTGAGGTGGAAGGCAGCACGCTGCATGATTTATATTATACACTTGCACATAGCTCGGTGCGTATCGGTTTCAGAGCACTCCGGCCCGCTCGTTTGCGAATGTTTGCATTTTTTTAATTGAACAAGATATTACTCTTCTCTGTGTGTGTAATTAACGTGCAGATCAGATGCTGTTCTCTCGAACCAATCTTGCAATGTAAATACTGTTCTACTTCCTTTTATTCTTCTTGTTGTTGTTCCTCTCTTATCGGAGGCTGGACAGCATCATGGCTATTTCTACCCTTGTGATACAGCGGCTCTAAACAGGGATGTTGTGCCAGGATTTTCTTCAAATATAAAGACTACTTGATAAGGTCAGCTTCTCATGCAACACTCACGGTCCAAAGATGAATATCAAGAGAACAAAATATATGATCATCAGCAAGAAGCGATTAAATCCCGTGCCAACACTGTTCTACAATGTTTTTTCAATTAATATATACTTTTTTGACCAAATTTAAAGCGTGGAACAATGTGGAGTATCATATTTAAGCATTTTTAAAATAAAAAAATTCGAATCTTGAATTCAAAATACCTGTTTTTCAATTGGAGTAAAAGTCTTAAAATTTAAAACAATCACAACGATCTATGGAAAGGCGAATGTTGTGCAAATGAGTCTGAAATAGAATAAGACATGAAGAAACTAGACACCGAACCAAAGTGGCCGACATCATGGATCGTACATATAAATTGAAGTGGCAATGTGCTGGACATGACAGATGGGCACCTAGAATACTGCAATGGAAAAGGAAAATAAGTGTTGGAATACCACCTAAAAGATGGATTGGTGATATTGCCTGAATAGCTGGGACGACCTGGATGCGTAAGGGACAAAACAGGGACGAGTGAAGAAAAATGGAAGATTCATATTCTTCTTCTTCAGCCGTCTCTCCACTGCTGGATGTAGGCCTCTTCTAATTTCTTCCATTTTTCTCTTCTTTGGGCTTCTCTTATCCACCTGCTACCCGCGACAGGGACAATATCATCGGCCCAACGTTTCTGAGGTCGGCCTATTCCTCTTTTCATGTCCCATGGTCTCCATCCTAGGACTCTGGGTGCCCATCTGTCTGTTCCCTGTCTGGCAACATGACCTGCCCATTGCCACTTTAGCCTGGCAATACGATCCACCACGTCGACAACCTTTGTCCGGCGTCTGATTTCTTCATTTCTGATTCTATCTCTCAGACTTATGCCTAACATTTGTCTCTCCATAGATCGCTGTGTACATTTTAATTTATATATGGTCCTCGCAGTTAAGGTGATAGTTTCCAGACCATATGTAAGCACAGGGAGGATACATGTTTCAAACACTTTTCTTTTTAAATTCATGGGAATATCCTTGTTTTTAAGGATATGATTGAGTTTCCCAAAGGCTGCCCAACCTAGTCCAATTCTTCTGGGTACTGGGTATATTCATATTATATATCCAGCAGCGGATGGAAGATGTTAATATGACAATATATAGCCCTTTGGCAGTAACAAATTGCATCATCCATATCTAATATTAAAGTACTTTCGCTTCAAATTTTTCTTATGAAGTTTTGCACAAAAACGATGTTGTACGAGTCGTATAAATATAACAAATATACCAAAATAAACCAGTGTGGCGGTTCACCTTCTACGAGTATAAAGAAATTACGTGATCGTTAAATTTTTTATTTTTTTCTCTGTTTTAGTATTGTTTTCTATGTTTTAGTATTGTTCTTTCTATGTTTTAATATTCCTCTCTCTATGTTTGAATAGTTCTCTCTTTGTGTTTTGCAATTTGTTTTTGTTAACCTGTACTCTGTTTTGATTTTGTTATTGAAGTCCACGCAAGTGAGTGCGTTCCCCGCGGGCGCCCGCGAGTCCGCCGCATTATTCAGCTTCGATTTTGTTAATAACATGTTATTACCCGGTTCTTGCACTTTGTACGTACGAAACGTGTCCGAAAAGGGAACGTAGAGGTCCTGCGAATTATTAATTTTGCCTCTAATCGAATATTCGATCGCGAATCTTTTTCCGCGTCGGGCGTGTATTAAAAAAAATGTTTCGTGGCTTCAAGGATAAAAGTTCGCGATATACCTTTAAACAAATTGATTACAAAAAAAACTTTTTCCATCAGTGAGGTCCACGTTGAGTACAAAATAAAATGCGGAAAATAATAACAAAAACACATTTAAATATATTAATGTTTTTAACGATGTGGGTTCTAAAACGTCGCCTTGATTGTGTATAATTATGATCAAATCAAGTCAAACCGGTTTATATATTTAAAAGATAATCCAAATATATTTATTGTTCTATTTCAGAACATGTAAAAATACCAGGAACCCGTGAAAGACGGTTTTACTTTAGGAAGACGAGATACTCTTCAAAGTCGAAAGTATTTGTCCTCTGAACGCACTTTCACCAATATGAAAGACATCGATCTCCAGGTGATCATGTTCACCTAACTGATTGATATTCTCACCGGCATCACTAAAGGCAGGTTGGTTCTTGCGGCCTCTAGTAAGAACAATCTATGCTGACGCTTTCAGAGATATCTGTCGGGAACAAAAATAACCGCACCCTCCAACACGACTGAGTTCTCAGAATACCCCGTGATTAATCTAAAGAAATGATGATGAATGAATCCAGATGAAATAAGCTCGCGATCGTCTCTTCCTACCCCCAAGGGGCCAACGGAACAGTGTGTTATCGGTTTAATTGGTTAATTATTACAGCTAGGATACGAAGAAGCTTCCCTTAAACCCAGCTAGCCGATACTCTGCAGGCACTGAGCGCAAAATAATTTCCAGCATTTATCTTCGTTCAGCTCCGGCCGGGCTGGGTAATCGCTCCGGTAATAGGAAAGAACCCATAATATGTAATATTCCCGCGCCATTAACCTAACAATGTATTATACCAGTTTGTAGTTATAAATGTCCGCTTTACCCATTTGTGAGCGGTAATGAAGTCCTCATAAGGGTTAACCCGTATGATCGATTAAACCTCGTGTTTACACGTCGGTTCATCATTACGCTTTTTATAATTTATTTCAACCACGGATCACTCTTAGCGCTAACCGATTTTGGTACTATCTTTGGTTTATTTATTGTTTCTTGAACAACTCCATATTATGGATTTAATATCGGTGAAAACGTTGACAACAGAAATGAAATGGAACACGTTTAGCTTGCTTAGTTTTCAGCATGAAACAATTTTCATACAAACCTGAGAACATTGAGAACCGCCAGAATTTATATCGATACTCAAATTACACCTTTTCAAACTATGCAATCCTAATGTAATCGACTGCATCAGGAGCAGCTTAAACCTGCACATTTTATAATTAGGTTGGCAACGGTGCATCATCATGTTGTAACGGCGCCCTTGAGATGATTGAAAAATATAAAGTTGGCTTTATTAATCAATTATTATTACTACTAATTATATTTGATGAAAACGCTATTAGGACGATATGCATCACAAGTTTTGTTCACACGTGATAGCGGGGGTTGCCTCAGGGATGCAATATCAATGTTCTTTCCAATTCTAACTCTTTATGTTTTTTTAAATATTTCTCTAATAAATTTTTAGTACATAATTGCAAACGATCTATAATTGAATATCTGATTGAATATCTGTAATGTTTGTGATTTTTATTGTAATAAATTAAATTTATTTTGTTTACAAAATATATTAAAGCATCCTGATGGTAAAGAATTTTACATATTTTAAAATAATCAAATGATTTTACTGAAATCTCTTGATGGAAGTTCATTTTAAATAATAATTAAATATAATAAATGATGTTTTTTAACTACTTCCACTTTTGTCTTTATTTAGACAGCGACCGGTTTCGCCAGGCTCGCTGGCATCGAATTACTGGTCCAGTCCGGTCGCTGTCTAAATAAAGACAAAAGTGGAAGTAGTTAAAAAACATCGTTTTATTTAATTATTATTTTTCGTATTTATGGCAGTGCACAATGGTGTTCTTCTACCGACCCTTATGTATGGAAGCGAAGCATGGAACTGGCAAAGGAAGGATGAAAGTAGAATAAATGCAGTAGAAATGAGATCTCTTAGACGAATGTGTGGATATTCTATGTATGATTTATTTCAATTTATTTCAATTTATTCAATTTATTCAAAAAAATTATAAACATTACAGAAACACATCCAAATCGTTTATAACCACAAAAATAAAATTAACAATTTAAAAAAACAAATTTACAAATAATATAACAAGAAAACAAATAAGAGTAAGTCAGAAAAAAGAAAAACAGAAGACAATTTAAAAAAAAAAAAAATATTCGAGAACAGTTTGGTAAAGATTAACATTTTTGTACAATAAGTAGAGAAGCAAATAGTAATTTAATACATAAGAGATAGATGCTTTCTGAGGGTAGCCTCACTATCGTGAAAAATATCCACATCCGAAGAGATGCGGTTTAATAGGATTATTGCCCTGCCCACGGGCATTACCTTATGATAGAGTGTCGAATGAAAATATAAGAAGTGAATGCGGTGCGAATGATGGTGTCATGAACAAAATAATGAAAGGATCATTAAGATGGTTTGGACATATGGAAAGAATGAATGAAGAAAGAATGGTAAAAAAATTATATGTTAATGGAACCAGAAATTGAGGAAGACCGAGGAAAACGTGGCACGATCAAATAAATCAAATATTGAATGTCGGCCATGTGAGGAGTCAGAGAAATCGACGCGCGTGCATGACACGATGTATGAATGTTGAGGAAACGAGAGAAATATGTCAGGAAAGAAAAGTGTGGCAGTCCATTCTTTCTGCCTACCCCTTCGGGAGACGGCGTGAAGGTTAGTTTGTTAGTTAGTTTAACTTATTTTTCCATTATAACAATCTGAGTTTGATTCTCTTAATTATGACACTTCGAATTAATCTTTTTTTTAAGTTTTTTTTTTTTAAATTTGATCCATCGATAATTGTTATCATATTAATTCCAAAAAATGTTATATTATTTATTTGAAAGTTCTTTATATCGCATTTCAACTCATACATCCTGTTTGTAATGCGCGTTGTTTACGGTTCAAAGATTTCGACGCTCGGGCGGACTGCAAACCCGAAAATGCATTTCTTTGTTTTTATCTTGTGAGCCATTAATTAGAATGTTTTATTCAGTCGGCGGTATGTTTTAGACTCTTGTTGAGTGCAGTTTGAATCTCCCTGTAACCACTGACCAGATGACTCTCGGCCGTGTACCCGTTGGCTGTAATTTACCGCTTCCGTGTTTTTGACATTAATTTGTGCCATTTTCACTTTACTCACTATCGCCGCGTTTAATGCGCGGATAACCGCTCGTCCCCTGTTCTAAACAATGTATTTTAATCATTCCTAACATTGTGGTTACACGCATGTTCCCATGTTCCCAGATGTGAGGAATGCACATAAATTTGTGATTTTGTATTATATGCTTTAACAGTTCTTTATTTAATTTCGTTTCTATTAACTAGCCAATTACGCATTCTTCCCGAATGGACCGCCACACTATTATTTCCCGACATACTTCTCTCGTTTCCTCCACATTCATACATCGTATCATGCACGCACGTCGAGTAGTCCGACTCCGCACGTGGCCGACATTTAATATTTGACATTTTGAATGTATACAAAAACTTGTGGACAAATACTGGATTTTACCCATTGCGGTTAAATAATTTTTTAAGGATTAATTGTATCTCAATAGATACGAAGATGTAAATTTTTTTTTTGGGAACAGAATAAGGTGGTCGAGGCGCTTACAGGACTTACGACCTGTCGTTGGTTGGGTTAAGCGATCGCTTTATGTTAACAACATTCGCTTAACCCAACCAATGACAGGTCATAAGTCCTGTAAGCGCCCCGACCACCATATTCTGTTCCCAAAAAACAATTTACATCTTCGTCTCTATTGAGATACAATTTAATATTTGATTTCTTTGATCGTGTCACGTTTTCCTCGATTTTCCTACATGTCTTGTTCCGTATAAATCGTTAGTAAATATTTTCTTTACCATTATTTCTTCATTCATTCTTTCCACGTGTCCAAACCATCTTAATGCCCCTTTTATTATTTTGTTTATAACACTTTCATTCGAACCGCATTCACCTCTTATATTTGCATTTGAGGTTCTATCATATACATTGTTTCTACTTGTTATTACATATTCATAATTTTTGGTGCCATACTGTTGACATATTATATGATATGTTCCATTTCTATGCAGGTTTTTTCGTAATTAAAAAAATACGTTGTTAGCAATACTAATGATGGTGAGAATATGAGGTTGACACGTTTCGCCTTTCTAGGGCACTATCAAATGTTATCTATTCGAATTTGTAGTTTTACACCAGTGTTTAGGGAGCAGTTAATATTAAATCTTTTTAAATATTGTTCACTTTTAAGTTATTATATTTATGTTATGGTTTTAGCATTTGGATCTAATTGAGTATCGGCATGTTCCGCTTTAGATAGGAACACGAAGCACAGTATTAATCCTCGGTTATCCCAATCAATTCCGAGTTAGGAATCACCGATCAGCACCCCGTTGAGTGAAGCGAACATTGCATTTCATTTCGAGTTTCCCAGCGATCGCGAGCCTTAATCAACTCACCACCGACTGCGGCACAGTAGAGTCATCTCACTGGAAATCCGTAGCACTTATTATATATACGACCGCAATATTTCGCGTTTTGTTTGGACGACCGGAAGATTTTTCATGATTTGATTATGCCGTGCCGCCGGTGCGGTGTAGGCTGGATTGGATTCTGCCCTCGCGGTCCGGGCGGCTATTTATAGAGTCGCCTCGCCCCGGGCAGGGTAAAAGCTCTTTCCAGTCTTACGCCATTGCGAGTCTTTTTCTATTTTTAATACCTTCCGTCTCTGTTTCAAATTCCACAACATCCATGATGTAATTCAAGCTCCCCCGATCTCCGCTTAATGCTACCGACGTTTGGATTTTATGATTTTATTGCTACTCTTTGATGGGTGTAAACACTATAATTCGTTTTCGTTTTATAATTTATGCTATCGAAGGATTACAAACAAAAATTTTATTCATTTTATTTAATGAGATGAATCATTCTTCTGCTCTCCTTTTAAGTTTTTATTTTACTCAAAATCGAAGACACCTACATTTGTTTTTAAATCACTATGATATTAATAGTGTTGTTGGTTTTCGATAATCTTAAGACGTTAACACTTAATCATTGGTATTAAAACACTGTCAAAAGTGGAAATAACGGTGTTTTAAATCATAAAATAACTTTCTTCTATATTCGCCATACTTTGTGTAGTTTTAATTTTTTAATGTAAGTGTTGAATATAAAAAATATTGTATATAAAAATAACTTATTGGATAACTAATTCGAATGGAACGTCTGTTTTCTAGAAGTTTTATAATATTAGGTCATTACATATGAAATTGGCGTTTTGTATGGGAGGAACATAAAGTTGATTTTTTTTAAATATAATATATTTATTTAATCAAAGTATGTACCATTGCTATCTATGCACTTTTGCCATCTCATATGTAGTTCATCGATCCCTTTACTAAAAAAACCATTCGGACGGGAATCAATAAAATCTTTGAAGTCGGTTTGGACTGCCCCATCGGAGTTGAATTTTTTCCCTTGCAAGAAGTTATCCAAATTTCGAAAAAAAAAATAGTAATCTGTTGGGGCAAGGTCCGGAGAGTATGGTGGATGTCTTAGACATGTGTGTGGTCTAGCGTTATCATGAAGCAGCAGTGGCCTAGAGCGATTAACCAGCCTCGGTTGTTTAGCAGCTAGCTTTTCCATCATGGTTTGCAGTTGCTGATAATAGGCATCTGCCGTAATTGTCTGGCCAGATTTAAGAAAGCTGTAGTGAACGACACCAGCACTAGTCCACCAAACGCTCACAAGTAACTTTTTTGGAGTCAAATTTCGTTTGGGGCATGGTTAGGCAGGGTTCAGCCATTGCGATGAGCGCTTCCGATTATCATACAGGATCCACTTTTCATCACAGGTAATGATTCGATTCAAAATCCCTTCATTATTGTGCCGGTTGAGTAATGCAACGCAGCAGTCAACGCGCGTTTGTTGATTTGCTTCACTCAATTCGTGAGGTACCCACCTTCAAGCTTTTTCACCTTCCCAATTTGCTTCAAGTGGATTAAAACAGTTTTATCACTAACACCGCAGCCTGCAGCTAACTCGGACGTGGTTTGCGATGGATCCACTTCCACAATAGCCTTCAATTCTTCATTATCAACTTTGGTCTCCGGCCGTCCACGGGGCTTGTTCTGCAGGTCGAAATTTCCAGAACGAAAACGTTGGAACCAAAAACGCACTGGTTTTCTTTTGCGGCACCGTCGCCATACACATCATTAATCCTTCGAGCCGTTTCTGCAGCACTGGTGCCATGGTGGAACTCGTACTCGTAAATAACGCGATATTTCAAGTTTTCCATTTTGTAAACTGAGTGACGCAAAGAAAAAAAACAATTGAGGAAAAACAAATGAATTATAATTTTCGAAACACAAATACTTGAGTAAATAGCTGTATAAATTTGAATTTGGAATTCCTACCAAAGAGAAGATATTTGAGATCAAAGTTGCCAGTACGGCAAAACGCCAATTTCATATGTAAGGACCTAATATTTTATGTGTTATTGTGTAATTTATGTCTAAGGCGTTTAAATGTAGCAATGCCTTAGACAGGCGAAACATGTCAATCGCATAAAATATATTGAAACTTCTAGAAAACAGACGTTTTCATTTGTATTAATTATTTAATATAGAGTTTTACATAATTGTTCAAGAGACAATAAATGGGAACTTATTGGGTTAAAATTATGTACATTATGCAGGAGCATTATAAATATTTATATAAGATATGATGACACCCTTGCAAAGCAAACATGTAAGTGCCTTAAAATGTAACATTAGTTATAGTAAATGACCGATTTCCTAAATATAAAATTCTTATTTCGGAGTTTTACGTTGTTGAAGATATAACTGCAATAAATACATTGCACGTTATCTCAAAGTGTATTTTGTATTCATATTGTTTGTCATAAATTTCTGCACCATGTAACAAAGCGGAACAGAATTAATTTTATATCGCGAGTAATTTTTTTACGTCTTTTTATTTTTCCGTTGCTTGTCTCGAAATCTTAGCTGCCTTAAAATTATCGGTTTTACGTTTCTCGTACTCGCTTTCAGAGGATACCATTAACTCCTCCACGTCGGCGCTATTTTCCATACAGTCTCGTCCCAGAATATGAATACGCGTATTTTTCAATATCTATAAACAATTGGAGAAATGGTCCGCGAGTGTCTCGATAGCGTGATGCCGTCACGGGCGGCGGGTGCGCGCGGCTGCACAGCGCAGCGCCCGGGACTGTAGGCGTCTCCCAAGGATCGCCGCATATTTCTTATTATCGTTTCGGTTTATCAATATTGTGTATAATAACTGCCTTTCCTAGTGTATCTTGTCACGAGATGCAGAAACGAGCCTGCCTACATGCCTGATCTTATTTCTGAATTGGTTCTCAAGTTCAGTGGTGCATTCGAACAGAATTTGATTGGTGCTCCCGGGGCATGCGACAGTGTTCATACAGCACATATTGACTTTACGTTACGCTCACTCTACGACTTTGTAAAGCCGCTGCTATATTTTTGCTTGCATAATTATTCTGTAATCGTATACCGTAAATAAGACATTTAGTTACGATAAGTAAGTCTCTTTTAGATATATTATAATATAATTCATGTTTTTTACACCTCCGAGATTATTATTATCTGGTGTTCTGTAATCATAAATTCAACGTTATTGCAAAAATTACACATGTTTTTACAAATCTAGTAAACTTATTACAAGTGTTAGTTGTTAGTGTGAACTCATCGATGCGTGCGTACTCTTTTTAACGAAATAAGTAAAAACGCATGGGTGTGTTATTTTTTTTATCATTAAATTAATGCAAAAAAATTGTCAGTGTAATACTAAATATGTTCATAAACAAGTCAACCAATCTAAAACAAATAAAAAAATAAACAATTTCTAGGTTTTATTATTATATATAACCATCCAACTAACCATCACGCCGTTTCTCCGAAGAAGTAGGCAGAAAGAATGGACTGCAACACTTTTCTTTCCTGACATATTTCTCTCGCTTCCTCAACATTCATACATCGTGTCATGCACGCGCGTCGATTTCTCTGACTTCTCACGTGGCCGATATTCAATATTTGATTTATTTGATCGTGACACGTTTTCCTCGGTCTTCCTCTATTTCTAGTTCCATTTACATCGTTAACATATACTTTTTTAAACATTCTTTATTCATTCTTTCCATGTGTCAAAAACCATCTTAATGATCCATTCGTTATTTTGTTCATAACACCATCATTCGTACCGCATTCACTTCTTATATTTTCATTCGACACTATCATACACAGATTTTCCACACACTCGTCTAAGAGATCTCATTTCTACCGCATTTATTTTACTTTCATCCTTATTTTGCCAGTTCCATGCTTCGCTTCCATACATAATGGTCGGTATGAACACCATTGTGACTGCCATTTTAGCTTTTTTGGATATGTTTTCGATGTTATATGTTAATCAAATTTATAAAGCAATGATATATACCTGTAGGTATTTATTATTTTATGTTGGGGTTGTTCAATTACATCATTTTATATTATATAAAACATAACATTCCCTCGATGATGAAGGTGTAAAACCTTCTAAACATTTCGGAGAAAAAAACTCAAAAGTGGAAAAGAACGCTGTTTTAATTCATAAAAAATCGTTATTATGAAATTTCAGTGTGTTCAAAATTGCAGTACTCATTTTAAAAATGCTCCACATGGGAACGTGGATTCGTTTGTGGGTACTATTCGGGTCGATTATAATATTGACATATTTTATTTAGTATATGATTAAAAAAAATAATATTAGTCTGAGCTAAAGTGCATCTTATAGAAATATGCAGCTCGCGACAATGTTATCTGCACATTCGTTTTAGCGGCCAGAGTTATCCGTTTAGTCTAGGAGTCAGTTATGAATCTTGTGAATATCGCACAGCATTATTGAATGGACAATCTAGCTAACGCGACACCTTCCACCCACGGGCATCGTCTCCCTGTTGAATCACCTTCTTTATTGCCAACAATTAATTTGTATGACATTCAATGGGTTTACATCAAGTTCTCTCACTGCGTCCGTGATTTACGGTGAGAACATTAGGGGCTTGGTGACCCGGCGTGGCACCCGCTTTTATGGCCGTAATGAAAAAATCATAATATTTATAGTTTCCCGAAGAATGGTGTAAAACTGTATTAAATAATTAATAAGAATGAAAATGTAAATTTTCTAGAAGTTTTATTGTATAAAGCATATGATAATGCCTTGGTAAGGCGAATCATGCCATTCCCATAAAATATTTTATACATTTTTATTCAAATTAATTAAATATTCATAACCTTTTATTAATTCATTTAATCGTTAAGTTTCTTATAGGCAACATGGAATTCACGAATATAATACATATTTTTTGTGTGAGCGATACAATAATGAGCATTTTAAAACCGAACTCATTTCTATGATGGAGTGTAAGATTTTTCTTAAAGATCGCATCACAAAATGCAATATACAGTAGAACATCGTTTATCCGGACGTCAGATAACCGGAACGTAAATTATCCGGACAAGCCGAGATGATGAAGATCTGAAATCTTGATCAAAAAAAAAATCTCTGATTATTTTTCCAGTACTGTAGAGTAGAGTAATGTAAGCCTTTTTATATACTCGTACATGCACTACATACATACTTGTTTTTGCAGTAAAATTTGTAATTTCATAAATGAGCCGAGGAAAAAAAACCGATTTGCACCTTATTTTTATTAAAAGAATTGGCGCCTGCTTGATTATCCGGAAAAATCGGTATCCGGAACACCTCCGGTCCTAACTAGTCCGGATAAACAACTGTTGTTTAAACATCATCAACGATTGACGACCTTCTTGGCCGAGTGGTAAGTGCATTGACTGCCACCCCGAAGGTTCCAGGTTCGATTCCCGGCGATGGCAGTGTGATTGTCACACTGTCTTTGGTCTGGTGTTAGAATTCACGTGACAATAAAATGGCGATATATTAGCTACCTATGTCACATGTCACGAGAATCACTATGATAGCTATAATACCCTTTACATCGGTTTGGCTCATGCTGTCATGATGTAAAGAGCGATTCAACAATATAATAATAATAATAATCAAACAAAAATTGGTATATGTACGATTTACATGATAATTTTCTAAAATGTTTAAATAATTATAAAGTTATTATAACACTAACAAAGTTTAACATGAAACACAGATAAAGTAAACAAAGCAAGAGAGAACAAAACAGTGGTTTACAAAACAATGAACGAAATATACGCAAACTGTGTATTTAGATATTTCGTTATATTGAAAGTAATGTATCTAATAATTCCGTAAATTATCCATAATACAATACGTATTTAATTTTCGAGTAATTCAATTTTTCTCCATCGATTTTGAGTGTAACACTTCCAGTTTACAGTCATATTCGGTTTTTGAAAGTTCGAAGACCCTTAAATTCTGAAATATAAAGTTCGATCGACGAGCATGCTAGACCCGCTGTATGTGCAGGAGGACTGAGGAGTATGTCAAGATAGAAGAGTGATGCTCTCCATCCTCTGTCCAATCCATCTAGGAAATGGCGTAAATGCTAATTAGTACGGACACAAGTATGAGTTAAATGTTGTTAAATGAGTTAAACGCTCCGCGTGTGAAGTGGGCGGCATTTATCTCAAAAACAGCCGCCTTCCTAAGTAGTCAGTGAATATCGTCTATTTCAGCCGTCGCCCACTTTCACTATCGGTGTTTCGTTTTGCCCACTCCTTACACGCCGACCGCCCCCGCTATCACACCGATTGACCTCGTATTCAATTCACTTTTCTATTATTCCATAACCTATTCATTCTATTTTATGAGATTATACAAGCTATCAAACTGTTAAACACGTTTACTAAGAATATCAATATTTTTACATACAATTAAACAAACAAATCATCACGCCGTTTCCTCGCAGGGATAGGCAAGAGAGAATGGACCGCCACACTACTCTATCCTGACATACCTCTCTAGCTTCTTTCACATTTATACAGCGAGTCATACACGCACGTCGATTCTTCCGGCTACTGACATGACCAACCTTTAAAATTTGATTAATTTGGTCATGCCATGTCTTCCTCGGTCTACCTCGACTCCGTACTCCATTTACATCCCATACTCTTTCACTCGTGGTCTTTTTACTCGTTCTATTCAAATTCGACCGTAGAGTTTACCAACGGCGCTTAATAGACTTATTGCCCGGTGATTTCCACAGTCCATACGAGACCCCTTTCTCTTATATAGAGGCATGATAACAGCCCTCCTCCAGTCGAGCGGCGTATATCTCTCCTCTATTAAAGAGTCTATATTACCATGCTGAAACCACCGGCCCACCGTTTTTGATGCACTTCAAGGCTACACAGTCAATATTTTTCATTTTCATATATCAATGTTTGAGTTTTATCTCAACGCCTGACCATTGCTCATATTATATGTTTCTAAACAAGGTTTTGAAGGTGAAAAAAGTATATGTAATCTGTATTATAAAAGCATTGCGAGAGTACAAGTTTAACTCTATAGCGGAAAATGTTAAAAAATAAAAGATAATTACAAACATACCATTTGGACCTTTTTATTCTTGGTTCGTATTTGGAAACATTTGGTACAGTTATAACAATAGTCATATCAACAACAATGATGATGGTATATCATTTGATTGGGAAATAAACGGTTTACAAGGGTTGCTGTTCATATTTCTGGACTAATAATGAAAAAAAAAAACAAATAAGTATGCTTGGTTTTATCGTTTTTCAAAATATTCTCCATGAAGATCAATACACTTTTTAATTCGTTTGAACCAATTTTCGAAACACTTTTGCCACTCCGATTGAGGTATTCCAAAACATGCGTTTTGAACGCATCAACCGCATCTTCGGGTGTCGAAAATCGTTGACCACATTATTTTTTTTGATGTGCGGGAACAATAAGAAGTCATTGAGTGCCAAATTAGGCCTGTACGGCGGATGACCCTTAATTCGATGTTTTGACCGGTCAAAAATTATTTTGTTTGAGCCGATGTGTGAGAGCCAGACCCAGACCCGGTGTTGCAGCGGAAAATTGGAGACATAGGACCAACCAAGAGATTCGTACGATGACCCAGCAGTCACTTATAACGAGCACCGTGAGAGCCGGTCGCCTATCATGGATTGGGCACGTATGCCGAGCCGAAGAGACCTGAGCAATCAAGACCCTGTACGCGTCTAGACCGACTGGAGTAACTAGGAACCTCTAGGAAGGCCTAGACAGCGCCTAATGGACAATGTTCTGGCTGACCTGGCTAAGTTGGGCGAATCGGACCGCTGGGAGCAAAAGGCGCAGGATCGAGGAGCTTGGCGTAAAATCATCAAGGAGGCTAAAACTCTTCAAGAGTTGTATGGCCATAGGAAGTTAAGTTAGATGTGTGAGAGCTCTTATTGTCATGAAATAATTTGTGTAAATAACAAATAGCGCAAAATGAAAAAGTTAGTGTAAATAACAAATAGCGCTCAAATGATAAAATGTTATTTATAAGATTATGTTAAAAAATGTCAATGTTACCAATGTTGAAAATGTCAATGTTACTAATGTTGGAAACATTTGATGGCGCCTGGCCACATTTCCTATTGCCAAGGTCAGAAATATAAATGGCAACCCTCGTAAAAGACCCTGTTGTATTAAAACAATGTACTTTTAATGCTTGCTCTTAATTTGAGTAAGTTTGGTTATTTATAGTATAATAAATATTCCGTTAGAACATTTAATGCACAATCATCGGCAGTAGTTGGATAATATAAACACCCAAAGAGTTATACTCCTCAAGAAGTTTATTAACCAGTCTTTAAAATGATATAGTTTTATTACACGCCATATTTATGACGCAATAACTCGATAATAACTTGATTCATGTGAGCTTAAACTGGACTTAATATCGCGCCTTATCAGGGCTTGTTATGAAGACTTCGTGCGGCCATTTCTCCGTGTCCGGCCTGGCGCCCGCCGGCCCGCTGCTCCTCGCGAGCGCCTAATTAATTCACATATCAACTCCCTTCCGAGGCGACATCATATTTTCTCATCCGACCACGTGGGTATCGATAACGCTTCTTCACATTAATCCAGGCTAAATCGGAGCCTTATTTCTAATTGTTACACATCCAATATAAAAATATTTCTTCAATCATATATACGCCTTCCCGTTGTGTTTTAGATTCACATTAAACTATTAGTAATTTTTTGATGTCTCTTTTCTTCTTCGGTACCTATACATTATTTTTTGATATTAGATTTGGAATAGAATTATGAACACTGGAATTCCACTTTTATTTATTAAATGTTTTTACAGAATCAAAATATTTTTTTATACTAGTAAACACGATTGTTTAGTGGTTTTACTTGGATTTAATATATTAATTAAACTGTTAAATTAAATAACTTAAACCAATGAGTGAGGATTCCTTAAGGAATGGGAATGTTGTTAAACATAAAGCGATCGCTTAACCCAACCAATGACAAGTCATAAGTTCTGTAAGCGCCTCGACTACCATATTCTGTTCCCAGAAAACAATTTACATCTTCGTCTCTATTGAGATACAATTAATCCTTATAAATAACTTTGTTTTTACGAAACAGCTGTCGCGTAAAATAAAATACAATTGTGATACATAAAACAAAGTTATTTAATTTTACAGTTTAAAATGTTAAGGTATCATAGTGTTTCGGCCAAAACAATGGACTATTTTATAGATAACATAAATAGTGACAAATTTGTTTCGCCTCGCGAGGGCATTTCCAAACTCCGGGTGCCCTCTCAAGGCGAAACAAATTTGTCACTATTTATATAAATTAAATCCAAGTAAAACCACTAAACAATCGTGTTTACTATTGTAAATTAATAATGGACAAAACCCATCAATTAAAATATTTTATTATACACAACATGTTTCGGAGGTGACCTCCTCCATCCTCAGGTGTAAATATATAACTGTGTTAAGTGTAAAAGATATATTTACAACTAGGATAGAGGAGGTCACCTTCGAAACATGTTGTGTATAATATTTTTATTCTGTATATTATTAAATAAAAGTGAAATTCCATTGTTAATGCCTTAATCTTCAATAAAGTGATTATGTTATTTTAAGAGGTTAAAAGTTTGTAGAGTCCCTTAATATCAGTTTTCACCAAGTGAGTGAACATGTAAGAATAACATCACCACAATTGACAGGATAATTAACTGTCTTCTCAGGCAGAGAGGATGGACTGCCACATTATTTTATCCCGACATACTTTTCTCAACTCAACATTCATACATACTCGTATTGTCATGCATGTGCATCGATTTCTCCGACTTTTCACATAGGCGACATTAAAAAAAATTTCATCTTGCCACGTTTTCTTTGGACAGCTTCGATTTTTTGCTACATTGTCAATTTTTAACTTTTATGTATTCTTTCCGTGTGTCCTAACAATATTGCATTATTTTATTCACTGTCCTTTATTTGCACCGCAGTAACTCATTTTATCGGCGTTTGACCATATATTATACAAACAATATACTATATTTCCGTCTGAGAGAGCTCATTTACCTCATCACTAGTAGATTTAACAGAAATTATAATATATAATATAATTTTTTTTCTTCATATAATTATTATTATTTTCGCTCTTTACATCATGACAGCATGAGCCAAATCGATGTAAAGGGATACGTAGCTATCATAGTGATTCTCGTGACATGTGATAGGTAGCTAATCTATCACCATTTTATTGTCACCGGAATTCTACACCAGACCAAATACAGTGAGAATCACATTGCCCTCGCCGGGAATCGAACCCGGAACCTTCGGGATGGCAGTCAATGCATTTACCACTCGGCCACGAAGGTCGTCGTAAACTTAAAGATATACAATAAAACACTTTGTATTTAACCACGGTATGGTAATTATAGGTAGGGGGAGTAAGGGGGATCCTATTGACTCTTCGAGCGGTGCATGGCCATCACCGTGGTGATGGCCATGCTACGCTGGAGGTTTGATCTGATCCCAAGTACCTATCCACACCTCCTCGACTTTGGTCTCCCCTGGAAACTATGCGAAATGTTAGAGATCGAGTGTGAATAACCTCGGTGGATAATATTGATGCATAGGCCAACGTGGAAGGACACCTCGCCAACCCGTCTGGCAAGCGTGGCGTTGTAATGCCAACCACCCCCCGTATGACATGTCATACATGAAGAAGTATGGGGGAGGCCTATGTGTCCAGCAGTGGACGACAACGGCTATTAAAGAAGAAGAAAAAAGATGGTAATTATAATTGATGCCAACTAGTTCCGTTTGGACTCAAGATTCATCTCTTCCAAGATGAAGCTTGGGTCCAAACGAAACTAGTTGGCATCAATTTTAATAACCATACCGTGATTAAATACAAAGTGTTTTATTTTATATCTATAAGTTTAAAATGTCTAATCACAAAGTGAGTGCTTCATATGAAAAATTTATAATATTATATATTGCACGTATTTTTGTATTTGAAAGGTATTTTGGTTAGAAGTGAATTCTGTAATATTTTTATAATTGGCAGGTAGGCCGCCAGAGACATTGAGAGGCCCCTAGCGCGGCCGGGATGCTGTGTTTATTGAGAGCTCCTGTGTTTGCGGAGAGTACCGGGGCGAGCGTACGCGGCGCGACAGCCCTCCTCGGCAATAATTATGATTTTATTTGCCCCGCCCGAGGGCGAGCATTATAGTTATGCAAGGAGCTCGCACGATAATAAATGAGACAGGTTTATACTGTTTGTGAATACAAGCCTCCGAGGGATACTCACTCCGGCCACTATCCGGCAGATTGACACCTCGATTGGCGAACTTCCATATATTTTATTTATACGGTCGTCCGTTACGACGCTCCCTTTCAAACGTTAATTAATTGCTATCATTTTAATATTATTTCATAATGCCCATTATAAATATGGTAATTGAAAAACCGCGACGGGTTTTAGTCTTCTACAAGATTATTCTGTACGTCTTCAAGTATCTGCCCCTAGGATCTATGGTGGCACTGTTCAGCCACAGTTTCTATCTTTGACTGGAGTCAGTTTGCAGTAAGGCTGGATGATAATCAGAATACACTCGTATTATACACAAGTGATTTTATATTACTCTAAACGTCGCGTCGACGAGCTGAGACTAAGCATCGCCGGAGTGATCGGTCGGTTATTTCTCTAAACTAGCTATAAATTAACTCGGTTATTTCTCTCTATCAATAAATTCCTTAAAACTAATATAATAATAATAATTAGGCTAATTTGTATAGCGCCATTTTCGTGAATAGCTCACCTCAAGGGCGCTTTGACAATGTTTTTAGTCATGAGAGCTGCATGTGACACCAGCAATCAGATAACCGTTGCTTACATTTTATGGGATATTTTGAAAAGGTGGGTTTTTAGCTGAGATTTAAAGTCTGTCGGATTGTCAATGCAGCTGAGGCGTGCATATTCCAGGCGGACGGACCTGCCACTGTGAAAACTGGAGCACTGGGGGTTGCGCTTTGGCTCAACTAATCTGCCTATTGCCGAGGAGTTTGCTGATCGAAGTGAAGATTGCCGCAAGTTAGGGCTATCAGCAATACAAAGTTCAGATATACTCGTATAGGTTGGTGCCATTCCGTGAAGCGCTTTAAAAACCGTCCAGCAACACTAGTAGATGCAATAAAAAATTCGCAGTCAGTGGGCTTAACAAATTAAATAGTTAATGTTTAATATATTTCTATATTGTAAAATATTGGAAACATATTCACGTAGTTGTTCCAGATTTTGAGATAAAATAACGAACGGAAATGGTTCGTATGGTGTTTCACAAAATGAAAAAACATCTGCAACGTAAAATTATATCGTAAACTTCGACAGGGGGCGGTGAAACGCGACATGGGATTAGCAGTTCTACAAGAATAAGATACAATCACATAGTTAGAACTATAAAACTGTCTAGAGGCATTCGAGAAAGTTTACAATACTCAAAAGGGATTTGGTTAGTCCTTGAAATGGCTCGTAATGACAACGTCGTTTTTTCAAATTAATTTTTTTGTTGAATAGCTCTTCACAGAGCCAAATCGTTGTAAAGGGTTCAACTGAGCTGTTGTCACTCTGACACAATGGTCCTCAATATGACATGGAGAGATAAATACATAAATTTGAAAGATTTAAATATTGTCCACTACCCGATTTTGACACCCCATAACGGCTCGTAATCGCTTTAATAAATGTCGAATAAAATTATTGTACACGACTTTCAATGTACGCATTTGATAGAGAACATGTTCAACCTCTTCCACGTAATATTTTTAACTATCGCATATCTTAACGTGTACTCAATTTGCGTCCGCGATTCACTTTATTTCTGAGTTTTATTAGTTAATAAACACACGGCGGGCAGAGGAGGATTTTATGCCCCCCGTTCAATTAGTTCCCGGGAGAAGAGGCGGGCGCCGGGAGGGCGCGGGCCAGACAGACCGGATGATGATCTTTAATCAAATGCTTATTTAGTCATTCCCGTGAACCCACTGATATGTTCTGGAAGAGGATTGTTTCCAATCAGTTCATCTTTTCATAAAAAAAAAAACACCCGACTGATTAAGTAACTCAATACGTATTATAAGAAACCTGAAATAGTCCATTGTTTTGACCGAAACACTATGATACTTTAACATTATAAACTGTTAAATAAAAAAAAAGTGTTATGTATCACAATTGTATTTTTATTTTACGCGACAGCTTTTTCGTCTACCTATGTTGACATCATCAGGTGTTACAAAAATATAACAAATGTCAAATTTTCGTGATTTTTCGAACCTTTATGTGTATTTGTTCCTATGTCAATTTGAATAATTTTGAAGTTCTTGCTGGAGAAACAGCTGTCGCGTAAAATAAAAATACAATTGTGAAATATAAACAAAGTTTTTTAATTTAACAGGAACCTGAAAGATTTTTTTTTAAAATACGTCAACAACTTGTTCCTAATTTAAAAATAATTTTTATTTTGACAGTGCTACGCTAATTTTTCTATGTCACTATCATTCCTTGTGCTTTTTCCATGTGTGTTAAATAATTTTCTTAAGCCGGCTTCCGATTCTATAAGACATTATCAATTCTCCTGGTATGCATATTTAGAATTGAGTCTACTCCATCGTATGAAAACTATCCTAGTCTCCATAGAATAAAAAGCGGTGAAATCTACCTTCTTGCAAAGGAATTTCCATTTATTTTAGCCGCCATTCTCGGCACATTGTAGGGGGAAGCTCTTTTTGTACCTGCCAGCGAGATGCCTCGCGGTGAGGTACCAAGGCGCGCGCATTTTTGGCTCTGATTGCGTGGTGAGGAGCTGCTAGAGCCGCGGCCGGCCCGCGAGCATTCCGCGCAGATCTGCTCCGCCGATCTCCGATCAACTAATTGGTGATTGCGATTCTAACATTCCTCCTTTCCCCCGGAATCCTAGATGCTATCGTAAACATTTCTCAATGGCTTCAAATGAATAATACCTCGCTAATTTCAGATGTTTTTGCGGCCAGATCGTTTTGATAATACATACCTATTTCCTTCCTACCCGTTAATGTTTTTATAATATAGTATATGTTTAGTTCTATTATTAATATATACTCGTACGTCGCACATGATAACATTCCGCGCGTAACGTAAACTTTACGTTTTTATAGCTTTGTTCAAAGGATTGTAATTGTATTTCCTTAATTTAGTCGCTTTGGTTAATCCTGGTTGCATTGGATATACATGCAACATAAACGCGATCCCATAATACGAAGGCATCTAGTTTAGCGCTGCTCTGAAGGTCGCATCCGGCGATATTCCGTCGCGATTAGGACTGCAGAACTTGTTGAACGTAATATTTTATTTCAGCTCCCCTTAGTATGACTCTATACTTGGAAAACCAGTTTGTACCCTGACCTATGTGTCTGTGGAAACGCGTGCGCACCACAAAAATATTGCATAATAAAATATTGACACGGGGCGTATCGAACATTACCGAAGCTACGGAGCGCAGCATTGATCAGGCGATCTGCCAGATTGAATCAGCGGGTCACTAACAAATGAACCTGTCTCTGAGACGATCGCTTTAACCCTCCCCGCTCTACAATAATCACTCAATTGTTCCGCGCGTTATGTAAGTTGATGCTCTCGGAGCGGGGTCGTTGCTTCCCGCACGGTAGCCGGGACGCCGGGCGGCCAGCGGCCTTCGGGATCTCCCTCTCCACCTCTCCTTCCCTCTCCACCCTTCTGGCCTGTCCTGTTCCTTTGGGAGCTTTCAAGTGACACCATCGCCTAGTGAATATGATTCGATAAACAAACCATCACGCCGTTTCTCACAGAGGTTGGGCCACCACGCTTGGAACTGGCGTGATAAGAACAGAATAAATTTGGGAGAGAAGAGATCCCTTGAGAGTCTAAGGGATCTAAGGCTTAGACGTATGGGTGAATAAGCGATGTATGATAGAATTTCAAATGATATCAGAAAGGTACGAGTATGTAGAGCAGAATAAAGTATTACGAACAAAATGATGAAAGGATCACTGCATTGGTTCGGACACATTGAGCGCATATTGAGTACACGGACACATTGAGTATACCTTTGCAATGTGAATGAAGTAGGGTATCGAGGAAGATCGAGAAATGACCAAATTAATCAAATTTTGTAGGTCGGCCATGTTAGAAGTCGGAAAAATCGACTTACGTGTATGATTCGCTGTATGAAAGTGGAGGAATCTATGGAGGTGTGTCAGGATAGGGTAGGTGGTGATCCATTCTCTCGGCCTACCCTTGCGAAGGAACGGTGTGTTGGTTGTTGTTTCCACGCGCATTGAGGATTCCTTTACGAAGCAAGTCGCCAGTCGCGAAGGTATCGATATTGTAAATACTGGATTGCTAGTAGGTGAAAATCTGGGCGCACCCCGTGATGCAACCGGCGGATTCTTATCTGACGTGTTTACAGAACCTATCGAGTCTGTTTATCTTCTTATTCGCCGTTGCCGGCGTCACGACATTAGACCGGCGCGACGCGCATTCGGCGCTCGGCGCTCGCTCGCCGGCCGGCCTTGGCGCAGCCTTGCGGCCAGGTCGAAGCCCCCGGCCCGCCGCGCGACCAGAGTCAGCCGGTGACATCTGCCGTCTTACTTTTACCCCGCGCTAATGCCCCTACATTGCGTGCTAATTACGTAATACGTTTTCTGGAAAATTTTAATTATTCGAGTGATCCAGGATGAGAACAATCACGCGGAGATGGTTGGCGCTGCGCCAACATTCCGGATTCCGGAGAACATTATTTAAATGTCTTCTTTTTATTATAGATTGTACATTTCTTCAGTACCAATAAAATTATGGGCAATGCGATGTTTGATTCTAGTTATAAACCTGGGTGTAGTGATGTTGTATATAAAATAAAATACCTTTGTCTAAGGAAATACTGCCTTACTTTAAATTCAAATGATGACTTCCATAAAATCGTCCGTTTTGTGGAAGTTTTATTGTATTTATGGTAGTAACATGTTTCGCCTTTCTATGGCGTTATCACATATTTAATTAATAATGTTCTCCTCGACAAGTATTTATTTCATACATTATCTTAGCAAGTGAAACATGTCATAAAATATGATCAAATGTCTAGAAAAATTGTCTTTTTTCATCAATATTTAATAATTAATCATTGACCAAGAAACAATAAATAGATTTCAAATATTGACTATTTTGCGGATTATATGAATCCTCGGACGATAAGACGCACCCAAAAATATATAAAATATTAATTTTAAGAAAAAAGAAAATATTTTTGGATAAGACGCATCATCGGATCATATTACGTACACCAATTTTTGGTTAAATTTTCAGAGTAAAAAAGTGCGTCTTATGGTCCGAATAATACGTAAACTTTTTTATTTGCATTTTTAAATATGGAATTGCTTTAACATCTTCCATAGACTTTTCTAGATGGTGCTAAGGATGTTTTGTATTTTTCCATAAGTTTGTCTCCTGTTAATATTAATGGAAAAATTTGTCCACCCCCAATTACGATAACATACGCGTATCTTTTAGTAGTACCTAAATAATTCGTGTGTTTATTGGTAGAAGTGAACAAGGTTGTGGTCCTTTTTCTTTGATCTCTACGTGTTTCGTGTTTATATAGTACGGTCAAATGATAGAGATGTGTATTTGGAAAACGTAGGTATTTCCGAGTGTTCTCCTCCTGTACTTGTTAAATAGGTTTATTTTGGCCCCCGCCGTCACCTCGCTCTCGGTTCGGCCGCCGGGCCGCTGCCGCTATTTGCCCGCGGAACAGTAAATATGTGCAGAATTAATTGCGTCTGAAGTGGGCACAGCAGTTGTCGTGCTGGGCAGACCACACCATTATACATTACCGGCCGGATGAGGCGTTTACCAAAGCCTAGACATTACTTTTATTTCTTTACGTTTTATTGTTATGTACTTGCGTACGCCTTGAGTGCGCTTGCAGTACGTACGTATTAAACAAACACCATTTACTACATTATCAGTAAAATGTTTTCCTAAATATATATAAGCTACCTAAGTGTGAATAAATATGTTTTTATTATGTGTAAAATTTTAAAGTAATATAATATTTTTATCGAATTAATTTGTAAAACTTGATCGGCATAATCGGTTATTTGTAACACTTGATGATGCCAACATAGTCTGGCGAAACAGCTGTCGCGACAATTTCATAAAAATAAATTGTGGTACGTATAATAACAGTGTTTCAAATTGAAATATTTAATAATGTTGAAATATCGTAGTGTTTCGGTCACAACATTAGATTTATATAATATAATATTTGTAACACGAAATCCGGCGATATATTTTTATCCGACCATCATCTCTGTATTTTTTTTTAAATTCATACATTTTAAATTTTCATATGAACCACACACTTTGTGGATAAACATTTTAAAATCTATAAATACATAAAATACAATAAACACTTTGTATTTCAATCATGGAATCGTAGTTATATTTTAAGTCAACTAGTTTCGCTTGTACCCAGGCTTCATCAGGCCAATATAAAATTAGTTTATAATTTATTTACATGAATCCTTCCATCTTTCAAACACCAAAATTTCACTCACTAGTAATTAGGAATTATCAGTATATATACGAGTATATATTTTTAAATTTATTTAATTTATTTTAAATTTATCGTTTCTTATGATATTTTGTCGAGGGCTCCTAATTAGATGAGCGCTCCCTTTATTTCTCAACTTTTCTTTAATTATCATAAATTCAGTATTCCTGTTATAGGTGTAATCTGGCGACCAGGCTGACAGTGCGAGTAACAAATCCATTATTATGTAAACATACGCAGATTGCCTATGGGCTGGGGATTGTATCGCTAAATAGCTTTATGCAAATGTACCGATTACCATTAATTTAATACCCATACTGTATGATGCATCGTCACGTTCACCATCATTAAAACCATTTTATATTATATATTAAAAAGCACTAACCATCACGCCGTCTCCCCGGAGGGGTAGGCAGAGAGAATGGAACGCCACACTGTTCTGTCCTGACATACTTCTCTCGCTTCCTCTACATTCATACATCTTGTCATGCACGCACGTCGATTTCTCCGACTCCTCACGTGACCGACATTCAATATTTGATTGATTTGATCGTGCCACGTTTTCCTCGGCCTCCTCTATTTCTAGCTCCGTTCACGCCGTTTACATATACCTTCTTTACCATTCTGTCTTCACTCATTCTTTCCATGTATCCAAACCATCTTAATGACCCTTTCCTTATTTAGTTAGTTAGTTAGTTATTAAAAAGCAATGAGAATACTTGGTGTCACTCTGTTTTCCGGGTACCTCTTGTATACTTTATTCTGCAGTTGGTGAAGTAATCCAAAAATAAGAGAATCCATACTAATTTAATTGATGTTTTAATAATGCAAAAAAATATACGTATAAAGAATGGATTTATCTAGACTGATGATGGTCATTGTGTTGTACGGTCAGCCCCAAGGTAGACGATGGTTCTACAGCTGAGAATCCACTTCGTAGGAGGCCAATCCCTCTTAAGAAACATACCACAAGACCTACATTAAGAAAAATAAGTAGGAATGCAGGAATTAATTTGATTTACAAAGATATTTGTTTTGGCTTAGTTATGAAAAGCAACATTTAATATACCTTAAATGAATACGAATTATGACTTAAATTCTTATTTATTTGTAAACCTTATTTTATTGCAGTTAACTAGGCCTCCTTAATGATCTGGGTCGGCCTTCCGTGGTTTAAAATCTTTTACTCACAGAATTTCCCATCTCAAATTATACTCAAATAATTTATTGTTTCTTGAACAAATAATTTAATGTATCGCCGTGCTAAGGTATTAACAAATGTTAATGAGCTTAGCAAAACGAAAAATGCCATTCCCATAAAATATAACAAAACTTCTAAAAAATTATGTGTTTATTCGTATGTTAGTCAAATAATATACAGGTATATATGTACCGTAGCTCGGTTTCGAAATGTACAAGGTTTTAATGATTTCGCATGTGTGGCCAATCAAACTAAATAACTAGCTCTTACAGTCCTTGTTATAAGCGACTTTATGGAGGAAATCCTTCGATTGCTTATGTCCTTTGCTTGATGCGCCAAGACTCGGCTGCTTTTGTAAATCGGTGAATCTTGTATATTATTATATTGAGATAAATTTAAAATGGCGTTCATCTCGCTTTATATAATTAAGTTTCGTAAATCTGACTTGTTGATATCGCGTATTTATTTGTTGCCGTAAACAGATAAAAGCCTTATGCCCCTGTTACGGACCGGTAGGAACAATTATAAAAAGCAATTACTGCCCGTAAACTTTATTGGACGCTATAGCTGTTATCTCGGGAATGAGCGAAATGACTGTTCTAATTTTTTTGCCTGCTTCTCGCATCCTACCTGTTGCGCCCATTAGTGTTATCGTAATTTAGCGAACGGGCCGCACTTTTGATAGGATGCAAAGGGGACCGCCGATATAAGTTTCTATATGACACTTTTAAATCAAAAGAAAATGGAACAATTTTATTGTAATGAATATTTCCTTAATTCTGGTTTATGTAAGGTTTCATGTAGATATTTACGCTTTGATCTTATACTTTGTAAAATATTTGGAATAGTATACCTACATATTCATTAGATCCAAGTTTTATTATCTTTTTTATTTTATATTTTCATCAAATCATTATAATTTCAATGCAAAACTATAATATATTTTTAATTTTTCTTATATTCTTAAAAATACATTTATTTTTCTTATAATAAAAAAATAAGTTATTGTATATTTTTTTTTCTTCTTCTTCGATGGCCCTACAGCCCATATCGAGGCTTAGTTTATACAATGTTGGAAATTTACATTTAAATAATTGCCAATAATATATTCCACTATATTTACATTGCAATGCAAAGATTATTATTTATTCATTTTTTTCCTTTTGTATTGTAAATTCATTATTATTATTTTGTTGAATCGTTCTTTACATCATTGCAGCGCGAGCCAAATCGATGTAAAGGGTATAGCTATCATATTGATTCTCGTGACATGTAATAGGTAGGTAGCTAATCTATCGCCATTTTATTGCCACGTGAATTCTACATCAGACTAAAGAGAGTGTAACAATCACACTGCCATCGTCCGGGAATCGAACCCGGGACCTTCGGTATGGCAGGTCGTCGTACCCGAGTGGTTATTGGTTGGTGTAGAATATTTGAGTGGCAAGAGTATTTGAATTAAGTCAAGAAAGCTCCTTCAGTTGCACCCATATCATCATTACACTCTAGTTTATACCCAGTTAGTACTTCTCCCAATTGCAGGAGTACGGACCGTGCCTTCATTTCTGTATCTGTGTTTTCGGGATATCGCGATGCGATAAGTTTATGCGAGTTAATTACTTATCACCGGGACAGTAGCAATATTGTTTTTTATTTGCATGGGAAGTGTAATGGGAGCGTTCTAGGTATCCTCGGCCGACGGCCCCCCGCCCGTGACCAATCGGACCGTTTCGTTTTCAATGATGCCCACTTATCGCCGGATCGAATTTCATAAAAGACCAAGCCAAAATGGATTAAAAAAACTCACGTGTATAGAGCGAGATCTGCCAAGCGCCATCAGGAACTGCTTAACGTCATCTCGCCGCGAATGGGATTCACGTGACCCTCGTATATAATTTAGCCGTATAACCTTTACTTGCTTGCATTAGAAGATTGGAAAATTATCCTCCGTTTTGCATAACAACGTATTTGCTCTCATTGCTGCCTTCCTTGCATCTGCAGGGTGTTCCAACCCGGTAGTTTTCTTCTCGCTGATTTCTTATTAGGCTCTTGAACGAGGATTCGATCAATTAATCAACAATTAGGATATTTTATTAGGCTACGTAAATTAGAATATTATTATTGTAAATGGTGAAGGCTATACTTATTATTATTCATATATTTTTTTAATTCATCAAGGAATGGTACGATGTTTAAATGAATGGCATTCAATTTCAACCGCCAACCCTCAATATGATGATCTCAGTTGAGAAAACAAAAACCACGACCTTCTCAAAGGAACCCTTAGGATGCAAAAAATGCTGGAACAGGTTGCGAAGTTTAGATATCTGGGAGTGGATCTGTTCAGTCAAAATGATCTTGTCAGTGAAATAATAGGACAAGTCAACAAGGCTTCGGCGGTATCAGGTTGTCTCAAGGAGATCATATCTAAGAATAAGTATATGAGAACTGACAGTAAGGTCAGAATATTCAACACCTGCGTAAGGCCTATACTGACACAGCATTGAGACCAGAGCGGATACCACAAGAACGATGGCTAAAGTGCGGGTGGCAGAGATGCGGACGCTGAGGATGATAGCAGGAAAGATTCTTCGAGAAAGGGTGAGGAACACGACTATCCGCGAAATCTGTGAGATGGAAGATGTCGTAAGATGGGACAGACAACGCAGAAGATACTGTAACGCGCACGTGCAGAGAATGGATCCCTCCAGAATCCCACACGTTGTGGCCCATCAGATTCTCGCTGGCTACCGTCCCCCCGGAAGACCGCCAAAGAAATGGAGGGATAGCAGGGAGTCGACTTAACAAAAGAGGCCAGCCTGATTACAGGAACAGCCCAAAAGTCTTAAAGAAGAAGAAGAAGAAGCATTAAATTTTTATCCTATCAAAATCTAAATTATATTAAACAGAAACAAGGGAATAAAAATAAAACAAACACATATGCTAATAAGTCCTCCGTTAAACAGAAGTGTTTATTTAATACAGATGTAGTAAAAAAAGAAATCTTAACTACCATGTAGTCAACGGTGGAGATTAGAAGACGCACCAGGGTCACCGTATAGGAATACGCATTACGAAAATGAAGTGGCAATGGTCTCGAAATGTGTGCCGATGGGATGATGGAAGATGGAGCCTGAGGGTTTCTGAATGGAGACCAAGGTTGGGCCGGAGAAGTGTCGGGAGACAGTCTACCATGTGGAGCGATGATATTGTGTAAAGGGCCTGGAGAATACTGGCAAGAGACCGAGAGGGATGGCGTGGGGGTGGAGAGGCTTACGTCCAGCAGTGGATGGAGACAAGGTGACGAAAATATATACACAACTATTAACATTTCATCGACTCCTGATTTTCGTCGTATATTTCGATATAATCGAATAATATTATAACTTCTTGTATTAAAACCTCCCTGCCTTCATTCTCGTGGCACGTTTTACAATTAATTTTTTCTCCATTTTCAATAAGTGCACCTAGTGCGGGCTACGTTCGTCTAGTGATTGATCGCCGTTTAGATATTCGCCCATCATAGGAAATAACGTTTCTATTGATGTCCTTTATATGTCCAATTTGCACGTCACGATTTACAGAATGTCTTTTTTTTATATTGTGAATAAGATTTTTTATAATCCCCCGGTACACGCTGGGGTCTTGTTAGGTCATTTAGTTCATATTGTTGCTAAGGCCGTACATAAAAATGAACTTCGTTTAGACGCTGTGGCTATGTATGATTTAGATACCAGGACGTCATTGTTGCATTTCACGTGAGATTAAAACGTTTGTTTCGCTAATTAAATAACTGATTTTTCATTATTTAACAATTACATAAATAATGCAATTTTTTCGTTTAAACCTTTTTAATCTCAAAGAGTTGTGCGATGTTGCAAAGATATCGATAATATAATGTAGCTTCAACTTTAACCTAATCACGCCACCCGTGCTACATGACACATATTACAATAAAGCGTTTTTCTATCCTTTCTTTTGTGTTATTTTTAAACCATTTAACACCTTTTTAATAATAACCAGCTTTCAATTACACAAGCCTATTAAAAAAAATTTATTTGAACATTATTTTCAGGATCGCCCAATTGTGATTTAAATATATTTTTAATTTGATTATAAAAATAAGGGTTATTGTAAATATTGAAATCGATTCGTGCAACGTGCGTACGTTTCCAAATTATTTCATTTTCTGCAGCGCCCTTGAGATGATAAATTCATAAAAATGGCGCTCTATAAATTATCCAATTTATTATTATTTTTCTAGTTTCATTTACATCGTTAACATATACTTTTTTTTAAAACACGAAGTGCTAACTAACTAACTAACCATCCATTTCCCCGGAGGGGTAGGCAGAGAGGATGGATCGCCACAATGCCCTGTCTTGACATACCTCACGGGCTTCCTCTACATTCATACATCGTACCATGCCACGCACGTCGATTATTCCGACTTGGAATGTGGCTGCCTTTTAGTGATTGATTAATTTGGTCATGCCATGTTTTCCTCGGTCGTCCTCGGCTTCTTTTCCCACTCACGCTGCTTGTGTACAACTTTTTAACCATTCTACTCTCATTCATTCGTTCCATATGTCCAAACCATCTCAGGGATCCTTTCTTAATTTTATTCATGATGCAGTCATCTGCCTTACATTTCTTTCTTATTTCATCGTTCGGTATTCTATCATACAACGAAGTGCAATTATATTGATTCAAATGAAACAAGTTATTAATGGTATTTTGTTTGTTCCAGACGCCACCCATCGCCTGGTCGGTGGTGGTGTTAGCGGGTGCCGCAGCGAGCTGCAGGAGCGCGCACTGGCCGTGTCGTTGCGCATGTTCGGGGCCCTGCTCGGGCGCTGCTGCAGCCTGCTGGCCCAGCCGCCCGCGCGCGGCCAGCCGCTGCCCGTGCACGAGGACGTGCTCGTCATACTGCCGGCCCTCAAGGTAACGCCACTCTTCACTCATTTACCCATTCTATTCAACACGAAACCCCTGCAAGAGCGAGTGGCGGTTTTAGAAAAATTACTCCTTCGCTGAGTTGGTCGTTTGGTATCCTCATATTTAAGTTCTAAAATAGAAGTTATTACGTAATTTTTTAACGTGACTATAATAAATAGATAATATTGTTTATTGTTTAATATTAGAGTGTATGAATGGAGGAGGAAATTGGAGCTGGCAAAGGATGGATGAAAGTAGAATAAATGTGCGGGAAAACGATGTATGACAGAATACCGAACGACTAATTAAGGAAGAAATATGAGGCAGATGATTGCATCCTAAGTAAAATAAAAAATATGACTTAGATGGTTTGGACATATGAAACGGATGGATGAAAGAAGAATGGTTAAATTTGGTAAACAAGTATTGTGAATGGATAAAGAAGCCGAGGTAAAAGCTGTTAACATTTGAAGTTGGTAAAATCGACGTGCGTGCGTGTTAAGATGTATGAATATAGAGGAAGTTCGAGAGGTATGTGTCAGAACTGAGCAGTAATGGTTAGTTAGTTAATACCAGAGTGTGTTTTTTTATATGGTAGACCAGACGGACCATATTAAAAAAAAATGTTATAACAGCCATGGAATAAAGATACGATTTATAGACTCAGAGTTACGCAAATTTGTATTTTACTCTTTAAGATTATCACGCAGATTCTCAATTGGGCCGGCTTGGATTTGTGAACTTTTTTTTGTTCATGAAATTCGAAATGCATACACCGTAATAAAAGTAACAGAAGAACCTCGGTTTATGTTTAAAAATGTATTATAATTTCGTTTAATATTGGTACCGCCATAAAAGTTTCAAGTTCTTGGTTAAATATATTGTTTTTTGTTAATGATAATAAAAAAATAACAACCTCCTGCGCTGCGCCTACAAATGGGATCTCGTTATTTTTTATTTAGTGATAGCAGATATCTTTTCAACAACTTTATTAAAATTATTACAGTCTTCGGAGATGGGGATAATTGTTATGGCTTAAATTAAGGAGTCTTACAGTAAAATTCGGAACAACCTCCGCGCCACTTACTCACAATGTTTCTCGTATTATCTCGAATGGCTCTTGTCCGTTCATTATGGTTTGTATCGCTCTCTGCAATTACTTTTAGTTCAATAAACTCTGGACGCGGTTTTGTGCGAGCTCATGAAAATGCCTTTTATGCTTCAATAAGAAAATTTGCATTTGTTTCCTTCGTACATTTTATAATGTTGAAAAAAACAAACATTGCACCTTCTAGATAACGCCACGGTTCGTAGTTAATTACTTCATATATTTAAACTTTATAAATATGATCCCGGAGAGTTGCACAGGGTAATTTTGGCCATTGTAACAAAATGTATTCATTGGTTTTCTTCTTCTTCTTCTTCCTTATTGTAGACTTATGTGATCTGTTCTCCAGAGTGTTGCTCTTCCTGTGAGGTAGATTCCCAGCTGTCCTTCCATCTTTTAGGAGGTCTTCCACGAGGACGAGTCCCATGAGGCTGATTATGCAATGCAATATAGGGGAGTCTGGTGGTGTCTATTTTTTGAACATGACCGGACCAGTCCCTTTTTCGCTGTCTGCCTCTTCGCTGTATCTTGCCTGCTATCGTCATCAGTGTCTTCATTTCGGAAGTCCTCAAAACTTGTTTGGTCCTTACTGTGTCTGCTCTTGCTTCGACGCCATAATTATTGGTCTTACGCAAGCTTTTTGATAAGTTTATTGTATATTTGTCAATAAATCGATTAAATAGAACGATAACTTAACATCTTATATCTACGAGGAGAAGATTTGCAAAGTAATGATAATGTATATTTTAATTAATTTAAAATGAATATCTGCAATACACCCAATGTGAATAAAGGTGAAAGAATAGTCCACATTTACTTGTAGGTTTCAAGTTCTTATAATAATTACTCATTGCTATACATTTAATAAATGCGATATTGTTGAAACAAAGTTAAGAGATTCATTCCCTAGTCAATTCATTAACTTCGTCACTCTAGATAGTTGGGAAACTTTGGACATTAATAAGTCGATTTAATGTCTAATGTTTTTTTACTTTAACAAGTCGCGTTCTTAATTAAATTTTTTTTATTATTAAATTATGTTCTTATCAAGACCAACGATATCGATTTCGTTAGAGGGTAGATACTCGTAATTTTAAGATTGAAGGTTATTCAGGAAAACTAGCACAGAAACCCTTTAGGACAGTGATTGTTGGTGGTTTGTTGTAAGAACTTCGTAGCATGTTTCAACGTGGATCCAATGTTACCCGCGATGACGGCAACGAATGCAACTGAAATTTATATTTTTCCGTCATGCAGCCGAACCCATTTGCATAAGTGTGTTCTGTCCGAATCTTCATGAGTATGTAAATTCACACCGATCAGTAATCCGAGCAGACCTAGCAAAACAAGGATACTTTGAATAAATTAATTCGTGTGAACAATAATATTTTTTGCATGCATGCTTCTGGGAAATTATAATTCGTATGTTCGCAGCGATTCTCTGAATCTCTATGAAGGTTGCCGCCCAGTCAGATGTACTGGGCGGAGTGTAATGTATTTTATTGCGGTTATTATTAACACACATTCCTTGCCCCTCGAATAACTCAATACTATCTAATGTATCGCGGTTACTTCTCTTCAGTCGCGTGACCAGCAATCGGATCCTTATGCTATTATAGATGACCAACGCCCATTCTAGTAACTTTGCAATTATCTATATATTTCAATAGGTAAGTCAAACACGCGTTTTTTCCACGAAAAGCTGTTTACCTGTAAAGTACTCCAAGAACAGAATGTTAAGCTTTTGCTCCGAGGGACTTTAGTTGGAATCTAGATAAGACCTGAATTTTCCTAATAATAATGAGATATTAAATTAGAATTTGAAACACAACACTGTATAATTTCCACTTTATTTAACTAAACTCAAGTGGAAATTATACAGTGTTGTGTTCCAAATTCCAATTTACAATGGAATTTCACAGTGTTAACGCCTTAACTTTAAAAAAAATAGATATAGGTAACTTTAGCACATATTTGTGCTTAAAAGCTATAATGTTAATCAGTGTTTCAAATATATTCAAATTTATTTTATAAGCATTGAACAATCGCTTAACCCTTTCTTTTCATGTACGCATCATCAACTGCTTCATTAATTTATAAAAAAAAATGTAAAATGGAATCTTAATAATAATTCATTTTGGAACAGTGCGTAATGATTGTTTTTTTCCCTTCTATATTCGCCATAACTTTGATTGTTTATTTGATAATTAAAAAAAAAATTTGCTGGCCTGCCATAATTGGTGTAAGAAATTTAATACTATGTCGAGACACACTCGACATTGGAGTGGTGAGGGTTAAATAAATGAACAATTGTATTAAATATATCGATTATTTTAAAATAAAAGTCCTGTTCGATTATACCTAATTGTATCCACAATAAAAGCGAACAACCCAAAGTATGTATCAATTTGAAAATGTTTACTTAGACGAATGTAAACATAATTGTTGTTCTCTCACCGCCGTGTAGGTATCAGAGGTGGGGTTATGCAGCCAATAGGTGGCTGTTGCCATTCCGGAATATTCTCACCGATAACAACAAATGCAGGCCCTGCCGGCCGACCGCAAATAACGTTTATCCCCCTCGCTCCACGCAACCCTCTCCCACAGAAAGAAAATTAATTTACCAGCCATTGCTATTATTAATGCCATCGTGGCTAATGCAATCGGTAAAATACAAGAACGTAGATGTTTACCAACTAAAACTTCTAGCATTCCACATTCCCTATTATTTTAAAAATATGATGGGATGGCTACGATTTTTCAACATTCCAAACATATATTTTTTGAATAATATGATTATTCTGATGAGTTTTGATAACAATAATACTAAAATTACTTACATTGTTTATTGAATTTAGAATAACTCAATATTTCTAGTTATAATATAACACAGTGTTAACATTATTATTTATGGTTTCTTGAACAATGACGTAAAACTCCATATTTAATAGTTTAATTATTTGTTTTAGATTTATTTTGTGGGTGTTTTACGATCGAAGTGTGCGCGGGAGATGCCAATTGGTGGCGATGAGGTTCGCAACCCATCACACCGCGTCTCCCGCGGGGCGAAAAGAGAAGCATGGAGTGCCGTATCGGTTAAAGTGTTACAGTTCATTCTTTCTGCCTACCCTTTCGGGGAAACGGCGTGATGGTTAGTTAGTTAGTTAATTTGAGGAATTGTAGACAGACGTCGTGAGGCAGATAGAAGATGTATTTTGTCTTGACTCTGAAATATTCAGTATGACCGATTTAAAAAATTGATGGAATTATAACGAACAGCTTATTTAGAAATGCATTTGGATTTGGATCTTATGGAAGAAAAGAATATATAAATATAAAAATTAACATTTTAATAATACAAATATTATTATTATTAATTTAATTTCAGTATTAATGTTAAACCGTCTTAATGATTCTTATTTATTGTTTCTTGAACAATAATGTACAACTCAAATAATGTACAACTTAAATAATGAATTCGAATGAAAACCGTAAAATATATAATAATACTTCTTGAAAATAAACGTTTTCATTCGTATTAATTTTTATAAGCATTTGCCACAAATTCATAAAAGTTATTTTTAAATACCTTCTCGGCAGAGTGGCAACAGTTTTGACTGCCGCACCGAAGGTCCCGGGTTCGATTTCCCGGCAATGACAATGTGAAAAAAATCTCAAGCTGTCTGGTCTGGTAGAATTCACGTGATTAAAATGGCGATAACCTGTTGTATACAAAAAAGTGGAAAGAAACGGGAAACTACCACATTAAAGGCCCGAGTGTTATCCCATGAACCAGCAAAGTTATTAGACTTTGCTGCAAACCAATCCTTTGGATTGATTTGATCTATTTTTTAAACATTTGCAGGTTTTCCTTTACGTTAGTGTTAAATAAACTATTTTGAATTCTTATTCAATCAACATAGAACTTGTGTGAAATGATAAAGCTTGCGACAATTCCGCAGATCGTAACAGCCCGTGACTCGTCCAATAAGCCGATAGTAGGATCAATCAATTAAGCCGTGTTAATTGACATCACATTACTTTTAATGTCCGCGACTCCTATGCAGCCGTCCCGATACTTTGATAACTCTACCTTTATTGACATCTAAATCACCACGATACAATTAATGTCTTTCAGCAGGTGCGCTTATTGCTATCGAACAACATAGTTTCCATTCCGTGCATCCATGTAGTGGGAAACTTTTACAACGTATATCATGCTTCGTTTTTTTATAGTTTTCACTCCACGTGTACTTTGTAATGTTTAAACATTATTTGTCGTGCTGTTTGATGACTAATATCAACATAACTTTACATGCACATAAATACATTTAATAAAATAATAGTACACTCTTAGTATTTGTATCTAAACCACTTTATTTGGTAACACCAACCGGGTTCGCTCCCGCCGGAACTTCGTCAGGGTGAGAGAGTAACATAAAATCAAAAAACAACATATGAAGAAAGAAAGACGTATGTGTGGTAGAACGATGTACGACAGAATCTCAAATGCTGATATTAGGAATTCAATGTAGAGCGAAAGAAGGTATTATGAACAAAATTATGAAAGGTTCGCTGCGTTGGTTCGGACATATGGAGCGCATGGGTGAAGAAAGAATGGTTAAAAAAGTATACGTTAACAATGTAAATGGAGTAAGGAGTCGAGGTAGACCGAGGAAAACATGGCATGACCAAATTAATCAAATATTAAAATTTGGTCATGTCAGAAGCCGGAAGAATCGACGTGCGTGTATGACTCGATGTATGAATGTGGAGGAAGCTAGAGAGGTGTGCCAGGATAGAGTAGTGTGGCGGTCCATTCTCTCTGCCTACTCCTGCGGGGAAACGGCGTGATGGTTTGTTGTTGTTGTTGAAGAAAGAAATATAATATGGTGGGGAGAAAGAGGTGTAGGAAAAAGTGTGCGCGAGGACGATTAGAATGTTTGAACGGTAAGTCATGATCATTAAGGAAAAAATATGGAGAATTTCTAATTAAGATTTTTGTGGCGGACAGGGGAGTTAATTTTTTAATGGGAATATTTAAAATGATTTACAATGGGGAACATGGCTAAAATTGGGATATAAAGTGGTTAAGATACAAATACTAAAAGGGTATCATCATTTTATTTAATAATGTCGTAACACAAATTAAGTGCTTCTTATGAAAGTTTACACAAATTCAATTACATATATTCACATATATTACTAAGGCTCTAAGGCTCTAAGAGTCGGCTCGATAAGAAGTTTCTTGAACAGTGGTGTAAGACTTAATTTTAATCATTCATACGAATGTCTAAATGAAAGTATTGAATACATTTGATGCCTTAGCAAGACGATACATGTCATTCCCATAAATATAATAAAACTTTTAGAAAACAGACGCTTTCATTTGTATCAATTACCCGAATATGTCAAAATTTTATAAGGTTAGAGCTAATCGAGCGATGATTTGGTCTAATTGGAACTGCCCCGAGGAACCTTGTTACGCTTACCTAACGAAATAATTATTATATTAGATTTGGCCTGGTTAGGCTTAAAATTGTCAATCCACTGATACAATGTTTTGGCTTATTGTTAGTCAGTATTAGTTTGGCTGTTAAATTTTTGCAGATGAAATCTGAACATCTCAGTTATCCGGCCGGTAAAATATAAGTAAAAGTATCTGATGTTTCAAATAAAAATAACGTATGTACTCGTATTAATAATAATGTGAAATCTTATAGATCTTAAATAAAGGAGAAAAATGACTTAAAGATTCAGGTCGTGTCCATCTGCATTCGATTATATTTTTTTTATATGCGCTGCGTGCGCTAATATTTGTGGTAACGTGATGTAATTGATAAAGTATGCAAGCAATCATATTACTATTTTTCCCGTATTCGTGCATTTTTTACGTAATGAGGAAGACTTGGAATTGTGTATAAAAACCTAATTATTCTCATTACAAAAGGAACGATCCACCCGTCTGCGTACCTCAAGTCATGGTTAATTAGTGTTATTTTAATTATTGAAACATTAAACGCACTATTTACGGTTCGCTTATTAACCCTACACAGTTAAATGGATAATTACATTCTTTTTGTATAACAATTTGTCACAAATTTTGATCGTAACGTCATGTAAGATAAACTAAAATATCATTTATTCAACATACAAAAGTGGTTATATACAAATTTTACAAAACACGTAATAACAAATAGGAATAGGAAGTTTGTTTTTAATTAGCATGAACTTGGACTTGGGTGTTCTGCCTTACGAAGGTTCAGCTCTAATGACTATACCTCTTACGTCTGTTGGAAACATTGTAGGAAGTATTTAGTTAGTACTTAGAATATATCAATTGATTTAAATCTTTATTATAAGAAATAGTTATGCATCTAAAATGTTTTTGTTTATTTATATAAATGTAATCAGTCATAAGTGAAATTTTGTTTAGAATCATAATGACTGGATTTATAAGTTTATTATGTATAATCCAATTTTATAATCCTTGAGTTTGTGATGAAATGCCCTATCCACGAGCACCTGGTGTGGAGGATTCCTCACCTACCCTTCCTCCGGTCCTCTCCTGCGTCACGTCACCAAATGTGGTGAATCATCCTGGTCACGGCACCAAATGTGATGGATTGAGCTACCTACGAGGAACCTAACCTTCCTCTAGTCATCATCAACCACTATGGTAGTTCCTCCTGGTCACGGCACCAAATGTGATGGATTGAGCTGGTCCCCGATGGTAACCCAGCCTTCATCCTTCCTGGTCATCATCACTGTGATGACCCGTCCTGGACACGGCGCCGAATGTGATGAAATGCCCTTTCCCCGAGGACACCTAACTGTGATGACGGTCTCCTCTCCGCGAGGAACTCCTTACCTTCATCCGCGAATGGTGGAGCTTCCTCCAGTCATTCCTTCTTCATCCACCTGTATGGAGCTTACAGGTGTTTTACCTTACGCGAGTTGGCCTTCGTGATCGTCTAGAAATAATACTGTATGACCCTTCGTTATGACCGATGTAATCCAAGCCCTTTTATTTGGCGAATACTGATAATTTCATTCTAAAGCTAATCGTTCCTAACCCTTCCGAATATTCTAAGCAATCCTGACAAACCCACGTGTAATCAAACTATATGTCACTCAATATTTCCTAGGAACATCTAAACCAAACAACCTAAAATATCTCTAAGTTTACAAAATATAAATTCAAAATATTATCTCTAGAAAATGTGGCAGCCCTGGAAGAAACATTCACAAACAATTTGGAACAAATACGATGTACAGTAATTTAAATCAGAGCGTAATGTAATAATGATGCAATAAATAACAGCTTCCTGAAAGGTGCAATTATATAGCAATTCAGTGTCAAAATATAATATATTAAGTATATAAGGAGTTGTAGGGGATTCGGATATAATAGTGTTAGTATCGCGGGGAACCAGTCTTTTCGTCAGACTGATGATTTTTCTCCACTGCTCCGCAGCAGAATCGTCTGGGGACCAGACGATCTACCTCCCAACCCTTAATCAGTGGACCTGGGGATTCAAACCCATGAACCTGGCCATCACCCTATCAGGGGTTTTCCGAAGATGGTCCACCTCCACCTGTCTGCCGTGGTCGTCAGCCAACCAAATTAGCTAACGCCTTTGTGTACGGAGCTCGTGAAGCGATCAGAGCAAGTGTAGACGGCGCCAAGTTCGGCTATCTATCACCAGACTTCACAGCATCCTTCATGAGTATGGTCTATCTACAATGTCTGCACGTGCTGGGTCTTAGAGAGCGAGCTACACTCTAGAAGATATTCTACCATAGGCGAGGCAGTACGAGAGTAGACTTCCCAAGCTCCCTTCATATCATCTCTGTCAATTCAGTCGCAACCCTGTAGCTGTCATATAGTTGTCGTATAGACGAAGATCGAATTATATCTGTTAGTGAGCTACATTTCCCTAATTAGTGATCGATAATCGTTGGTTGTTTAGTAAGTAGTATATTAAATCGGGTCTATTAAGTTGCCCGTATGTTAAACTTATTGTATTCTGCGTGCAATAAGGGAGGAAATCAATATAAGGGATACATGTATATTTAGATTCTGCATATGTATAAATACGTATGCATAAATACAAACATAATTATGATAGTCCTAAGACAAGTCAGTTTCAATTCCTGAAAGTAATAATTATTAAATATAGACTTAGCTCTGGTCGACTGCTCTGGACACCGAATTTACTCTAATATTTTTAAATCTGCAAATGCCGCGCCCTCGTACCACTATACTTGTATACAAAATAAAATGAAGTTCTTGATAATTAGAACAACAAACAACACACAACCCGAATTTTAATACTAACTGCGACCGCTTCCCATCAGGTCAAAAGTCAACTGCCACGAACTACTTCCTCTTGCTGGTTCACTACCCTCTCGGCTAAACCACCCCTCTCCCCTCTCCCTGCGTCTCCTCTGCTTCCCGCACCCCTAAAGCCATCCCCACTCGTTTAGGCGTTATACTTTCCAGTCACTTGAATCTACTTTCGTACATCTGAACTCACGTATCTCCCTCTACGATGGTTCAATACCATCACAAGTTCTTAGAATCTATTGTGTAGATTTTTCCTGAAATGTTTGTGTATTATCCAACTAAATAAACAAACCATCACACCGTTTCCTCGGAGGGTAAGGCAGAGAGGATGGATCGCCATACTGCTCTGTGATGACATGTCTCTTGTGATTCTTCTACATTTGTACATCGTAACATGCACGTTTGTCGATTTTTCCGTCTTCGAATGTATCCGTTTTTAAATAATTTATTAATTAGGTAATAATCCGAACGACGAAATATGGAAGAAATGTAAGGCAGATGATTGCATCACAAGTAAAATTAAAAAAGAATCCCTGAGATGGTTTTACATATGGACGAGAGAATAATGGTTAAAATGTTGTATACAAGCAGTGTGAGTAGAAAGAGAAGCCGCGGAAGGCCAAGAAAAGTATGGCATTACCAAATTAATCAAACACTGAAAGGCGGCCACATTTGAAGTTGGAAAAATTGACGAGCGTGAATGTTACGATGTATGAAGAAGAGGAATCTATAGAGGTATATCAGGACAAAGCAGTATCTCGGTCCATCGTCTCTGCCTGCCCCTGCGGGGAAACGGCGTGATGGTTATTTAGTTATTAATTTGGTCATGTCGTGATTTCCTTGATCGTCCTCGGCTTTTATATAAAATCATTATTTTGCGTAGATTTTAAATTCCTTATTTTTTATTTTTTTTATTTTTTGTACTTTTTAACATAAAATAATAATACAAAAAATTAATGGTAATAGTCGGCGTGCGAAGTGGTTAATTTTCTATGGTTGACTTCTGACCCGATGGAAAACTATAATCCAACACGAATTTGTTTGATTGGGTTATCATTTCACGCGATGCGAATCTCGGAGATGATTCTGTCGGTGTCCGGGTGAAGGTCACCGTCTCGGACCTTGAAGTGCCTAATCCCACCCTACTATGATCTTGCTCATCACACGAATTGACGGTTGTAAAAGTTCGAGATAGGATATATTGTAAATACTCCTACTAAAACTAAATCATTTCACTCTTAGAACTACTCGTATTAAAATAATTACTTTGAACAGTATTTACCAATTAATTTAACTTAAATTTGTTAGAGAAAGATATTGAAAGAAGGGTTGGGACAGGCAACAGAGTAAAAGGTGCACTTAAAGTTATCATCGCAAACAAAAGCTTATGCCGAAAAAGCCAAAATGAATTGAATTTAAAATGAATTTCCATCAAGAGATTTCAGTAAAATCATTATATTATAATACTTTATTATTTATAAATAAGGAAACCGTCTATTTTCTAGAAACTTCATTATATTTTATGGAAATTGGCATGTTTCGCCTTGCTAAGGCATTATCAACTATCTAGATGTCTAAAATATATTGATGTAGTATTATCTGTATTTTTTCAGCTTATGAAATAATTATATTGATGTAGCCTTAATCAACTTGGGTTTCCAAAGCATATTTTCTTTGATTTATTTCTTTTACTCTTGATCACCCCTTAGCGAGTTTATTCGTTGACTGGCGGTTGATGTAGCTCACGTAAGGAATCATTATAATGAACGTATTCATATTTTCAGGTGTGGTCGGATTGGATGCTGTGCCACAGTTCGGTATGGAACCCTCCGCCGCCGTGTGACGATTTCGATGTTGGGTAAGTCTCACCATTATATGACCTTTATTTCTGTATTACTTCTTATATTCTGTTTATTTATTTTACACTTAAATTAATACATATCGTGTTTCCCAATCATTGCTCTCTTTGTTCAAACAGCGGTAATAACGATGTTTCTATTGAATAAAACATAATTTTTGATTCTTATATATTTATCGTCACTTTGTGTTGTGGATTCACATTTGAATAACTAAAAAAATTACACTCAGGAAGGTCACCTTAGGTCCGAAACATGTTTGTGCAAAATAGTGAAAATATATTGTCTTAGAAAAGTTATTTAAATAATTTTTTTGGAATTGTAACAACTCGCTAGTATATAACGTAATTAATTATGTTATAAGTAAATTGCTCAAATGTCATGAAATTGAAAAGCGTATTCAAGTGGAACTGGGAATCAAATTTTATTAACGGTACAGTAATCTGAATATTATCTGAGCAGATAGAAACATTTAATTAGATTTATTCGTGTTTTATATGCTTTAAAGGTCACATTTCTTTATGTATAAAGTTGGAACTGCAAGTTTATTCTATGATTATTAACCGTCGCGTTGCCATGTGGTCAATTGAGATTCCACTGCCAATTTAAAGTTGATTTTCTTAAAACCTATGGACCCTAATATTATAAAAAAAATTGTAATCCTCCATTGAAGTGTTCTCAATATTTCGTAATAAAAAAAAAGCAAAAAATTACTTCCTTCATCCCAAAAAAATTTTTTTTCTAAGACTGCCCTCACCTTCATTCGTGTTAAGGTAGAATTTGTTTTGCTAATATTTACAACTTTATCAAAAGTGACAAATACTTACTCGCTGTTTTGAACGTATTATAAATTATATGTTTGGCCTTTTCATAGGTACGTAATAATACCGACTGTGGACGGAAACGCAGCACGCAACTTAATAATATCAGAACTATGAAAATATTAACACTTTACCAAAAGGGACAAATATTAATACGTACTCGTTGTCTTGAACGTACTATACATTTTGCCTAGGTGCCTTTATCATACGTAAAATCTCGTAAAGTCTCGCCCCGCCGGCCGCGGTGCGGCGCGGCGGAGCGAGACAAGTTTATACTTGGTGCCAGTCGCTCGTATGCTGTGACGCATTCCATATCAGAAATCGCATGGTTCCAGAAAAAAATTAATAATGATATGTTTTTCAAATAATCCATGTATGTTATAGATATCGATCTATTCCTAATGAAATTCCCTACAAGATGACATAAATCAAATTTTGATTCATCGAGTCATATGCTTGATATTTAGATAAAGTTAGCGGTAAACTGAATTGACCACATGGGAGCGAGCGTTTTGTTTTGAACACGGTTCGTTAAGGGTTAAGCAGCTTTGTTGACATCTTGACGACAACAATTTATGTTGAAATTCCTGTTTTCAAATAATTTAATAAAAAAATTATACTTCATCTTATTTTAGCCGTATAGAAACGTTTGATTTTTACAAATATGATTTGATAAAGAATTTTTCTTTAATGGAATCCATTTATTTTCCCACAAAACACATCATTTTTATTTTACTATTTTTTTACTCGAATCTTATCACTCGATGATTTTCTTTCAGTCACGCTGGCATGCTTTTATACTGTGCTTATTGAATGTCAGGATATTGTGCATTCATTCTTACAATGACATCTTAATTTTTAGAATATGTAAATGTTCAAGATTTTTATTTGGTAAACATTTATATAACTGTTGCGGTCTTGAATATTTATAACGGATATCTCAGATTCGTTATTAAATCACTTTACAAACTGTCACGCCAGTCTACAGGAGATTTATTAAATGATATTAGGTTTATGAATTTAGTTTCAGCGACCTCCGCACTCGCGGCGCCTGTCTCGCTTTGATTATCCGCCGAGACGCCAGATGGCGGCGCGCGCTTGCGGAAAGTTTAACCGATTCATTATTTATTTATTTTGTATAAATGTGAGCTTTCAATCTTAATTAGAGATCTTAAATCTTAATAAAAAGCAGCCAATCTCTTCATCTGCATTCGTGTCGCGAAAATCCAAATAAAATATTTTTATATTCTCCTTTTGACAGTTGACGAAATGGATTTGTTGTTTATAATTTAAAACCATTTTCAAATCATTTAATTTTGTGTACCCATCTTCACCCACACAATATTTGTTTTTCGTTAGTTAATTTGTGATGTAGCAGATTTTAATGTTGTCTAACGGTTTTCAAACATGGTCTACTTGCCATTGAAACTTCCATAGAAAATTCGGTAATGAAAAATGACGCAAGGAAAAAGTATAGATGAAAGTTAGAGGAAAGCCTTTAAAGACTCCCTAAAAGCGATAATCATTGATAGTGAACGCTGGGAATAGATAGATCTAAATAGAGAACACGCAAGACTGTATTATAGTACAGCACAGAGACGCCGCCGCAGGACGAAAGAACAGATCGGGAGACGGTTCCATTACCAATGTTCAAGATGCTCAAAGTGTGTGGTGTCGGGATTGACTTTATAGTCATATGAGCACCCACATCCGTGTAGGACAGTCTTCCTCGGATACGAGGAACATCCGATGACGTGCCATTGATTAAGTCTAAATGTTCACAAATTAATGATTTATCTTTTAAAATAGGCTTTCGGGCTTTTGGTTTGCAATGAAGTGTTTACTAACTAACTAACCATCCCGCCGTATCCCCGGAGTGGTAGGCAGGAAGAATGGACCGCCACCCTGTTCTGTCCTGACATTCTTCTCATTTCCTCTACATTCAAACATCGTGTCATGCATGAACGTCAATTTCTCCGACTCCTCACGTGACTGACATTTAATATTTGATTAATTTGATCGTGTCATGTTTTCCTCGGCCTTCTTCTATTTCTAGCTACGTTCACGTCATTTACATATACCTACTTCACCATTCTGTCTTCATTCATTCTTTCCATGTGTCCAAACTATCTTAACGACTATTAACGATTATTTGACAATCTATCATAATACAGATTTAACACACATTCGTCTTAGAGATCTCATTTCTACAGCATTTATTCTACTTTAATCCTTCTTTTGCCAGTTACCTGTTTCAGTTCCATACTTAAGTTTTGATTAGTAAAAGATAGTGTTTTATTAGAAATGTGATTTCGGATGGATTTGTCCGGTTAACCGCCGCGGCCGGCAGCGTAATCCGGTGAGGCGGCGCGGGCGGTGCAATGACACCTCGCAGCACGGCCAGGGAGGATTCGGATTTGGCGGTCGCGAGAGGAAATGCTCTCGCACCGTTAGCGCGGTTCGTTCAACCGCTTCCTTGGAGATCATTCGCGCTAATAGGGAATGCTACGTCTGTCAAGCGGTGCCATTTTATTTCCGTCAAATTAAATTAAATTCGGACTTACGGTTGTGGGTCCGGGACCGCGGCGCCACGCTTCTGCGGGTGATGGCCATTGTGCACGCCGCATACTTGCGGAATTTTGTGCAATTGATCATATCGGTCTAGGTCTAGGAGAATCTATTCGCATAACGCTTCAAAACTGTTTTATTCGCTCGATTATTTCTTATAATATATTTGCAAGACGTGATATATACATATTTTTAGGTTTTCAAACTTGATATTCTTATACGATACACTCGTATGTGTTTTTTTAGTCAATAATATAAGAAGATTAATTCTTCACTTTTTCAAGTGTTTTGAAATATTTTTCTTTTTATTCATAAAGTCAAATATATTTAAATATAATAATAATAAATTTTTGTAAAAATAGTATATAAACCACTTTATTCTTTACAACCACCAACCGGTTTCGCTCCCGCCTGAGCGTCGTCTGGGTTAAAAAATATACAGAATATTTTGTAACCCTGGCGAAGCTCCGGCGGGATCGAAACCGGTTGGTGGTTGTAAAGAATAAAGTGGTTTATGTACAAATTTTACAAGTGTATTATTGTAATTAAATATTTACTAATGTCACACCACATATTGAGTGCTTCATACGAAAGTATATGAATACATTTAAGTTCACAGTGTTAGCAGATAAAGTTTTTAGCTTCAACGATTATTTGCCAAAATAAATATTTTTGTTTTATTATTATTAGTGTGCACGGTTTTTATTTTATTGTATTATATATTTTGATTATTGTCTAATTTGTAATTTTTAGTATTTTTGATGTTTAACGTGTATTTTTTTTAAATTTACTTACCACTGTTAGATATTCCAAATTAAATAATGTATTATTTTTCAAATTAAATAATTAAAACGATAACCAATATGTTTCCGCTAAGACAATACTACATTTGAGCTTTTGTGCATGATTTGATTTCCACAACTTCTCAGAGATGGCGCTAATATGTCCACTGAAATCATTCTTCGTGGGGCTACAAAAAACTTGGAATATGTGAAATGATCGTTATTATTGAATAATCTTCGTTTTTAGTTATTGTTAGAATGAATCTATCTAACGAAGACAATAAATACTACAGACACTAGTAAATTGAACTATTTATTTTTATTTTGTAATCTTACTTTATGGTTGCGAGTCTTGGACTATGCAAACATCGGAGATGTCCAAAATTTCATCCACAGTCGGCAAAATTGAATCAGTATTATGTATATATTTTTTTGTAACGTCTACATTAATTTAATTCTCAGAAAACTGGGAACAGATCTAATTGCTTTAATTGTTCTGTTGTCTGGTTTGTATTATTAGATTGATACGTTAAACAATGCAGAGTAAAATAATATATTTTGTAAATACATTTTCTTGGTAGAATCAGTTATTTTTTGGCATTAAAAATAAATTTGAAAATATTACAATAATTGACAAGACTCGGATGGACGGATGTGCTCTCTGACAGTGTTAAAATATTTTGGGCACATAGCCTCGGAACGACCACCAAGCCGCTGGTCCGATCAAATCAGGGCACTGATTGGTCTCTCATTAGCTGCAGCCTGAAGACTAGCAGGCGACAGGAGCGCATGGCGTGCCATGGTCAATGGTTTATAGGATGGACACGTCCCTCAATCAGAGGAATACGATTGAGAAGAAGAAGAATAGTCGTCTCTGTCCCTGGCAGCTCGAACAGCTCCTCAACGCTCCTTTAACCAGTCCAGTCCCTTAAGTTCTTAACAACTCGTTGACCCTCTATATTTTCTTTAATGATCAGGTGCAGCAAGGTGTCAAAGCGTAAGGTGTCATGACCTAATTATGACACCTTACGGGTTTTAATATTAGACAACGATTCCCTATCAGCTTTAGCTCTCTGGAGAACATTTATGTTGCTCATCATATCGGTCCAAGGAAAGCGTAACATTTAAAATTATTTTATTTTATGTTCCTACCAAGGGAATCTAATCTTTATACGAGTTTCGTTGGTATGCAAGGTCAAGACAAATGTCTACGGTAGTCAGCTGAGGGTTAGAAGTATTGTGTTGTATGGAATCCTGTAGTCGTCGAGACGAAGATTTGGATCGACATTTCCATTTGCATGTCTTTACACTTGACGTACTGAGAGTTCCTCCCGTTTTCTATTAATAGTGTACGTGCGCATAGTCCGAGTCCATCGCCCTGGCCGATACCGGTCTTAGTTAATGACATTATTGATGGGAGAAGGCTCTTCAGCCAGACTCCATTACTCATCGACACCTTCCGCAAATATTACGACTTTCGTGTCGAGTGACTAAAACAATCGGCGGCGGCCCGGCTCTTGCCTCACGATGGACCACCAACCGCAGCTTTCTTTGTACAGGCAGTCTTTAAATAAATTCGACTGTTTATATCAATAGTATTTGTACAAATACGTTTTCAAGAAATTTAATTATATTTAATGGAAGTGACATGATTCACATTGCTAAATCATTTTAATTTTAATTTTATTTTTATGTATACAACAGGTCGTTTGAACTCAATTACTGTATACAATTTATTTTTAGCTATTATATATTGATTCTCGTGACATGTGATAGGTAGCTAATCTATCGCCATTTTATTGTCACGTGAATTCTACACCAGACCAAAGACAGTGTGACAATCACACGGTATGGAAGTCAGAGCTCTTACCACTCTGTCACGAAGGTCGTCGAAGGTTGAAACGAAACATTTTATTTTAATAAAAATGATCTAGTTATATACAGTAAATATTTTTTATAAAACTATAAAATACTGTACACAAATATTCTATGTTTAATTTGAAATGAAATAACTTAATGAGATTAGTCACATGACCAATTAGTTGTATATATCTTGTGTAACAAAAATGGTCCCTATCTAATAGATATCTTGTGTAACAAAAATGGTCCCAGTCATAAAGCCAAAAATATTGCTGCTATCAAATTGGTTAGGGTTTGTGGTCTACTGTTAGCACCGGTGATCTAGTTTTTCAGGATATGATTTATTTTTTATTTTTCATTTACTTTGTTATTAATATTACGAATAATGACTCCACAACGTCCTTCGATCTTCCATTTTATCATTCAATGATTATTTTCATCTTCGTACATGATCCGAGTACGCTACTTTTTGCCTTACTAGTACTTGGAAGCAGTTTTTGTAGCAGCAATTTCACCTTCTAGGAGTTGCATACCAAGTCCTTCTAGGCTTAGAACATTCGAATCATTGTTCGATTTATCCAAATCTCTCGACGATGTAGTGTTTCGTTATTAGAATTCTGTTCTGTGTTCAAATAATGAAAACAAAAATGATGATGTTTTTTTATTATAAATAATTTATAATATATTTTGCTTTATTCCACTTGTCTTTCTATCTGTCTAGAAATGAGATAGCTTAGGCGAATGTGTGATAAATCTGTATACGATAGTGTCAAATGCAAATATGAGAAGTGAATGCAGTGCGAATGAAAGTGTTATGAACAAAATATTGAAACGCTCATTAAGATTGTTTGGACACATGGAATGAATGAATGAAGTAAAAATGATAAAAAAGTACGAGTATAAATGTAAACGACGTTAATGGAACTATATATAGAGGAAGACCGAGGTAAACGTGGCGAAAAAAAAAATCAATTAAATATTAAATGTCGGCCATGTGAGGAGTCGGAGAAATCGGCTTGCGTTGATGACACGACAGGGTATGAATTTTGAGGAAACGTTATAAGCATGCCAGAATAGGCCAGTGTGGCGGTCCATTTTTTCTGCGTACCCCTTCGGGTGGAGGTTTTTTTTGTTTAGTTAGTTTCTGTTGTTTTATTGAAGCAATATGGAATTTTATTACACAAGGTGAATGGAATTCCATTGTTTATTTAAAAAGATAATTTAACATTGTGTAAAAGTTTTACAAAGTGCTCAATTTTCAAAAAAAGAAAATTTCAAAAAAATGTATCATACATGATCATAATAACAATGGTGGAATGGGGAATGTTGTAATTACATAAAGCGTGCGCTTAACCCAACCAATGACAGGTCATAAGTCCTGTAAACACCTTGATCATCCATATTCAGTTTCCAGTTTGTTTCTTCGTCTCTATTGAGATACAATTAAAAATTTTGCTCAATTTTCTTTTGAAAACGAGTAAGTTATTTTATTTTATATAAAATTAGATATATGTTTATGCATACCTCACCTTTGAACCATCACGAGCAATTTACCGCATAGTGCGTTGTAGTTTCTGTACACGATGTGTTACCAAATTGCGTATCGTTTTCTTAATATGTAGTTATGTGTTATGGGTAAAAGATGAGTGGTATTGCAATAGGTTCAGGTGGCGGCGCAGGCCCGCTGCACTCCGCGGCAGGAACTGCGATGGCTCCGAGTCACGCGCCCTTGGAGCTATTTTCCAAATATGATGTAATTTTTATAGCGTGCAATTAGGTAATCATCCGCCTCCCGCGATGGCCGCGGAGGTGCCGGCGACCAGACTCCGCTCACTGAAAGATGTCCTCTTAGCTTAGCTTTACGCAACTTCACATTAACCGTCGCGTTGCCATGTGGTCAATTGAGTTTCCACTGCCAATTTAAAGTTGATTTTCTTAAAACCTATGGACCCTAATATTATAAAAAAATTGTAATCCTCCATTGAAGTGTTCTCAATATTTCGTAATAAAAAAAAAGCAAAAAATTACTTCCTTCATCCCAAAAAAAAATATTTTCTAAGACTGCCCTCACCTTCATTCGTGTTAAGGTAGAATTTGTTTTGCTAATATTTACAACTTTATCAAAAGTGACAAATACTTACTCGCTGTTTTGAACGTATTATAAATTATATCTTTGACCTTTTCAATAGGTACGTAATAATACCGACTGGATGAAAACGCAGCACGTAACTTAATAATATCAGAACTGTGAAAATATTAACACTTTACCAAAAGGGACAAATATTAATACGTACTCGTTGTCTTGAACGTACTATACATTTTGCCTAGGTGCCTTTATCCTCGCCCCGCCGGCCGCGGCGCGCAGACAAGTTTATACCCGATGTCCAGTCGCCCGTATGCTGTGACGCATTACATATCAGAAATCGCATGGTTCCAGAAAAAAATTAATAATGATATGTTTTTCAAATAATCCATGTATGTTATAGATATCGATCTATTCCTAATGAAATTCCCTACAAGATGACATAAATTAAATTTTGATTCATCTAGTCATATGCTTGATATTTAGATAAAGTTAGCGGTAAACTGAACTTACCACATGGGAGCGAGCGTTTTGTTTTGAACACGGTACGTTAAGGGTTAATTAAAAAGTTATATACGACGAAATATTTTATTCCATTTTTATAAAAGGGCTCTCAATAATAGATTTTGGTGAACACAAATATTCGTCGTGATTGATTTTATTAAGAGAGATTATCCTCAATATGAAATAATTTAATATCAGTGCCTCATTTATTGATTTTTGAACAATGATAAACACCAAGTTAAGCATTTTTAAGTGTATATTTTATTGAAAGTAGCATTTTTGTATTTGCTATAATATAATACCGAAGCAAGGTGAAGCATTTTCGGTAAACTTAAGGCGTTAACACTGGAATTCTATAATATAATGATGAATTTTTTAAGAATTAAAACGTGTAAAAACTGTTTTAATTCATAAATAATTCGTTAAGGTGAAACATGTTACTCCGATAATATAATAAGGCTTCTAGAACAATGGCGTTTTCATAAGTATTAAATAATTATCTAATTGTAAATCTTTGCTGTAGAACGATTGCAGGTTATGGATACCTCGATTTTTATTTATTTAAACTATTATATTGTAAAGTGTTAAATATCGCACGCTTAATAGAACACTGGCTTAACTAAAAAAATCACGTTTTGCTCAATCTGACATGAGTCGATGTTTTAACAAAAACAGTCGAAAAACACGTACGAATGGATAGCGTTAACATTGTGAACGATTATCGTACTACGAATGGATAGCGTTAACATTGTGAAAAATAGATGGATAGCGTTAACACAAGCCTCTTGTCTAATGTTAACTCAATTATGACCTAAACCATAATCGGTCAGTTTACTATTAAGCGTGCGATATATACATCGATTTCTAGAAATTATATTATATTTTATGTGAATGACATGTTTGCCTTGCTAAGTAAGGCATTATCAAATATCTAGACATCTTATAGATGTTTGATAATGGCATAGCAAGGCGAAACACGTTATTTCCACAAAATGTAATAAAACTTCTAGTAAAACGATGTTTATATTCGTATTAATTATTAACTAATTAATATTATGATTGACAATGGACCACGTTATAGTGTGGCCCTTTTATTTTTTAGATGAACGCACTGTACTTGGGCTGTACCCACGATGCTTAATTACTTTGACTAGAATTGGTAATTTGTCCGTATCATGACCGGCCCGGCCCGTCTCGTGTTACCGGCTTCCTCCGAGTGCGTTTATGCCCGCCGATGTTTGTTTCCTCTCGTCTCGAGTTTGCCCAAATGCCCGCCGCCCGTTCTGTGACGGACGCCGCCGGCTCCCGCGGGTCACGGCCGAGGAAGCGGAGAGTGGACCCACTAAATCGCCGCGCTTTTATTTTGATTTGCACTTGACGGAGTGACATTGACAACAGCTGAGGCCGAATACGAGACTACGAGTAGTAACACTAGGTTCTTGAACTCTCCGATTACATCTCCCGAAGCGATTGAGCCGATAGTATCTCGGAAAGGAAGCATGCAGGACGTAATTAAATCTGTGAGATGCGCACGGTGAAATATCTAGGAGGTTCCACGTCTTCTTCGAGGCCTTTAACATCGCGTTAATGTTACACAAGAGATGTTGACGACTCGAGTTATTTTTTTTATAAATATTTCTAGTAGATTAATAACTTCCCGCAGGACATCAAAAACTGTGAAAATGATGAACACAGTTCAGTGTACGTTTTTTTTTTAAATTTACCATTCTTTCTTCATTCATTCTTTCCTTGATCCAAACCCTGATCCTTACATAATTGTGTTTATAACACTATCATCTTATATTTTCATTCGACTTTCTATCATACACAGATTTTCTTACATTCGTCGTTTTCTTCTTTTTCCAGTCCATGCTTCACTTCCATACATAAGGATCCGTACAAGAAAACCAATATGCATTGCCATTTTAGTTTTTTTGTATAGACTTTTCTCTGTGATGACAATTTTAAGTGCACCATTCACTTTGCCTGCCCCAACCCTTCTTTTAATATCCCTCTCCACTCGCCTATCCTTTGTATACTTACTACCAATTTAAAAAAAAAATAAGACTAACACCAAAGATTTAACTCAATGATATTAGAATTTATTTTATAATCTTCAATGTGAGCAGAAAATAGCTCATTATTATGAAGAAGGAATCTTGTCGTGTCCAGGCTCGAACCCAAGTCCCCTTGATCAGAAGCCAAGCGTTCTATCCCCTAGACCACCATCCGATTCTCATCCACTTGATCCATGTATATTAATGGAGAGAGAGCTGAACGTCTTCATCGCAGAACCAAATATGATATCCTGTCTAAACAGATCGCAAGATCGACCCACAGAAGGAGACGAATTGTGGTTGAAAAATAATGACGTGTAAGAAAAGGTTAATGCTTAAATGCAGTGATAAATTTTACGTAAATATATTTGGAAAATTCTTCAGTTTGCCGGAGTTACTAAACTCCCGCATATGATGTGTGAATATATCCGACTGTTGCCCAACATTAGACAAAAATATGTAAATATTGAATGCATCTTTTCACCTGGGCCCGGGTACCAAGTACTGCGGCACGGCGAAGTGATCGCGTCAGTTCGGCGGCCACTTTTATTGCACTCCGAGACAATCGGGCTGAGCGATTGCACAGACCGGGCCATAAATATTTATGTCCCATGTGTGAGCTGCGCGCGCAGGCGGCTCCGCGTGTATCATTACCGCCTGGGAATTCGGCGGGTTTTTATACCACTATGTAATGTTTTTGATATATTAGGCAATGCGTGTTTGCGGTACTCTCTTTTATTATTGTTATTTCATAGTTTTATTGTGTGTTTATCAAACAGCACGCGCATACACCAGAATGCTAAGTATTCCAACGTATTCCGGCGATTGACCGCACCGTCTTGCGTCACGTATATTGGGTCTTCTTTGGCTTCTTGTTTACTTGCATGTTATAATATATTAACTATTTTTAACTAACTAACTAACTAACTAACCATCACGCCGTCTCCTCGAAAGGGTAGGCAGAAAGAATGGACTGTCACACTTTTACTGATGCGGCACTCCATCCTTCTCTTTTCGCTCCGCGGGAGACGCGGTGTGATGGGTTGCGAACCTCATCGCCACCAATAGGCATCTCCCGCGCACACTTCGATCGTGCAACACCCACAAAATAAATCTAAAACAAATAATATAAAATACAATGATATAAAATAACATAACAAAATAAAAATAATTTAACACAAAATGTTCTTTTTAGATGGTGCACATATTGTCTATTTAATTTATTTTCCACGAACCCACCGTTTTTTAATTTAGCACATAATGTTTTTTTTCGATGTTGCACATGTTACATGGATGATCCGGACTTTTGTGTTTATTTAATTTATGTTACACGTATCCACCGTTTTTTAAATTAGCTGTAATTAGGCACTTAACCAGCAAGAACTTTAAAATAATATTGAAGAAATTATTCCAATTGTCATTGGAACAAATGAAAAATTTATTTTTACACTTAACTATTTTTATCATATGGAAAATACAAGTATTACGCACAACCCAGAAATACTAACGCAGTATGTAAAGGAGAATTCTTCATTAAGAGATATAAAGTATTTTTTATACTCAAATTTCATTGCAGAAGTCCGTTTTGAATTATAACTTAATTCATAGTTTTATACAGTACATCGGTATATGGTAGTGTACTAATGTTGTTAGTTGATTTTTTGGTGAAAGTTCACTGTAAATAATGAAAATATCGTTTGAAATAAAATATTTTATAATACGTATTCAGTTTTTTTCCACCGGTTTCGGTTGCTCGGTACCATCTTCTGGTATTATTGGTCACCAGAAGATAGCAGTGAGCTGCCGAAACCTGTCGAAACTATTAATCAATTTGAATAAAACTAAATATACTCGTACATTAAAATATTTTTTATGATGCCATAGTAAGGCAATACTTCCCACTTCCATGTCTTTTATAAAATGTCCGTTTTCTTCAATATTAAAACTTACTAACCGATTATCGCACAGTTTCAAGTGGTGTAAGCAGGGGTTATTATTTATGTATCTCTCCTGTCATATTTTCGTCTTTGAACATGGCTTGATATGAAATATTCTTAATATGGAGTTTTACACCATTGCTGAAGCAGCAATAAATATACATATTCTTATGTAGTTTTTATTTATTTATAAAACAGATAATTAGTTGGGATATTCTAGGCTGCATATAGTATAAGAATTTACAATTATAAATTGTAATTTATTACCGTGTGAAATCTTTTGTCTTTGGAGTATTTGAGTATTATTGATCGTGCTAACAGTATTTGTACCTTATTGCATGCATATTATATGGCCATTAAACGTGAATGGCTGCACTCTAGCTGTACTTTATCGGTGATGGATTAACCAGATCCGACTCATCGATCAAAGGAAATATTGTTATCGAACAGACTTCATGTAAATTATAGTCTCTGTGCGCTCGTGCGACAGTCGCAGATATTCAACTCTCGAAGGCGCGATCAAACAGCGGAGTCGCCCTCACCGACAAATCGATTACAGGGGGTCTGGAACCCGAGATTTATTGCCTTCTGTCATCATTATTAGAGACACATTGAACATGCTCCCGATCTCGGGAAATTAATCTAAATATCTAATGAATCAGTTTCTTAGGAAGAATAGTCATAGATAATGGATCAATTCCATTTTCGTATCCGAAATAATTCTCTACATTAAAAAAACGTGTCATCCGTGCACATTGAATTATCAATTGTTAAGAACATTTATATTATTTAAAGTAATAATTAATTTCAGATTCTCGTGCTTATTTCTTAATAGCAGCTATTTTGGTTTTAATTTTATCAGGTAATAATTTAATGTATCATATTTGGTGGTTTTGTTTCTTGAACAATAATGAAGTGATTACTTTCCCCTTGCTAAAGCATTATCAAATGATATTCTAGCAAGGCAGAACGTGTCAGTTTCATAAAATAGCATAAAACTTGAAAACGGAAAATTTTCGCCAACATATAAGTATATTGAAAATTGTATTTTTGAAGAATTTAATAAAATAAAGAAGAACGAAAAATTCTTAAAGCAGTCAGTTCCGTGGCTCTCAAAAGAGATCGGATCCCACCAGAAGCCACCTATTACAGACGTCTTGGAGACGCCATAAAATAAGAGCCGACCCAAAATAAATGCGACAAGGCTAGGATGAAGAAGAATTCAGTTCCGTGGCGTTTCACTTAACGGGCGATCGCTCTATTTGTTGAGCTTACTTAATAGGCTAATTTTTGCATCAATATATAAAATTCCAGTGGATTTTCCGTTGTCTTTCAAATTCAAATCAAACCCGTATTACATAATATCACGTCTTGTGATTACCACAATTTATAAGTTTTTTTATTTATTTAGGTAAGTAAATAAGCCTTAATTTATAAAAATCTCGAGTGACGTCACATAATCCATTTTTTCGTAATCTTGACGTAAATGGTTGTAGTCACAAGGATAATAACCAGCCAAATTAAAAATTCATTAGCGAACATTTACAGGTTCGAATCCTTTGTCATTTTTTGAGATTACTGATATATGTTAGAATTTTGGATTTATTTGTAGTAGAAATAACAAAAGATTTTTAATTATACTATATTTGAATTCCGTTTTAATTTCTACCGAGAAATTTCAAGAAACAACATTGATATTAGTTATATAAATATATTGTGTAAGTTACAAGTAAAAGATATTAAATAAAAAGTAACACAGACGTGTCATGGGATTAAGCTTTTTACCGATAAAAGCTCTCTGCTTACCCCGCAGCGGCCCCGCTACGTCGGCCGTCCATCAAAAGTAACATTTTACGCATTAACTGTATCCGCCGCATTAACAATGTAAAAAGTTAGAAGCCAGTGTCAAAACACAGTCCGTATAATAGTGTTGTGGTCTCTGGGAACTCGCGCCCGGGAGGCGGAAATATCTCCATCAATTTCACCACCGAGACCAATTGATGGGCCAACGTAATTTGGATATTTCAGAATTGTTTCAAAAATGATTACTTTATGTATCGACGGGCCTTCGATGATGCCGCATTGTAGTGTGTGATCTTTATTGCCTCTTAGCAGTATCTGTAAGGTCCATTAGTATTTTATTCCATCATCTCCGTATCCGCTGAGCGAAGTTTGCGTTTATCTACGATGCAATAATCTGTCGCCATTTCCTTTGTTTTTTTAAAGATTCATTTTCACATTTTTCGAGAATTTTAAGACCAAACAGTTAGAACGATCTTGTCAACATTTGTGCGCTTGTTACAATTCGCCTGAATATTTCCTTAGTCTCCAATTTATGTAGTGTATCATCATCGTCGTGTCAATGGCAAGCTAGTTTTGTAGGTCTTAAAGAGGATCTTATCTCTACTCTTGCCATTGCGGTGGAAGGTTTTGCCGACTTGTGGTGTCGATTCCAGGGGCGCGTGATGTTATAGCAACACCACACGTGGAGGCACCTTCCTCGCCTCCGTGTAAAACAATTAAAATCCGTATTGATGGTTGAGGTATTAGTTTTGTTAAACTCCATCATTCATTTATAATAGTAAACACGATTGTTTAGTGGTTTTAATCGGATTTAATTTATATAAATAGTGACAAATTTGTTTCGCCTTGCGAGGGCATTCTCAAAACTCGTTTTGAGAATGCCCTCGCAAGGCAAAACAAATTAATTTCTTACAAACAAAACAAACAAACAAACCATCAGGCCGTTTCCCCGCAGGGGTAGGCAGATAGAATGGACCGCCACACTACTCTATCCTGGCAAACCTCTAGCTTCCTCCACATTCATACAACGAGTCATACACGCACGTCGATTCCTCCGACTTCTAACATGACCAACCTTATTTAATCATCGCCGATGAAAATATAATGTATATAAATTAAATCCAAGTAAAACCACTTTACAATCGTGTTTACTATTATAAAATAATTAAAATCCGTCTACGATACGCGATGGGATGGAGTTGTGAATTGTTATTTCGATAAAATTGCTAGGTAATTGAATGTAAGTTTCTTGGAATATAATCATCTTTAATATGTACGAGTATATTCAATTTAAAGTACGTAAAACTTTCTAATATTTAGGACGCCCTAAGATAATCACGTCGGTTAGTTTATAACCAAAACATTGAAGACGCTAGCGGGAGATTCATCATGTGCAGAAATGTGGTTTTCAGCCAAATGGCATTCGATTCCGCACAGCAGACAGCGGCACGTAGAGAATGAAAAAATACGTTATTGCATAATTCGTGGCCGAGGCGGAGGCGGAGGCGGAGGCATCATTACCGCGCGACCTTCACCTGAGCGCCCTGCTCCGCCGCTAGAAATGTATCTCCAATCTCGCCCATTTTTTGTGCCCGGCTCTCGCTTAATCCGCGCGGCCATTATTGCTCGCAGTTCCATAAAACATTTCGTAAATGCCCCGACCGTTATATTTGTGTATACTCTCAACGGCGAATTACGACTGAATCAATTGTACCTGCTGCACCCCGAACAGATGTTTCCGCGGACTAAACGCTTTTGTGACGCAGTTTCGTTTTGGTATTGTCGTGCATTTCTTTAATTCGTTCGGTTATCTGGCGCTTTTTGTGTCCGATTTCTGCCTTGCAATATTCTCTCCGGAAACGGTACTTTAAAGCTGTTTTCTTATTCACCTTTTTATCCATGACTTCAATCAAGGTTCTTAATTCAATTTCATCAAGGTGTTGAAGCATTCCAAATTGCCAACATTCATCACCATTAAATCCTTTTTTTATCGTCCAAGTTTATTAGTTTTTAAGCCGGACTTAATATTTTCTTATACTTAACGACATGCATTTTATATTCTATCGGCGGTGTTTGACAACGTGCTAATGGATTGCGTTACTTTTTGCCGAGGAGCAAGGAGTTCATCTGGATTTAATGTGATGGATCTTCTTTATTTACACTTGCTTTTTTAACCCCTAAGTCAACGTTCTTTAACCTCGCCATATAACTGTTCTTTTTACCGTTTTTACTGTCCTTTTTATTATGCGTGGCTTTTAATCTCCTTGAACACATTTTATATTGTTTTATATTTAATGAATATATACACATATAGTATGCCGCAAGAGTCACGTTGATCCCAATCATTAACCCCGTCCCTGTGATACATTACTGGAGCTATTTTCAATATTAAGGTATTTCCTTGTGGGATATGTGTGTATTATTAATGACATGGATTTACACTTTGAACTGATGAATTTATGTATCCCACACAAGACGGTCAATATGTACTTTTATGGTAATTGTCAAAAAGCTTATCGCTTCTTGACCAAATTTCTGAGAAATATTTCTCTATCGTACACTTGTGCTTTGGTTAATCAATCTAGATATTAACGGCAATATTAATATAATTTCTTTGCAAATTCCACGAGTTACATTTTCCATAAGACATGATATCCTAAACAGAATTTATAGTTCCCAATTTAACCGTTTCGTGCCAGTACTGCATTCTAAAATATTTATATCTGTACTCCTGATTATTTTATTATTTGATTTTTGATGTTTTATTTTTCTTTAGTACAGTTTATCATATTTCGTTTATTGTTTCAGCGGCGAATCAGACCCTTGGGAAAAACTGGCGAAGTTGATGAATCTCTTGGAGCCATTGGATCTTCAGGGTCACTTGCTGAGTTCTGAACCAGTCGAAGGTAAGTTTCCCAGTCGCAATTCCTTAAGCAACGTCACAGCGGGTCACTCGGAGTCATGTAGAGCCTAACTCGGATAAAAATAAATAAAAAAACGCACGAAGAAACGGTATTTCGTTCTTCAAAAAAGTACGTTACGAGACAGTTAGCCGGGCCGTGCATGCGGACGTTTTCTTAAATTCGCGAGCGAGGCGGGCAACTCCACGACGCTTTGTCAGCTTCGTTGTTTTGGGTACGATCTCAAGGTCGCTTCACGTTGAAGCGTCACTTTGTTAAGATGGAACCGATCATAACACGTTTATATAAAATCTATATTACAACCATATTAAATTATATTATCACTGATTTTTTAGTTAAAATATTTGGGTAATTTTTCTCTGCATCGCTATATTGTTATTTGGTCATTTATCACGAAAAATTTATATATTTCTTGTCAATACAATTTTTTAAGTATATTTGCTCGCGCAGTGCTTCCTATATATCTCGTTTTTAACTTTATGATCTCAACTATTTTATTATTTAATTTACGATATTTTTTTTGTGTATTGTAAAATGTAAAAATTAAAACCGCGTGCAATCAAACCACACAAGAAGGATGGTTCAGAAATGTTCTTACTTATAGCTTTTGTTAAAAACTATGTATAAGCGAAACCACCATACGCAAATTTGACCTAAAATGTGTATTTTGGAAATAGTGTACGGACATTGAAATAATGAATAATACTTATTTCAGGTCGGTAGAATCCTAATTCTACGTCGTAACGTACATTTGAACTAATTGCAGAAAAACTGGGAAATCCAACTCGGATTATCATCGAAGTCTCTTCCGGAAGCTATTGTTATCCAATAATTTATTTTCATGCTTTTGTCTTATTGTTAATTGAGTTTGGGTTTTTAAACTGCGTGATATTATATTCTCCCTAGGGTATGGATGCATCAAACAAGAGTCTTTGACTCTACCTTATCTATGGTATAAAACTATTCGTGTTGAAATCAAAATAAACCGCACGCAGAGAAGATTAGCGCTAAATTATTCCTCTTTGGTTTTATCCCCACACGACTCCGCAGTCCCGTTTATTAATCGTTTCGCTCGCCTTCGACTATGATTCATCTCCCATCGTGCGCGTTTCTTCCTCAATCGTCCTTCCCCGCGTCCTGGTCCCGGATTTCGTGGCGACAGCCGCCGTCGGTGCGGTGGCTCCGTGGGCGGCGGGTGGGGGCAAAGGGGTCCCTGCGACATGCATGCCATTAGGCCGTGTCACGATTAGGGGAAAAAACAACCAAATAATTATTGACTACATTTCGCGAACTCATATACCACATCTTCTATTCAAATATTTGTGAACGAATGAATGCATAAAAATACCTGATTGATGTGAATGAGGCACGAAATCAGGGAATACTAAGAAGTATATATAGCGGACAATTCGTTAAAAATATATATAAAAATCGATATGCGTACGTGTATGAATGTGGAGGACGCAAAGGATAGCAATATAACATTCTCCCACGCTGTAGCATACTTCTCCATTGAAGCGGAATGTTACTTCCTCTTCTTCAAGTGCCCTGTCGGGTCCCCCCAACGTTGGCGATCACCTCGGCGAACCTGTCCCTGTCCTGCGCCGCTCGGCTCCTCCACACTTCGGATGCCGGTTTACTCCCTCACGTTTCGCAGCCAGGACATTTGTCTCCTACCGGGCCCTCGGCGTCCCTCAATTTTCCCCTCCAATATCAGTTGGAGAAGGTGGTATCTTTCCCCACGCAGTGTATGACCCAGATGTGAAATCATCCGAACCTTGATAGTTGATAACAGGTGGGATGTTACTAAGGAGTTTGAAGCTGATTCATTTTATGGAAAAGTTTGTTCTATTTAGTCGATTCCGTGCACTAGGAGGCACGATGTGTACAGTTTGAAGGTTCTGATGGTCATGGACATGTAGTTATTTTGTTGCATATCGGAGCAACTGCTTTCACAGGCTCTGCTCACTGGATTGAAGAATGTCAACAAGAAAGAGTACGAGAATATTTTGAATACAAGAGAGCGAAAAAGGAATACTTCGATTCTCTCCGAAAGTAATTAAAAATAATCGAAATGCGCACCTCGTTTTTTCCAACGTTTTTGGATTATTTTGTATTTCGTTATGATAACTAACTAACGAACCATCACGCCGTCTCACCGAAGGGGTAGGCAGAAAGAATGGACTGCCACACTTTAACCGATGCGGCACACCATCCTTCTCTTTTCGCGTCCGCGGGAGGCGCGGTGTGAAGGGTTGCGAACCTGATCGCCACCAATAGAAATCTTCCGTTATGATTATTGCATAACAGTAGCGTTGAAAACAAAAGGGGAACAATTTGATATTAATTCTTGTGAAAATGTTTACGCGTGTGTAAAGAAATGGTATACATTAAAAGTTAAAACTTATTATTGTTTACGATTGTACATTGAACCAAGTTATTAAAGGGTATAAAATCTTTATTTCCGTGAATATTTCACAGGTTACAACTAGTTATATAATTCGAATGAAAACATATATTTTCTAGAAGGTTTATTATATTTTATGGGAATGACGTGTTTCGCCTTTTTCGGCAAGGCATTATCAAATGTTGATAGAAAATAGACGTTTTCATTCGTATTAATTATTTAACATGGAGTCTTACATCATTGTTCAAGAAACATTACATGGGTATTATATACCGGGCATTCATTTCACGCATGTTACCAAGGCACATTTCATCTTACTTAATCTAATTCGTTTCTAAGTATGATATTATTGATTGATAAACTATTTACTTTCGTCAAAGTTTTCAATAGTGCAATTTACGTGGTGTTATTCCACATGGCGAAGGAGACAGTAAATTTCCAAAACCTGTCGTGATCCCGAGGTGTGTGTTTATAAAACTAAATTATACGAAGTAATTATTTTACCTAATATCGATTTGATCATGAATATTTCACATTGCAAGTGTTTGATAAACGACCGGATCTTTTAATATAATCTCCATGAATGGGCAAGTAAAAGCGGCAGTTTTCCCGGTTATAAATCTAGTTTCTAATCAGTTTAGTATGTGCGGCTGATGGCTACTGAGACGGCCTGTGAGGAGTTGGGAGCGGTTAACGTTAATAGGCAGATAGGCTGATGGGCCGATATGCCGATAGCTGGTTCATTGTCGCCCGCGTGAATTTATTACGTCTGCCACAGGTTGTTCGGAAACACTTGTAGCGCTATCACCTATCAAACTAATATCCAGATACCAAGTCTAAATTCCGTTGTTGATTGCAATACAAATGCGTAAGAATCGTGTGAATTCAGATGGCATCTCGCGTATAAATATTCATTCACTCGGGATATCAGAAGAGTGTTTGATAAGATTACGATATCCGGAAGGAATGTTAGCAGAAGTGTTGTTAACATAATGGCTGGGTAGCGTTCTAGCAAACATTACCTCTGGCTCCTGGTCCAGGGGACTTAGATTCGATTCCGGGCACGATATGGACCCTTGGTGCTCTCTAATTATTATATTATCACGATTTAATTGATATACTAGTACAATCAAAGTTTATATTTAATGTATTATTTTTCGTATTGTCGATTTGGATTGTCACACAACATTTTTACCCTATGCACTGGAATCTTGATGGGATGACCGAGTCGACAGAGAAAAGCTATCGAAGGTTTTGTAATGGAAAAGGAAGTCGAGGAAGGTCAAGGAAGACATGGCATGACCAAATTAATCAATTACTGAGAGACGGCCATGTTCGAAGTAGCAACAATCAACGAGCGTGCATGTCACGATGTGTGAATGTAGAAGATGCACGAGAGTTATGTTAGAATAGAACAATGTGGCGATTCATCCTCTCTGCCTAACCCTTTCGGGGAAACGGCGTGATGGTTAGTTAGTTACTGGGATCTTATACTAGTGAAAATTATAATCGAGATCTTTATATTTTTTAGATATTCCTTTGTATTTGACCGAAACACTATGATACATAAACATTATTCAACTTATTGAACGCCAAGGCATTAACACTGTGGAATCTCATAGTAATATACTTAGAAAATTGAAAATAACTTTGTTTAATCCGCTAATTACTTAAAAAAATATTATTATACATTATACTTTGTCTACATTTAATCTCCCAAGCTCCCATTCCCAATCAAATGCAAATTAATCATTTATTAATTTCGATATAAATTATTTCTTTTTTACACCAGAAGATGGAGGTATCCTCCCAAACATGTCGTGTTTTTAAAAAAATATATTTTAAAAATAATTAGTGGATTAGACAAAGATATTTTAAATTTCCTAAGTATTAACATTATTAAATGTTTAAATTTGTAACACTGTTATTACGTATTACAATTTATTAACAGGAGTTTGTCGCGACAGCTGTTTTGCCAACCCTATAATAATAATAATATGCTAACTTTTATAGCGCTGTTTTTGTGATGTAATCACCTCAAGGGCGCATTAAGACGTGTTTAAATCTAAAAATCTAAATGTGAACGCTGCATCTGATTTTCGCGATCGGTTAAAAAGTATAGTAGAACAAAGTATAAACGTGTAAATTGGGTATGAAATATGAAAAAGAATGGGTTTTCAGTTTAGGCCCTATGTTGGCATCATCAGGTGTTGCAAACAATTTTAAAATTTTCATTAAACTTGTACCATGAAGTTTCGTGAATGTGGTTTGTTATTTTATAAAACGACTATTTAAAAAAAATCAAATAAAAAGTGAAATTTCATGTAACCTGCTTTTTGTTGGCAGAAATTGGTGGTTTATATGCAGACGAGTATTTTTAATTGTTTATTTATGAAGGCGATTGTTATCCACGCTACGAGTGTGGAGATGGATGTTACGGCCGGACAGCGGACAGCGGACAGGATGGCGGGGAGTGCCATCCGTCATAAAGTGCGCCGTCAATAAAATGTCCGCGCGGCCTCACTCCGCTCCGCTCCCCTGTCACCGTCACCGTCACCCTCGTAAAAACGCAATTAACTCTGCGGAATAAATAACAATAATGATATTCACTCCGGCTGATGTTTATTTGTATTTATTTATTTTTTGCGTGCATGGTGCATCCTTCAGATGCCGAGTTTTGTTAGAGGGAACATTGATGCTTAACGGTGAAGTTGTCTGAAAGTGTTCAATGAATTTTCATCAATATTTTCTATTGCATGCACCGATGTATTTATTATCTGCATTTTAGCCACCATTCTATAAAACATATTTTTGAATTACTGACCGACGCACATTTTACTATAACATGCATAAATAGATTTTAATAATACATTTTTTTAATATTTTAGATTTTCATGACGGTGTAAAAAAAAAAACGATAATTAAAATTATAACCATAATGTACGAGTATTCTGGTGTATATTTTTTTTAATGATGTTTTTTTATTACTAGTAAAATGATGATGAATCATCTATTAACTATTTAATATATAAAGAAAAATATGTTTCCCTCAATATTCTTTATTTAAAAAAAAAACTAACTAACTAATCATCACGCCGTCTCCCCGGAGGGGTATGCGGAAATAATGAACTGCCACACTTTTCTTTCCTGACATATTTCTCTCGCTTCCTCCACATTCATACATCGTGTCATGCGTGCGCGTCGATTTCTCTGACTTCTCACATGGCCGACTTTCAATATTTGATTTATTTGATCGTGCCACGTTTACCTCGGTCTTTCTCTATTTCTGGTTCCATTTACATCGTTAACATATAATTTTTTCACCATTCTTTCTTCATTCATTCTTTCCATATGTCCAAACCATCTTAATGATCCTTTCATTATTTTAGTTTGGTGTGTAACTGATTAAAATATGATCGGTATTAAAACCGCATGACGATTGGTAAAATAATTTATGAGTGAATTGGTAAAATAATTTACGAGATTTAAATAATTAATAAGAATTAAAACGTCTGTTTTCTTTGTTATTTTATTATATTTTATGCAAATTACATGTTTCTCCTTGCTAAGGTATTATGAAATACAGGTATCTGTTAGCAAGGCGAAATATGTCATTCCCATAAAATATATTGAAACTTCAAGAAAACAAACGTTTTCATTAGTAATAATTATTGAATATGGAGTTTTACATCATTTACTCCCTCCCGCAATATGCTCCCTCGTGCGTCCACGTGCATTGCAGAATTCTAGTATAGAATATAGGAATAACAACCCGCGGCAGTTATCTCGTGTAATAATATATGGCTACACTTTGTTTTAAACATTTTACTGCGTTTTTTACGTCCATTAAGAGCGGCGCGCTCACCGCACCACGTATCGGCCGTCTTTTATTATATTTCCCGCCCCTATCTCTATCGTGGTTTACTAGAACAACACATTTTTTGTATAATAAACCTATTCTTAGTCCGGTCCGAATGGCTGCCCGCAACCTGTTTGCGGCTCCATCGCATTTTATATGCATTATGTAAGTGGCCTCGCAATCATATCGCATCCTCCCGATGTGTGCAATGAGCTCCTTACCCATTTCTAGCATTATTAACATTATCTACTCGCGCAGACCCGTTTCTGTCTTCATTATACACAGCACAATAACACTTGTCATCCACCGATAAGGCGTTTACTTTGCAACTTTCCACTATGTCCGAAATAATAGGTGCGAATTACTAATACGATTCGGTGATGTCTGAAATTTTTTTGACTCCAGATGAACATATTTTGAAATTAACACGAAATACGAAAATAAACAGTGTTCTTTTCGTTTGACATGTTTTGATAATGGCCTAGTAAAACCATATAATGTTAATTTGGAAAACTCACCTACATACAGTTTGTTTTGTTAAACCACCACCGAACGACTTTTAAAGTGTGGCAGTCCATTCTTCCTACCTACCCTTTGGGGGGAGACGGCGTGGTGGTTAGTTTAACCATCGAACCAGGGGATAAACCTTTCCACCACTTGGAGTAAAACTAAATACCGCATTTGAAAATAATGGGTTAATATTGTTTTACAATTAATCTCATGTGGAGGATATTTGGTATTAAAAAATCAACAAAGTTTTTCGTATGATAGTTGATGAAAAAAACAACAAGTGTATATAAATAATTTCAACGCACGTGTACGACAGAAACCCTATCAAGACACCTAACGGGATATTATTTTTACTCTATTTGAAGGCTTATTGTATTTTTTTATTTGATCCAGAAAGCGTTGAATAATTTTTTTTTTTTTATTATTTTTATTTAAAAAAGACTAATACCAAGGATTTGAATCAATGATATTAGAATTTATTATTACAATCTTCAATGTGAGCAGAAAATAGCTCATTATTATGAAGAAGGAATCTGGTCGTGTCCAGGCTTGAACCCAAGTCCCCTGGATCAGGAGCCAAGCGTTTTTATCCCCTAGACCACCACCCGATTAATTATCAATGTATAAAACGAAGTGTCCCTGATTGATTTCTAATATTAGTATCTCAGTGTCTTCAAAGTTCCGGTTGCGGCGCCCATTGCGTATTCACTCCCCGTCCGATCTCCAATTGCATAATCTCTTTCTCACGTGCAGTGAACTGCGAGATTAAAGAGCGCATTGTCAATCGGTTCTCCGAATTCAGGACGATCTGCCCGCGGAGCAGCGAGAGGCGTTTCGCACGGTGCTCGCCGCGGCGGGAGGGAGCGGGGATGGGACGTGGTCACTGGCGGTGCTCCCATTTCGCCGGACAGACGATTGTAAATAAATGAGAAAAACGTCGACTACCGTTATGTAGGCGCCTGTTTACTTGGATGTCGTGATTCTCTTCTATTCTGTATTCATATTACTTGTACGGACAATCATTCGCATTGCGAATTTCTAAAGTCTTCTCTCCCACAATCCTCAATCTATGCATATGTGCTATGTAGAAGGACTCAGTTCGTGCCCTAATTAATATTTATAACCACTTGATCGATGGCCAATACCTATCGTGTTTAGAACAATACGAACATAAAATATATTTTTTAAGATCGATACGTATTGTGGAGATCGTGCAAATTCGTTGATAAATGATGCATGTTTGATAGAACATAAATATAAGTTGGGTTAATTTGTGTCGTTCTCCTCTTGCTGACTGTGAAATATCTTCGAAATATATCGAGATAAATCAAATCGTATAAGTGAAAATTTTTAATATTATAAAATTCTATTCGTCAATATTATTAAAAAAATATTCTTACAATATAATATATAAATTTCACACACATATGAGAGTCATATTCAGAATCAATAATTCCAGATTATAATCGTCCAACAACTACATAAGGCATTTCCTACAGAGGTAGAGGATTAGCTTGTCAACGGAGCGGACGTTGCGTACATTTTACAAAATTGCTATTTTATCACACAGATCGGTAGTTAGAGTCGGGTTGCTACAGAACATTGATTTTTTATGACCGCAATCACCATTAGTATTAATGACCGAGTATGTATTAATTATTCACGCCTTATATCTTAAACACGATGCATTTCTGTTTAATAACCGATATTACCGGATTTCTGCATAATTTTGCTGTCTTGTCGGGCGCTATCGCCCCGCCCGTGGCCGGGTCCTCTCTTATCCGAGATTATTGCCTTTCGATTAATGTCCCTAATGATAACTCCCGCGCCGGCCGCCCTAAATATGTCGCGCTATCTCGGCTCCGGCCGTTCCAATAATACTTTACTTTTTACTCCGCCAGGATTGAAGGACGAAACTGCGATGCCACCGCTCCTAACTGGCCAATATTTAAAATATTAATGTTGTTAATTGACATTTCTTGGTAGAAGTTACTTAGTTTTATGACTTCGGTCGGTTACACGGTTTTTTCCACTGAAAAGTGGAAAAAACAGTGTTTCAAAAAAATACAAAATTCAAGTCGCAAAAAATTTGCATCATAAAAAAATTGTCATTATGGAACTGTATGTAAACAACGTAAACGGGACTATAAATAGAGGAAAACCGAGGAAAACGTGGCACGATCAAATTCATAAAATATTACTTGTCGACCACGCGAGGGGTCGGAGAAATCAACGTATGTGCATATGAATGTTGAGGAATTGAGAGCTGTATATCGGGAAAGAATAGTGTGGCTGTCCATTCATTCTGCCCATCCATTCGGAGAGACGGCGTGATAGTTAATTAGTCCGTATTATTTTAAGTAACATTTTAAAATATTATTTTGCTCGATCTACAATCTTCAAACGAAGCTGAAAAGGACATTTTTTGCAATGTCCGAATCGAGATGTGTATCTTGTAGTAGTTGGTAGCAATATAATTTTTGGGAACTACCCTTAAGATGGATACTGCAACCATCGTAGGAACGTCGGTCGAGAAAGGGTTACACGGATTCTCCCAAGATCCCCAAAAAACATACAAGCTCTCTTTGTCTAGTTTATATTATGTACCATATATGATTTTTCTACGTTTCTTGCCTGAATGTGTCTACTCAAAGCATAACTAGGTTAAATCGAACCGTTTGCACGTAGTTGGCTGAATAGATATTTGATTGCCCTTTGAGCGGAGACCTAGTCCACATCATGCACACGGCCATTATCTCGGCTATTGTTAGCGATCTACCGCCCCCTGAGTGTTGCCCGCATCAGCCTGGATGGCATTTGTCACGCGCGGCCTTATTGCCGGCGGTTAACCGGTGAACCCGCTGCCCCCGGGACCCGTTAGCCACTCCATCCGCGGACCATATCGCACCCAGCCATCTTGTGAATATCATTCCATCTCTTATTAACATATCCTCTTAAAAGTCTTTCTAACCTGTTAGTTTTACTATTACATACTTGGGACGGTGATAACTTACTTCAACATACCTATATATCTATCCCGGGACCTTCGTGGCCGAGTGGTGAGCGCTTTGACTGCCACACCGAAGGTCCTGGGTTAGATTAAGATACGGTCACACAGGTGTGATCAGGCATTGTGGCGCGAAGCGTATAGTGTGGCCGGTCCTATAGTACGCCATACGTTGGTTCACCAGGTGTTCATCTTGACTCCTACTCTGGAACTCCGGTGTAGCCGTACCCTTACCGGCGATGGTAGTGTAATTGTCAAACTGTCAAAGACAGTCGACCAAAGTCTGGTGTAGAGCGTGACAATAAAACGGCGATAGATTAAATCAAATCAAATCAAATCAAATCAGTTTATTTCATCAACAGACATTACAAAATTTATTTTTAAGGCATCTATTGAGAACAGGTAAAATAATATATTATATATAGTATACTACCAGTGTATATTATTAGCTTCCTATCATATGTCACGAGAATCAATATGATAACTATACCCTTTACATCGATTTGGCTCGCGCTGTAATGATGTTTATAAACTTAAACTTTTATAAACTTAAGACGTTAACACTGTGGAGTTCCATAATGACATTTTTTATGAATGAAAACGGTGTTTTTATCACTGTGTATTTTTCGCGACATGTTTCGAAGGGTTAACACCTTTATCATCGGGAGAATGATATGAACTAATCAACATTATGTTTAACAAAATACAACAACCAAATTATGTACGAGTAACATATGCAAGTTAAAGTTTGGCAGAATACCAGAGACATAACATTAACTAACTAACTAACTAACTAACCATCACGCCGTCTCCCCGAATGGGTAGGCAGAAAGAATGGACTGCCACACTTTTCTTTCCTGACATATTTCTCTCGCTTCCTCAACAGTCATACATCGTGTCATGCACGCGCGTCGATTTCTCTGACTCCTCACATGGCCGACATTCAATATTTGACATAACATTAACAAGAGCTTAATGGGTTAATATTGTTTTGAAAGAGATTTTTTAAAAGGGAATTTTGTGGTGATTGATTACACTAAAGCTATTTATTAATTTAGCAAAGGAAATGTAAAAAAAGTTTAGGTCATGGAGCAAATGATCAGTTCATCAGTTCAGTTGAAACTTTCTGTTTCCACTTCTGTTTGATTTTGTAACAGGAATTTAGTTTACTTAAGGTAATTACAAAAGCATTTTCTGAGACTTATTTTCTTGTCATTGTTTAATTTAAAACAGAAGCTGCGAGGAGCAAGTTACTTATATACTATTATATATAATAGATAGCCCATGGACCACAGAGCTAGGCTGAGAAGATCAGTAGATTTTTATGTTAAAAAATAAATTTAAAAATAATTAGTAACATTCTTGAGATTAACACCGGCAAGGATATTATTAAACGTATTAGTACCGTGATGTTTTAAGCTTAGGAACACTCACATACCGCATGTTTTTTTATTTTTTATTTTTTATTTTTTTTAAATAGGGCTAATAGATTTTATGAATTATGTTTAAAGTTTACCTGTAAAATGATATATCGAGTAGCATTATCGAAATTTCGTATTTTTGATTTTTCTTTCAGGGTTGTCACAAGCATAAATAAATGTAATTTTTACATTTTTATAAAAAAATATTTTTTGAAAGCAAACATTAAAAAATCAAAGTACTCGTATGTTGTGTAGTTTTTGTCTATTATGACTTAAAATTTAATTCTTTCAAGTGATATCCTTTTGATCCTTTATATCAATCTCACCATAAGTAGTAACCCTAGTGCTCGACTTCTACAAAAGTCCCTTTTTCAATAAGATCGACCAACTTCAGAAGGTTCATTTTTGTGTGGTGTATAGATGTCGCTAGCTACACAAAAAAAATATGTTAAAATTCCTACTGGAATCATTGTTAATGCAAAGTGGCCTTACGGTATTGATGGTGCGCCTACGTAGCGGCCGCCAGTGGTCTTACGGTATTGAAGTGGTTAAAGAAATTAATAAAGGAAAAAAAATATCTTTCCATCACTAAATAAAGTAAAATTTAAAACCATTTGGCTTTGTAATAAATAAAATTCAAGATAGAGATGCCCACTATGAGAATTCAGTAATATCTTAGATTTCTAATAATCACTGCTTCTATTATAAGATAAGTACTCAATTATTTCTGCATTTTCTGGAAACTATTTGAATGTTTATGAACATTGAAATAATTGTGTAGTTAGCAATAAACAATGCGGGTTAAGGCATCCCAAACAAGAGAGTGTTCTCGTGGGAGAATGGTGCTAGGGCCGCCGCCGCACACCGCTGGTCACAGCGCTGCTGAACTCTGCAGACACCCAGCACTAGGAATCCGCTGATTGGCGTGTATTGGTACCAGAAGTAGGCCGAAATCAGCGGATTTGAGATGCAGACCGGCCGTCTGATTCTGCCTTATGGGCTCGTACAGCACATAGACGTGGCAAACCTTTCCGACATTTTATGTATCAAAGCTTCTAGTAGTCTTTATCGTCAATTCCATTTAGTTTCAATTAATTGTCTAATTATGATTGTTTTTTTACATGTATAAATTCTAAATTAATACACAAAAAATATCTTCAGATCTAGATAATCGTGATAGATTACTATCAGAATGTGCTTATTTTGTTTGTTAAAATTGCATTTTGATAATGCCAAATCAATGATGTCAACCATTCGAATCTAAAATAAAATTTGTTTTTTTTTGTATACAAATACTTGTAGACAAATACTGGATTTTTACCCATTTTCATTGGTCATAAGTCCTGTAAACGTTTCGACTACCATATTCTATTTCCAAATAATTTACATCTTCGTCTCTATTGAGATACAATTAATCCTTAAAATAAAATTGCTTAAAAATACAATTATCATTACTAGTTTCATATAAATTTGCTGTTATTTTCCATTATTAGCTGTTTTGGTTTAATAATGAATTATTTTGTTTCTGAAGATATCTCACATGTCAAGTATTTAATTCAACCAATTGTTGAAGAATGTTAAAGTCTCGCACATTCTTTAACTACTTTCATCATTTTATATGACGTGAATAAGCTGTGATATATGTTCGCTCGATGTATTATTTCCAATTAATAACGATTCAAGATCATTTCAGCATTGTTTTGCATGTTGAATGCGGGACTGATTCAATCAGGACGCATTGTTCGAATGGTTTATACGTGTCCACCGAGCGCCCGTTTTGGCCCGAGTTGAGTAAGAGGTAATTTATTTCCCCCTGGCCGATGATCGACTTCCAAGATTTATCGGCCGCCGGTTCGCAATACCTGCCAGTTAATATGGCCATCTATTATCCCCGCGTATAGATATTGCGCACCCAGTGACCCCGTGAGAGGTGAATCCCATCACGAGCGAGAGCGGGCTCCATTGTTGAGGGCACCTCCCTACTCGGCTGCAGCGCCTTGGTGCACTCCGCTCTTCTGCTCGCTTTACATGTGCCGCATTAAAACTGTATAGCTTGTCAGTAATGCAACTTGTCTTAATGCGTTTTTGATGCAGGCACAATACACTTGACATTTTCTATGGTTGACAATGTTTGATACACGCATTCCTCTACAAATTACTAAAAACGTGTTACTTCATTCCCTATCTATGTATTTAAATTAAATGTTTTAATCTTCTTCTTCTTAATACAGGCATTGTGGCATGTTTCTTAAGAGGAATTGGCCACCTCCAAGCTATTGATTATTTTTTTTACTTGGGGTTGGTCATGAAACACGATGTGTTAAATCGATTTAATATAACTAAAGGAAGACCGAGACACGATCAAATCAATCAAATGTTGAATGTCGGCCACGTGAGAAGTCGGAGAAATCGACGTATGTGCCTGACACGATGTGTGAATGTTGAGGACGTAAAAGAAGTATGTCAGTAAAGCACAGTGTGGCTAACAATTATTTATACCTACCCTTTAGGGCGTGATGGATAATTAGTTAGTTATATATTTTTTTAACATAGGAGTGGAACACGTTTTGTAATGTAAAATAATTTCGGGAAAGTAATAATAATTTTGAAAGGTTTTTTTTTTATGAACTTTTTGCTGTGAATTTTTATATTGGCGAACTTTTATCGATTTAAAATACAATTTTTCCACTTTTGTGTTTATTTTCTTCGGCGGGGATGAAGATATAAAACTTTTGAAAAATGTCGAGAAAACTAAACTTGTTACAAATACAAATGCTTTATTTATTTAAATTAGGCACTGAATTTCACGTAAATCAACGTACTTATTTATATTTTTGTCTATCTTGAAACCTCAAGCTATTTACCTTAAATCCGAGTACAAATCATAGGGAGATGAGGATACTAGATTCACCTCCATACGAATATCCCTCAGTGGAAACACTCATCTTCTTCGTCATAAGGGTATTGACTTGCAAACCATTTCGGACTGTGGTTTCCTTACTTTGGCTACATTATTATTAAGCCAAAATATGGAGTATATATTGTTAATCGTACAACTGAAGTCTTGGCATAATTGGATATTTCCGACTAAAATGATACCTATAATTATTGACCTAACTGTTTTGATCTTCAGTTTCGCTCTAAAAACGAAATATGTTATGTCCTTAGCACACGCGGAACTTATTGTAAATTCACAATTTTAAAACAATTATTATTATTATCCATTTCCCTTATTCTACCAGTCATGCGTTTAATGGCGATGTTTTGAATCTCGTAAAGTCTAAAGCATTATCACATCACCGGCCAATCATTCCCAACAGTGCGATTGTTCGGTTCAAAGGTTAGGCTGTTTGTATTTGCTGCCAGTCCGCCTCCCATACAATTATTTATTTGATGCGATACCCCGACACCGAGTGCTCGCGCGATCATCGGTTCGCAGTAATAATTTATTTTATAGACGCATTGTGCGAATTGATCTAAACTGTTTGAGGTAACGGGCTGGTGGCTGGTGGGCCGGTCGCACTGCATTCAATATCGACAGTGGACATGTTTATTGGAGTTAATAATAACTAACGCTTAGTACTCTACTTCACTGATGACTACAACTGTTAATTACTTAATTAATTAATATGAACGTCTGCGTTTCTAGAAGTTTTGTTTTATTTTTTGGGAATTATATGGACATTATTAATAGCTTAGAAAGGCGAAGCATGTCATTACCAATTAATTTATTGATAATAAAACTTTTAGAAAACAGACGTTTCCATTCATATCAATTATTAAATATGGAGTTTTACATTATTGTTCAAGAAACAATACATGTTAATCTTGAAAGCGAAATTTAAAAAAAAAATGCACTTATTTTTTTTATATATAAGTATATATATAAATATTTTTGTTATTTCACAATAAATTATTTATTTAAATTTAAGATACAGCTTATTTGAAAAATAAATGAGTGTTTTATTGATAATGTTCACGGCCGTTCAGATTTTTTCCGTAATAATTAAAACGTTTGGATTATTAGGCCAGTCGGGTCAATATCGTAAAGTATTATAAATGTTGTGAATTAGTTGTACTGTGATATCATCGTTGACTAATAGGAGGTGTTTTGTTGGACGGCCCGAGTCTCGGGTGGTTCTAGAAATCTTTCTCAATGTTAGACTATCAGCTCGCACACGTAAGTAATTTGAAAATTTACAATGCCTTTTACGATAATGTGTGGTCGGCCGGTTAGAAGGGCCATCCGCTCTCACGGCGGTCAGGGTAACGTTTTGTTTGTCCATCCAGTACTTTCTTCACGTCGGATGCGTGTCTGCGTGTATTACTCTCCTGCGGTTTCTGTCATAACGCGGCCCGGCCGGAGCCCATAAACAATCCAATATACGCCGAGCCATCGAATGTTGCATAAAAAATTGCGCCCTAGGGCAAGAGGTGTCCGCGATAGGGCCGTTATACTATTTCGGGCATTCCGTTCGTCACACGCGGGGCCGCGGCCCGCCTCTCCGCCCCTCTGCCTCTCTGCATCTCTCTCTTCCGCCGCACACTTTTCTAACAAATTACACGTCGTTGTGAAATATCTTCGGCGTTAAACTCGGCCGTAGAGGAATGCGCGTGTAATTATTGTCCATGTTTTATGGACATTGCCTTTGAAATTATTTAACAATACCCGTATTTTTTTGATTTAAAATAATAACACTACCGTTACTCGGGGTTTCTCATTATTAAGGCTTTCCCGTAATGTGTGTTACGGGCGTGAAATATTTCAAACGCGCATGCATCTGATGGACAGTATGCTTCCACAAAATGCGTGGGTATCCTTGCGCCCGCCACCTCGCGCTTTCCTAACGGTCCGCCGCTCTGCCCGCGTGTGTGACCGCATCACTAATTATGGGCTATTTCCCCCCTTTCCTAAAAACAAATGTTCAATATTCTTTTTTCTAAGAATCATCGGTGGATAGTACCCATTCAAAGGGTTTATTATGATGTATTCCCACTAGCCCGAGTAATGATATAATGTCTTAGTTAGGCGAAACATGACGACGTTAAAAACTTTTGATTATGTAATATTAAATATATCCTACTTCTACTTCTTGGTTCAAGTCATATGACCTATTTGTGTCGGTGAGTTGTCCTAGGATGATGGCGTCCAGCTATCCCTCCATCTCTTCGGTGACCTTCCTGTTAGTCCCTTGCTGCAGGATTTTTAATTTTTAACGATGTTTGCCTTGTATCTTCCATGCGGTTTATATGGTCCTTCCAAAAGCACTTTCTGCTTCTCCCCCACCTCACTATGTCTATACATCAGATTACTTTTAAATGTGATAAATACATAAAATAGCTTCCGAGGCAGAGTGGCAACGGCTGTGACTGCCACACCGAAGGTTCCGGGTACGATTCTAGACGATATGACAGTGTGAAATAAAAATTCTAACGCTGTCTTTGATGTGGTAGAATTTACGCGATAATGAAAATGGCGATAGACTATCTACAATATCAATAGTTAAAAAAATGTGTACTTCAAATATCGTAGTAACCATTGTATTGACGACCTTCGCGGCAGAGTGGCAACAGCTATGAATACCACACTGAAGGTCTCAGGTTTGATTCTCGGCAATGGCAGTTTGATCGTTACTGTCTTTGGTCTGGTGTATAATTATCGTGACAATAAATTGGCGATAGAATAGATACTTATCACAAATCATGAGAATCGATAGCTAAAAAAAGTTGTATACAGTAATTGGGTTAAAATTACCTGATGCATACCCAAATGGGACCCCAAGTACCAGCAAATTTGTTAATAAACTTTGCCGCAAACCAATACCTAAAATTAAAACAAATAAACGTATTCAAATTGTTGGAAAGTAACGGGAAACTTCCATACTAAATGCTAAAGTGGTACCCCAAGAACCAGCAAAGATATTAGACCAATCCCTGGGATTGAATCTAAAAAAACATAAACAATTGAGATGACTTATTATTATTGCAATGTATTATGTTTGACTTCTGTTCCAGATCACGAGCTGGTCCGCCTGCCGGAGGACGCGCAGCTGTCCGGCTTCACGCCGCTGATGTACGGCGTGCCGGTGCGCTGGTACGCGCCCCGCTCCCTGGACCCGGAGGCTGCCTACCTGGCGGTGCGGGCGCGCGCGCTGCTCTTCCTCGGCACGCAGTTCCTCTGCGGCACGGACCCGCCCGCACTCGAGGGCCGCCGGCTGGCCGACCGCACGGAGTACGTCAGCGTGGTGCGAGCGCGCCCCGCCGGCGGGGAGGGCGGGGGCGACCGCCCTGATGTGAGTACATTCCTTCTTTAGTCGTGTAACCGAGTATCGCTCCCATTACATTTCCAGAAAGAGGGACTCGCATCATTTTCCATCTCTACATTATTATTCATGGTTACAATCTTGTGGATTGGTCTGCAATAAGCTTCACTCGTTTCCTCTACTCACTCCTCTCTCCAGCCAGGCTTTTTATTTATGTGTAGCTGCAGCGCATGTCTTTTATTACCTGGCCCATACAGGGGTCCCTTGGGCGGCCTCTGCAATTTTATCCCTCAACCATTCCCTCAGCAATGGATGTTTGTGCCTATGTTATGGCCTATCCAGTTTAATCGTTGCTGGGTAATCCGTATGAGAATTTAACTTGTTTTCACCCGCCCTTCTCATTGCCTCACTGTTCCGACCAATGGTTCCCTGTCATGCGTCTGTAGCTCCACATCTCAAAAGCAGCTAGACGTCTTTACTAACTCCGGCCAATGGTCCATGTCTCGCAGCCGTATAGCAGCACACCCTTTTTAGTTTTTTTCTCTTTAGATTCTCTAGATTAGTTTTGTTATTATTTTTATTTAATTTATTTTTTTAAAAACCCAATTGGGTTATATGGATACATTTTTAGATCTTACTATTAATTATGTATTGTTTCAGATATATTTTATATTGAGTTGTAGTGAGACTCCTTGTGTCTTTTGGTAGTTCATTGTAAAGTTTCAGTCCATTGTTCAATATCCTTGATTGTCATGTCTTAGTTCGTGCATTCGGTAAGTGATATCTGTCACAGTTCCTGGTCCAGTGTCTGTATGTCTGAATTTTTAGTTAATTTGTAGGTGCTGTCTGTTGTCTTTTCCATGGTCACTCTGTGTACAATTTTTAAGGTCTCATATTTGGTCAGGTCTGATACGTCCATTTGTTTTGTTTGTCGGTGTATTTGCGGAATGTTTACAGCGGATGGCCGAACGTACAGTGACGTTAAAATGAAGGGCTTGCAGCAGGTAACAAAGTCAATGAAGCTTTAAAACGATTACAATAATATTTATCACTGAAAGCAAAAATTGTCGTTCACAAAGGAGTTCTAGTTCCAACACTTATGTGTGGAAACGAAGTATGGAACTGACAGACGAAACATGAGAGCAGAATAAATGCGGTATATATGAGATATCTTAGACGAATATGTAGTAAAACGATGCACGACAGAATTTTAAATGTTGATAACAGGAAGAATGTGGAAGATATTACGAACAAAATTGTGAAAGGATCACTGCGTCGGTTTAAGCATATGGAACGCATGGATAAAGAAAGAATGTGGATTACAGAGTCGAGGAAGATCGAGGAAACCACGTCTTGACTGAAGTCGTGTTAGAAGTCAGAAGAATTGGCGTGCATGTATGACTCGCTGTATGAATGTGGAGGAAACTAGAGAGATGCGTCAGGATCGAGTAGTGTGGTAGTTCATTCTCTCTGTTTACTCTTTTGGGGAAACAGGGTGATGGTTTGTTGTTATTCATGGGTTTATCAGCCCTCCTATACTGTTTTGATCTTTTTAAAACTCAATCGTCAACCAAAGTCAAAGCGAGAGAAGTATTTCAGGAAAGAAAGTGTGGCCGTCCATTCTTTCTGCCTACCCTTTCGGGCAGACGGCGTGATGGTTAATTTGTTAGTTAGTTAAGAAAGTGCATTCGTTACCTTGTGTAGGCAAATCGAATTCCATAAATGTTGGGTGTATAAGAATTGTTTATCGAAAGCTCCCCCCGCGCCATTAACCTTCGATCCGAAGTGGTAAACCAATAAAGCATTGTCTGCTATTGAAGGCACCGCCCGCGGGTACATGTGTCTTTTTAAAAAGCCATTGCGGTCGGGCGCGAGAGCTCTCACAGAACTGCGCGCCGTTTACGACCTGCCGATTCTGTCACGGTTTCTGGTCGGGGGGCAGATTGTTCATGGGGAGTCCCTACTCTCTCTCCCACTCTCTCTACCTCCTCACCTGTAATCGTTATTATTGTCCAATTATATACATTTGATAATGCCTTTTTGTGTACACAAATAAACGATTTATCGGCTAGTTTCATGTTTTACAAACTGTATTTTTTACTGTTTCTTGAACAATTATGTAAAACTCCATATTAAATAATTAATATGAATGAAAACGTCTGTTTTCGAGAAGTTTAATTATATTTTATGTTTAGATAATGCCTAAGACAGGCATAACATGTCATTCACATGAAATATAATTAAATATGGAGTTTTAAGTCAATGTTCAAGAAATAATAAATAAGGAATTTTGTTTATTACTGCAAATGAATTGACTCGAGCATTGTTTTTGTGCTATTTTCAATTATTGCATATCGATATGTATTTTCAGTCTAGCAACGAGTCCGACATAATGGAAGCTAGCCTGAGCGAGGGCGAGGGGGAGGAGGAGCGGGTAGGAGCCGCCAGCTCCGTCCCAGATGCCGTGGTGGACTGGGCGGCCAGCGTGGACACTGATCCTGGCCAGGACGAGGCCACGAGGCATCTGCTGCGCCGGAGAGGCGAGCTGGAGGACCGCAGGCGCGATCTGGAGAAGAGAAGACTCAAGATGCAGGTAGGGACATAAGATTATACTAAAAAATTAAATGTTTTAATAATTAAATTCACTCGTGTACTTTGTTTTTACACCATTTTATTTTGTAACCGTGACGAAGCTCCGGCGGGAGCGAAACCGGTAGGTTCGTTTCACCGGGACATTATTAATTAAAATAAATTTAATTTCCAAAATTTTACTTATATAATATTTTTGCGCGCCAGTAAACAAGTTTTTTTTAGAGATAGTAGACGACTGATAGATATATAATACAAAGAATGATATGACTACATCATAAATCTCAATTTGAAATATTTTAAAATATATTTTTCTTTGTAAACTTGTTCCAAAGTCGGACAAATAAGTTTTTCTACGGCAAATATTTTTCGTGGCGAGTCGTTATTTTGGATCCCGTGGCGTTTCCTTTTCTGTCATTGAGTCGATTTAAGCTTTTTTTCAGTATATAATGTTTCATGGGATGGCTGAGCATACCAAAAGCAAAAGCAAGGCTCAACTTTCGGAAATGTAATCTTTAGTTCCATTGCTTTAAAATGTCCGTGAATAGACATATGCTTTAAATTATATGATCCTTGCTGGTGTTTATCTCAAGGATATTACTAACTATTATAATATATTATTTCTGTATTTTTCACTTCATTTCAAGTATACAGAACTTTTTTAATATGGTGGTTTTATGGAACTTTGGTTCATAGACTATGGCTGAGGAAACCATGGAAAACCTCAGCCGGAACATATGAGTTATGTCTATGGGGAGAATAAAAGCTGTTTGAATTTTTTTGATTTATTATGTAAGAATAATGTTCACTTAATGTAGCTTCAAATTATGGGGAGATGAATTTCACTAACTAACTAAACTAACTAACCATCACGCAATTTCCCCGGAGGGGTAGGCAGAGAGGATGGATCGCCACAATGGCCTGTCCTGGCATATCCCTTGGGCTTCCTCTACATTCATACATCGTACCATGAACGCACGTCGATTATTCCGACTTCGAATGTGGCCGCCTTTTAGTAATTGATTAATTTGGTCATGCCATGTTTTCCTCGGTCGTCCTCGGCTTCTTTTTCCACTCACGCTGCTTGTGTACAACTTTTTAACCATTCTACTCCTCATACATTCGTTCCATATGTCCAAACCATCTCAGGGATCCTTTTTTTAATTTTATTCATGATGCAGTCATCTGCCTTACATTTCTTTCTTATTTCATCGTTCGGTATTCTATCATACAACGTTTTCCCGCACATTCTTCTTAGTGATCTCATTTCTACGGCGTTTATCCTGCTTTCATCCTTCTATTGCCAGCTCCAAGCTTCACTTCCATACATTAGGGTTGGCATGATTTTCACTATATTCACAATCTACCCAAAGTGTCGTACAGTAATAGGACATCGCAATTCTTTATAATTTTTAAATACGCCTCATGGATTGTTAAATTTGGAGGTTTGCTCACGTCCCGTCGTTACGTGTTACCGATCTCGCGTCATTAGACGGCATTTCTCCCGCGGGACGGTCGCCAGCAACTTTTTTCACTAATATCGTTTCCCGGGCGAGAGGATTGTCCCCGCCTACTGCCGTACGTGTCTCGTTTCGCTTTCACTGCCAAAGTCAAGTACTGCCACCTTCCCCGACCTATCCTCCGTACCCCCCGTTGGGCTTAAGGGATGAAACTTGTAACCGGATTACAAAGGGCGCCTTCAGTTTTCTTATACTAATCCCAAGACGGATAATCCCTCTCACAAATATCACAGGATTGTCTAAAGCTTATATATATTTTTTTATCACTGTTACCAAATTTCCTTATTATTTGGATTTATTTTAATGTATATATATTTTAACTTGGAGTTAAAGTTTTAGTCTAGGCGACAAAGTACGACTCCTGATTCGGGGGACTAGGGTTCAAGCCTGGAAACCACCCGATTCCTTCTTCGTAATAATAAGCTATGTTCTGTTGATATTGGAGATTGTATTAAAATTTCAGTACTATTGATTGTTGATTGTACTATTGATTGTACTAAATCCTTGTTGTTAGTTTAAAAGAAAATTCTTATTAAACTTAAAGCATAAACACTGCGAATCCACAATCGATCAAATATGAATTAATGAATTAACGAATTTCATGTTTATTTATTTAGTTAAAAAAATCTTTGTTTTCTTATACATTATTTCATGGGAATGACATATTTCGCCTTGCAGGCTTTATCAGATGTCATCTATCAGAAAATGCGGTAAAAAATTAAATGACTATTACATTTTTTTTTATTCATAATAATTAAATAAAACGATTTTTTTTAACTACTTCCACTTTTGTCTTTATTTAGACAGCGCCCTTGAGATGATTAATTCATAAAAATGGCGCTCTATAAATCATCCAATTTATTATTATTATTATAAGACAAAAGTGGAAGTAGTTAAAAATTTAATTAATTATTATTTAAAATGAACTTCCATCAAGAGATTTCAGTAAAATCATTTGATTTTTTTTATTCGTTAAAAATATAGTACAGCGCGAAATAGTGAACGTACCACAAAAGTTGTAAAATATGTTAAGCTTTTGTGCAATTTTATGTATTATGAATCTTTATCAATCATTCGTGAGTGATTGCATCTATTTACAAGGATTTTATATCTTTATGTGAGTTTACTGCGCTAAGATAAGCGTGTTTTTCCTGCTTCATAATTAATCTGTCATAATATTTCCAACTTGTTTATCAACGTATATGAATATTCATTTTAACATTTCTCAGTTCGCATCATGTTAAGTACTGTCTTGTACAATCATTTTATACTTATTGACATAGTTTTTATATATATTTTAAAGTATCTTTTGTAAGTCTACTGTTTTCGAGTTAAAGTTATTCAGAATACGGTTTTCCCTTTTAAAATTATCGCTGAATAATGTTTACATTCTAATCTTATTAAGAACTTTCGCGTTGTTTAAACCCTCTTTAAGAAAACTCAACAACAAACAAATAAACACTCGGAGAGCTTTTGCCAGCTTTTTCTTCAAATAAATTCCGCGTGCTCCCTCTGCGGCGGTTACTTCCCGATACATTAAGATAGCTTACGAAGGCTTCATCCATAAATAACGTTTTTTAAAATAACCATAATCCACGATTTACTGCAAGATGGATCGCTTTAGGATAACCACTTCGGGAAGTTAACTTTCACAATGATCTGTTTAATTGAGAATATTGGATATAATTGGGTCTCCTTTATTATGTCATAATGATTTCCTGCAAAATTAGATATGTGCTTTTTTTTTTTACTTGATTGTCTTTGTCTCGATTTTTTAATTGTTCAAGACGGTGTAAGCTAAGTTGGAAAGAGTGTCTTTGTGTGGGATTTTATCTTAGTGTTTGTAAGTGTGCCTGGCTTGTGATTCCGTGGGCTAGCTACCTAGCATCCCGGAGATATGTGCTGAGATAAGTACTAAATAATGAAAGAAGGGACATTGGCTTTTACTAACTAACTAACTAACCATCACGCCGTCTCCCCGAAGGGGTTGGCAGAAATAATGGACTGCAACACCTCTCTTTCCTGACTCGCTTCCTTAACATTCATACATCGTGTCATGCACGCGCATATCGATTTCTCCGACTCTTCGCGAGGTCGACATTCAATATTTGATTTATTTGAACATACCTCGGTCTTCCTCTATATCTAGTCCCATTAACATGGTTAACATATATTTTTTTACCATTTATTCCATGTGTCCGAACCATCTTAATGTCTCTTTCATTATTTTGTTCATAACACATTCATTCGCACCGCATTAACTTCTTATATTTTCATTTGACACTATCATACGGTTTTGCACACATTCGTTTATAATATCTCATTTCTATTGCATTTGTTCTACTTTCATCCTTCTTTTGCCAGTTCCATGCTTCGCTTCCATTCACAAGGGTCGGTACAAAAACACCATTGTGCACTGCCATTTTAGGTTTTTTGGATAGGCCTTTAGACTCGAAACTAAAAAACGAATTTCATGTATTGTGCTCCCAACTCGGATATTACATCTTGTAATGCTTATAATGTTCAAACCACTTTAAGTTTTTATCCTCTCGAATATTCCATACATTATCCTTCATTTCGTACGTGCGAATCTCTCTTGTCGATAAATTCATATAAAAACTTTCAATTTTCATCGTCCAATGTTTCTTCACCCGCGGGCCCGGGATTAATTAGGCCCTTCCGAGAATCCTTCCGCGGGAATATTCCGCGAAGTCCCTCTGGTGCCGAGACAAATCCAGTTTCGGCGGAATCCGAAATGACGAGTGCAGTGCACCCTGGCCCTACAAGGCGCGCGGGGGACTGACCCACAGGGAAAACACTCGCGCGTGCATTTTTGCTTTTGTTTTCACTCGAATATTGACGATCCTATGAATACTGATGTGCTTTCAATTGTTTTAATTGACAATCGGCAACCGAAAGTTTGCTGGCGGAATGGACATTTATTTTAATATTAGACGTTTATTGCGGACTTAAGTTGCTAAATATCCCTTATTGTCTTTACAATATATTATCATCTAACAAAATCATCATTTTCTTCTTCTTTTTAGCCATTATCAATCTATTGCTGGATATTGGCATCTTCTAAACCCTAGGTTCTCAAATTGGGCGATAACGCCCCCTTGTGGGCGTTTGAGACTTTCAGGGGGGCAGTAGAAGACCCCGATAAAATAGAGAGCATGGGCAGATAAAGAAAAATATAGTCTAAAAAGACAAAAAAAAAAAAACACGCTAATCACGTAGCTACAAATAAAGCAAATGAAACTTAAATATTGGTTTATTTTGTTATTGTATGTATTTTAATCATTTTCCCATATTTCGAATAACTTTTATGGGAGAGGGGCGTTGAACGTTTATTTTTCTTGTAAAGGGGGCGGTGGCCCAGAAAAGATTGGAAACCTATGTTCTAAACTCTTCCACCATTTTCTATCTTGGACTATCTGTTGGCAACTACGACCTGCATGTTGGATTATATCATACGCCCACCTTTTTGTGGTCTTCGTCTTCCTATGCCTCTTCTGTTTTTCCATGGGCTCCACTTTAGGATTCTAGGTGACCATCTGAGCTCATTCTGTCTCGCCACACCAAAACAAAATAATTTACTTATAATAATAATTATTACTTTGATAATTAAATATTTACACCATTACAGTGCAAGCCAGATAAATGAAAATATTGAAAAATGACATTAAAGGAAATGTGTGTAGAATCATGTGAATGTAAACATACAATTACCTCTTTACTTATACGTTCTTATCATGAGGGTGTTCATAAATTCGCTATATGTGTATTGAAAAGTTCTATCTCGAATGCTATATTGTTGAAGACGAATCGCCATGAATACAGAAGAACTTCGAAGCGCGTTTCTGTGGAAATTCTGGACAAAGAAGATATGGCCTCATTTCTCTGCTATAGCCGTAGGACATTTTTTAGTATTAGTTCCATCAGTATTCCTGGATTGTTAATACCCCCAGATAATAAAAAAATCTTATCTATGGTATCGCGCATAGTATCTACTGAATATTTTTGGTTTTTCATGTTTTGAAATTCGTCTATTTTTTTGTATACCGGAATTTGTATAATACGTTTTTCGTATTATATTGAATGAAACGTTTTCCACGTGTACACACGTCTTAATTACCGAGATTAGACGTTCGAGTCCTTCCCGACGCTTGTCTGTGTAGCTGATGGGACGTCTAACGGCCGCCCTCCTCCGGAAGTAGCGATGTATGGCACAATTTAATTGGTCTCAACACACGAATCGTGAGCGCGGCGTGGCCCCGCCCGCGGCCCTTTCTAGGTCAGGCCACCGAGTGGAGTGGACTTGGGTCACTAACACTGACCTATACGATGGCGGACTATCCACACACTAATTATTGTTATACTAGATACCTTACTATCTCATTCTAACAATACTTAACATCGGTAATTGCACTTTTGTTTATTATATTCTTCTTCTTCCTAATGGTTTAGGTCGTATGACCTGTTTGTGTCGTTGAATTGTCCTGGAACGATGACATTCAGCCATCCCTCCATCTCTTCGACGGCCTCCCTGGTAGCCTCTTGGTGCCGGGCTTTTCATTTTATTATATTTTTTGCAAGTATTGTATCTTCCATGATCCCTCCATATGCTCCTGTTTTTTGTCCACCTCACTATGTCTTCAACATCACAGACAGACCTTATCATCTCATTTTTGTTCCGATCTTTGTGAGTTCTGCCTGCGATGAAGCGTTGGGTTTTCATTTCTGCCACTTTGAGAAGGTTTTTGGTCGTGCAGATACCGGCTCTCGCTTCTATCCCATATACCATATATGTTGTAATGGGGCAGACGCGCATACCTTATATACCCTGACCGTACATTCGGTTAGCATCTATTTGTTTCGATGGAGGGACTGCTGGTCCTCATTATCCCAGGAGATATGATTTCTCTGCCACAGATCGTCAGATCTATTAAAAGATGAAGAAGAATGTATTTGTTCTCCCATATAGTGTCCCGCAAGCAGCCACCCACAGCTGTCGCTTTATTGGTTTGTACTCGCACTTCACCATATAGGTCACTGTTTATAATGACACTTTTTATTTATTTATTATATTTAGTTTCGTGCGTAATATTTTAATTCTAACAAAATGAAATAAACATGGAATTCCCTAATACCGTAAAAATACGCAATTCTTCAGAATTAACAATCAACCATCCAGCTGCGTCAATAATATTGGTTTAGAAGCCTATACAATACCGGTGATCTTCTACTGCTTGACAATGTTCCTGTAAAACGAAACATGCGTCATTATCAGATAGGCCTTAGAGAATGAGCGTTTATCCATACAATTCTCAGTATTTCAATGCAAAGTGTTTATGCTCATTATGGAGTATTCATGAATTAATTGAGGGCTGTATATTACAAAGATGCCATGTATTTATTAAAAAAGTAATAAATGAGTTTTTATCCTAATTGGTGTTAAACAGAAAAGCCAATAACTACAACATGATTGTATAATATTATATTGTAGTTCAAACGTCACCCTAAAGATGTCACCCGTGGCACATGTCGTATGGAACAATAAACAGTTTATGCTATTTTCTTTGTTTTATGTTTAAATCACTTATCACCTTTCTAATAACCACCCTTCAATTGAAATATGACAATATATATCTGAAACTCTCATCGGGTTATTTTGTCAGCTTGTCGCACATTTCAACGACATAGTCGTGTCTGTAGTCTTTACGACTTTTTGTCAATACAACATGGCTGATATGAAATTCAATTATTGTAAACGCACGACAAAATAAATCGTATAAAAAGCGGACAAAAGTGTCCATCTCCTCGGGCAGTTCATTAAGTCTACTGGAACTGGAATTTATCGGGAGAGTAAAGGGTGGGTGGGGGCAAACGAAAGGGAAGTGTCGGAGACGGATCTCGGGTGCTGGGCGCATTCACTTGTCCACGAATAATAAGAAAATACTTTATTAAGGTACCGCTGCCAGGGAATGAGGGCCGAGCTTCTGAAAGTTTAATGAGAAGTTTTGAGAACGATTCGTGGAATTTCGTTTGAATCATATATCACCCTGTCTTGCCATTCTTATTTGGAGGTGATTTAAGATTTTGGTTGGATTTACTACAGTGTTTTTACAGAATTCGATTTTTTCATATTTTGCTTTTCTGGAATAGTGTTTTATGAGGCATTTTGTTACGATACAATTTTTAAAGATTTCATCGAAGATTGCTTGATTTAAAGTCATTTTATTTTTTAGCTGCTTTCTATATCCTACGTGACAAGAAATTTGCCGAGAAATTACGAAAACTTGTGAAATAATATTTTAGAAAAATCTTTAAACATTATATTATTAAATTAAAATGGACTCTCGCAACAAAATACATTCTATTTTTAACACATCGTTCAAGATGATAAATTTTTATTCTTTGATTAATTTGGTTTCACCGTATTTCCTAACTAACTAACTAACTAACTTACTAACTAACTAACGTTTTTCCTAACTTACCATTAAGCCGTCTCTTCGAAGGGATAGGTAGAAAGAATGGACATTCACACTATTCTTTCCTCACATACTTTTCTCGCTTCCTTAATATTTATACGAGTACATAGTATCATGCACCCTCTTCTTTTATTTATACATTTATTGAAGATATTTTATTTGATTTCTTTAGTTATAAAAAATACATTTCTTACAACTAAAATAAAACATTTTTAATTCAACGCGTATTTTATAATAGTTAAAACATACAATTAAACACAAACTATCAGAAAACACCTAAAGTAAATTGAAACCAATTTATTAATAAAACAATTTAATTAATTAATTTTATATTATTATCTGAATTCTCATATACATAAAATTTTGGGTATTCAAAGATAAAAAAAATAGTTTTTACCGCCAACCAGGGTATTATCTAAATATGTGAAAATATGACAACCGTAAAGATTAAAGTATTTTTGTTTTATTTCTCGTAGATATCATTGTATAAGTGTATAAAAAATTCGAAATTCAATATATTTGTATTGATGTGGAGTTTGACCCCATTGGTCAGCTAACAATTTTTTTTCGGGATCTTGGGAAAATCCGTGTAACCTCTCTGGGCCGACGTTTCGGAGATCGTTGCCATCTCCATCTCCAGGTTGGTTATAGATATAGGTTATCGATATTGCAACGATAATAAATACAATTTACGTAATACGATTTCTAGAAAACATTAGTATTAATATTATACACTGAGTTTATCTTCATTTGTACTTTTTGAGTATACAACTCCTGTTACATTGATAAGAACTCGATCTGGCAGCTAGATAATCTTGGTGTCTAATCTGCCCTGGTCCAAATCCGCTGGAGTATCGTCCCTCCGCTCGCGCCGATGTGGGTCGCCCCGCCGGCGCCGCCCCCGACCCGCTGGCCCCGTTGTGGCTCGGACGACCCGCGGACAGCGCTCGGACAAGTGCGGCCCGAGATGGCCAGCCCCGCCGGGAAGAGTTGAGAACCGTTTTGGCCTAGCGTTATGTTCCCGGGGTCACGGGCACAAAGCTACAGGGGTCAAGTTTGGCGTTGTTCGCTATGAAATTGTGACGTCTCCATACAATATTTTTGTCTGGTGTTTCATTATAGAGCTGTATCTAGGTGACTAGATTTTTTCAAGTCATTGTTATTTTATTATTAAGACGTCACCGTACTAGCTTTATAGGAGTGATTAAAAACCGTTTTATTTTCTCCATCTCATGATATTATGATGATTGCCTGATATATATTTTAAAAAACTAACTAACCATCACGCCGTCTCTCTGAAGGGGTAGCTAGAAAGAATGGACTGCCACACTCTTCTTTCTTGACACACTTCTCTCGATCCTTTAACATTTATACATCGTGTCATGCACGCACGTCCATTTCTCCGACTCCTCACGTGGCCGACATTCAATATTTGATTTATTTATCGTGTCGCGTTTTTATCTGTCTTCCTCTATTTCTAGTTCCATTAACGTATACTTTAATTATAATAATATTTTGTGAAATATTTTGGACGTACGTGTATGATAACTTTATTTAAGATTTTTTGCTTAATGGTGAAAAGAACATATCAATTGGACAATGTCAAAATTTCTGACTAAAATACTTATGTATGTCTGGTTTACACGCGTTCCAAAATCTTTTGACTTCACGATTTGGCATTTTTTGTGGAGATGGCGTTGTTAAAACGTATTTTTAGGATCAAAGTGTTTGTTGAAATTATTTATTCACTAAATAGTTAGTTAGTTAATAAATAATTTTCACAATCACCTTTTGTTAAATTGATAAACCAAGTAATGACCTAAAGATCGTTTTGAAAAAGAATCGTAGTAATAATTTGTATCTTGAAATCCTAGAAAATGTACCCTCTTAAGTCACCGTAACCTTTCAATTATAGCACGTCTACGTGAATATTAATAAGTGTAATTATCTGCCACGTGAGTATAGGTTCCGAGTTCCTTGAGCCAAGAGACCTCAACACGTCGCGTCGTGGATAATTATTTTATTTATCTTTAAAGCGAACTGGCGACCTCAGGGGGCTTGCGATTTAATAAATTTTAATGCGCCATAAATTTGTAGAATCGATCTTGTTGTTCTAAGATCGCCTTTATTAGATCACGTTAATCCGATTAGATCTATTTATAGCCGCAACAAACGTGTTCGCTGGGCCGCTGGGTCGCCGGTTTGCTCCATTCTTCATACGTTTGCCAGCGACTTGATTGTAACAGTTTTCCCGGCCGAGCTTTCTCTTGACATTCACTAAATTTGTTGCCAATTATTGGTATTAACTGCATGGTACATTTCACTCATATTGTATGTTTTATGCTACTATCCATCACCTCTTTTACCTCGATCAAATAGTATCTTCTCACCTATCGTTTTTTTGTATACCTCTGTAATATACAGGCGTGTATTTATACAATATGTTGATTATCCTGTCACTTTTATAATTTGGAATGGTCGTGTCTTTTTTATAGTTCTTCCTTGATTTTGTGTTCGATTCTCGACAGTCACTTGTATTATTTTATGCTCTATGCTCATATTATATTATTATTTTTATGCTTATATTATCAAAATACCAAAATATAATTTTTTTAAATTTCTTGGTAAGATATACGAGTATACTACTTATAACTAATAACAAATAGCAAAAGCCCAGGTTAATTTTTAAATTTGAATTATTGTATCGAATTTTAAATGCGTTTTCTATTAGTCTTTCATTGTTTTTATTATATTTTTACACCTGAAGATGGAGGTATCCTCCGAAACATGCCGTGTTTTTAAAAATATTTTTTTATTAAATAGTGGATTAAACAAAGTTTTTCAATTTCCAAAGTATATTTTTGGTAAGATGTTCGTTGTAGCTAATTATATAATATTATATATTCTTCACTTTATCATAATTATGGAAAACATTTGTTATTAATTAGTTTTGTTTTTCTATTTTTATGTGAGTGACATGTTTGATAATGCCTAGCAACCCTAAAGTTATACTAATCTAAAATTTATTTCAACAATTTTTTTATAAATATTATATATTTAATATAGAGTTCAATAAACATTTTTATTATTATCATTTGTTAGATTCAATATTATTGAATATATTTTTGTATACTCTGGTATCTCAATGTTGCCTTATAATTTTGTTTTTAGATTTTATTTTACTCAGCAATATTTTGTTGCTGTGTATCTTTTAAATTCAATGATTTAGCTATTCACATTATTTATGAATATTTTCATTCTCCGTTTATGTGCATTATCGACCTTTTATGAATATAGTATTTTACTCAACCCGAGATGGGAACATGTATTTGAATCTTCGTTTTACGGATCTTTTTGTTTAGATTTGCTTAAATGAAAATACTTTTCTGACGTGGGAGTGGATAATATGCATATCAGTTTACAGATCCGAAATTATTCTATTCGCATGTATCGTCTGACTACGCTCATAGATGATGGAAAAAATATATATTGTATTTAATTCAAATTTTATTTTATTATTATTACATTTTAAAAATATATAAAATAATACTTTATATATTTTTAACCACGGAATTGTAATTATACCAACTAGTTTCGCTTATACCTAGGCTTCACCAGGGCAATAAAAAATACATATTTACATGAATGAAGACTATGGTGTTCAGTTGGAAATTTTAGCAGCTGTCAAAAGTGTATTTTTTACAACTGCTTAAATGTCCGGTCCAATACCATAATCTATGTATTCCTGAAATTTGTATTTTAATTTAATTTAATTATATTTTCCTGATGAAGATTGGGTACAAACGAAACCAGTTGGCATAATCACAATTCCGCGGTTAATTAATAACGATTTTTTTATGAATTAAAACACAGTATTTTCCACTTTTGAGTTTATTTTTCTCGACATGTTTCGAATATCTTCATAATCGGGAAAACGATATAAACTTTTTAATTCATAAAAAATCGACATTATGGGATTACACAGTGTTAACGCCTTAAGGTGAATTAATATACAAAGTGTTACGCTATTTTATATATGTATCAATATAAAATATCTAACCAAAAAATGAGTGGTTCAAATGATTTTTTTTTGATAGACCGCGTCGTTAAAACAAATAAATATGGAAATTCGTCGCTTTCCCGGAATATCGTATTTTTGTCGGTTTGGTGATTTTGCGTTTTCACTATCGATATCTGTGAATAAATGATGGAAATGCATAAATGGCATGTAGGTATGTATACGGGCTGCCGGCGTGGGAGCAGCGCGCGGGGATAGCATCAGGGAGCAGACTATTTAGTACCTCCAGCGCGACTCCGGAGAGTCGGTGCACGTACGCGCAATTATGTACTACAGACACGCAAAAAAATACTACTAGGTGTGGTGAGACAAACGCCCATATAAATTTGCAAACATTTAACGGTGGGTATTACGATCATACGGCTACATTATTTTATTAAACAAACTTATCACGCCGTCTCCCCGAAGGAGTAGGCAGAAATAATGGACCGCCAAACTAATTTATAATAGTAAACACGATTGTTTAATGGTTTTACTTAGATGTAATAAAAAAATTAACTAACTAACTCATTCTCAAACAAGAGTTTGATAGAATGCCCTCGCAAAGCGAAAAAATGTGTCACTATTGTTTATATATATTATTATATAAATTAAATCCAAGTAAAACCATTGTACAATCGTTTTTACTATTATTAATTAATAATGGAGTTATACAAAACTAATACCCTTTATCCATCATTGATATTCTTTCCTGACTTTCTTCTCTCAATTCCTTTATATCGTGTCTGATATTTAAAATCTGATTGATTTTGAATTGTATCACGTTTTTCTCGGTTTTATTCGATTTAATAATATAAAAAATGCAAATGTTTTCTAAAAACAATTAAAATACCGTGGATTATATAGATAAAATTATTTATTTAAGGTAACAAACTGCGATTTTTTTGTACTTAAATAAATATTTCAGCAGGGGCTAATTATGAGCTTTCATTAATTCATTAATGTTTAAAAAAAATATACAAAATGGATGATTAATATATTCCGCAGATGGATCATGTTGAATGGAAAGAAATGGTCTGCTAGGCTTTGTCTTACGCGGCCCCCGGTTTGGTATGAATGGGCCGTAACTCAGCGCGCCGGTGTCAGATTCGCGGCCCGGGGGCGGATGTTTATGTCCGATACACGGCCCGATACGTCATAATCGTCCCGGCTACTGTTGCCCTAGCTGCAGCGCGCCTAACAACACCTGATTGCTGCCGATACCTGAATTCATTACTAAATGCCAGCCCGGCCACTGCCGAGATCCCGATACGGCGTGTGCTCCGGGGATGTATGAACACTTTTCACGTAATAACCTCTTCATTCCGTCGCTGAATTACGTAATTGCCCGTTCTAGGAATTTTCCTACACAGACATTCAATTTATGTTATCACACTTTACATTTTTGTACAGCATATATTATATAGGAGTAATTAATATGAGTAAGTGCACCATTATTACAAGTGAAATATGTTTTTTTTCTATATTCGTTTTCGCTTTGTGGAAAGTTATTATTTATTTACATAATACTTAATTTATTTTTAAAAGAAATGTGTTTTGATTTTCGACACATTTCTTTAGTGTAAACAAAATCGTTGTATTTTTTTACACTGTAGAAGGATTTGTATGTGGTAAAACAGTTTAAATAAAATAATAATACACATTTAGCCATTTGTATTAACACCATTTTAAATAAAATGGTGTGAATACAAATTACTAAAAGTGCATTATTTTTTTTTAATGTCACATCAAAAATTAAGTGCTTCATACCAAAGTTAAAAAAAGTTTAATTTTATTTATATTTAATAATAGTTATATTTTTTTCAATAAAAAATTGTTTTTTGCAATTAGTACAAATTTCCTACGTCAAGACTTTTATATTATATAAAGCTTTTTCAGTTTAACTTATCCATTAAAATTATACGTTAATGGTTTTTTCTTGTAGATTTATATATTTATTATTTTTGTTTTGTTCTTGTTCCGATATTTGCATTCTACTCAATCATGTACAGGACTATTCGTTTCCAGATAAAATGGAATATGTTCACACTTATCCGTCAATATGGGATTATTCGAGATCTCTACATAAGTGTATCTTCGACACTGTCAGTATATTAACTATAAATATTAATGTAACAATGTTCTTTCGGGAATCCAGATATTAAAGAGTATTCAACCTAGTTACTATTGAACTTGCTCGTGTGTTCCTGTTTGATGCTTAAATATAAGTTAAAGAGTTATATTATTAAAGAGTTATTTTTATTTATTTATGGAGATAAATAATTTGAATGAAATTAGATAGAGCTCTTTAATAATGACCATAATTCACGTTTTGACACAGATCTATTTTTCGTATGTTTCATTAAATGCATGCTTATTATTGTATTGTTTATAAAGATGATTTAATACTAAATTCGTATGGATTATATGTAAATCTAACAGCATTATGACGTCCTGTGCTAATATAAATTTATTTGCTTATATAAACATGCGAATTTTCACGATAATCCCGAACACGAAGACGGCTTCATTATTATTCGCCTAGACGGTCATTTTTGCATCCCGTCTACGGGGGAGGGAGCCTCCCTTTGACAGGGCCATAAATCTCCGTCCGAGGGCACTGCCTCCACCGTGTTACGCGTCTGCCTGATCCGGCGAAAATTTCTTCCTAAATAAGTTACCCCTTTTCTTTTTCAATCTGCTATAGCTTGACAGGTACACGCTGCGCGTTCTCGTTATTTGAGTGGGATATGTTGTTAATAATGCTCAGATTTAGAGGAGATGTTTTTATTATTTTTATATATAAAATATTCTTATGAAGAATTCAGACCCCGAACCAAAGATGCCGACAACACAAATCGATCATACATCTTAAATGAAGTGGGAATGGGCTGGATATATAGTCAGACAGGGCAATACCAGATGGACACCTAGAATACTCCAATGGATGACTTGGACAAAAAATGATTATTGGGAGGCCACCTAAAAGATGAACTGGGGCCACCAGGATGCGGAAGGGACAAGATAGGGACGAGTGAAGAAACAGCTCGATTTAGTAATATTATTATAATTACGTTGACTTTATTTCAGCATTGCGATATTACGCGGCGTCACTGGCGCGAGGTATTCCGCCGCGACAAATCCGGAGTCTATTTATATCGCATCATGTTAATGTTCTCTAGAAAATCGCATTAATGTTTGCGCTATGATTAGTACCCCGGCCGGCCGCCGCTTGAGAATTCACGCACGCCCCATACTAGGGCATAAAAAGCATACTTTATGCTGGACGCCAGGTCCACGCCAGCCGCGACTACCGCACTGTCCACATTATTTAAATCATTAGAAATTTAATGCCTGTCGCGCAAGTCCACAATTAGAGAAAAGGAGCGAACTTGAAGAAAACTCTTGACATTACAATCCACGTGGGATTATATATTTGCATTGCTAATCCGCGTGGGATTATAAATTTGCATTGCTAAAAAAAAGAAAATTGTTTTTTTTCTTACACTAGCTTTTTATTATTATTACTAGACTGCGTCCCTCTATATAAGAAACATGTTAACAGGAAATAAATAGCCTAAACCCCATAGAAATATAAGTTTTTAAAGGCGGAATTTTTTCGGAAAGTATTTATTTTGGTTCGTCTAATAAGTTCCTATTTGCAAAAAGCGAAACCTCATTTTTTCACATTTTACATGAGTCTTTTTAAAGTTTGAATAAGTTCCACAATTTCCCAGGTTTGAGTTTGATATTTTATGACATGTGTTAGAAACATAAGCCTTTTCTATAATATATAATACATTTGGTATTTAATCACATAATGGCATTAAAATCTCAAAATCTAAAGAGGCTAAAATTTCATTATTTTCAGGATGTCACGATAGAATAATCTTATAAGAAGGATTTTCATAATATCTTGTATAGTGACTATCAATGCTCAGATATATTTTCATAAATACATCAGGATTTTCTGAACACATGTCCAGTATGTTGAAGGGCTGACTTAGATTATATCTTGGATTATATAGATTATATATTAAAATATTTTTGAATCTAAAACTAACTTACCATCACGCCGTCTCCCGGAGGGGTAGGCAGAAAGAGTAGAACGCCACACTGTTCTGCCCTGACATACTTCTCTCGCTTCCTCTACATTCATACATCTTGTCATGCACGCACGTCGATTTCTCCGACTCCTCACGGGACCGACGTTCAATATTTGATTGATTTGATCGTGCCACGTTTTCCTCGGCCTTCCTCTATTTCTAGCTCCGTTCACGCCATTTACATATACCTTCTTTACCATTCTGTCTTCACTCATTCTTTCCATGTGTCCAAACCATCTTAATGACCCTTTCCTTATTTTGTTCATAACACTTTCATTCGCACCACATTCACTTGTTATACTTGCATTTGTCACTCTATCATATACAGATTTGAAACACATTCGTCTAAGGGATCTCATTTCTACTGCATTTATTCTACTTTCATCTGAGGCAGTTAAAAGTTATTAGCCAGATGACTGGGAACTCTTGCTATAGAGAGAGTACTGCAGGGATAATTAGTGCGATCATCCGGCGTCCTAAGCTTGACATCAGCCTGACGCTGCCGCGCGCGGGCGACGGGGTCTGGCCGGGCCGGGCTGGAGGTGTTAAGGATTCCTCCGGCATCTGGCGCGAGATGCCCGGCCGCAGATAGGCGCGATCGCCGATTGTGATGTCTGCTGCACTGGATACCGGTTCGGGCGTTCTAGTACTTCGTAGTCGATGAAGTCATTATACACGGATTTAATTTAGCTTATTTTTAAATTTTTATCAAAGGAACAAGTTATTTTTAAATTTTGTAACAGTTAGGGGAGAAAAATACCACCTTCTTCAGCTGATAATCATGGGCAAGATAGAGGGACGGTGGGAAGTCGGGAGAAGGCAGGTGTTCTGGCTGCCGAATATAAGGAATTGGACAGGAATGAAGAGAGCTGAAAACCAGTTCCGAGTGGCGCAAGACAGAGATGTTTTCGCTGCAGTGATCGCCAATGTTGTGGGGATTTGGCGCGGTACCAGAGGAAGAAGAAAATTCAGGTTATGATAAACAAATTGTATACAGTAAACAAACCTTTCTTTGATTTTGCCATGGGTTTTTATATATTTTTAAATCAGTTAACCATTCGGTTTCAGAAAATTACCATCAGAATCAAAGGAAATTATAATACTCGTATTAGCATAATCGTATTTCCATCGTCCCAAAAATCATAGTGTTATTATACCTTGACATGTATTCACGTTTAGTAGTTTTATGTTAAGAGGTGTTTTCCTCATATTTAAGATTTTTTAAATACTATATTTCATAGGGTATGTATAGATAGGTAGTTAGTCCATGATTTTTCTTCTTGTTGCTTTCCTATCGTAGGTTGGACAACACTTTTTAGCTAGAATTTCTTTTTTTTTCTGACATTTCATTTTAGCTTGAATAAACAATTACACAAATTTATATTTCTCGTTTTTCATAATGTGTCCGAATTATTGAAGTTTCTTCGTTCGTGACTCTTTCTGTCCGTATTTTAAATATTCTGGAATACATCTACATTTCAAAGGCATCCAGATTTTTGGTCATAGCTTTTATCACAAGGTCTCTATTTCCATACACGAACCGCTATTGTCTTTTTTTATCCATATAATAAGGGGATACGAAAAACTGACATGACGGATTTTTTTATGTGTAACGATTTATTTCGTAATAAAAAATTAACAAACGCACATACTTGTATAATATTTTTCTCTCAATACTGTATAACCCAGCTTCACAACTGTTTTACAATTTTATAGTAATGGTAATTCGCTCATGATATTCTTATGTACTCGTATGTCTATTCTGACGATTTTCTTATGTCAATGACAGTCTTATTTTACGCGTGTCATTTTTCTCATGTATGCGAAACATGTCGTACTGAACTGTGAATCTATCCGATAACAGTTTCCTTGTAAACAATCAATTACCGCGTTCTCAGGACAATTTGTGCTCCGATTATGGCATGTATTATTGTCGTCGCTTGGCTAGTGAATTTGTCTTACGATGTTGTCACGTGACATTCGCCATAGATAGTCGACAGACAGATATATCAGAGGTAATGTTATATCGTTAATATACTCGTAATACCTTAAATTGATTTGCTTATATTATTATGTACATAATGGCATTGTACTTCCAACTCTAATGTATTGTTGGAAAGCTTGGAGTGGAAAAATAAGATGTATGATAGAATACCTAACGAAGAAATAATGGAGGAATGTAGGACAGATGATTGCGACATATGATTTGGGTATGTTTGAAAAAAGGATAGGGAATATTAATTAAAAGTTGTATACAAGTAACGAAAAGGACAGAAGGGCTGAAGTGGCGGTGGGCTGGTCATATTTGTCGGAGGACCGAGGACCGATGGTGGAGACGGGTTCTGGAGTGGAGATCACGAATAGGATTCCGTAGAGTTGGACGTTACCCTGCCCGTTGGACCGACGATGTTATAATGATTGCCAGACGTAGATGGATGAGAGTGAAATACTTCCGTGAAATATTCACGGAAGTAAAGATTTTCTACCCTTTAAACTTGGTTCTTCACTGTACAATCGTAGTAAGTAATAATTTTTATCTTTATGTGTGAACATTTTTTTTCACACACGTTGAAAATGTCACAATTTACAATATCAATTTGTTCTTCTTTTGTTTTCTACACTAATGTCATACAATAATAATTATAACCAAATCAAAATAATCCAGAACGTTTTCGGGCATGCATTTCGAATTACTTTCGGAGAGAATTGAAGCATTCATCTCTCGCTCTCTTGTATTTAAAGTATTACCGTACTCTTTCTTGATGATGTCCTGGTTTTTGTCTATTTATATTAAGATTGTAAACAGAAACAATCAAGTTGAATTTGAACGGAACGTTAAGCAGTAATATATGTGGATAGTTAAAGTTTAACGTTTCTAGCAATAATGATTGCTTCCTACCCGTGCTCGTCTTTAATCCAAGCCATTAGGGTGAATATTACACGCGTATCAATTTACGTCCGTCCATAAAACCGCGTGCAATAATTGCCTCTTTGTCGACCTGCGAGTGCGTCAGCTCGCTTGTTAATCCCGCCATAATTTGCATTTAGAAAAGAGATTTTCAACAATTTAGCTGAACACGTTATCTCCGGCACGGCGCGCCGCTACCGCTGTTGCTTACGTAATGTGACAACGGTGGGCAACAGTTAGCTCCTGAGAACGCGGTCGGATCCGCATTTCTGCTCTAAGTCTAGTGATGTCCAATCGAATACTCAATAGAGGGCAGGATTGGAATAATCGATTCAATTGGAAAAATACTGACACTTACTCAGCTAGTGCTGGTTTAGGGAAACGCCATTTAACTGGTCCACACCACAAATGATTAATTCATCTGGGGCCTTCATAACACAGTCAGTTTGTCTGAATATAAGATGGTTTGGACACATGGAAAGAATGAATAAAGAAATAACGGTAAATAATGTATATGAAGATAAGAGCTAGAAATACGGGAAGACCGAGGAAAACGTGGTACGATCAAATAAAATATTAAATGTCAGCTACGCGAGGAGTCGGAAATCTACGTACGTGCATTACACAATCTATGAATGTTGAAGAATCGAGAAGAGTATGTTAGGAAATAACAGTGTGGCGGTCCATTATTTCTGTCTACCCCTTCGGCGTGACGCCGTGATGGTTGGTTAGTTAGCAAGAAAGAAAAAAAAAACACCTAAAATAGTGAGTATTATTCAATTATCTTTTTTCTGGCGTATTTATATGATTTTTTTTTATAAGTAATTACACTATTATTACAATCATTGCACGCCCATACAGCCGTATACGTATGGGAATAAGCGTTTCTGTAGATTTGAATATCCGATAGTATCAATTTCGCAATCGTTAAGAGGATTTGCAAAATCTACAAGTCAATTATTAAGATTATTTTTCCGGAAATACAAGTTTTATTTTTCGTATTTTTTTATGACGGAAGAATCGTATTCTTAAAAGCTGTTATCATAATTTTTGTATAATTTATCCGGGGTTTCCGTATCCTCTGAAATGTATCGTCTCATTTGTAATTGAGTTAATATTTATAATATTTTATATGCAGTTTTAGTTCGTTATTCAAGAAACTATAAATAATCTTTAAATTAATTAGGACAGTTTCTTTGCAATACTACAGAAAATTAAGTGAGATGTCGAGCTGTGAATGTGGACAGAGACTGCAGAATGTTGTTGGAAGCGTTTATGTTGTCCGTGTTAACCAGTTATTATTTTGAAAAAATCATGGATTTATAGCTCTTTTCGTAACATTGTTTTAGGCATATAAAAGTATTTTCTATCTTAAATGGCCCAATGAAATGTTAGAGACAAAAAATAGTGATTATAGATTCAATAATTTGTATTACTCAAGTTGCAAATCATACTACACTTTGCAAATCATACTTTAATGAAAGAAATAGGGATATCGTGAAAAAGTGTATGTCGAATACTTTGTTAAATATTTAAGAACTGTTAATGTTTCCTCTCTACATATTGAAATGACTTGTCTATACCTAACTAAGTTCATAATAATATTTCGATTACGTATGTTTATTTTTTAATTTTGTTAGTATTTGACAATCCCGTTAGCAGACATTGATTATACTAATGAATAAATAATTTATCTTGTTTAATCGCGATAAAAAAATAATCCTCCCAAACCAGATTTACAGTTTTTTTTATATTAGAAATATTGATGACCTAATAATTCGGAGATTAGAAAAAAAAACATCTGGAATTTGGTATTCATAACAAGCCTCTGCTAATTGTCGATATCCTCGTTCATTTTCAAATATTGGCACATATTTTAGTTGCATGATTAAAGAAATATACATCTTGATGTAAAGCGAAAGACGTAATTGTACGTGCCTTAGAGTTCTCCACGTAAGTTAGCCGGTGAATTCAAAAGTAAAATATAATTTGGTTTTGATTGTAGGATACCATAGTGGTTTTGGATGTTTTTATGATTATTTCAGACTCCATCTTCAAGGATATATATATATATTTGAAAGGAAGAGACTCTAACGATCTTCGAAATTTAGGACGAAGAAAACACCACGAGTGACGGACATTTTCACGATTTCTAGAATCATTCGATCAACCATGATAATCTACGCACATATCTTATCTGGTCCTAATGTTGTCTGGTAGTTGAAACAAATGAATTTTTCGTTTCGCATTAAATTCAGTTGGATTCTCGGTGTATTTTGGTGTAGGCAGTCTCCCAGGCCGATAGCCAGCCACGACGAAAGCACTGTCTCTGAATTTCGTATAAGGATAACCATTGGACTCCACGAGTTCACATATTACAGAATAATGTACTTGTGGCAGTATTTCATAATTGCCCCAATCTGAGGATGTCAGATGCACAGATTGTGAATTGAGATAGTGTCACTCGATTTTAGATTATTTGTGCTATTTTAAAGGTAGAACAAGAAAAACTTAGCACGATTAAATTAATTATATATTAAATGTCGGCCACTTGAGTCGGATAGATTGACGTGCTTGCATTACACGATGTATGATTGTTGAGGATTTGAAAAAAGTGTATCATGGAAGAACAGTGTGGCGGTCCATTCTTTCTGCTTAGCCCTTCGGGGAAACGGCATAATGGTTAGTTAGTTTTAGTAGAATTTACGAGTATACTGGATTATCTTAAAGCATTTTAGCATTGAAGATTTTCTTTATGTTGGGAAATGTGGGATTATTTGTATGCGCCCTTAACAATCAAGCAAGCTATTGTGGAATATCTTGTCTGTTGTTTTGTTCCGCCAATTTTTTCAGTTTAACACGCGATAGACAGTATACTATTAAAGTATCCGTGTGGCTTATATGTGCATCCGAAAGCTTAAATAATGTATGTAGTAAATGTATGTGAAGCCCATGTGTATGTATCCCGGAAAAGATTGTACGTCTCTGGGAGGATATTCTGAAATGTGCACTTTGTATGCGCCTGATCCCGGCTCCCGGCGCGGCCGTGTCGCGCTGGCAATATAGATCTTTGCATTTATCAAGAAGCTCTCAGAGAATAATGCACACATACAACACGTACCTCGTTCTAGAATTTTCTATTATCTCATAATGCAGTTAAAATTACAATTTTTATTTAATAATATCAAACCTATCAGATATTGAAGAAAACACAATACGGTATTTAGAAAATTATTAAAATCCTACAACCACACCCAAATTCTGTTTTTATTTTTTTCTTGAACAATGATGTAAACCTCCATATTAAATCATTAATACGAATGAAGACGTCTGTTTATTCGCAGTTTTATTATATTTTATTGGAATGACATATTTTGCCTTGCTTAGGCATTATTAAATGATAATGGCAATTTCGCATTGCCATTATCATTGAATTTCGCAAATACAATAAAAATTCTAGAAAACAGGCGTTTTATTTCGAATTAATGACGGTACATGTATTCGTACGACTTTTAGGCGGTTGCCGCTGAAATATTTGTTTGTATGAAATAATAATCTTAGCAAGGCTTGATTATTGTAATGCAATTTATGCAAACATTCCAAAACAACAAATAAACAAACTTCAATCTGCGTTCAATGCAGCAGCAAGACTCATTAAAGGCATTCCAAAAAAGTCCCATATAACACAACATCTCAAAGAACTTCACTGGCTTAAAAGTCCAGAAAGAATCCAGTATAAACTCTGCTGGATAGTTTTCAAAGCGCTACATGGAATGGCACCAAGTTATATATCTGAACTCTGTATAACGGAGAGCCTAAATTCAAGGAAATCCACACTTTGCTCGGCGAACTCCTCAGCAATAGGAAGATTAGTTGAGCCGAAGCGTTGCCCCAGTACAAATTTCGGGGATCGAGCGGTAACCGGTCCATCAGCTTGGAACAATCTCCCTTCACACCTCAGATGCATAAATGATCCGACAGATTTTAGATCTAAATTGAAAACCCATCTTTTTCATATTTCATACCCAATTTAAACATTTATACTTTGTTCTACTATACTTTTTAACTAATCGCTTTTTAAGCGGTCACATTTAGATTTTTAGATTTAAAACACGTCTTAATGCGCCCTTGAGGTGATTACATCACAAAAACGGCGCTTTAAAAGTTAGCATATTATTATTATTATTATAAGGCGAAATTTTTATTTTTCATGCTTCGCCTTTCTAAGACATTATCAAATGTTTGAAAACAAATATTTGATAATGTTTAGCAAGGCGAAACATGTCATTCTCATAAAATATAATAATACTTATTGAAAACAGACGTTTTCATTCCCATTTATGAGTACATGTTATTCATTCAAGTTTCAGGCAGTTATCGCCGTGGTTCGTAATTTATTTGGTTAATTTGTATGTTACTTTATAACAATCACATTTAAATGGATACTAATTATCCGACCACGTTAAATCGTTAGCTTTTTCACGAGTTATTCGCAAGTGTACGAGTATGTATAAATATACATAAATTTTATTGATGCTAGTTCATAAATCTTTGGCAGTCGTTTAACATAATCCATCACTACCAAATTGATAATCAATTCTGGAAAGATCTTATTACCCAGATGTTCTTGGGCAGTGGTCGGCAAACTGCAGCTCGTTTTATTCAAATGTGAACTTGATGTTTGTTTGTTTTGACACCAAAATTGTTTCTTGAACAATTATGTAAAATTACTAGCTAATTCTACTAATAGCGTCTAGAAATCGTCCGTTTTCTAGAAGTTATATTATAGTTTATGGGAATGACATGTTTTGGCTTTCTAGGGCATTTTCAAATGTCCATTTTATGATACCTTTAAACATTTGATAATGCCTTAGAAAGGCGAAACAGGTTATTCTCATAAACCTTCTAGAAAATTCGTATTAATTATTACTTGTATTTTATCAAAATTCGTAGCGAAGGTCACTGGATATTTGTTAGTATTTATTTATTTGGCATTTAATTGATAATTTTTTTATTTGTTTCAGTCTCTACTGAAGCAGGGCCAGGTATCTGTTGAGCTGGAGGTGCGTCCCCGCTACCTGGTGCCAGACACCAATTGCTTCATTGACCATCTTCCGAGACTGCAGAAAATACTGGCCATGGATGCCAACTCGCCTTACACGCTAGTGGTGCCTCTGATAGGTAAGTACCAGTTGAATACGCAATATCCGCAATTTTTTCTTCTTCCAACAAATGGTTAATGAAGAATTCTTACTGTTTTATTATTCACCAAGTTAATGGTTATTGTTTCTCTTCTTCTCTCAGTGTTATATTAGGTCTCCCCGATGTTGACTATCACTTGAGAGTAAACTTCCTATTTATAGTGATGACCTGGGGAATGATATCTAGAGTGGTTTCGCTTTCTCTGTTTTTTTTGGGGTTGCCTTCCCTTGTGAATTCAGTTTGGGGCTGGAAATTCGACATTCTTCTACTCTCTATTTGCTATGACACTGATGGCAATGTCATTGTCAATTTTGTAATGATTTTCTTTAAAACAAATTTCCTTTCGAAACAAATTTGTCACAAGTATTGTATTTATAGTTAACATTATAATATATAATGGAGTTTTACAAAATAGAAACCACAACTATATTTTTTTTAGTCTTTATTAATGTAAGCGTATTATTGCTCCGACATATTATCACAATTTTTAAATTTAATTTAAAATAAATATATTGTAATGATTGTCTATCCATGGGATTTTAATATAGAATAAGATTTAATTGTTTGTTTGAACCCCCTGTGACAAGGTTGATACTTTTTGTGCTCAAAATGTATTTGTTTGCACACAGGTTATTCTGAAGAATTGGTATTTTATTATTTTATTTGTATTGCGATCTCCCATATGACATGTTTGTTTGTCTTTGGTTTATTCCAAGCGTTTCGGATCGGTATTCGGGATCTTAAAATTGATCTCACCCTTAAATTGATGGCGCTATAAAACTGTGGCGAATGTCCCAGTGATATCTCACGAAACGTGTTTCAGCAACATGGTTTCTGCGCTTACATAGTATTTCGCCGTTTGCGAGGAGAGCTTTCAGAGTTTAGCTGCGGATCGTTTATTGAAAATATGTGTTGAATGTTAACTCCCGTGTCTTTTAGAATTATAATATTATTTATTGGAGTTTCCGCACCCGATAGTTTATGGCAGCTTGTCAGTCGCCGGCCGCCGGAGACATTTATGAATCAACTGGCCCGTGTTCCTGGAGCCATGTCCAGCCTAATGTCGTCCAATTATTTATAATAATCTCGGGAAATGCTTGACCATCTCGACGGGTGCCTCGCACTGTTGACTGATTCCATATTTAATAATTTCTATTTTGTGATATTCAATATTTTCAAGTATGTATACTGAATTACATACGTTTGTCAACCGAGGTCCATTTCTTTTGCCTGCGTATAGTATATACTCGTACATATCCTACCATTGCGCCGTCTCTGCGAAGGAGTAATTAGAAAGAGTGGACCGCCACACTGTTCTTCCCTGACATTTTTCTCTCGCTTCCTCAACATTTATGGATCGTGTCATGATTTGATCGTGTGCTACGTTTTCCCCGATCTTCCTCTATATCTTGTTCCGTTTACGTTGTTAACGCATTCTTTCTTTTTCAATCGTTCTTCGTTCACACTTTCCACTCATCCAAACCATCTTAATGCTTGGACGACCTTTATGATTACGCTTTCATTCGCACTGCAATAATTTCTTATATTTGTATTTGACACTCTTTCATATACAGAATTACCTTACTTTCGTCTAAGTTAGTATAGAAATATTACAGTAAATTCTTTAAATAAATGTGAAGCCTCTGATTTCTTTGTATTGCTGACATTGTTTTGTTCACTTTTGGTTTTACGAGTTTGCCATCTTTTTATTTATTAATATTATATATTTAAAAACTTAGACCTCATTGATAGTGTACATAACAAATCAACAAATGACACACGCGCTAGGAAATGTTTTAAATATTGTATTAGCCAATTTACAGATCGGTTATTATTATTTGATTTGCACATTTATTGTTGAAAATGTCGCAATGATTAGGTGTCACATTGGAGTATAATGAAAATTTATTTTATTGTTGAAATAATTGTGGTTGTATCGTGATTCTATTTTCACCTTCTCGCTAAATGGGTAGTACCAGATTTCTTTATGCTCCCAGGTGTTAGATAAACATCTGCCTCGGGGTATAATGAATACAAAACATTCGCAAAGCTCAATAGATTAACACTCGCGTACTTATTGTCCTTGCCAAGTGTAATAAAATCTTTATATTTACAAATTAACGAGACAATCGCACGTGCAAGTGCGTCGCCACTCATTACTTCGCCCTTGTACCGAAAAGCATAATAGTGGATTTTATTTACTATTTAAAATATAATCTGTACGATTGTGTGTAATATGGCGATTTTTATTATTGTGTGACTAATGCCAATAAAATAAGCCGTGCATGACTTATTAAAAATACTGTAAATGGCTTTTATATCACTTCTCGTTGAACGTTTACTTGTAAATTTAACTATTGAGAAAAATCGTAATTCGTTTTGGAGTTGTTATCAGTTAAAATTCTCCAAGTTTAAAAACACAGTTAAAAAAATATATCGTACATGTTTTGTTTGCATGGAAAGAGCCATGCTTGGAATAACCTTGAGGGACATATTTAGAAACGAATTTATTCGACAACAAACCAAGGTGACTGAGGTGGCTCTGAGGATGGACGGGTTGAAGTGGCGATGGACTGGCCATATCTTTCGGAGAACTGACGGCCGAAGGAGGAGACGGGCTCTGGAGTGGAGACCGCGTACAGGATTCCGCAGAGTTGGACGTCCCCCTGCCCACTGGACCGACGATTTGAAGAGGATTTTGCTGGACATTGATGGATGGGAGCGGCAATAGATAGGGGGCGGTGGTGTGCTTTGGGAGAGGCCTACGTCCAGAAGTGGATGACAGACAGCTGATGATGATGATGTTTTGTTTGCTTTAAAGACCACACGTCTTTTTGAAAAGAAAAAAGAAAATGTTGGGCGGATGGATGAAATTTTTTATGATTAAAGGAGTTAATATAGTTCATGTCAATAGCTCATGACGTAGAGTATGTTTTGGAACGAACAAATGACTGCAGTGAAGCCCGCCATGCTATATGGAGCAGAGTGCTGGACCAACAAAAAAGTCCACGAAAGTCGAGTCCACGCTGTCGAGATGAAAATGTTGAAGTGGGCTGGAGGCGTCACAAGGCTGGACCACGTAAGGAACGAATACGTGAGAGGTAGCTCTAAGGTTGCCCCAATAACGGAAAAATTAAGAGAATCTCGACTCCGGTGGTATAGTCATGTGATGCGAAGAGACAGCGAGCACATTGTCCAAAAAGCCCTCAGCATTCCCACAAAACCAAGAAGAAGAGGTCACCCAATGGCAACATGGTGGGCCAACATGGAAAAGAAGCTCCAACGCGAGAACCTAACAGTGGAGATGAGTCAAAATAGGAAAGTTTAGCGTTTTCGTACGAGGAGGGCCGACCCCAGATGTTGGGGATTGGCAAAGGGAAAGAAGAGAAGAAGAAAAGGTATGCAATAAAATGGAAGATGCTCAAGACATAACTTTCAGAATTAGGTTATATTTCCCTGTCCATAATAATTTAAATGATTCGCCGAATTTATAACGTATATAATATTTAAACATTTTTCCAAAATCCAACAAATAAAATGCATGCACGTGCATTTTATAAAAATTCTAGTAATATTTCAAAAACTTTCAGTGGTTTTCCGCTATTTTATCGGAGTTCCGAACGCGCATTCCTTGCAGTTTCCCAAGCTTTGCGCTCGATTTATATGGTTTTCAGGCTTGTTGTATATTTATGTTTGGTATAACCGGAACTCCGGGGGTATTAGGAGAGCGGTCACGTACTCTGCATGCCCCGTGGGCGCCGGGGTGGGATTAGAGTAACTCCCGGGACATCTGAAAGCACTCGCAATCAGAAAATTTAAGCCGTGTTTCCCGGGTTCGTTTTAAGTCAAATGCATGCTTAACTTTATGTTTTGTTTTTCTTGCACTTGTTTTACTTTATATCAAATTAACGTTTTCTGTTATATATTTCTTATAGACGAAGGAAAACTATTCATTTATTGTTTCTGGAACAATGATGTTAAACTCCATATTAATTAATTAATATGTATGAAAAAACGATAGTTTTCCAGAAATTTCATTATAATATTTATGTATGACATATTTCGCCCTTCTAAGGCATTATTAAATGCCTTAATGTCTTAGAAGGGCGAAACATGTCATACATAAATATTATATTAAAACTCTTTGAAAACTATCGTTTTTTCATACATATTGAAAATAATTCAGTTCAACATTAAATAAATTTAAGGTTTTGATGCAATAAACTCAAAAAAAGCATTTGTCGTCTCTGTTTTGAGTAAAAATTGTTCCGGGGGCGAAACCGGTTAGTTCGATGAACAAAATAAAGTGGTGTAAAAATAAAGTTACATACATTATTCTTAACCGTCGCGTTGCCATGTGGTCAATTGAGTTTCCACTGCCAATTTAAAGTTGATTTTCTTAAAACCTATGGACCCTAATATTATAAAAAAAATTGTAATCCTCCATTGAAGTGTTCTCAATATTTCGTAATAAAAAAAAAGCAAAAAATTACTTCCTTCATCCCAAAAAAAAATATTTTCTAAGACTGCCCTCACCTTCATTCGTGTTAAGGTAGAATTTGTTTTGCTAATATTTACAACTTTATCAAAAGTGACAAATACTTACTCGCTGTTTTGAACGTATTATAAATTATATGTTTGGCCTTTTCTAATAGGTACGTAATAATACCGACTGTGGACGGAAACGCAGCACGCAACTTAATAATATCAGAACTGTGAAAATATTAACACTTTACCAAAAGGGACAAATATTAATACGTACTCGTTGTCTTGAACGTACTATACATTTTGCCTAGGTGCCTTTATCATACGTAAAATTATAGCGGCGCGGCCGCGGCGCGGCGCGGCGGAGCGAGACAAGTTCATACTTGGTGTCAGTCGCTCGTATGCTGTGACGCATTCCATATCAGAAATCGCATGGTTTCAGAAAAAAATTAATAATGATATGTTTTTCAAATAATCCATGTATGTTATAGATATCGATCTATTCCTAATGAAATTCCCTACAAGATGACATAAATTCAATTTTGATTCATCGAGTCATATGCTTGATATTTAGATAAAGTTAGCGGTAAACTGAATTGACCACATGGGAGCGAGCGTTTTGTTTTGAACACGGTACGTTAAGGGTTAATAATGCCACACAACATATTAAATGATTCATACGAAAGTATAAATTATTCATATTTTGATATCGGTTTTGAATACAGTCCAATTTATAAGGCTGTGTCAATGCAGACTAAGGGCTAATCGATGCATTTTAATTTATTTGCTAGAATTTAGGTAGGGGCCTATATTTTTGGAAAAGTGATTGGTCATTCTTCTGATATATATTCCTTCCATATTTGTTAGTTTTTTCGCATATTCGTCTTTGAAATCTTATTTCTACTACATTTATCCTACTTTTACTGTGTGACAATAATTTGTATACTAGTATAATAGTTACGTAGGTTTTACTTTGGATTGTAAAATACATATATTTTTTAATGTTTTCATATCAACACTGTTATTATACACTTTTATGAGATTGTCGCTACTGCTGTTTCGACAACCTGTGTTGGCACCACAAATACCCCTAACGAACAAATAACGAAGGAATAATGTAAGGTAGATGAATGATGAATGAAAATGGCCGTTTACAATGGAGTTCTGGTCCCAACTCTTATGTATGAAAGCGAAGCATGGAACTGGCGGAAGTTGAGAGCAGAATAAATGAGAGCTGAGAGCAGAATAAATGTGGTAGAGATGAGATCCCTAAGACGTATGTGTTGTAGAACGATGTACGACAGAATCTCAAATCCTGATATTGGAATGGAATGTAGAGCGGAATAAGGTATTATGAACAAAATTATGAAAGGATCGCTGCTTTGGTTCGGACATATGGAGCGCATGGGTGAAGAAAGAATGTTTAAGAAAGTATACGTTAACGATGTAAATAAAGTACGTCGAGGTAGACTGAGGAAAACATGGCATGACCAAATCGTTCAAATTTTAAAGGTTGGCCATGTTAGAAGCCGGAAGAATCGACGTGCGTGTGTGACTCGCTGTATGAATGTGGAGGAAGCTAGAGAGGTATGTCAGGATAGAGTAGTGTGGCGGTCCATTCTCTCTGCCTACCCCTGCGGGGAAACATGTTGAAGTATCACAGAGTTTCGGTCAAAACAATGGATTAAATAAATTTATCGCGTTTCTTTGATTTAATGATATTTGAAGGCAATTGAAGAATACGGCATGTTCGTGAAACGACGTGGCAATATTATCGCTTCGGCAGACATTCGTCTTCGTAGACATTAGTTCGGCAATAAAAATAGTATTTAACAAACGCACAATAAAAATGAAAGAATATTATTATAGTTCTGCGTGGCCGCGGAGGATCGCGCTCCCGCCGATTAGCCCGGAGTTATGACAGCGAGTCCTCTAAGTTACAGCGCTGTCAGGACATTGTCAGCGTGTCCTGTACTTTATATAGGAAGTGGCGCGCGCTGTCTCGTGTCCCCTCTCGAGATGCTATCTCGTGATGTGTGCGCACATCACAGATTCCTCGCTCCTCCTGCACCGCGATCACAGTGGAGTTCGTTTACAATGACATTTGACCGCTGCAAACGTAGTCATATTTTCTTTACATTTTTATATCATCATATTCCAAAACAACAAGTAAACAAACTTCAAACTGCGTTCAATGCAGCAGCGAGACTCATTAAAGGCATTCCAAAAAAAATCACATATAACACAACATCTCAAAGAACTTCATTGTTTTAAAATTCCAGAAAAAATTCAGTATAAACTCTACTGGACACTTTAAAGCGTTACATGGAATGGCACCAAGTTATATATCCGAACTCTGTATAACGGACAGCCTAAATCCAAAGAAATCCACACTTCGCTTGGCGAACTTCTCTGCATTAGAAAGATTAGTTGAGCCGAAGCGTTGCCCTAGTACAAATTTCGGGGGATCGAGCCTTTGCAATAGCCGGCTCATCAGCTTGGAACAATCTCTCTTCATACCTTAGATGCATAAATGATCCGACAGATTTCAGATCTAAGCTGAAACCCCGTCTTTTTCATATTTCATACCCAATTTAAAACTTGTATATTTTGTTCTATTATACTTTCTAACCGATCGCGAATATCAGTTGCAGTGTTCATATTTAGATTTTTAGATTTAAAATACGTCTTAGGTGATGCGCCATTGAGGTGATTACATTACAAAAACGGCGTTTTAAAAGTTGGCATATTACTATTATTATTATTATAAAGGATGATAGCAGGAAGAACTATTCGATATAGGGTGAGGAACACGGCTATCCGCGAGATCTGCAAGGTGGAGGATGTCATGAGATAGGGTAGACAACGCAGAAGATACTGGAATGCGCACGTGCAGGGGATGGATCCCATCAGAATCCCACACGCTGTGGCGCATCAGATTCCTGCCGACTGCCGTCCCCCCGGAAGACCGCCGAAGAGATGGAGAGATAGTTGGGAGTCAACCTCCCAAGAGCGGCCAGCCTGATTTCAGGAACAGACCAAAGGTCTATAAGGAGCAGTTTCGGGGGCGAAAAGAGAAGGATGGAATATCTTATCAGTTAAAGTGTGGCAGTCCATTCTTTCTGTCTACCCCTTCGGGGAAGACGGCGTGATGGTTAGTTAGTTGGTAAAGCAGTATTAATATTTTTTCTTTTTTGTATCAACCATGCTTGATTTAAACATAAATGCATCAAAACATTAGAAATACAATGAGCTCGTTGGGTTATTTATTGAACTTACATATTATAACAATGTTATTTTATTTAGATAAGATAGAAAAATATACTAAAAGGAAAAAAAATGCTGAATCGACCAACGGGCCTTCACATTGATCTTGTGATTTGGTATAGTATTAACTAAAATATGTACGGATAACAAATATTCTAGACGAATTATTAACGCTATATACATTTTATTAATTAGTTATATAGTATACACTATATATAAATTTTTAATTAATGTGTATTTTACGCGATAACCTTTTTATTTAAAAAAAATATGTGTACGTACTTTTTAACCTGAGAATCATTTATGTACAAAAAAAAATACGCTGTTCTATTCAGTATATCATAATATATGAGTTTTTCCATGTCTCGAAAGCTTATAACGTCATAGTTTATATCGAAATATTAGACACCGAGCATGCCTGTTTGTCTATTTGCGTTAAAGTTTTATAAATCACGTTAAAAAAAGACGTCACTGTATTTGTCTCGGCATTTTTAGATCCAAGACAATCACGTAATCCCGCGTAGCCCCCCGAGATGTCATGCCCTGCAAATCGGTGCCATATTAGATGAGTATTTAAATATTTATATTTTATATAGCCCCGGCTCTGCATTTCGTATTCTCGAAACCTCTATCGTTAGAGATTTAAATAAATAAACGGTTTTATCTGAAAGAGGATGACGTTAATGTCGGTAAAGTAAACGCTTGTATAGAAAATGCGGTCATTTTCTTGCTCGCCACGCTCGCAGGGCTTAAGGGAAGTTTTCTATACCAGTTCAATGGTGCGGGCATTGGTGGTGGAATAGAAGAACGCTTAGCTAATAATCCAGAGCCAAGTGCTTATATGGTTTATATTTTTAGTTTGCATTAGGAGAGACAAAAGTCTGTTCGAATTCAAATTATTTAAGGGAAAGCCATTTATTTTTAAAAACACGCTATATTCACTAGAAAAATGTGTATAAATGTCTAAAAAGACAAAAAAAAAAACATGGAGAGTTTACTGTTTCCTTCCTTCCTCAACTGATATAAAACCACATACTAAGCATTCAATATTGATAGACATATTTGATTGACATGTTCTAGCGAATCATCCTTTAAAATATAATAAAACTTCTATAAAACGGACCTTTTCATTTTAAATAATTTTATTTTATTCATAAAGTCAAAGCAGGAGATAATATTTAGTTTTAATATCATAATGTCAATATTATACTTTCTTGGCGATTCCAAAAATTTCATTCCACGATTGTACAGTGTGATTTTTTCTAAGAATATCACACTTATTATTAGAGAAATTAGTGCGAGCTAGGGAAGTTCGTGAACTACTAATGCACGGAGAACATTCAATGTTTGCCCGGGTCTGATTGCACTACCGTGAGAAGTACGCAGTAAACGGTGCTCGTGAGGGCTTCCGTGCCGTATGATTGCCGAGCCCTATTATGGACCCCCAAGGAGGGAGGCGATATTCTTCAGCTCTTCTGTGAAGACGATCGACTCTCCGGAAAGTAAATTGCATTGCGATAGCATTCGATACGTATCTTACATTGTTATACTTGTTTGAATCGCTTTCAAGGAATCAAATAACGGCCAATGTAACGTTTTGGAACATATGATTTAAAACAAACCATCTATAACTTGATTTCCAACTCGTCCGTTATTTCCTCGAGAGAAGTCGATAGAAAGAGAACCACGATCATCCATCAAACAAGCGAGTCACACATGTTCTACGATGTCAGACTGGCCGGTTTTAGAATTTTGATTGATTTGGTCGTGTCACGTGTATAACTCGCTGTATGAATGTGGAGGAAGCTAGAGAGGTGTTAGTATCGAGTGGCTGTCCATTCTCTCTGCCTACCCAATTTGAGAACTACAATACTAATTCCGCACATTTTCACTGGAATATCTTAAAGCTTGTAACTAAATACGGGTTTTTCAGTTCTACTTCAGGATTATGTATACAAAGAAATTAATTATTTCTGTTTTTTTTGTTGACGTTATAGGCCACGGTAAAAACCATTTATTACTTGGTATTTCGAAAAGCTACAACCCTTGTCACATTAAATATACCAAAACGAATAATATGAATAGTTTGAAGAATTTTGATTAAAAATTCGATTTATAAGATGCTACTAGCTTTTTTTCTGACGAAAATGTGATTTTCCAACCGGATAAAAATAAAATCACGAAAGGTTCATGGGTATGAAAATAATAGAAAAGAAAGTTCGAGTGAATGACAGAAACGAAACTAGAATATATAATAACATTCCACAAGTATTAATGAGTGTTTTTTCAAATTTTGAACTTCTTTTTTATTTATTTTATTAACTAACAATAGTTTTATTGTATTCTCACAAGTAGAATGAATATTATTAACTTATTATGGAACAAAAAAGATAAGTTGAAAGTACAATAATAGTGAAACATTCAGAAAATAGTAAAGCATAAACTAAAACTAAAACGGCTAACAAAATGAACATTTTATTTTTGATTATCTTATTAGCAATATATGATTTTTTTTTTTTTGAAAACCAAAAAAATATAAAAGTGAATTCCATTGAATTTATCTTAATTACTGTATTATAAAAAAAAAATATCACATCAACATTATAAAAAATATTCTGTTTAGTTGTTACAAAAATATTACATTAAAATATTGTATTTCTAAATCCATTCCACCTTGGTTTTGTGGTAGGGTAAGTAAGATTTATCTGTCACGTCGTAATGCATTCGGACAAGGAAGCGAGGAATGCAGAGGACAAGCAAATATCTTCAAATGATTCTAAATCTCGGCGGCTTTGACGTCTTGACGCAATAATAATGCGGGATGAGAGGCCGCCGCGGTGGGACACCGTGCCGGAAGCGCCGCAAGTTACACCCCCGGGTAGTGGTAAATCGTCACACCGCACAATGTACAATGCAAGCGGCAGCGTACAATGCTAGCTGCCGCGCTGTGCACGGTATGTCACGAGTCGCACGCCCACCTGGCGACACGCGCCACTCGCCCGTCACTCACTTCGTCACCTCTACGTATCGCCCTTCGGCTCCTCTGCACTTCCAGATACACGACCGTAACTCGAATCACGCACATTTCTGATTTTCTTCTTCTTTTTGTATAGATCTTGCGATCTGTTTAGATATCAAATTTGGCTAACTAACTAACTAACTAACCATCACGCCGTCTCCCCGAAGGGGTAGGCAGAAAGAATGGACTGCCACACTTTTCTTTCCTGAAATATTTCTCTCGCTTCCTCAACATTCATATATCGTGTCATGCACGCGCGTCGATTTCTCTGACTCCTCACATGGCCGATTTTCAATATTTGATTTATTTGATCGTGCCACGTTTTCCTCGGTCTTCCTCTATTTCTGGTTCCATTTACATCATTAACATATAATTTTTTAACCATTCTTTCTTCATTCATTCTTTCCATATGTCCAAACCATCTTAATGATCCTTTCATTATTTTGTTCATGACACCATTATTCGCACCGCATTCACTTCTTATATTTTCATTCGACACTCTATCATACACAGAGTATCCACACATTCGTCTAAGAGATCTCATTTCTACTGCATTTATTCTACTTCTTTCACATTCTTTTTTGCCAGTTCCATGCTTCGCTTCCATACATAAGGGTCGGTAGAAGAACACCATTGTGCACTATGTCAAATAAATAGATCATGACGTCATAGGTCTAGGCCCTCTGGAGTCTCGTACATCACGATCTTGTAGTTCTTCGCTGGGTTAATCTTCTATATGTGGTCTCTCCAGAATCGTTCTCTGCCTACTCCATCTCACTATGTCAATTTTGCAGATTCTGTGAATCTCTTTAGGTATCCTTTCATATGCTACGGTCGTAATGTGATCATTTTTTGCTGTTCTTAGGAGATGTTTCGTTCAGACAGTGTCCGCTTTTTCTTCGATTCCGTAAGTCATTATGTGCCTTTCCGATTCTGATTTCGGACATTTCTGATGATAATGTTTACTTTTCAGAAAAAAGTATTGGATAAAAAGTCAATGGATAAAATGATTGCCTGCTTTTATACAGGCCACGAACGAATTAAAATAATAATTTAGGCGTCAATATTTTTTGAGTTTTTTTAACCATTTCTAATAATAACTTACTAACTAATTAACTAACTATCGCGCCGTTTTACCGAAGGGGCAGGCAGAAATAATGGACCGCGACACTGTTCTTTCCTAACGTACTTCCTTCGCTTCCTCAATATTCGTACATTTTGTCATGCACGCACATTTAACATTTGATTGATTTGATCGCGCCATGTTTTCCTCCATCTTCCCCTATTTCAAGTTCCGTTTACATCGTTTACATTTACTTTGTTTGCCATTATTTCTTCATTCAGTCTTTACATGCGTCCAAAGCATATTTATGATTCTTTCATTATTTTGTCTATAACACTTTCGCGCACTGTATTCGCTTATTATATTTTCCTTCAAAACTATCATACAAAGATTTCTCACACATTCGTTTAAGAGATCTCATTTCTACTGAATTTATTCTACTTTCATCCTTCTTTTCAATGCTTCATTTTCATACATCTCTAAAAATAAGAATGTTTAATAACAATTACTATGTTGCGATCAGCCACTTCTTCGGCAACGAGGAGATTATTTGATCCAAAGAGTTGTCCTCTCAAAATTTCAGTAATCGAGCTCTAAGTTATATGAATGGCCGCATTGCTAATTACAGTTATGTTTTATTATTTATTATTTATGTTACACTTTATAATAACCATTAAAAAAATTGTCATAAAGGAAATTTTAGAAATATGTATCTTGAAGTATATCGTATTAAAAAGAACTTGAATTATGTACACCTAAGATGTTTTTCTAAGCCTTCGTACTAATTCAGTTCTGAAGAGGTACAGTAAGACATTTCAAAATATTTCCGTATCCCGGCACGCGGAAAAAGAAACTTCCACGTTATTATATTACACCGAAAGGTCGGGGTTGTTGACCTCCGCCACACCCCCCTGCCGGCCAAAGGGTTGGGACCTTTCTTTTGTTATAAAATATTCGGGGGTGGTTATACGTAAACGCTCCCCGCACTCGGGGGCTGTTATCTTTTCTACGGGCTTATTGTGACCTTTCTCCTCTCCTTTGCGCCCAGTCCCACTTATTGTGAAAATATAGTAAAATATCATCCTCCGATGATAACATTTTCCGAAGAAGCTTTCATTTCGTGAGATACATGCTGAATTAAATGTTGGTTCAAAATAATGAACATATTTTGTTTTTAGTTGGTTTGAAACAAATGTGAATTGGAAAGGATGGGTTGACCGAAGATAAAAAGAATTGAGAAGGAGAAAAAAAATTGAAATAATTACCTTTGCTTGCTTTCTTGCTTCATAGTCGGGCGCTCTTTCCCCTAGACCTGACTAAGTTATAACGAAATAAGTTTTTATAAATTAATTAAACATCGCGTCGTTTTCCTGGAAGGATAGGTAGGGATGATGGAGCGAATATTACTTTTGAAGACATTGTATTTTCTTAACGCTTTATTGCACTTTTCACAAACATTTTTCGGACCGCAGACGTCCGTCCTAGGTGTTTTTTTTTCAATGTGAATCCACAAGACAAACGAAGTATTGGCGCATATATTGTAGAAAAAATCTTATAACTTGATCTAATTTGATTGTTATGTCATGTTTCATGATTTATTCAAATCATTCACTTTCTTCATTGCCCTAACCATCTTATTGATCCTTTTATACATTTGATTATAACCTATATATATTATGGGGAATGTTGTTAAACATAAAACGATCGCTCAACCCAACCAAGACAGGTCATAAGTCCTGTAAGCGCCTCGGCCACCATATTCTGTTCCCAGAAAACAATTTACATCTTCGTCTCTATTGAGATACAATTAATCCTTATATATACATAAAAAAAAATATCCGCAAATGGGTAAAATCCAGTATTTGTCTACAAGAATTTGTATACATTCAAAATGTTGATTATAACCGTTTGGAGAGTCACAATTATTGCAAAAAATCTTAAATAAACTGATATCAAATGAGTGTTGATAAATTAAACTCAGATTTCTTTATGTACTCGTATAGCGCTTATGATAATTTAATTTCGTTTTATTATCAGGATATAACAATAAATTTAATATATTAATTGAAATATTTTTACTACAGCAACCTTCTGCGGCGATTATTCTACCGAGGCTTAACATGGCGCATAATTAAATTGGAATAGTGTGTGTCCATTTGCTGTGCCCGTACAGGGCCTTTGTAAGACGTCACCGGTGCTATCAGATGGACTTTTGCCTTTTCCCAGGACCGTCCGATACAACACAATAATTTATATTGAGAAAGAAGGTATAATAGATTGAGCCTTACCCGTTTGCCTTCCAAGATGCGCTCATGTAACTCTATTCCATTTTTGAGTTCATTTTTCTCGACATATTTCAAAGGTTTTACACCTTCATCACCGGGAGAACGATATACGTGAACGATTAATTTGTTAAACCTTTGAAATACGAGGTCTGTTCAAAAAGTATCGCGAATTTTATATTTTTTCAAAAAGTATTTATTTATTCATGAATATCTATTTTGTCCCCTTCAAAGTAATTCCCCTCGGATATAATACATTTATGCCAACGTTTTTTCCAATCCTCGAAGCACTTAAAAAAATCATTTTTTGTGATCTTGTTCAGCTCCTCCTTCGATGCCGTCTTTATCTCCTCAATCGTGGCGTAGCGTCGTCCTTTCATGGGCCTCTTCAGTTTTGGAAACAGGAAAAAGTCACAGGGGGCCAGGTCTGGGGAATACGGTGGCTGCGGCACCATTACTGTGTTGTTTTTGGCCAAATATTCGCGCACAAGCAACGATGTGTGAGCAGGGGCGTTATCATGGTGCAAAAGCCAGTTTTTGTTCTTCCACAAATCCGGGCGTTTCTGGCGGATTGCTTCGCGCAAATTGCGCATAACTTGCAGGTAATATTCCTTATTGACCGTACTACCCTGTGGCAAGAACTCATGATGCACCACGCTCCTGCAATCGAAGAAAACTGTGAGCAAAACCTTCACGTTCGACCGAACTTGGCGCGCTTTTTTTGGTCTTGGCTCATGCGGCAGCTTCCATTGGGATGATTGAGCTTTGGTTTCCACGTCATAACCATAAACCCATGATTCGTCACCAGTTATGACCCTCTGGAGCACATTTGGGTCGTCACGGACCGAGTCCAACATCTCCTGAGCAATGTTAACGCGATGCTGTTTTTGGTCGAAATTGAGCAATTTTGGCACGAATTTCGCGGCGACCCGACTCATGCCCAAATCATTGGTTAAAATCGAATGGCACGAGCCAATCGATATGTTTAGGTCCTCAGCAACTTCTCTAACGGTGATTCGACGATTGGCTAATACTATTTTCTTCACTTTATCAATGTTTTCGTCTGTTGTTGACGTGCTCGGGCGTCCGGCACGCTCTTCGTCGTTCATATCTTCTCGGCCCTCTGAGAACATTTTGTACCACCGATAAACGTTGCTTTGGTCCAAGGTAGCTTCACCATATGCCACAGTCAACATTCGAAATGCGTCCGCGCACTTTATTTTGTTTTTCACACAAAATTTGATACAGATTCTTTGATCCATTTTTTGGAATAGGCAAAAATCGAAGACGAGCCAAAACACATCCAAGCAAAACAGCTGTCAAAAATTAACTAAACATTCAAAATGGCCGACCTTGTCAGCATAAGTAAGGGACATGAGTACCAACATAACGCTACAAAAAAATCAAAAATCAAATATACGTAGCCAGCGGAAATTCAAAATTCGCGATACTTTTTGAACAGACCTCGTATGTAGAAAAATATAAACTCATAAGTGGAAAAACCTTTATTTTATTTCATAAAAAAATACATTTTGGAATTCTATAGTGTTTTTGAGGATGTCATAGAAAGACCTACGTTCAGAAGTCAAAGATTTCGGTTTTGTAATTATTATGTTACATTTTTTCTTAATGTTCTAAGAAATTGGTTCTTGGGATACCACTTAGGCCTTTAATGTGGTGGTTTCCTATTGCATTTCACATTTTTGTGTACAACCGGTTATTTTTTTAAGCTATTGATTCTCATTATATTCAATTCAATTCAATTTATCTTTAGAAAAATCATGAACATCACAGTATAATAACCAAATCGCTTGTGACTATAGAATACAAAAAAACTATTTTAAGCACAAAAAATATACAATTGTGAAATTTAAAAAATACAATATAACCAATAAACATAAACACAAAAACACAAGATAATTAAAAATTAAGTAAAAATAAACAATAAGAAGAACAAGATAAGCAAATATCAATTTTATACATTATATAAAAGATAGATGCTTTCTGGGGTAGCCTCACTATTGGAAAGATGTCCACATTCGAAGAGATGCGGTTTAGAAGGATTATTGCCCTGCCCACGAGCATTACCATAGGTAGATTGGTTCTACACAGTGGCAGGTGAAATAATCTATGTTCTACTTCCCAGTCGCCGCGGACTCGTACGAATGTGTCATCCACGGATACAGTGTCATGGAGAGGGTGGAATTTTGCTAAAGGAGACTTTCGACATTTGTATGATACAATGAGAGATGTGGAAGGTCTATCGACATTTGTCACATGAATTTTACCAGATCAACGATCGCGTGATTTTTTTTAACGCTGTCATCCCCGGGAATCGAACGCAGAAACTTAGATTTGACAGTTAAAGCTTTTGCCACTATGCCACGAAGGCCGTAAGACTTTGTGATTACCGTTATCATTATTATTGTAATAATTATTTATACATGCTGCTCCCTAAACACTTGAAATTGTTATTGCTGTTTTTCTGTTAACTTATGTACTATCTCCTTGTTATCTCAATTCTCGTATTTGAAATTTCATGGTAGAAGTTCATTGTAAATAATGAATCTTTTGGACCAGATGGCAGCAAGCTGCTGAAACCAGTCGAAGCCACAAACATGAGTGGATTTTAACTAAATATATATTTGTAAAATATTTTTTACAACTTTAATTTTCATTATTTCCTTGTTATCTCTTAATATATTATTCCTTTCTACTATTTGTAAACTCTGTCCGATTAACACTTAACCAATTTTTTAATATTATTTTTGATTATTTGAATGCTTGTCTTTTAAAAAATCAGTTTTCAGTTACACTATTTGATAACTCTTTTCGATTGACACTTGTACCACGAAGGCCGTTGTTTCGTATCCCGCAACATAATATTTTGTTCTTGCGAATTTTGTATCCAGTCTCTGTAATCGGTTCTGTAAATTCACACAAAAGCTTGACCCTACGCGGTTAGGCATTGCCCAACAGTCGGCATCAGCTCCGCTCGTCGTATTGACCAGCACAATTAGCGAGTTACCGCACCGCCCAGACTGTTTACATTCCCACGGGCTCCCCGGGCGGCGGCCGGGAGGGGTATACTATAGGGTACACTCCGAAATCGCTTCCACAAGCCTAAATACGCGAACCAGAACTTTTTACAAGTGTCTAAAAGGCTTTTGAATAGCGAGCACATAGCGAGATTTGTATGGAACTGTGGCCTGTACTTTTGAATACACAATAGAATCCGCTTTTAGGTCTGTTTCTGTCAACACATTTCATCTAGAACAGACATACACAGTGTGGTACAAATTTTCATTTTGACCCAATATTATTTGCCTTTACCAACAACCCTAATTAACTTGGGTTTGATAAATTTAATATTATATATTATAATATAGCCACCGCGACCATTTTGAATTATTTTTAAATATACACATAATTCTGATTAGTTTTTTGTTAATTATGATTGAATTAAAAGCATTTTTTGTTATAAATAATCATTCACTATTTTCAATCGCCTTCTGATAAAATGACTCGAATTCTGGCGAAGAAGAATCCTATACATTTATAAGAAACGAATGTTCTGCCCCTAGACCATCACTCGGATTTAACGGCTAAGATGGGAGAGTGCAATGGTGTTCTTGTACCGACCCTTATGTGTGGAAGTGAAGCAGCATACATGCAGTAGGAATGGGATTTCTTAGAATAATGAATGGTAAATGCAATGCGAATGAAAATATTATGAACAAAATAATGAAAGGGTCATAAAGATGGTTTGGACACAAGGAAGACAATCAATGAATGGAAATCTTGTTAACTGAAGAAGAAATGGAGGAAAATGTGGCACGATCAAATCAATAAAATATTAATATCGGTCACAAAGAGAAATCTACATATGTGCATGACACGATGGATGAATTTTGTGGATGCGAGAGAAGCGTGTAAGGAAAGAACTGTAGCGGTCCATTATTTCTGCCTTCCCCTTCGAGGAGACGGCATGATGGCTAGGTAGTTTGGAAAAAACAACGTTTAATGCATTGATGAAAATACGTACATTTTATTGATGTTATAAAATTTATGACGTAACCCTTGTAACTATCGGCTGTATTCAGCAACATTTCTGCATAAGATGCTTCTCAGTTGTTTCAACAAAACCTCCATGAAATGAAAGAGCAAAGCAAAACCTTGATGTATGCTAATTACGAGCTAGGTGTACCCGCTCATTAGAGGATGTTTGCGTTGATAGGTACTTTTTCATTCGTAGTTGTGTAGGTATTCTCATTTGATTAACTTCTGAAGTCTCTCACTAATGAATACAAAGCCCCGGACCCACGCAATTTAGTTTTAATGAATAACTCTCCTATGTTTCTTCTTTGAAATTAATATATTATTATAATATTTTAACATACCGCGGCGCGTGAATCGTACGATACTCGAGCCTGGGTATGAAGCATGGTATACCCCACACGTCTGCATGTGTACGCTTATTATTCAACTTCACCGTGCGCTGTTACATTGAATGTAATTATTCATCGGGTTCAACGATGATATGAATTATTATACCTTTTGGATTTGCAGTTTTCGAAATTGATTCGTGGAAAAGAGAATAGTAGAATCGTGCTTAGAACGGGTATGTTGTGGCTAAGTAATGTATCGAGCTACAAATGTAATTGTTATTGAACAACATTTTTTACTTTGTAACAAAACAGTTTATTGCAAATAGAAATAAGATTAAAAAATAATCATTTAAACAAACTTTTTTTGGGGCACAGAAGCCTTTCACCAGTGTAGTTAAATAGCTAAATACAAAATATTTTTTTAAACATCCGTCAAAACTAACCACATTCATGAAAATTTTCTTTAAATATTTTTTTAATATATTATAATATTAAACTACACTGATGGAGGGCTTCTGTTTCCCGAAACATGTTTGTTGTAATGTTTAATTTTATTTCTTTTTAAGTGTTGTGTTACAAATTAAAAATATATTGTTCAAATATGAATCGGCAATACAAAGTAATGGTGGATATAGAAGAGCCTATGTTATTATTCTAAACCTTGGTTTTGGACTTGATATATTATATTTTAAAACAAAAACTAAACTAAAGAATATTTTCTTGTTGATTTTATTTCATGTTTCTTCGGCGTAATTGGATTTATACCAAAACCCGAAAGTTTATATTAAAAAGTTTGCGTGTCGTCTGGCCTGTACCCTAGCGGGATATATTGTATTGTTATTCTCGCGGGAAATGTTAGTGTGGTTTAGTTTTACGCATTTTCGGCATTAAAGTCCGTTTTATGCGACTCGTTTCTTATGAGATCTCTGTGAGCGCGCGGGGACGGACTCAGGGCGGAGGGCCATATGGCCCGTGGCGCGCGGCGAGTATGATCCGCTATCTGCAAAGCTTCACCGACCAGCACGAACGGCGCCCGGCCCAGCGCCGGCAATAATTGCTCGTCAGATAAGCCCTCTAACGAAGCAGTGTCGCCGCGGTGTTAAGGTAACGGTCGGGAAGAAATATGCCGATAGCCTTTATCTGCACACTAGCCCTAAATCTAATTTACTTGTTCTTCTATCGCCTTAGCGAGTCATTTTCCGTTTGTTCACATTTAATTCCCCATTCTCGACTAGCAGGAACGGACAACAGGTTTGCTGGGAATACTTACTGGGAATCGCGAAATTTGAGGTCAAAGCGTTTACGAGTGCCATACACATATATTAATATCAAGGCTCGTTTCTCAAAATGTGTGTTTTTGCCGCCATCCAAATGATCCGACTGGTGGACTATTGTCGCACATATTTATGTCGGTTTATTTGTGCACTCTTGGGAACACTACACTTAAGTTTGTTGTACCTTGTCAGTGCGCATGTAATCTGCTTCTAGACAATGTCGAGCATTTATTCAAGTAACTTCTCGTTTCTCATTTTGATGATATCATAAGTGCATACTGATTATAATGTCCTTCATTTTGTCTAGATCTCTTACGTTGTTTATTATTATTATTTCTAGATTCCTCTATATCATTTAAAAATAGACAAGCTTCAATAAAACGAATGCATTTAATTTAAAATTAGTATTTTTATTTTAAGCATTTAGCGGCATATCACTTATAGTTTTTTTTAAACCTATCACACATCAAAAATAAAAACTTATTTAAAATTATAAACAGTTTATATCGTTTTCCCGATGATGAAGGTGACCTTCGAAACACGTTGAGAAAAATAATTTAAATTATTTTCGTTTTTAGTTTTTTTCTTATTGAGTGATATAAAATGTACTTGGAAGGACGTATGAGGTATAAGTCAGAGTGTTAACGAACTCGTCATAATAACTACATTGGCAGGAGCAATGTAAACAACCCCTGATTGCAGCTGACATCGCGTCATGTTTTTCTGCTTACGATGATGATGACTAATCGTGGATTTTCCCCTTTGTTCCAGTGGTTTCTGAACTAGAGGGCCTAACGCGCGCGGCCCGCGTATCGGAAGGGGCGCGCGCCGCCCTGGCCGTCCTACGCACCCGACGCCCCGCGCTGCGTTTCGCCACCACGCGGGGAAATTTGCTCACTTCGCCCACCTTCACGGCCGAACGAGACGGGGACGAACAACTCAACAACGACGACCGCATCCTGGCTGCATCGCTCAGCTTGTGTCGCCCACAAGAAGGTAAGCAATCGCTTCTTGTTGTTGAATTAATCTTTGCAATAGCCAAACCGGTGAAAAATAGAGACAAATATAAGCCATAGAAAAATCTTGAATCTATTTAGAATTTTTGACCTTTCTCAATAGAATAAATAACAGTTTTTTTCCTACCTAACTAAAGTAGGTTCACTAATTCTTTAGGTATGTTGCAAAGCGAGATCAGATCAATATGGGAATGTTGATCTTTTTAAAGGGAAAAGGAAAGGCAGACTGAGAACTCACAATAATATGAACTTACTTGATCGGAACAACAACTTAACCTGAAGTGGCGTAGACCAAGTATTGCCGTGTATTGTGAGAGATGATGAAAGTCCGATATGTTTGAAATCGCATCGCGATAGGCATCTCTTGACACTGTTTAGTAGTGGTATGTTGACACCATTTTATTTTACAGAATCTTCAACAACCAGTGTTCCCAGTGCCTCGACTGGGGTAAGAAGGCTAGTCCGCGAAGTGGTGCTACTGACTGACGATAGGAATCTAAGAGTCAAGGCTCTCTCTAGAGACCTTCCTGTGAGAGACCTCCCGGCGTTCATGCGCTGGGCCGCACTGGACTAGGGGAGTACTGGAATAAAGGTACGATTAGTTACATTTATTTTATAATTCTGAGGGAATGTTCCGCCAAGCTCACTAGACCAAGTATTATAAATAACTAGATCTGAGCTTTCGATTGTTTCAACATTGAATATGGCATTTATTATTTGATTTTGTACTCATGTTTTCCACAGTTTTTCCTGATTTCTGTTCACATGATATTAATATGATATTATTATTGTATTTTTTTTATCAGGTTATCCTTATTTACTTCCAGTAATTTCTTTTACATTACTCCATTATGTATGTGTGACACATTTTAGGCTTTATAACTGTTTTAATGAACTGGTAATTTAATTAATTATATATATTTTTCTTATATAATATTTTCAATCTAAGATTTTTATCAGCGTTGTCACAACGGCCATTTCCCCCTACAAGTTGGAATTTCTTTTAGATTGTGGAAGAATTCAAGGACACACCTCCACGAGAGGACCCGAACCCGGGCCGAAGGGGAGGTGGAGACGCAGCCGGCGTGTTCATACCACGGACCGCGGGGGAGTTATCATCTTGCTCCCAGCAACTCGGTTCCTGGAGCCGACCACGGTTCGGATAACACCACCAAGAGACGGCTATGAACCTTTACATACAAAGTTATCCAACAACATTTACTTTTATGAATATATTTTTTTATTGTCATACTTTCTACACACAGTGGACACAAATTAATTGAACTTCTCGAAGATGTGTGTTTCGTCACCATATTCTAAAACGATTTTATGTTTTGAAATTTTCAAATTGTATATTGGTTTTTACTTTATTCGAACCGGGCTCTATCACATAACAATGAACTATTCAGCTCAAATCTGGAATTGTGTTCATCTTTACTCCTCTTTCTCTTGCCGTTGTGGTGGAAGGTTCGGCCGACTTTGTGTCGGACCCTTATCTTGGAATTGTATTAAATTGAATTAAGGTTTACGAAAAAAGTGCATTTTTAGAATAGGAAATTGAAATGGTGAAAAAAAAAAACAGCTCTGATTTATTTATGTGATTTCATTTGAATCTAGAAAAATATTATAATTTAAATCTAAACCTAATCTCTAATTTAAATCGGCAAACCTATTAGATTATGATGTTGATTTTCGTATTTTCGAGGAGATTGTTAATTTCGGTTCACTGTGTATGAATACATTATCATTTTATATACAAACGTAGCAATTATTATATTTACACATAATTTTAATCAATTTATTGTACTGGAATATATACTTGTTTCAGTTTTCTCAGTTATGTAGGTACTAGCTTACATTATTATGTTTGTGTTTTAAATTTTATTTTACTATGGAATTTAATTTTTATTACTTTGTATATTCTAGCATGTGTTCAACGTAACGTAGAATTATTAGCCTAAGTCTCCGACGCGATGTGGCCGAACATTTTGTTGAATTTTGCACCCGTCACAATATTTCTGTTCCATCAAACTAGGATGCACCACTACACAAGCAAAACACTATTTTATCAGAATATCGGCGATACGCAGTTGAGAATACAGCGTTATAAATCTTTTAATCAGTTTTATGTGGGTAAACAAAGGACCGAAAATTAATGGAATGCAATGTTTTTATTTTTCACTGGAATGTGGGAATTTTTTTTTTCGATTTTAGGTATACAGTGTAGTTATTTTTTTTTTGTATAATGTTTTTTCTTTTTGTACGCTGCGTTTTTATTATAAAAATCTGTTACACTGTAATTACATTGTAAGTAGTTAAATAAATTATATATTTCAAAATTTTATTGGGATGTTTCGGCATTTGATATCATAATAAAATATTGAATATCGAGATTTTAGTTAAGAAGTTTCTAAATACATTTTTTCAGTCTTTGAAATAAAAAATATATAATTTTTTTCGTGGTTTCCCAGTGACTGTATTTTGAATATTATTAATCACCGATATTTTTCGACTAATTTGTATAGATTTGTACTTATCATTGTGTGCAGATATTTATTATCAATGTGTACGTGATAGAAACGCATTAAAATATTAGGTAGATAGATAAAATATACACGGAAAATTATATTCACATACGTAATACAATTTGAAAATTGTGAATCAATCACTTTTTAATTGCAATGTTCCCCAAATAGAGGCAAAATATATAGGAAAATAAATATTATTATATAGAACTACATCAGGGTGCTATTCTGTTATATTATTACTACTGCGGATCTTATATTTTCTTATTGACCTACCGAGACCCGGGTCCTAGTACGAGCTTATTTTGCTTTGTGGCATTGTCGGTTGTCGTTTTTCGTATCACATTTTTTCGCATTTAAAAATAATTATCAAACATAATCTAATAAATTTACTGAAATTTCATTTGAAATAATAATAAAATAAAACAATGTGTGTGTTTTTTTTAAATTACTACTTCTACTTTTTGTCTTTATTTCGTCAGCCTACGAAAAAAAAGATCAAACATGTTTTATTATCTCGCCGCAAGTAAACGATCTGAGTTTTGATGAAATCGATACATAAAAAAAACAATGTATAACTCATGTCAACTTTTTCGTAGCAACATTGCGGCCACATTACGGCCACATTGCGGCCTCATTGCGGTTTCATTGCGGCCGCATTGTAGCCTCTTTAAGGTTTCATTGCGGCTACATTGCGGCCGCATTGCGGCTACATTGCGGCCACATTGCGGCCTCATTGCGGTTTCATTGCGGCCACATTGCGGCCTCATCGCGGTTTCATTGCGGCCACATTGCGGCTACATTACGACAACATTGCGATAAGGCAGTGAGGACAATCGCAATCGACACTGTCGTAACACAAACATGCACTGTAACGCACCCCGAGGTCTCGCCTATAACTGAAATCATATAAATGGATGTATTTTTATTTTAAGTCGAAGTTAATTCAGCTTCTAGATAGAATAATGTTTTATAATTAACCGAGCCAATGTTTGGTTTAGCAATATTTCTTAGACAATTTTACTATTGATTTAAGTTTAAGACTTGTCTTTTATAGTTACTAATATTTATATATTTTATGCGCGGAAACTAGTTTACTGGAATTTGTTTGAATTTTGCGCATCTAGAATCAATTTGAATCAACTATTGTTTTTTTAAATCATTTTATATATCTTGGTTGCAATCCAACATTTAGTCCACATATCATACGAATGTAGATTTATTTTTGTGGATCAACTGGGTTATACTTTGTAATATATGTTGAACTCATAAGTGGAATAAGAAAATTCATTGTTGATAATATGCGTTTATAATTATTAGTTTCAAACTAATTTCGAAAATATTTTTAACATACAAAAAAAAGTCATTTGAATTTCATAAATATGATATGCATATCTGAGTGTTTTGTATTTGTACACACGTTGGAGGTCAGCGAGAAAAATAATGCACTCTCCGGTTAAGAGACTGCGCTCAGCTGAAGAGTGTGCTATTTGCAGACGATAGCATCTGGTAGAATTCACGGAAGGTTCAAAGTTCGAACGTGAATCGCATTTTTTCTCCAACTGCATGCTAATCTGTCCGGCAGCCTCTGGAATACCCACGAGAGATTGTTTTAGAATTTGTTTTTACTTTAAATTAGATTAGATTTATTTCGAAGCACTGTTGAACTTTGCCACAATAGGACGATTCTAACGCTTATTCTGCGCGTCCCTTCTTGGCAGGAGGGCAAGGAGGTTGATTGAGAAGAGCGTTTCTCTGAAAGGTGATTTTTATGTGTTCATTAATTATATTTAAAGTCCTCAATTTGTATTAAGCCGTTAATTGACTGCAATGGACACTGGCAACAGTGCAAACAAGTGTTGGATTTTAAATATTTTATTATAAGTGCTTCAATAATACCTAGGCGTAGCAGAATGTTTCCTGTGCGTGAATTTTATTTCAAGGAGGATTATGGAAATTAGTTAATTATTACTATTGACAAAGTGATGCTAGATTGTTTAGGTATTTTTTTTAAATGGTGTATTTTGTAACAAAAAAATAAATAAATTGATACGCAACTATAATAGTTATACGTGTGCATGGCTAAGCTAGCTCGGTGGTACACTGTAATCTGTAATATTTGATGTTTAAAATATTTATTGTTATATGATAAATATAAACTGATCAGTGCCATGGGAAATTGTAAAAAAATAATCAAAAGCCGCCAAAATTGATCGGGCCAATTTTATACGAAAATAAGTCTTTCATTAAATCTTTTGCACGGTTCCAACAAACTATATTATCAAGCCATGTTTTAGGCACGCGATAGTTTGTAAGTCGTACTGCTCAGGTACCCGTTTTAGAATTTTCTCATGTTAATGTTTGTAGTTAGTTTGTTTTTTTCCATTTTTGAATCCACTCCTTCGAGAAGATCGCATTTCCCACATCAGTCACGTCTATCACCTTTTCAATTTTGGCGTACGCAAAATTTTTGCGATTTATTTGTACTTAGATATTACATTTTCATTATTATATAAAATATTATTTTTAACGTGTACTTATAAAATGTAAAATATAATTTAAATACGCGTGTGTTAAATGTTAACTCCAGCTCTTCTCCAGGGACGGCCGCGATGAACTCGAGGCGTCTCGGGGCGTCTCGGGGCGTCTCCGTGAGACGTGGGGGGGGGGGGGATTCGGCTGTGTTTGAATGGACAGCATCTATGGCGCTCGCGAGTGTAATCAATTTCAATGACTGCTTCATTCTTAACTTAAGATTAACATCAATTTTTAATTAACTTCAACATCAATGTGTAAAAATTGTAAAATATTAACAAGTTGCTAAACTATTTACTTTTGATTATTTTTCTGATGTTTATTTTACCTGTTCGATATTTTTTCTTCACTGCAGATGAGGGGAAGCTTGCCGAGATTTTTTTGTGAAATATAGGATGAAACAATTTTTTTATACTCGAGTTTTATTTTTTCACGACCCTTTCTTAAAAATATATCCCTAATCACGATGTTTCGAAACTACTCGTATTTAAATTAGGAAGGCATCATTGTTAACAGAATTGGTTGTGTAGTATTCAGGGCCAGAGAAAGATAAAGTTATCATTTCCCTTTCTTCAAAATGCAGGCTTCTTCGACATTTTTGGGGCAGAAGGTGACAGCGGAGGGTCACCATCTGGCAGGGGGTGCTATAAGGATGGCGGCGGATGAGCCCTAAATGCCTTCCACGAAGGTTTCTGCTTTTGCGTCAGGTGGTAACTAGCCGTAAAAAGTTTCAACCAAAACAGAAAACCTTCAAACATGACAGCTGACCCAATCAGGGAGTCCTGGAGAAATCATGACAAAGAGAAAGAAGATACAAGTAAGTTATTAAAAACATCCTAACAATTTAAAGATTTATCATCACTTTAATCAAGTGATACCTCATTTATAATATTACTTTAATAATAAATTTTAAGTAATATTTTATACTGTTGCCTCTAATAATTAAAAGAAGAGAAAGATAGGGGAAGGGGGGGCTAGTTGTTACAAAAAAATTAAAAGTTGAATATCTGATAACTGTTTATTTTGAGAGACATCATATTGATTATATCTTAAAGTACGTGTATTAAAATATAATAAAACAATTTACATGTGTTCATAGAAAGTCCACAAAAATAATTATAGAATTTATAAAAAAAAAATCAAATTGTAACAATGTGCCCCACGGGGGGGCAAGTTGTTACAGGGTGGGGGCACGTTGTTACGAACTAAAACAAAAATCAAACATGTATGTAATTGTTAACAATAATATGTAAAATATATATAATAACATGTAAAATTTAATTTTTGAATATTTAATCGCTTAAATCTATGTCCGAATCACAATTTTGGCATCTAAAATTAACTTTATCGCCATGAATGCAGGAAATATGAGCCCATTTATTGCATGCGGTGCAATGAATCCATTCCCGTCCAGGTTTAGAGCAATCAAAACTCTCCGTACATTCCAAACACAGACATTCTTCATGTTCCGAGTCAGAAGAAGAATCCAGTACTTGCTTCTACTTCAGTTTATTCTACTGTTTTTTTTTTAAATGCACACATCGAAATGTTTTTTGTAATTGATTAAGCGGCCTGTTTTTGTTTTCTCGAGCTCTCTTCCAGTTCGATTTGGTTCTTAACCGGAGTGTCAGTCAATATTGCTGATTAAATTTTTCTTCTGGAATAATTAACCCCCTTTCTTGGTTCAGATTTTGGATATGGCCTTATTTGTTCAGGCGTGGTAAGCTGTATTTTATTGATGCCACTTGTTGATGGCTGCGGTTCCGTGAAAATAGATAATTTCTCTTCTTGATTTTAAGGTAGAGCTTCACAACTGAAGGGTGCAGGTTATAAAGGAGAAGATGAATGTGGTTCATTGACCATAGAAACGGTTTCTGCCATGGTTTCGTTGGTATTATCTATTGATACACTTTCAGTGCTAACGTTCTCAGGCATTGGACGATCGGTAATTTCGGAAGGCTCGAAGTCTTCCTCTGAAAAGACATGACGATTATATGGCCATATAGTATCTATATAAATATAATGTAAGCTCATTTTCCTGATCGACCGAAAATATATTCCGAGGCTTGTTGTAGCCCACTAAGTTAGATGTGGTTGGACCATTCTCTTGACGTTTTACGTAACGATGTAATGTCATAAAATTTACTTTGTATGCTTTGGCAGCTCTTCGAATAGATATATTTTTTCTGTTACTTCTTTAGCTGCTCTTTTGTAGGTCTCCTCGGAAATTTTACCCCAATTGTTTTTTTTTATATGTCCGTACCATTGTTATATAAAATCTAGAACAATAATAATAAATAGTTTAATAATTTTATATAAATATGCTATTTGAAGTTAAAGGGAAACGTAGTGGGGCTAGTTGTTACAGTAACAACTTGCCCCCCCATCGTTGTAACAACTAGCCCCCCTGACCCAAAATGAAAACAAATTGCTATAACATTAACACGGAAAGTGTTATTATTTCGATATATTATCTTAATGTAAGCAGAGACATGTAGAGTTTTACCAATTTACTTAGAATCAACTTACCTCTTATAGTTAGTGAACAATTAAACTTCAAAATCAGTCAACGAAAGTTACTTTCAGATACGGAATGCACTATAATCGAGTTTATTTGAATTACGCACGACTGGCAAGAGCGAAGTTCCGTCGAGCACCGCGGATACGATACTTGGACATACTATGTGACACATAAGCCACAGAACCTAGTAGTGGGGGAGTTATTTGGAATGTAACAACTTGCCCCTGTAACAACTAGCCCCCCCTTCCCCTATTATTAATAAGGGTTCAAAAACGCTAATGAACTTAGAGAAATAAACCTTGCAGCTTAGAATAATTCCCTCAAAGGAGTCGATGTCGGGAGACCTGACATTGCATGTAGATTAAAGCACGTGTTTCGTATTTCTGGCAACACGAACATTTAAATGCTTTAATTCGCATACTTGCGACAAGTTCCAGTCATTTTGAAACAAAAAGTACAAATATTTATTGTTATGACGTAATAAACATATGTAGAGGTGTAGCCCCATCACAAATTATTTATTCAACAGACCATTTTATATTAATGGAGTTCTAATGAAAAAAAATTGGATCAGATTACGAGATATAAATGATTAATTAATTAACCTTTTTGTATATATCTTCTTAACTAACTAACTAACTAATCATCGCGCCGTCTCCCCAGAGGAAGAGGCAGAAAGAATGGACTGCCACACTTAAATCGATGCGGCACTCCATCCTTCTCTTTTCGCATCTGCCGGAGACGCGGTGTGGTGGTTTGAGAACCTCATCGCCACCAATAGGCATCTCCTAAAACTTCTTTTTAACTTTTGAATATGTATTCATCACATTATTATTCTCTCAAATGGGTTTACTTTCAAATTAAATTATTAATTACATCCAAATATCTCGAATTCAAAGTGAACCGGCTATGGAACTATTTTTTTTTTTCTCCTTATTTTTATAAACTTAGCCGAAGAGAGTTAACGTGATGCGGTCAGAAAAGTAAAAATACTATTTCGTGGCAATTTGGTATGCTGGACAAATAAATTGTAACGCGACCCACAGAGATACGCACACGCGACTGTCACCCTGGCGTGAAGTCGGTCAGTCAATACAAAGTATGTCTCTACAGCTCGCCGTGCCCGTTTCACAATGCCCTAAGTGATCTTGTGCAACTATTAAGTCACAAACAAAACGTCCACGGTGGCGTGTAAGAGTAACCGTAAACCGGGCCTTATTTACTTTTTATTAAATCCGTCTGTTTTCGGCTTCGGTCGTAAACATTACAACACTGCCAGGCCCGGGCCAGGGATCGGAGAGCGAAATTAATTGCTCAAACTTTTGGTATCCGTGAAGCTAATTAATAAGGAAGATAAATAGTTTCTACTAACTTACTACCTTACTAACATTTCCAAAAAAACTTTACTTGATACGATGGTGTTTGATACAATTACAAACAACATGTATTATGGCGTTTAAAAAAGAAGATTAAAATAGTTGACAAATCAATTAAAATCGCTACATAATTTTATTATTTAGTTTTTAAGTATCGTTAAAAATATTTTAAGGATAATTATTTACGTATTATTTGATTTTGTAAGACCAGTTAAGGGAAAAACAAGTTTTGAGGACTTCCGAAATGAAGACACTGAGGGTGATAGCAGGCAAGACACTGAGAGAACGCGGGAGAAACACCAGAATAAGACAATAATATGCATACACGTTGATTTTTCCGACTCGTAACATGGTCACATTATTTGATAAATCAAATAATATGACCAAAGTTCATAAAAGATTTGGAAAGAATACACAACATACAGATCTTCTTCTTTCCGTGTCATGTCAGGCCTCCTCAACGTTGACTATCACCCTTGAGTAGGCCTCCCTGTCCTGGGCCGCCCGGAACAGCTCCTCCACGGTCCTTAGCCCTGTCCGCTCTCGGATGTTCCTCAGCCAGGAAACCTGCCTTCTCCCAACGCCTCGTCGACCCTCAATCTTACCCTCCAAGATCAGATGTAACAGTGCATACCTTTCGCCTCCAACTAAACTAAATAAAAATGTCACTGCTAAAGCCGTGACATTTTTATTTTGTCGTCTTATCTGTATGTTGTGTATTCTTTGCAAATCATTAATGAACTTCGGGTGGTGAATAGAATGCTTGACTTGGTCCAGGGGACTTGGGTTCAAGCCTGGACCCGATCAGATTTCTTCTTAATAAAAATGAGCTATTTTCTGCTCATATTGGAGATCGTAAAATAAATTCTTACATCATCGATTTAAATCGTTGAAGTATCCTTTACAAGAGCTGATATTTGAGGGTAAGATCGAGGGAAGATGAGGCGTTAGATATAGAAAAATGTCATGGCTGGGAAACATCAGACAGTGGAGTGGATTGCTGAATGTGGGCAGCCACATACACGTTTCAAAGGACAGGAGTAAAATAAAGCAGGTGGTCGCCTACTTCCAGTAATTCATATGCAGCAAGAAACAAAGGTAAATACTTTCCGTACCGTTCTATCTTATGTATTATTTATTTGTGTCCAAAACATCATTGTGATTTTAAATTTTCTTTTATATCATTTTTATATGATTACTTTTTTTCGTTCTATATTCTTTTATATTGTTTAATATTAACGCCGACTTTCGTGGCCGGGAGGTAAGTGCTTTAACTACCACATCGAAGGTCCCGGGATCGATTCCCGTCGATGGCAGTGTGATTATCACAATGGCACACGTATTTGGTCTGGTGAAGAATTCACGTGGTAGTATAATGGCGATTGATTAGCTACCTAACACATGTCACAAGAATCAATACGATAGCTATACCCTTTACATGGATATCTATAATGATGTAAAGAGCGATTCAACAATATAATAACCATTCAAAATTTACAACAAATTCGTATGATTTATCTTGAAAATAAGATACTTATCCTTATACATTGTTGCATGAACAATACAATCTAATACGAATGAAAAGTCTGAAACAAGGTACTTGATAATGCCTTAGCTAGGCGAAACATGTCATTCCCATAATATATAAAAACACTTCTAGAAAACAGATGTTTTCATTAGTAATAATAATATTTATCCTTCTTTCATTATTTTGGCAGTTCCATTCAGCATTGCCTTAAGGGTCGGTATACGAACAGTCGTAATTTTAATAATAATTCAAGTAAGTCATAGTACACGAAATGAATATGTTGAAGCAAAAAGAAGAGAAGGTGATTGTTAGCAGAGCCGGCCCTGGCTTTCGCGATCTAAGGAAGTAGGTACGTTTTCATATAATTCGGATGTTTGACGCGCGGTGGCATTTTTAATTACTCTGGAGATTTAGTGCTCGGCCCACTAGAGGTGACTGCCCGCCCGGTAATTGGACCAAATCTTATTGCCTCTGTCTTCGGGAAGAGAATCAGCGCAAACTGGATGCGACGGCTGTATTTTTGACAGTAGAAGATTCAATAGGTTTATCTAATTAATACGTTATCTCTTTACGATTGTAATGTAAATCTGCATGTGATATAGAGTGTCAAATGCAAAGAGAGAAGTGAACGCAGTGCGAATGAAAGAGTTATGAACAAAATAATTAAAGGGTTGTAATTATGGTTTGGACACATGGATAGAATGCATGAAGAGAGAATGGTAAAAAATTATGTGTTATTAATCATATAAACGGAATATAAAATACAGACCGAGAAAAACGTGGCCGGATTAAATCAATCAAATTTTATATGTCGGCCTCGCGAGGAGTCGGAGAAATCGATATGTGTGCATGACAATTTCTGAATGTTGAGGAATCAAGGGAAGTGTGTTAGGAAATAACAATGTGGCATTCCATTTTTTCTGCCTTCGAGGAGATGGCTTGATAATTAATAATTAAATTCATTGGCATTTTGCCATCCACGTTGATTGGAAGCCTTTCCGTGCCCCTTTGTCTTTGCTAGGTCCATTAAACTAATTTAATAAAGTAATAATGTAAAATAATAAAATTCGTTTGCTTTATTTATTTTATTTATTTATTTATTTATAATCAAATGACTTTACTGAAATCTCTTGATGGAAGTTAATTTTAAATAATAATGAAATAAAACGACGTTTTTTTAACTACTTCCACTTTTGTCTTAATTTAGACAGCGATCGGTTTCGCCAGGCTCGCTGGCATCGACAGACTGGTCAAGCACAGACATTCTGTCGATGCCAGCGAGCCTGGCGAAACCGGTCGCTGTCTAAATAAAGACAAAAGTGGAAGTAGTTAAAAAACATCGTTTTATTTAATTATTATTTATTTATACATTATACACATAACTTTGTATATAATATGAAACGTATAAAATACTCGTATCACATTCGATTTTAACTAATTAAAGTTTAAAAATACAAACTGATTGTATTTTAAAGCACTATCAAAGCGACACACTTAAAAAATTGTATATGTAGAACGGTATAAATAGAAAATGGATCTAAGAGACTTTGCCAGAATGCAATCAAGTTATCTTACGATTGCAATGCAAGAATATCTCTAATCTTATTACTCTGCATAGCAGAGAACACAAGGCTAATTAGAACTAGTAGACCGCCTTATACTACTCTGCAGATTCGGACGAGAACAAGGCAAGCCGAAGTGATTGTCGTAAATGAAGCTCGGCTGTGCGTGCCACATTCAATAAATGTTTCCTTTTAAACGGTATGTGATTGTGAAAATGGTAAAATAATAATTAATTTCCCGCGAAAAAATCTTACGTATTGTAAATATGTTAGTTTATGTAATAAAAGTTTAATTGAAACTAATTAACTAACTAACCATCACGCCATCTCCCCGAAAATGATGAAAATCACGCAGAAAGAATGGTCCGCCACTCCATTCTTTCCTGACATGCTTCTCTCGATACTTGAACATTCATACGAGTACATCGTGTCATGTACGCACGTCGATATCTCCGACTCCTCGCGTGGTCGACATTTAATATTTGATTTATTTGATCGTGCTGTTTTCTTCGGCCTTCCTCTTTTTTAAGTTCCTTTAACGTCATTTATATAGGGTGTTTTTTAGAGGTATACAATACATATTCAAAAAAAAAAAAAAACACATTAAAATAATGTTAATGTCTATGATATTGGCTTTATTTAATAGATACTTTTATGCCATTATCGTTTAAGTATGATTTCGGGCATATGAGCGCCACGGCTAGCTCGAATGCAGCGCAATCGTGAAGTCCAATTTTCGACAATTGTCGTCTTTGTGGATGCGTATTATGCAATAAAGTGTACGTGGTGCGAAAACGATCCATGGCCTTCCGGATGGACGATTATGTCGACCGTAAATTGGACGTAGTGCACGATACGTTTGGCGAACCGAAACATGATTTTCTAAATAATTTTTCACAATTTGCAAGCGCTGTTCTGACGTCAGTCTATTTATGGTGAAATCGCAAAACGTACTGACTACAAATCAACTGTCAACTTTCAATTTGACAGTCTGTAGAAACAATGTTGCATGTTTAAAAACCAAACCTCTAAAAAAAACCTTTATATACATTCTTTACCATTCATTTTTCGAAAACATCTTAATGATTCTTTCATTATTTTATTCATAAAACTTTCATTCGCACTGCATTCACCTCTTATATTTGCAAATGACACTATCATATACAGATTTACACAAATATCTCATTTCGTCTGCATTTATTCTAGTTAATTGTTTATGCAAAATAATGATAGTTTTTGATTTATTAGACACTAAATCTATTGGTATTAGACTAATGAAAGAGTATCAATATGTGCATCTACTTAAAAATTTAAAATCGATTATCATTAAATCTTTGATGATAATGAGTCCGATAGTGCCCAGGATGTATCTTAATTGGTATTATATCAGTAGTTTAAGCGATTTGTCTTCTAGATGGGAGTCCAGTTTAAAACAACAAAAGAAATCCTTAGTACTATTGTTTTCATCGTGAAATGCATAATCTTACATAGTTGTATTAAAAGGTTTGTACATTTTAGGAGATGTCACTGTAAAAATCAACGTTAGAAGTCGGAAGAATCGACGTGCGTGTATGACTCGCTCTATGAATTTGGAGAAGTTGGAGAGGTGTGTCAGGATAGAGTAGTGTGACGGTCTATTCTTTCTGTTATCCTTCCGGGAAAGCAGCATGCTGGTTGTGTTTGTGCTGTGTGTATATTTTGTGATAAACTAAGTGGTAACACTGGAATTCCATAATGACGTTTTTTTTATGAATTAAAATATTATTTATATCACGATGAAGGTGTAATACCTTTGAAACGTGACGGAAAAAATACATTAAACTGGAAAAACAGTGTTTTAATTGAAGAAAAAAAAATCGCCATACATTAATATAAAATAATTATGATCAGCAGTTTTTACATTTTTTAGTTTATTTTTAATAAATAATAATAATAGTATGCTAACTTTTAAAGCGTTGTTTTGATGTAATCACCTCCAGGGCGCATTAAGACGTGTTTTAAATCTAAATGTCAACGCTGCATCTGATGGATATTCGCGATCGATTACAAAGTATAATAGAACAAAATATTCAAGTTTTAAATTGAGTATGAAATATGAAAAATATGTGTTTTCAGCTTAGATCTGAAGTCTGTCGGATCATTTATGCACCTGAGGTGTGAAGGACGATTTTTCCAAGCTGATGGACCGGCTACCGCAAACGCTCGATCCCCGAAATTTGTACTAGGGCAACGCTTTGGCTCAACTAATCTTCCTATTGCCGAGGAGTTCGCCGAGTGAAGTGTGGATTTCCTTGTATTTAGGCTGTCCGTTATACAGAGCTCGGATACATAATTTGGAGCCATTCCATGTAGCGCTTTGAAGATTGTCCAGCAGAGTTTATAGTGGATTCTTTCTGGACTCTTAAGCTCTGGATTTATTTTGTCGACATGTTTCGAAAGTTTCATCACTGGGAGAACAACAATATTTGAATTATTTTTTTATATCGTGACCATATTCTTTATATCACGATGAAGCCGTAAAACCTTAGAATCATGACGAAAAAAAAACATCAAAATGGAAATTCAGTGTTTTAATTTAACAAAAAAAAAATCGACTTAAATAAATATAATTGATGACATCACTTTCACGATACATAGAACAGATTCGTTCACATCTGATTATCAGATTATTTCCCGGGAGGATCTATCGATTACATCAATTAGCTTATAATTCTCCCGTCACAAATTGAGCCTCAGACGCAGAATGTTAATGACGCCATGGTGTGTACAGATACAAATTGTGGGCAAGTTAATACAGCTCGTACATGCGTTAGGCGCTCGCGGGAAGGCTGGTGGGGTGGCGGGGGGCGCAGTCTGGATGCACGCCGCGGCCGGCGGGGCGGTGGCGCCACCCGGGGTCAGATATGCGCGGGGCTAATGAACCGCCCATACATAACACCGTATCCCGCCAACCACCCGACCAGCCGCGGCGATAGGAACCCCTCCGACCTCTGAGAGATGCTCTGCCATTAGTAAAGCCCCGCAAGGGTTATCTAACTGAAAACGTGGATTTTGGCCTTCCAAACATTACAATAAATCTTCTTCTTCTTTTCAATTTCAATTTCAATTTATTTTTTAAATCATAAATATTATAATATATAACCAAAGCGCTTATGACTATATAGGGAGGATACAAAAACAACAAAAAAACTATTTTAAACAGTAAATACAATTATGAAATTTGAAAATAGACGAAAACATAAAAAAAACACGAGATAATTAAAAAATAAAGACCAAATAAGTAATTTGAAACAATAAGAAGAACAACACATTATTTAAAAGATAGATGTTTTCTGAGGGTAGCCTTACTATCGTGGAAGATGTCCACATCCGAAGAGATGTTGTTTAGAAGGATTATTGCCCTGCCCACGGGCATAACCTTAGGTAAATTGATTCTACACAGTGGCAGGTGAAATAATCTATGTTGCCTTTGTCGCAGATTATTGTCAGGGACAAACAAAGTCAAGTCATTCAAAATATCCGAGTTATGTATTCGACCACGAATCAGTAGAAAAAAATCCCAAATGGACAGTTCGTCTAATTTCCAATGACTGGTAGTCCAGCATACCCAGCAAGAAATCAGTTCTTCTTTTAATAGATCTGACGATCTGTGACACAGAAATCATATCTCGTTGGATGATGGGATCCAGCTGTCCCTCCATCTCTTAGGCGGTCTTCCAGGTGGGCGGTGTCCGAAATCGTTTGTTCCTTTTCAATGCCGAGGTCTTTTTCCAGATCAATCAAGTGTTCCGAGGCTGTGTTTTCTGTACTATGAGCGCGAATCTTTTTTACCCCGGGCAGGTGGCTAGCCTAACCCAGTGACCCTCCTTTCTCATCCAGGCTTGGGACTGGCAACGGCGGAGTTATAATAAATCAATTTATCACATTTTCATGATCAACAATGTCAAATAAACGCGGAGTTATATTTATATTATAACAACAACAAAAAACCATCACGTCATTTCCCCGTAGGGGTAGGCAGAGAGAATTTACCGCCACACTACTCTATCCTGACACACCTCTCTAGATTCCTCTACATTCATACAGCGAGTCACACACGCACGTCGATTCTTCCGTCGGTCCCCCTGACGTTGACCTATCACTTGAGAGTAGACGTTTCTGTCCCTGGTAGCAAAAACTCCTCAATCCTCCTTAAGCCGTCTAATCTCTTATGCTGTGGAGCCAAATTTGGCTCCTGATCTTCTATTTTGCCCTCAGTGATCAAGTGCAACAATTTTATGAATTACTGCACCTGAAACTATTTAACAACAACAAACCATCACGCCGTTTCCCCGTAGGGGTAGGCAGAGAGAATGGACCGGCCCACTTATTTATCCTGGCACACCTTTCCAGCTTCCTCCACATTCATACAGCGAGTCTTACACGCACGTCGATTCGTCCGACTTCTAACATGACCAACCCTTAAAATTTGATAAATTTGGTCTTGCCATGTTTTCTTCGGTCTGCTTCGATTCCGTACTCCATTTAAATCATTAACGTATACTTTCTTAACCATTCTTTCTCCATCCATGCGCTCCATATGTCCGAACCAACGCAGCGATCCTTTCATAATTTTGTTCATAATACATTCTTCCGCTCTACATTCCTTTCTAGTATCAGCATTTGAGGTTCTGTCGTATATTGTTCTACCATACATACGTCTTAGGGACCTCATCTCTACCGCATTTATTCTGCTCTCATCCTTTTTCTGCAAGTTCCATGCTTCGCTTCCATATATTAGGGTTAAGATATTATACTATTTTATATAATAATACACTTAAAGTTTATAATGCGTAAATGAATTATTGAGATATTTTGGTCCATTAAAGAAAACATATTTTTTGTTATCTGGTTTTGTTAGCACCAACTACTTATCTTTGATTATAAGAATTTGAATGTACATATTTTTAATAAATACGAATAAAACGTATTTTTTAGAATTAGTTAATAAAAAAATTCTTCAAAATTATAGCTTTCAAAAAATTATGTAAAAAATATTTTTAAATATAAAATGCCTCGCGAAAATATGTTAAAGATCCCATATTTCCTTGTTTTGAAAAATCTATAATAATTTAATTATTCAAATTGGCAAAAAGTATAACATTTTAGAATTCCATCTGACAATACTAAAATAATGTTGTGTATTGCGTATCTATAAAAGTAAGAAAAAAATATAATTTGTGAGAGAGCACAAAACATGTACAAACTCTCAAAATTATTTATTAACTTTTAGAATGTTGAATTACTCCAAAAATATATATTTATTTATTATTTAGGATACGAAAATGGTTCCCTAAGTGCTGTTCGGAATCAGGAACCTAAAATATTGTATTTTATTACATTTTCTTTCGCAAATGGCTCCTTATTTTTGAAGTAACGAGGAGCATGGCTGAATGAGATATTCAAATTGCACGCAAAAATGCAATTTAGCACTTAAATGAGCATAAAAGGGTCCATAGCTACCGTGGTAAATTTGCGCTTCACCACCAAAACATTACATAAATACTTGGCAGGGAGCTATCCGCTATCTTTGATGAATTATTAAGCAAGTGCGACTTAAAATAAAAAGCTGAAATAAAATAAAAACATAAATAAACACACGCAGAGTTGTAACATAACAAAATTTAACCCATTCCAATTTCAAAAATTCACATAAGTACATTTTTAAAAAGTTATTTGGTATGTATGTTTTTACAAGAGTTGGTTTATTTTTAAATGCCTTTATTATTTATTTTTTCAAGGTGGTGTAAGCTAAGTTGTATAAGTGCGAATTTAACTACGTGATTTTGTAAGTGTGCTTGTGTTTCCATGACATTGATATTGGTCTTATGATCACTAGTAAAAAACACCATAACAAGAAGTCATATTATTTTTTATGAATAATTTTCCAATAATAAATGCAGTAAATGCTTCCTAATGTCGAACCATCTCTAATGCGTTCCTGGTACTTTTTTGTATTTTTATAATATTTTACCTGTACTTAATCATTTTCATTTAAAGCCTTAAACATTTTCCTGTTTGTAATGCCTATTGAGTCAATAAACTGATTTGATTTGATTGATTGATTGATTAAATACAAAACTCTAAAAAACTACACTTTTCATGTATGTTTCGGGGAAATAATGAAAACTCCCCAATTGTTGGATGCGAGGGGAACATGATTTGCCTACCTTAAAGCGATATAATGTAAATAATTACTAGCATAAATGATTTTCTAGAAGTTTTATCATATTTAATGGAACTGACATGTTTTCCCTTGCTTAGGCATTATCAAATGCACACATGTCATTCCCATAAAATTTAAAAAAACTTCTAGAAAACAGCCGTTTTTATTTGTACATTATTACACATCTTAAAAACGAAACGAATTATGAGGAACGTGTCAATTTGTTGTAACTTCTTAGGAAATGACTAAATATAATTACTAGATATAAAAGATTTATATATATTTAAAATGGAATTAATTTCCAATTTCGATTGAGAAGCCGTTTACTTAATGTGGGGCTAGGGTTAGTATAAACAATGCTATCTAGAGCGTGTTAAAGTTAACATTCTGTGAGGCAATTACCATCAATTTGAGATTAATTCTGATTCTAATCAGCCGGTACAAGTGTTTACCAATTACACGTTCCATGTTTATTGACAATTCCCGCCATGTTTTGGCGCCGGAGGAGCGCCAGCTCATAAAGTTTGGGAAGTGGCCGCGGGCGACTTCCTGTTCTCTCGGCGCTGCCACCGCGCACCGGTGCCTGCAACCAGCTGAGTCGCGAGGCGGAGCTTGTCATACTCGTATACACAAGATATTACAATCAAATAATAAAACACAGTATTAAAAGAAAAAAAATACTGATTATCGATAGTGACATGCAATCGTTAGCAAATTTATTTTATAAAAAGTACTATTGGAGTGGTCAAATGAAAATAAATAAATTATCTTAACTAATTAATATAAATGAAAACGTCTGTCTTCTAAGAGTTTAAGTTTTATAAAATTTTATTATATATGGAATGACATGTTTCGCCCTTATGAGGCATTATCACATTTCTGATAATGCCTTAGAAGGGCGAAACTAATTAAAACTAAACTAGCGAAATAAAACTTCTAGAATACAGACGTTTTCATTTATAATAATTATTTAATATTGAGTTTTACAACATTGTTTAAGAAACAATAAATAACTTATTTAATATAATTTAATAATGTACCTAGATCATTATTTTATAGATCATTACGACGTCTTTGACGCGACGTTTTCATGAAATTTAAATGATCCATGTATAAAACATCACTCAATTTATTTAAAAAAATGTTTTTCATAGTTTTTCAATTTTGAAAATAGAACCACTTTTGAAAAAAATAATAAAAAAAATAAAAAACACTTATGGACATATGGAGTAATTAGATGAGATATGAATGGTAAGAAAAGTAGTCGAGGCAGACCGAGGAAAACATGGCATGACCAAATTAATCAAATTTTAAAGGTTGGTCATGTTAGAAGTCGGAAGAATCGACGTGCGTGTATTACTCGCTGTATGAATGTGGAGGAAGCTAGAGAGGTATGCCAGGATAGAGTAGTGTGGCGGTCCAATCTCTCTGCCTACCCCCACGGGGAAACGGCGTGATGGTTTGTTGTTATTAAATAGTTTCAGGTGCAGTAATTCATTAAATTGTTGCACTTGATCGCTGAGGGCAAAATAGAAGGTCAGGAGCCAAATCTGGCTCCACAGCATAAGGGATTAGACTGGCTTAAGGAGGGTTGAGAAGTTTTTGCTACCAGGGACAGAAACGTCTACTCTCAAGTGATATGACTCTGCCACTTAGCTATTGTAACTAGTGGCAACATTTCTAAACGATGAAAAGTTTCAAGATTTTTTTTAATAATTGGCTGGTTATTGCGATTTCTCACTTTGTCTATGGACTTCTTTTAGAAGGTACTATAATCCTGCAAAATCCCATCCCGAAGTGAATTTTCTATGTCATGCCCTCCCCTTGTAAGCCTTGGTCATCCATTCATTTTTCTATCCCCGCGATTCTCCAGTCATTACTCTTTTAGGTACACATGCATTTGTCATTTTTTTCAGATGTCAGGCCCATCTAATTCTGAGCAGTCTTATGTGTCGAGATACTAATAAATGTTGTACATTTCATCGTCAGGGAGACCTGGTATGACACCGAAAGAAGAAAAGTGGTGGAAGAGTACTACTCAAAAACAGTTTTTTTTACATATGATTTCGTATAATAATTTAATTTTTATCTGACACCGATATGGGTAGCAGCACGAGGTTTGAGAGGCGCCGGGCTAGACTCGGTGCAAGTAGGATGGTCATTATTCACCTTATCGCGTGCTTGTACAAGATTCGGAGAGCCTAGCAGGAATATTCCCCGTGCCCTGTACATGGCGCGATGTATCAAAATTGATCGGAGCCGAGTTAGCAACGTGCACAGATTCCAGGAGGCTGATGGACTTTACCTCTAACGCATGATAAAAGATACCGGGTATATTACATCTTTAATAATGAATTATAAGGATGACTACACCACTTTATTATATACAATACAACATATCAAATAAATAGGAAAATAATAATCATACTATAATAATAATAATATTCATATCTGGTAGAGTTTTAGTTAGCAAAGAGTTTTAGTAAGCAAAGAGAGTCTCCCACCGCTTCCTCGAAGTTATTATATGACGCAGCAGCGCCCTTTCGTCAGCTTCCCTCGTGCTATCTCCCGTCTCCCATCTCCGTCCATGCGGTACTGATATTGAATGTAATTTTGCGCAAAACATGATGGATTCCAGGCCATATTTTAATTGCCATTAACCACTATATCCCATTCTCACACAAAACACAAAGTGCACGTTAAATAAGATAATTTTTAAAATATAACACTTATAGCATAATGTAGAAATTTTGCAATAGTGGGACAAGGTCAGGAAAGGAGGATCAAAGAAAGAGAATTAAAAAATAAATAATTAGTTAAAAGAAAAGTCCTACTCAAATGACAGCCCTGCATTTTACGTTTTAATAATTCTGAAAGAGCTGAATAAAAGAAAGTAAAGATGATAATATATGTTTATAAAACTGATAATATGTTTATGTTTATAAAAATATTTATTCATTTTTTCTTCTGAAAAATACTCCCCTAAATAATCTGGAATTCTACAAAATTAAATTTGAAACAATCAACTTAATTGGAGTTTAATTTACTAACAACGTTTGATATGTCTCACAGGTACTAGACTTTTTTTCACTAATTACAATTAAAAAAGCTAATTTATTGTAGCTAATTATTATATTACACTAAATGGGGGTGACATTTTTCACATTGTTATGGCATACGGCATAATGACAGAAAAATGCCCTACCATTGTAATCAATATTAAATAAATAATTACAAACATTTGACATTCACGTTGCAATGAAAATAAATGCCAAGCATATAAATATATAAAAGGTCTGTGATAAAAACACGACATTGGAAATTTGCTTAGGATACCATGCTTTTTCATACCGTTGGAAATGTTATTCATAAAATATTTTCCGATCGGCCTCCATTATCTTCATATAACATATGTAAATGTAGGGTTGAGAGCATAATGTGCAAACAAAATAATTCAAAGCCTTAAAAACCCTTTTAATTCCAGAATGTTGTTGCTGGACTTCAAAAGCTAATAAAAAGTAATTACAAATTATTTTCATGTTTGTGTTTTAACACAAAAGTTAAAAACAATTTTTAAAACTAGGTTTACGAAATTCAAGTTCGTAACCTGTACGATAAAGTGTAATTTAACGTTTGGTTTTTCTAACTAATTAATGTGACATATCTCTCGGGCTTTCTTTGAATATATATTGTATATCGTAAGACGCACGCTCGTCGATTTTTCCGACTTTGAATGTGGCCGCCTTTGAGTAATTCAATGATTTAACAATTTCTAATTATTTTATTTATATAGCAATGGTTAAAGTACAAATCTTCTATTAGTAAATTTTTTTTTTTGATTCCAGATGCGTTCATGTCTTGTGAAATCTTCTTTGATTAACGTTTCGGAGATCGTTGCAATTTCTACCTTTAGGGAGATTCGAATGATTCAAATCACAAGACACTGAAATACCGCGAGCTTAAACTATATTATCCAATATAGTTTAAGCTTAAACTCATCGGAGTTGAAAAACGAAACGGAATTTTAAGATTTTAATGTTCAAAGATAAATCAATGTTTGTTCTAATTATATTTTATGGAACTTTCATATTACACTTTACCAGAAGATTATTTGTTGTTTGTAGTTTATAATGCAACTACTAGGACCGTCAAAAGGTGTCAATGGAATTAAATATAACAAGATTTTAGAAAAATAACGATTTTCAAAATTTAAATATTATGTTTGGAGTAGTAATTATTCATGAAACAATAAATAAAATCTTTCGTATTTTTCTACGTGAATTAATTGAATCGAAGGATTATTGAATACAGGAACTTATGGTCTTATAACAGAATAGCATTAGTTGAATGCTCATTTGTAATGTTCCCTTTTGTACATTAAGATATCTTCAGACTATTAATACTGTGGGAATATCGGATAAACTTGTAAACAAGCTCCTTGTACGAAATCATTGCCTGTACCATTTACGATCTGGAAATTGCCGGAAGCTGCAGTTACGGCGAAGGAATGAGATCATTTCTGGGGTTGGTCAGTGCAATATACCGCAGACTTGCCTCTGCTTCCTGATTCCTGCGTTAATGATTCCTCCGCCAGACGAACTCCAGGGCGAACAGGGTATTCAGGAATAACGGTCCTTCTAATGGATCCTTAACCCCGTTGACTGTACAAACTCGCGGGGAACAGATAATTACAGTATAAATGAAATATGAAATCAAAATGCTTCCTCTGTATACCAAGTATGTAAACATCCATACTAAGTATTTGATACGTAGGCATATGTTGTATCAATGTCCTTTTTTGATAAAACAGTTTTACCGCATGAATTTTTATGAATCAAAACATTATTTTATCTACTAGAACTAAGAAATCCAAGTTTTTAATAATATTAAAAACCTTTGTATTTAAAATACAGTAAAACGTCGTTTATCCGGAAGTCAGTTAAACGGAACGTCAATTATCCGGAGAAGCCGAGGTGATGAAGCGTTCTGTACCGCCTGGAATAAATTGATAGGACGAAGAGATTGTTGAGACTAATGAAACTCTCGAGGAAGACTTGGAAGAGGTGATTGCTGGCTGTAATGATTGTGACAGGGAAGATGCACAAGTATGGTTGGAAAGTAAGGATGATCCAGGTTTCTCTCCTTGATGAAATTCTCTCTGGTACAAAAAGAGAGTGAGGATGAAGATGATGATTAAAGCTCAAATGAGGATAATAAAGGAGAACATATCATTCATGGGGAAGCCTTTACAGCTTTAACGTTTGAAGAGCAAGAGGAAAACAGCTCAACTTAAATGCTTTTAATAAAACGAATCCACGATTTAGCTGCAAAAAATACGGGGAAATCTTGTTAAAAAAAAATCTCTGATATTTTTTCCAGTACTGTAGAGAAATGTAACCCTTTTTTGTATATGTACTACTTACATACTTGTTTGGTAGTAAAATTTGTAATTTCATAATAAATAAATGAGCCTAGGAAAAAAATCGATTTACGCCTTATTTTGCTCAAATAATTAGCGCCTGTTTGATTATCTGGAAAATTCGGTATTCGGAAAACCTCCGGTCCCAATTAGTCCGAATAAACGACGTTCTACTGTACTAACAAAACGTTATCAAAAGTATCACGTGAAAAGTTAAATTTATAGATTAAAATTGAATAAAAAATGTTAAAAATAGATTACCTAGAATCTTTCCCATTCATGCACTTTTCCTAGTACGCATTGGATTTTCTTTTAGAAATCTTAAATCAGAACAAAATACTCTAACTAACAATTTCGCCATAGACAGGGAGGATGAATCGCCACGCTTTTTATTTTTACATTTCCGACTCTTCACGTGGCGACATAGAAATAAGATTCGATCTTTTTTTCGCATTGTTAGCAAGGCGACATTTTCAATCCTATAAAATATAATCAAAAAAATTACGACGAGTTTTACGTAATGGTTCAAGAAACAATAAATATTATATTGCATATCAATCGGTTTATTATATTATATTTGTACATATGTAAAATTATGATAAAACGTGTCCGGTGATTTAAAAGGAGTTGAATTTTGTTACCAATCACAACATATATGTTAGTTGTCATAAAATTATACATACATTACAAGTTTCTGAGTCATTCTTTATCTTCTGGTGTAAAACAAACTTGGATTTTCTTGATTGAATATTCTTATTCCACAGCACTGATGACTGAAGCCTAAATTAAATGAATAATTATTGAAATAAAGTCCACTGTTTTGGCCGAAACACTATGATACTTTAACATTATTTATTACTGTTAAAATTTAAAACACATATATCACAATTTCTTTTTATTTACAGAGTGTCTGAGCGACAGCTGTTTCGCCAACCGATGTTGGCATCATCAGGTGTTACAATAAACTTTATAGTGATTATTTTAACACCTGATGATGCCAACATCGGTTGGCGAAACAGCTGTTGCGACACTCAGTAAATAAAAAGAAATTGTGATATATAACACAGTGTTTTAAATTTTAACAGTAAAATAACAAAGTTGAGAATATAATATATTCTTATTATTAAACTTAAACTTAATATTACCTTAACTTTTATACTAAGAGCAAAGAGCTTAATTTTATTATTTGAATATGTCAATCCACCAAGTAATAGCTTCGTATCAAAGTTTAAGCTTAACTAGTTATCAAATATATTATATTACACTTATTTAGTATGAGGGCTTCACGTCATAAATGCGCTTGCGCAATCGACCGACATTATGGTTTGATTAAGATAAATCGATGGTTTGATTAAGAAAAAACTGGTTGAAATATTTTGGCAAATTTCATTCAAAATTTGTTACGTGCATTGGTTCGATACCGTTTTAATTGAATCGAATTACCAGTATTCCCGCAATGATATCGTAAGTTAACGAATTATCGCCTTACCACAAATAACTTTTTGATAATACGGTGCGCTTGTATGATACTCGTACTTTCCTCATCGATATTGCCTTTCCCACTTGATCTTAAACCACGCGCTCGTATTTCATCTTATATCGCTTCCAATTGCCGCGTTTTTCTGTGAATTATGTTTTGTTTATTTTTGAGGTGAATAAACCGAATGATATTGAGCGGTTACCCATTTACGTACTTAACACTAAGTTATTTTGTATCCCATATATAAATATAAACTTACACTACGAGATAAATACATTGATACCAACGATAATGTACGGGGAAGTGAAGCATGGAATTGGCAGAATAATAATAATAATAATACTAATATGGTAACTTTTAAAGCACCGTTTTTGTGATGTAATCACCTCAAGGGCGCATTATGTTGTGTTTTAAATCTAAATGTGAACGCTGCATCTGTTTGATTTTCGCGATCGATAGAAGAAGGATGAGAGCAGAATAAATGCAATTGAGATGAGAAAAAAAAAAGTTTTTTTCTTCATAAATCATAAACCGTCTGTGAGATGTCTTCTTCTTCTTTATTTCTGTAGACCTATATTTTCTAAATATTTGTGAAATGTATACTTACATCTGTATACGAATCCTGGATTTTCACCTGTGGGTGGTTAATTTAAATTTTTAATTGTATCTCAATAGAGACGAAGAAACAAACTGGAAACTGAATATTTGAATTATTTGGCGTATAAAATAGGAGTGGATACTCCAGGCGACTTCTAACAGTACGATAAGACTGATTATGTATGCCTTATTATGTAGTCTTAATATTAAATTTCTTCTATGTTCGCCATTACTTTGTGTTGTAGATGTTTAATGTTTCTTTTTTTTAAATACTTTGTATACAACACTCACAATGTGAGTGTTCATATTTCATAAGTTTCATTAAAATTGATCGAAGTGTCATGTTTCGCCTTGATAGTGGAATATCAAATATTTTTTATCGCTCCAATTACTTTAATAATATCCGAAACAGTGACATTTAACAATTATAGAATAACAAATAACAAGTAACAACTCAACTTTAACTAACGCAAAGGTATTAACACTGTGGAATTCCATAGAAATATACTTGGGAAATTGAAAATAACTCTGTTTAATCCACTATTTATTAAAAAATATTTAAAAACACGATATGTTTCGGAGGATATCTGCATCTTCAGGTGTAAAATTATAATATGTTATATTTTTACACCTGAAGATGGAGGTATCCTCCGAAACATGTCGTATTTTTAATTTTTTTATAAATAATGGATTAAACAATGTTATTTTCAATTTCATAAGTAGTAACATGTCATTTAAAAAAAATATGACAAATAAAGAAATCAATATATTAAAAAACATAAACACAAGACACTATTTTAATTGTCCCAGCCTCGAGAGGTTAGCATTTCTCCATTAGTGCGCAGGTAATTTATAACGCGTATGGTCAAGCATAAATATTTTTAATCTAGAGAGGTACAAGGCATTTTACTTTACAACATTGTTATGTCAGTTTCGTCACTATATTTACGGGTCAAGTGTGCAAAGTGCTGGACCGCGAAAAGTGCATTACTCAGGCTATTTCCGTTCGAATGCACCCCGTACCCTGTGTACCCATATCAATTTTATCAGATGGGCCCTTCAAAAATATCAAATTCGGCCTAACGAACATCAGAAATCTTTATTAAGAATGATTTATCTCATTTATAACCCCAAAGGTCGTCATAATATGCATTCGATTGGTTTTTCTTATTTAATATCTGATGGTCCGATGGTCCCAACCCTAATGTATGGAAGCGAAGCATGGAACTGGCAGAAGAAGGATGAGATCAGAATAAATGCGGTAGAGATGAGGTCCCTAAGACGTATGTGTTAGAACGATATACGACAGAATCTCAAATGCTGATATAAGAAAGGAATGTAGAGCGGAAGAAGGTATTATGAACAAAATTATGAAAGGATTGCTGCGTTGGTTCGGAGATATGGAGCACATGGATGGAGAAAGAATGGTTGAGAAAGTATACGTTAATGATGTAAATGGGGTATGGAGTCGAGGTAGACCGAGAAAAACATGGCATGGCAATCGTAGCGGACAAAGAGTTTAGACTGCTTTGTAACGGCGTTTTTAAACATATTCTTTAAAAGGAAAAATAGATCTTTGTCATGACTTATATACTTGTCTGGCTTTAATAAAAAATCCTATCCACGGATAAAGAATATAGGGGGTTTCAAATATACCATCTCCTTGTGAAAAAATGTTAATACAAATGGCGTTATTTCTATTTTTCTTTTTTATACAATTTGTATACGAGTATACAGCACTTTACATATTTTTATTTAAATTTTCATATGAAGTTCACTTTTTAAAAATATATTATAAATAAAAAACTTTGTTTATTTCTATTTTTATTTTTCATACACTTTGTATATACAACACTAATATTTAAAAAATAAAATTATATAGACATGTTTCGGACAAACTGTCCTTCTTCAGTAAAAAAAAACTACATTTTTAAAAACATTATAAAATTGCTGTTGTTTCCATGATCTGACAGATGTTATAAAGACTTATTTTGGAACGTTTATGCTTTTGTTATAACAAATATTATGATTCAATTTAAATTTAAAGTTCTTATTGGGGTTCAGGTAATTACTTACAAGAAAGGAAATAATTCAAAGATTGGACTCGACGTTAAATTTATTTGATTATTTATAATATTTTCTTTATTTTTAATAGCTATTTTAATTTCTAAAATTTCGAGATTGCTCAAAGTTATATATCTATTCTATATAACGCCAATATCTTTATTAATGGCGTTATTCTAAATGCAATAATATAAATGGCGTTATTCTAAATGCATATGCCATATAAAAATATGGATTTCATCTGAAAAACTTAGAATAGACGATAGAGTGTAGAATTGGCTAATTGGATTAATACATGTCTTTATTAATAATGTTCAATCCAAATGATGTTAATAAACTTTTATCGTTGCATATAAAATAAGAATATTCTGAACTTCCTCAAGTCGCTTATGCAACGTTTTTTTCATATTCAAAAGAAATTGATTATCTTTTATTATGCAAATAACATAATTAAGCAATATTAATAAGATCCCAGAATTTCTGGACGCCAAGATATATTTTTCGCAATTAAATTTCGTTTTATTTATTCGCAAAAAAGGCCTTAAAACTGGTATGGTCTATAGACACGATAGTATAAGCCAGAGTAAGATGTATGGAAGGTGGCGAGTCAATCCGGTATGCATATAGCTTATGGTTTGAAAGTATGTTTCTCAAAATGTGGAAATGTGATACTCAGGAGACAGTGATGATTTTATAGACAACAGTATACACAAAAAAAAACATGTTACTTTATAATTTTTTTGATGAATAATGATTTTTTTTAACCTTTGAAACAGTGTTTTTTCTTCATAAATCTCAGTGTTTCAAATTAATATTACTTAAGTGATGCGATAAGTGCGAATTTCAAATTAAAATTTTACATTGGATGACACTGGGACTTTTTTGCGATTTTGACATATTTTAACAGTAGTATTTTCACGAAATCCACCTCTCCTACACAAATATACATGTTCTGATTGAAAATTGAGGAATTTTAGAAAAAAAAATGGTCAAAAACACTTTCAATAGAAATGATCTTCATTTCAATACATTATAATTACTATTATTATTATTTTGTTGAATCGCTCTTTACATCATGACAGCATGAGCCAAATCGATGAAAAGGGTATTATTATAGATATCATAGTGATTCTCGTGACTTGTGATAGGTAACTAATCTATCGCCAATTTATTGTCACGTGAATTCTACACCAGACCAAAAACAGTGTGATAATCACACTGCCCTCGCCGGGAATCGTAAGATTGCTTATACAGCATTTCTTTAATTTTCACCCCCTTTATCAATTTGCTTTATAATGATTTTATCAGATAATTGAAAAAAAAATGTTTTTAATTTTTTAAGAGAGATTTAAAGTTTAATTTCCAAATCGAAAAATCAATAAGGTCCCAGCGGGGTGTGGGAAAAGGCGCTGAGCAACAAATGGTTGAGAATCTCTGTTATAACGGGAACTCGCCACATTCATTAGCTGAGGAAACATTAAATCCTGGATATTAATTATATCTTATCTTAACGCTATCCCGACTATAAATATTTTTCTTAGAATATTTAACATAGTATGCCTCTAAATCACTAAATAATTAATAGTTTCTCTCCGTGGGGAATTCTATTTTACTCCATTACTGGGAGCATACGTAGCATACTAAATATAAGCAAGCTTAATAATGCATAACTCCGAGTTATGTTTACATTCAAGGGTGTGCTAAGCGATATGGCTTCAAACCAGAAAGCCCGATAATAAAGTCTTATCTTTGTGAGTGATATAATTATTTATGGCATACTCCTAGAAAATAACTTCGCGGAAAAACTAGTTCCATTATTTCTGACATTCTATTAAGAGCTAAGAAAACGTTGATGAACTTTGATGGAGAAATTTGATTGACATCGTATATTTAATGCTTATTTTTTCTTAAACAATGATGTAAAACTCCATATTAAATATTTTGTATAAATAAAAAGGTCAGTTTATAGACGTTTTATTATTATAATTTATAGGAATGTTATTCCCATAAAATATATTATAATATCTATAAAAATATGTTTTCATTAATGTTAAAGAATATCAAATAATTCTATGTAAGAAGGTTAAAGTGATTAGACAATTTATTGTTTCTCTAAGAATGAAGTAATCTTCATTTATTAAATAATTAATACAAATGAAAATGTTTGTTTTCTGGAGGTTTTATTATATTTTATAGGATTGACATTTGATAATGCCTTAACAAGGCGAAAAATGTTAGTTCATAAAATATAATAAAACTTCTATAAAACAGACTTAGAGTTGTTTTCATTCGTATTAGTTATGATTTGACGAGATTACCTACTCCTAAATAGACATCGATATATGGAAGTTTATGGGATAGATCCTCTGTTTTTTTCCGGTTTAATCTTAAGTATACAGGTTAGAAATACGAGATTAAAATCTTATTAACAATCCTTATTTAAGGCACTATGGTGGGTCATATTGAAATATATTTTGTAACAAATAAACGATATTTAAAGCTTATTTTTAAAGTGCCAGTTTTGTTTATAATCACCTCAAGGGAGTATTAGGATATGTTTTAAATCTAAAGTTGAACGCTGCGTCTGATATTCGCGATCGGTTAAAAAATAATATATAAAACAAATGAACAAGTTGTGTTTAAATTTCGATATCAAATATAAAAAAAGATGCGTTGACATCTGTAATCTGTCGGATCATTCATGTTTTTAAAGCATGAAGGAAGGTTGTCCCAAACTGGATGTAAAGGCTCGATCCCCGAAATTTGTACTAGGGCAACGCTTAGGCTCAACTAATCTTCCTATTGTCGAGGAGTTCGCCGAACCAAGCGTAGATTTCCTTGGATTTAGGCTATCTGTTGTACAGAGTTCGGATCCAGAAGAAGGATGACAGCGGAATAAATACGATCTCTAAGACGTACGTGTAGTAGAACGCTATACGACAAAATCTCAAATGCTGATATGATAAATAAATGTAGAGCGGAAGAAGGTATTATGAACAAAATTATGAAAGAATCGCTGCGTTGTTTCGGATATATGGAGAGCATGGATGGAGAAAGAATGGTTAAGAAAGTATACGTTAATAATGTAAATGGAGTACGGAGTCGAGCTAGGCCGAGGAAAACATGGCATGACCAAATTAATCACTAATTTTTATATTTAAATCAACGATATTAGAATTTATTTTGCAATCTTCAATATGAGCAGAAAATAGTTCATTATTATGAACAAGGAATCTGGTCGTGTTCAGGTTCGAACCCAAGTCCTCTGGATCAGGAGCCAAGCGTTCTATCCCCTAAACCAGTGCTCCGCAACCGGTGTACCGCGGCACACCGGCGTGCCGTGAGCCGGATGCAGGTGTGCCGCGGTCAAATACATAATGAAACAAATATTTAGTTATAGTCGGAAGTCGTGAATTGCGAAAGAGTCGACTCTTTCGTAAATTAGCCCAGGAGACGTTGGTGACCTTATTTTATTATTGTTTTTTTTAGCTTATTCAGCTTTTTAGTGAAAATCTAACGGGATATTTTTTGTTGGCGACCCTTTCCAGGCATTCGTGAAAAATCGAACATTTGATTTTCCCGAATGAACTAAAAGAAAAGTCACCAACTTAGGTGTGCCGTAGGTGAGAAAAGGTTGCGAAGCACTGCCCTAGACCACCACCCGATTATTATCCCGACCCATAGCCACCCGACTATGATGACGAATTAAGTTGGTCATGTTAGAAGTCGGAAGAATCGACGTGCGTGTATGACTCGTTGTATTAATGGAGGAGGAATCTAGAGGTGTGTGTCGGGATAGAGTAGTGTGGCGGTCCATTATTTCTGTCTACCTCTGCGGAGAAACGGTGTGATGGTTTGTTGTTGTTGTTGTTGCCATTCCATGTAGTGCTTTGGAGTAATATAATGTTTCCTAGTTTTGCGTATGCGTTGTTCGAGAGCACGCAATAGTGGCGTTAGACGCCGAGTTGAGTAACGCCGGCCGAGTGGTTTGGTAGGGTTGGGATCGTGTGCCATTCCTCGAGCGGGATTAGGCCTTGAACCCGCGGCGGGGGACGCGGCCCGCGGGGGGCGGCGGTGGTAATTGTCTCCTGGCGCCTGTAACTGTTGATCTCACCCCGACAGATTAACGCTCAAACAGCGATACTTAATTGGCAAAACACGAGGAAATGCTTTATGCGTATCTCTTATTCATATTCGTCTTACCTATACCTGTGAGACGTTGCTCGGGAAGTTTGACGTCGACGTATTAACGTTTTAGATGTTGGAAACTGATTAGTTTAATTATAAATGATAAAAAAAATGGGCGAGTGGAGAGGGATACTGAAAGAAGGGTTGGGGCAGGTAACAAAGTGAATGGTGCACTGAAAGTTGTCATTGCAAACAAAAACCTATCCAAAAAAGGTAAAATAGCAGTGCACAATGGTGTTCTTCTGCCAACCCTTATGAATGGAAGCGAAGCATGTAACTGGCAAAAGAAGGATGTAAGTAAAATAAATGCAGTAGAAATGAGATCTCTTAGACGAATGTGTGAATCCTCTGTGTATGATAGAGTGTCGAATAAAAATATAAGAAGTGAATGCGGTGCCAATGATGGTGTTTTGAACAAAATAATGAAAGGATCATTGAGATGGTTTGGACATATGGAAAGAAAGAATGATGAAAAAATGGTAAAAAAATTATATGTTAACGATGTAAATGGAACTGGAACTAGAGGTAGACCAAGGAAAACGTGGCACGATCAAATAAATCAAATATTGAATGTCGGCCACGTGAGAAGTCAGAGAAATTGACGCGCGTGCATGACACGATGTATGAACGAAAAAGTGTGGCAGTCCATTCTTTCTGCCTACCCCTTCGGGGAGACGGCGTGATTAGTTAGTGAGTTAGTTAAAAATCATTCAATTCAGAAGAACCTATCGTAACTTAATCTACTTAATCTTATCCGAAGTAATTTTCCATAACCAGTCAAAGTATTTTTAATATTAATAAGATTAACCTCATATTGTTTTAAGTATGCGTATATGAAAGGGTCACTAAGATGATTTGGGCATGTGAAACGAATGATGTTGGAAGTATGGTTAAAAAGATATATGCAAGTAGTGTGAATGGAAAAAGTCGAGGAAGGGAGATATGGGAAGCCAAAATAATCGTTTGCTGAAAGGCAGCCATGTTCGAAGTCGGAACAATCGACGAACAGATCGAGAGAGAGAGAGAGAGAGAGAGAGAGAGAGAGAGAGAGAGAGAGAGAGATGTCAGGATAGAACAGTGTGGCGGTTCATTCTTTCTGGATGATAGTTGGTTAGTTTGTTAATTTAAGGCGCGATGGTTAGTTGTTTGTTATTTTAAGGGATGATGGTTACTTAGTTTGTTATTTTAAGGCATGATGGTTAGTAAGTTTATTATTTTAAGACATGATGGTTACTTAGTTTTGTATTTTAAGTAATTTTGTGAATAAATGTTCAATTATTTAAAAAAATATATGTTAAGGGCTCTTATAAATAGTGAAGTAGCAATATTGGGAGACCTCTCACGATACTTTCATATTGAATAGAATTTTAGAGAATAGTTAAAATATATAGTGTCAAACATCAAATGATATTTCGACAGATAAACATTAAAATCGTTTAGGTAATCTTTAACCAATTTTTCAAGTCAAATAATTTGAAATAATTTTATACTGAGAAAAATATGCGGTTGCAGTCATGCTTCGGTTGTGGCTTAACCTTCTTCCGTATTAAGAGGGAGTTATGTCTAAGGGTGGGGTTACATTTTAACTAATTAGGATTTAAGGGGAAGGATGAGAGGAATAATGAGGTGACTGAAATGTAATAAGGTGACGAACCTGTGTCAATTTACTGTTAAAATGTGTGCTTGGAAGAAAGTTGGGTAACAATCGAAAGATGTTTGGATATCGAAAAATAAAGTGTTGTGTAAACACAAAGTGCTCTCTTTTGCCTTTACTTAATACTGATGAACAACAAAAAAGGCATAGAAAAACCACAAAAAGGTTATATACCTAGCGGATCGTAGGTGGCAACAGATAGACCAAAATAGAAAAATATTGGAAGAGTTTCTTCTTCTTTTGGTGCCGTGTCAGATCCCCTCAACGTTAGCGATCACTGCAGAAAGGGCATCTCTATCCTGCGCGCCACTTGGAACAGATTCTGAACTCTTGTTATTCCTGTCCACTCTTTGATGTTCCGCAGCCAGAACAGCTGCCTTCTACCAACTCTCCGACGTCCCTCCACTTTACCCATTTATGTCAGTAGAAGGAGGTGGTATTTTTCTCCCCTTAGCATATGACCCCAAATATGAGACCTTTCGAATTTTCACACTCGACCACAGCTCTCTATTGGCTATGGCCCTCTGCATTACTGACCCTACCGGTCCACGGTATACGAAGCATTCTACGGTATATCCACATCTCGAACGGTTCATTACATTCACTTTCAGAGTCCAGGTTTTGCAGCCATATAGTAGAACAGACCATTTATAATATTTAATCATTATTTGTCGGTGTTTCAAGTTAAGACTTTCGTTGAAAAGAATGTTCTCATTTTATTGAATGGAAGAGTTTAGAAGAGATTATAGAAAGAAGAAGATAACTGAATGAATAAGTTTACAAAGGAATGCAGCTACATCTTGATGAAAGTCACTTTACGTTCCTGGAATGTAATGTGCATTTACTCGTATAATACATAAAACGTTGCAAATATTACGATATTATTAAGAAAATGGAGCGAGATCTTATTTACGAGGTTGGACCGTAACTTCAGTTAACGAACACAATCACGTAGGGCATTAAAACAAAATAATAAATCAATTTCCCGTTCGAAATATTATATTCACATTTCTGATACAATAAAATAGAACGCGCTAAAAATAGAATCGATTAAATTGTTTTCACAAACAGCTTTTTTGCAAGCAATAAAATATTGTTATTTTTTATGCGAAGTACTAAAATCTCCGAGATGAAATCATTAAGGTTTCAGCGGAATTGTCATCAAATATTCTGATCGCACATAAATGCGAACTGTTATCTGTTTTCCGAAAACAAGTTTAAAAGCTCAATCATTAATATTTGGCGATAAAGTTTTACTGCAGCACATCAATAACGGATGACTTTACGCCGCCATTAACGGACCTCATTGTCAAAAGTTTACTAAATGCTGTTATGACTCCGCCGAAGATTGGTGGCCACCCCAGTGGAAACAGCTGCAGTAGGTGTTGTGATGGAGTATAGTCAACGAAACAGTTGTACATTTTATACAAAATACACGCTGATCCACTTTATATTATCCATTGTTTTGGCCGAAAGATTAAAATACTTTAAAATTATTAAATAAAACAACGTTTTTTAACTACTTCCACTTTTGTCTTTATTTCGAGAGCGACCGGTTTCGCCAGGCTCTCTGGCATCGACGACCGACTGGGCACAGACAGACCAGTCTGTCGATGCCAGCGAGCGAACAAAAGTGGAAGTAGTTAAAAAAATATTATTTAAAATGAACTTCCATCAAGATTTTTCAGTAAAATCATTTGATTATCTTTAAAATTATTATCTGTTTTAATTTTGAAACACTGTTATGAAATGTATCACAAATTATACATAATTTTTTTGATATTGTGTCAACAGCTGATTCGCCAACCTGTGTTGGCATCATCAGGTCTGACAAAAAACACCAAATTATTTGTAGCACATGAAGATATTAACAAAGGTTGGCGAAACAGCTCTAGCGACAATTTCATAGAAATTAATTAATAAATTGTGATACGTATTAAAATATTTTAACACATTTAAAAAATATTTATTATTTCTTGAACCATGTCGTACAGCTCCCAATTAAATAATTAATACTAAAAACTAACTAACTAACTAACCGCCGTCTCCCCGGAGGGGTAAACAAAAAGAATAGAACGCCACACTGTTCTGTCCTGACATACTTCTCTCGATTCTTCTACATTCATTCATCATCGACTCCTCACGTGATCGACATTTAATATTTGATTGATTTGATCATGCCACGTTTACCTCGGTCTTCCTCTATTTCTAGCTCCGTTCACGTCGTTTACATAACCTTCTTCACTATTCTGTCATCACTCATTCTTTCCATGTATCCAAACTATCCTAACGTCCCTTTCATTGTTTTGCTCATAACACTTTCATTCGCATCGCATTCACTTCTTATACTTGCATTTGACACTCTATTATATACAGTTTTGTTACACATTCGTCTAAGAGATCTCATTTCTGCTGCCCATATTCTTATAATTAATACTACTGAAAACATTTTTTCTTCTTCATCTTTTAATAGATCTAACAATATGCGACACAGATATCATGTCTCGTGGGATGATGAGGTCCAGCTGCCCCTCTGGTCTTCCAGGTGGGCGGTGTCCTTGAATTCTTCACCAGACCAAAAACAGCTTGGCAATCACACTACTATCGTCGAGAATCGAACCCCGGACCTTCGGTGTGCCAGTCACCACTTACCACTCTGCCACGAAAGTCGTTAAAGACTTTTACCATCAAAATGAATAAATTATTCTTGTAAAAATGAACGAACTGCTGTATTCATATTATCATATTAAAAACTTTTTTTGTCAGTATTAGTTTTAAGTGCAATATGTATCCATGTTGTACACGTACGTTTCCTGTCCACGGTTAATTTATTTTCAAAAGCTCTTTTCTCCATAACCTAAAGCAATAAAGTATTGTGGTAGGTGAAATGTTAAAAAATCGAAGATCGTGACGATAATTCCATGTAGAGTATACTCGTTAGGTACGTATTATGTAAATTAGTATGGAAATGGATATTTATATTAGTTTCGCGTGAACACGACCCATCTCCTGATATAGCTGTTCTCGAATTCCTACAGGTAAGACGAGTAGGAACCCCCATTGCTTCTTCATTATCAATATGAATTTACGGATTGAAAAATAACTATGGATTATTAAATTATTGACAAATATTAATAGAATGATTAGTTAAAGTCTGGGGGGATTATTAAAAAGAAGGTGTCTACCGTGAAATAAGTTATTGCAGTGTTATGTTAATTATTTCCCGTATTTCTTTTTTACGATATTCATTTGTCAACATGGACTTTTTTATTTCATTTTAATGTAATACTTGTAATAACATTGCAATCGGCCAATTTTTTCTTCTTCGATATTCTCCTTCACTTTGTGTTGTGGAATGCTACTCGTAAATGCAAAATTTTATTTTTAATACGGATGAAAACGTCTGTTATGTTCATATATCTATATATCTATATCTCACATTTCGCAGCCAGGACATTTGGCTCCTTCCGGGCCCACGGCGTCCCTCATTTTTCCTCTCCAATATCAGTTGCAGAAGGTGGTACTTTTCCCCACGCAGTATATGACCCAGATATGAGATCTTTCAAACCTTGATAGTTGATAACAGTTCTCTGTCAACTCTAGCTCGCCTCAGGACTACTTCGGTATTGGTATCCATGTCTGTCCAGAGAACTCTGAGCATTCGGCGATGAAGCCACATTTCAAATGCATCCAATCTGTTCATTGAGTTAACTTTCAAGGTCCAAATTTTAGCCTAGGTAATATAAATATAAAATCCAACTAACTAACTATCACGCCGTCTCCCTGTAGAAGATTATGTTTCATTATAAAATCAGGAATACTTTTATATTACGCCGAAAGTTGGTTCCGATCATTTTCTTGAAATTTCGTTCGTTCAAATAGAAAACATTTTTGTAATAATTTCCAAAATTATTTTTGTAGTTGTCACAAATCCGATATATTGCGGCGCTTTGAGCGTAGTTATTGCGATAAACAAGAAGATGGAAAATTTGGCTCGCGGTGTGTCTTGCGCGAGATATGGGGGTATTGAGTGTCAATTTGCAGACACTCGAATGAAAAAGAAAATCTTTCAAAAAGTGGAATAATTTTTTTCCTAATAAACAAATTAACCGTTATACATTTTGTATCATTCCACCGGGAGGCCTATGATAGCATATTAAATAAGATTTTTTTTCCTTTAGCGAACTTAAACATGATTTTGAAAAGATGGCCCTTATGCCTATTTTCGTAGGTTATTTCTTTTTCAACAAATGATATTATCAAGATAACTAGATCTTTTCAGTATTTCATCTCTCATACAAAGTATAATAATAACACAGACGAGGGAAATCTTATTTTCTTTTCATCAGTTCAGAAATAAATTCACAACACGAAAAGCTGTTTGTCTTACATTGTTCATATATCCGGTGTTCAGTAAATTATGGTGCTATCATAAAATGGAACAAATTAAAACGTGAGCAGAAAAAAAATACAGTTGAATAGATATTTCAGAAATCAATTGCGGTTACGCATGAAACAGGAATACTTGAATTTTTTATGATACAGTCACTTAAAGGTTAAGAATTAGATCTTGCTATTTGCGTCGGTGACAATTTTTTGAACTTACTAACCAACCATCGCCCCTTTACTCCGAAGGGGTAGGCAGAATGAATGAACCACCACGCTGTTCTTTCATGACGTACTTTACTCGCTTCCTTAACATTCATCCATCGTATCTTGCACACACGTGTGTAAGTGTTTGAATATATACGTTAATGTAATATATAAAAATGGTGCACTTAAAGTTATCATCGCAAATAAAAGCCTATCCAAAAAAGCTAAGATGGCAGTGCATAATGGTGTTCTTGTGCCGACTCTTATGTATGGAAGTGAAGCATGGAACTGGCAAAAGAAGGATGAAAGTAGAATAAATGCAGTAGAAATGAGATCTCTAAGACGAATGTGTGACAAATTTGTATATGATAGAGTGTCAAATGCAAGTATAAGAAGTGAATGTGATGCGAATTAAAGTGTTATAAACAAAATAATGAAAGGGTCATTAAGATGGTTTGGACACATGAAAAGAATGTGTGAAGACAGAATGGTAAAGAAGGTATATGTAAACGGCGTGAATGGAGTTAGAAATAGAGGAAGGGCGAGGAAAACGTGGCACGATCAAATCAATCAAATATTAAATGTTGGTCACGTGAGGAGTCGGAGAAATCGACGTGCGTGCATGACAAGATGTATGAACGTAGAGGAAGCAAGAGAAGTATGTCAGGACAGAACAGTGTGGCGTTCCATCTTTCTGCCTGCCCCTCCGGGGAGACGGCGTGATGGTTGGTTAGTTAGTATATATAAAATAAAAACACTTTTGTTTTCACATATACGTTCATGCACATTCCCAATTTTGAAAATATTATCTGATATTTTATTCCACTTTTAGTCCCAAAAAAATGAATGTTTGCGTTGTTTTAAAATATATATATTTTCTCACCTAATAAAACTCACCCAATTCCTTAAGTACGCAAAGTTCAAAATAATAGATTTGGTCAGTTTGCTATTTTTTTAATTGATGTTAAAAGTAGTTTATTTCAATGTCTTCAAATGCGTGAAAAAAAATTTTTTTTTCGATAGCTCTCTATCCAAAACCGCATTTCTGCATAACTCAGTTTGCATATCAAATTTCAATTATGCTATTTACATATCTAGTAATGACTTTGTTTGCAGAGGAAATAGATTTATTGCTATTGCGGGCTGTCTGAAGTCTAATTTATGAATAGTTGTTGTAAGGAACTAGGTAGGATATTGAACAAGTAGATGATAAATATCTTATTCCACTTATCATGCAAAAAATTTAATCTCCTTATAAACATTGCTAATTTTGTGTTACAAGTCTAAGTTACCCGAATAAAAAATAAAGAAAGAAAGTAATCATTAATATAATTTACCTTACGTATATATTTATATATATATTTTTAACAATGAAGAAAAACTCTATATAAACTATTTAATATTTATAATATTGTCCATATTTAATATGTTAGAGTGAAAAAGTTTAGCCTGATTATGACATTATTCAATTAGGTTTTTATATATTGTATATTGGATATTAATATAGCAATATATTAGACCGAATATATTATACCCTTATAAAAATAATGAAACTTCTAGAAAACAGACGTTATTATCAATATTCATATAATATTAATTTTACATAACTAACTAACTAACCATCATGCCGTCTCCCAGAAGGGGTAAGCAGAAATAATGGATTGCCACACTTTTCTTTCCTGACATATTTCTCTCGATACCTCAACATTCATACATCGTGTATATGCACGCGCGTCGATTTCTCTTCCTCACATGGCCGATATTCAATATTTGATTTATTTGATCATGCCACGTTTAACTCGGTCTTCTCTATTTCTGGTTCCATTTACATCGTTAACAAATATTTTTTTTACTATATGTCCTAACCATCTGAATGATCCTTTCATTATTTTGTTCATAACAACTTCATTCGCACCGCATTCACTTCCTATATTTTCATTCGACACTCTATCATACACATAGTATCCACACATTCGTCTAAGAGATCTCATTTCTACTTCATTTATTCTACTTTCATCCTTCTTTTGCAAGTTCCATGCTTTGCTTCCACACAGAAGGGTCAGTAAAAGAACACCATTGTGCACTGCCATTTTAGCTTTTTTGGATAGGTTTTTGTTTGCGATGACAACTTTAAGTACACCATTCACTTTGTTGCCAGCCCCAATCTTTCTTTCAATATCCCTCTCCAGTCACCCATCTCTTGTTAACATACTACCTAAATACACGACTCATCTACTTGCTCCAAATTTTCACCATTCACGCTAATGTTGCAGACTGTCAAATAACATCACTAAACACACATAAAACATCATTTTTTAAATTGTTAATTTCAGTATAAACGAATACATTGATTATAAAAGAAGAATAGATGTCTCTAGATTGAAAATAAATCAAATATATATCTACTCAATTTCACAGTGTTTTTAATATAAACAAAAACATTATTTTTATGAATTTTATTAATTATTTTTCATTTATTATATTGCATATGTTTTTTCCTTGCATACAACAGGCCGTTTAAACCCAATTACTGAATACAATTAAATTTTACAGTATTTTTATTAATATAATATATTAAACATATTCACCGAATTCCACAGTGTTAACCCCTAATGTTTACAAATATAAAAATATATGTATTTTTAGCGGTGTTTGAAATGTTTTAAAAATATCTTTATGAAGTATTTTAAGAGATAATAATAGTCCGACATTTTCTCCTAGTTACCAGTAAGATTTGATTTGTTTTAATTAATCGATATTTATTAAACGAAAAATGAAATAGTATATATCAATAAAAAGGAACATGAGAAAGAAGGAACAAATAATATAAAAACAAATTATTTACATTTAAATAGGGTAATATACAAAAGCCTTTCCAAGAAAGCTAAAATGGCAGTGCACAATCGTGTTCTTGTACGGACCCTTACATTGAATGTCGGCCACCTGAGGAGCCGGAGAAATCGACGTGCGTGCATGAAAAAATGTATAAATATTAAGGAAGAGAGAGATGTGTGTCAGGAAAGAAAAGTGTGTGAGTCTATTCTTTCTGCCTACCCCTTCGATGAGACGACGTGATGGTTAGTTACTTAGTTAGTTAAATAGGGTATCACTTAGAGGCACGTTATTTTGAAATGGTATACGAAAGATGTGTATTCACCCGTGGTCCACGTGGTTGCCCGTTTGATCGAAAACATTTTAATTCGTTTGTTCATGACCTTTTTGTTGGTTTTGGCCTGGAATGTTCTGTACGAATCGGCCGATTTCTGCTGATCATCGCTACTGACAGTGTAAAGAATTGGTCACGGTGTCGTAACGTTTTTTCTCCGGCGTGCTTCAATCAAGGTCGGGAGATGGCAGTTGATGTTTATTCTCGTTTTTTGTATGTAAGCCACAAGACCATTAATCTGGGCCCGTTTCGTTAGAGAGGTTACAGCGTGCCTTTAATGACACAAAGTGCGGAAGGCGATGCTGTTATATCCACAATCCTAAACGTTAGACGGTCGAGATATTGATACACTGTAGTACTTCTTGCATGAACTTCCAGACATTAAGGCCACCATGTTGTATTAGAAAAGGCAAGCCCTGTAAGTGAGTTACTTGAAGCATTTCGAGTTAAAGAAAGATTGAGGAGCGTTGCACAAGAGGGGATATTTCGAGAACTCGGCCGTGCTGGAGGGTGTTCGGCTTTTTGTCCCTGATAGATATCTCCGACAGCGACAGCATAGATTGTTTTAGCTACCGGCCGCCAGGACTAACCTGCCTCTGGTGACACCGATGGGAAGAGCAATTAATCTGCTGAACGCGGTCTTCTCGGAGATCGACGTCTTTCATATTAGTGAAAGTACGTTCAGAAGGCAAATTCTTTAATTCTGGAGAGTATCCTGTCTTCCTGATGTTGAGCCATCTCTCATGCGTTTCTGGTAGTATACTATACACAATACATTATTTTACCTGTTCTCAATAGATGCCTTAAAATTTTATTTTGTAATATCTGTTGATGAAATAAACTGATTTGATTTGATTAAGCCGGATGTCATGGCTACAAAATTTTAAATCAATGGCAAGGGCTCGACAAATATGAAGATGCTGTTTTGCGCTATTTAGGACATTGACTATCGATGGAAGAAGGCCTTTTTATTTCAGTTTGTACGAATGTGCGTTTGGGACACTTAATGCTATTATATCTATTTTTCTATTGGTTTTGAATAAAATATGAAATATAAGAGAATACGCCAAATGGCGATACTCTGTGGATATCAGTGACAGATATCACGGAGTCTACGTATTCGAGATGGGTTTGTCAAACCCCTCGTTATATTATAAAATAAACGAATAAAATTCTTTAAGCTTTGTAAATATAAATCGTATCTTTGGTAAGACAAGGGCACAATTTCAAGTTTTGTAATTTTTCATTAGAGACATTTTAGGATTTTTGAAGAATAATGTCGTGTTATTCTAGCTATATTGATCATACCCTATCGCCCTCTGGCTAAATGAGACTGAACTTAATGAACGACTTTGTTCCTCCAGATAAAGGGATGTTTTTAAAATACATTGAGATCGTTAACTCAGTTTGAGAATTTTTAACATTTATGCCTTGTCTTACCGAAGGTGGGAAATGCAGACATGAATTAAATCACCGTTATTTCCACTTTTGAAATTTCCGTCATAAGTGGAAAAATATTATATTTATTCCTAAAAACATCTTCATTATGGAATTCAGTAGTCTCAACACCTTAAATAATTATGAAATAAAACGATGTTTTTTAACTACTTGCACTTTTGTCTTTATTTCTGGTGTCTGGATGGACCAGTCTGTCGATGCCAGCGAGTCTGGCGAAACCGGTCACTATCGAAATAAAGACAATAGAGCAAGTAGTTAAAAAACATCGTTTTATTGAATTATTACTTAAAATTTTCTTTTGTTTCAATGACAATTTGTATAATTTCTTATCAATATCAATTTTAAGTTCTTGCTGGTGTTGTTTTTTTCTTAAGTGCCTAATTACTGCTAATTGAAAAATAACAGTGGATACGTGGAACATAAATTAAATAGACAATATGTGCACCATCTAAAAACAACATTTTGTGTTATATTATTTTTGTTTTGTATTTTGTTATTTTATTTTATATTATTTGTTTTAGATTTATTTTATGGATGTTGAACTTTCGAAGTGTGCCTGGAAGATGCCTTTTGGTGGCGATGAGGTTCGCAACCCATCACACCGTGTCTCCCGCGGGGCGAAAAGAGAAAGATGGAGTGCCGCATCGGTTAAAGTGTGACAGTCTATTCTTTCTGCTTTCTGCCTACCCTTTCGGAGAGACGGCGTGATGGTTAGTTAGTTAGTTAGTTTTTATTTAAAATGAACTTCCATCAAAAGATTTCAGTAAAATCATTTGATTATCTCAACACCTTAAGTTTATCAAAAATAAAATTCTTACACGTTTGTTGTACTAATGACTAAAAATATATAACATACTTGTTTTTATCTAAAAATATATAACATATTAGTTAAATTGCAGTTACGGCATTTCATCTCAGAGGCAGTTAACTAATTAAATAATATTTGAGATTGGGACCGCTAAGAATCGAAATAATTCGCAAGCATGCAAATTATCACGTATGGAAAGTATGTCATAACAGGTTGGCAAGGTGAATAAATAATTGGTACGATTACCCTATGTCTTATAAGGTAACATATGTAAGGAAGCTACATAACAGGTAGCCATCAATCGCGTGTAAGCAAGGCAAAAACTATCATGAACATCGTATTGATTATTATTGATATATGTGAGGTAATCAGGGTGAATAATATGTTTCCTCGGATTAGTGGATGGCAAAATCATAAGGGGAAAAAAACCAAATAACGTAAATATCTTTTAACGATTGAAGGAAACTGGGAAACCCGAGGAATGGAGAGTGATGGCCAAGGACAGGAGCCGGTGGAGGAGCGTTGTGGAGGATGCCAAATCCTCTTTAATAGGAACTTTACTATAAAAAAATCTAAAATAACTTTTGCAAACTTTCCCTCTAGATTTAGAAAGACTTCAAATTCTACGTGTGGTCTGTTTTATTGTGTGGATGTGAAACGTGGACCTTAAAAGTCAAACCAATGAACAGACTGGAAGCATTTGAAATATGGCTCTATCGCCGAATGCTCAGAATTCCCTGGACAGGCATTGTTATTAATACCGAAGTTCTGAGGCGAGCTAGAGTTGACAGGGAACTGTTATCAACTATCAAGGTTCGGAAGATTTTACATCTGGGTCATGGCGCAGGACAGGGACAGGTTCGCCGAGGTGATCGCCAACGTTGGGGGGAACCAACAAGGCACTTGAAGAAGACTACAATAATTTCTGATCAGACCAGAAGATGACAGCGAGATGCCGAAACCAGCCCAAACCATAAACCCTAGGGGAATTTACCTAAATACATATTAAAAAAAAAAATATATATAATATATTATTTATTTTGATTATTTATAATGATCTTTTATCGTGAAATTTCACGTAAAAACATTTTTTTTCTAGCAGGGAAAGTTCAAGAAACATTTTTTTTTAAATTTTGAAACACTTATAAAATGAAGCACAATTTATTTTTATGAGATTCTCGCGACAGCTGTTTCGCCAACCTATGTTGGCTTCAGCATTATGTTGTAAACAACTGAAACAGGTGTAGTGACAATAACATAAAAATAAATTGTGATACGTATAACAGCATTACAAATATAAAACATTGAATGATGCAGAAGTACCATAGGGCCAAAACATCTAAGAATTTTTTTCTTAGCATGAACTCACGACGAATTGGATTAATATCTATTGTAAATTGCTGCAGTTAATCGCACCAAGATGAGCATCGTTCGCCCGTCCCACATTCCACCGAGTGAACAAGTTTAGACGAAGTATTTACGATAAATCATCAAAACGCTATGTCTCAATGTTTGTGTAGAGAAATCGGATCTCGAGATTGATTGACCATTACCACGGCCACAGAAATCGCCGTAGACATCACCTGCGGACCGAAAAATTGACAATTACGAATTGTAAAAGTTAGGCGCCATCCCGCGCATTCCTCGCCGGCCGCGGCACGCAAATATGCCGGGATTAAAAAACTGTTCGGCCGGCTGGCGTGGCGTGCTATCGGAGTAACGGGCTCCCAGCGCGAGTCGCCGCCTGCGCCTGCCGTACCGCGCCCGTTACAGAGGTGAGCCAGGGGCTCTACTCCTCTGCACGCTTAAAACGTCATAACTTAATAGGACCCTTTTTATAACTCTAAATGTTAACCAAACTAACTACCGCATTTTTCGGACCATTAGAAGCCCTTTTTGTTCTGAAAAATTCAACCAAAAATTGGGGTGCGTCTTATAGTTCAAAACATATATTTTTTTCTAAAAATTGATAGATAAAATTTGGTGTGCGTCTTATCGCCTGCATACCTTGCTTATACATTATGTACTTCTTCAAGTGCTCTGTCGGGTCCCCCCAATGTTGGCGATCACCTCGGCGAACCTGTCCTTGTCCTGCGCCGCTCGGAACAGCTCCTCCACACTTCGGATGCCGGTCCACTCCCTCACATTTGTCTCCTACCGGGCCCTTGGCACCCCTCAATTTTCCCCTTCAATATCAGTTGGAAAAGGTAGTACTTTTCCCCACGCAGTGCATGACCCAGATGTGAGATCTTTCGAACCTTGATAGTTGATAATAGTTCCTTGTTAACTCTAGCTCGCCTCAGGACTTCGGTATTGGTAACCATGTCTGTCCAGGGAACTCTGAGCATTCGGCGATGGAGCCACATTTCAAATGCTTCCAGTCTGTTCATTGGTTAACTTTCAAGGTCCACGTTTCACATCCGCACAATAAAACAGACCACACATAGCATTTTATCATTCTCTGGCGGAGTTTCAAGTTTACGTTATCATTGCAGAATAGTGATTTCATTTTATTAAACGTAGCTCTTGCTGCCTCAATTCTGCATTTTTCTATCTAAATCTTCTTCTTCTTCTTCTTCCTTGTTGTAGACCTATGTGGTCTGTTCTTCAGAGTGTTGCTCCTCCTGTGAGGTAGACTCCCAGCTGTTCTTCCATCTTTTAGGAGGTCTTCCACAAGGACGAGTCCCATGAGGCTAATTATGCAATGCAATATAGGGGAGTCTGGTGGTGTCCATTCTTTGAACATAACCGTACCAGTCCCTTTTTCGCTGTCTGCTCCATCTTATAATATCCTCAACCTCACAAATCTCTCTTATTCTGGTGTTCCTCACGCGATCTCGAAAAAAACAAGAGCATGACGCGGGATTTGTACGGGACCCAGTCAGTCAGCGGAAAAGAGAAGTAAGGTAAGCTATCCGCTTAGCAACTTAAATATTGAAGCCGGTGGCAAATTTTCCAATACAGTAAATAAGCACAACGGTGAAAACTTTAAAGGTTTTTTTACTAGAAACTGGCTGGCTATTGTGCTTTCTTACTTTGACTATGGACGATTTTTAGGGGGTACTACGATCCTGCAAAATCCTACCATTGAAGTCAATTTCCTATGTCGTGTCCTCCTCTTATTAGAGTAATTTAATGTTCATCGTGAATCATAGAAGAGAGATCTAAGAAGTGTGTCTCCAAGTAAATCAAGGTCGCGATGCATTTAATTTTAATCTTAATGATTTGATACAGTTAGGAGGAACTGGAGTTAGTATTAGGAGATCGAGACGCATGTCAATTTATAAACAATTTGCAGAATCTTGAATGAATCTCCGAGGTCTTATTATGGCGCTGAGCATCGCGGGATCCGAGTCTAATAATAACTATGGTTAGAAACTATTCCAGTAAAACTAGCTTTGGGATAATTGACTTTAGCTTTCCGGTTTAAGCTGGTGTTTCTGTGTTTATAACGATACTTAAGGCGCCACAGTACGGAATATGATTCTAGAATACTTCATTATACAACTGAAACTAAAAAATTGAAACAAAAAGTTTATGACTGTATGTTTGTAACCATGAAATTCGTTTGTTAAAAAAGTGTGAGGAAAATGATTAAGAATTTAAAATAAGATGTATAGATTTTAATCAAACTATTTATTATATATTTATAATACATTAAATTGTTTTTATTTTGTTATTTAATTTTATATCATTGTATTTTTTGTATGTACATTATTTGTTTTTACATATTTTTGTGGATGTTGGACGATCGAAGTGTGCGCGAGAGATGCTTATTGGTGGCGATCACACCGCTTCTCCCGCGGGGCGGAAAGATAAGGATGGAGTGCCGCATCGGTTAAAGTTTGACAGTCCATTCTTTCTGCCTACCCTTTCGGGGAGACGGCGTGATGGTTAGTTAATTAGTTAGTTACATTAAATTCTTCGCCATCAAGCAAAACAATACTAAATTCACCGGTCGTGTGCAAAAATAAAATAAATGAGTTTATTTATATCGACATGTTTGGAATTTATGTAAGTGTCTTCGGGAGAACGAAATAATATGTCTAAAAAATTATTAAATCTAAAAAAAAAACTAGAAACTAAATATACATTTTCTTCTTATTCCTCTCCTATTGGAGGTTGGATAAGACCATGATTTCTTAAAAACATCGAATACAGCAGCTTGAAAATGGATGTAGCACTGCAAATTGACCATTCTTGAAGATTTTCGTTTATTTTTATTAAAATATACTATAATAAATATTAATCTAAATTTATTACAATATAAATGAAACAGCTGTCGCGACAAAATATAATCAACTGTGATATTTATAACATAGTTTTTATTTTTATTATAAAAATATTACAGAACACTTAATATAAACATATTACAGACATATCTCATATACTCAAATAGTTACTATATTTCACCAGAAGAAAGCATAGGGGCTTTTGGTTTGGGTTCCATAAAACGATAAAGAACTGACTAACTATCACCCCGTTTCCCTGGAGAGAGAGAGGGGCAGATAAAATAGACCGCCACACTGTTCTATCCGGACAAAAATCTAGCGCATTATTCTACATTCATACACCGTGACACGCACGTTTGACGATTGTTCCGACATTGAACATGGTGAACACCTTTTAGTGATTTAATCATAACATGTCTTCCCCCTTTGTATTTGTATGTATGTATGTATGTATATATATATAATATGTATGTATGTATGTAGCCAATAACCATATGTATGTATGTATATGTAATGTATGTATAATATATGTGTATGTAATAATATAATATGTGTAATATGTAATATATATGTAATAATAATATGTATGTATATATATATATAATAATAATAATAATAATAATAATAATATGTATATATATATAATAATATATATATATATATAATATATAATAATAATATATATTAATATATAATAATATATATATATATATATATATATATATATAAATATATGTATGTATATATATGTATGTATAATATGTATATATATATATGCTCTCTATATACCATATATATATATATATATATATATATATATATATATATATATATATATATATATATATATATATATATATATATATATATATATATATATATATATATATATATATATATATATATATATATATATATATATATATATATATATATATATATATATATATATATATATCATCTTAGTGACTCTTAGAAATATATATTAACGTTATCATTTATTGAAAAAAAATACAGCTTTCTCCATTTAACAAAACAGCAACCAATTACAAAATATTTCATGTTCTTTATTCATTAAGACATCAAGATTAAGGCTGTCATGTTCCATCAGCACTGCGTATCTCCAGGCGAGACAGAAGCAAAAAATAACAATTAAATATTTAAGAACGAAGCCTATAGTTCCATACGCTACAATTTTATGAATTGAAAAAAAAGCTGGTGATCCTGAAATAAAAATGAATATGAATACTAATAAATTTATAAAAAAAATATATATATTTTCCATGAAGATGACACTGCAGAGATTGCCAAAATATAAACACATACTACGAGGCACACATTTCCATGTTCCTAAAAAATATTCAACAACCGTGCTAAAAGAGGCAAAAACATGAATTTTTTTCTTGCACAATCATGTAAAACTCCATTTTAAATATTAAATAAAACGCCCAGAAGTGTTATTATATTATTTTACAGAAGTTTCATGTTTCGTCTTACTAGGACATTACCAAATGAAAAATAAGAATCATTCAATTATGCTCATATATGTAAATGAAAATGAAAACATTAATATGAATGAAAATGTCTGTTTTCTAGAATTTTTAATTTTATTTATTAGGAATGCCGTGTTTCGCCTTGCTAAGGCATTATTAAATGCAACAATCACTTAGAAAGGTGAAATATACCTTTTCCATAAAATATTATAAAACTTCTAGAAAATAGGCGGTTTAATTCGTATGAATTATTTAATATAGAGTTTAAGATGATTGTTCGAGAAACAAGGAATTATTTGATAATGCCCTGGGAAGGCATAAATAACATAACACTCCCTTAAAATATAAAAAAAATTTAAATGGAAATTGCGCATATGTCGTAAATTTAACTGTAAAGAGTGTAAACAGACAAACGAACTGGGAGTAGATGGCAACCGATAGTGCGGAGTAGAGAAGAGTCGTCGCTATGTGCCAGGGGCCGGAGAGACGGAGAGGACGGGGTCCAGCCGTAGGGGCAGAATATCCCTGTCCGGAGTGTGACGAAGTCTGTCATTCTAGGATAGGACTATTTAACCTAGATATTTTTTTGTGTTCTTTATGCTCGTACCCATGGGCAATGGGCATTATTACTCTTACTATAGTAAAATTAAGACGATCAAATACAGACATTAATAGATATATAATTTATCTTATTTTTGCAAAGAGACTTGCACGCGAATGCAACGTTTATCTAAAATAATATATCAAATCAACAGGCCAAGGGCAACAATCTGACATTAAGAAGGCAGAAATACTTTTTAATGTATCTATTAAGAGAAGTGTTATCTACATAGTTAACATTTCAACTTTGATCTCCGGAGATGATTTAGTTAGAATGGAATCTGATTTTGAATAAAAATACGCCTTAATTATTGTAGAATAAATTTACAATTTTTAAAGCGTTAACACTGTGGTGACGAATTTTTTCATGAATTAAAACACCGTTTTTTCCATTTTTGAGTTCATTTAAGTATAAGGAAGAAATATAGAGCGGAAGAAAATATTATGAAAAGATTCACTGCGTAGGTTTGGAGATATGGAACTCATGGATGAAAGAAGAATGGTTAAGAAAGTATACATTAACGGTGTGAATATAGTACGGAGTCATTGGTGACCGAGAAAAACTTGGCATGACCAGATCAATCAAATTTTAAAGGTCGGCCATGTTAGAAGTCGGAAGAATCGACGCGACGTGCGTGTATGTATGACTTGTGTGTAATCTATTAGCGATTAGTTCTCTGTGCCTACCCCTTCGGAGACGCGGCGTGATGTTTTGTTGCTATTGTTGACATGTTTCGAAGGCTTTACACCTTCATCATCGGGAGAACGATAAAAAAAAGTTTAACATAAATTTACAAGTAGTCTGCATTTCTAACGTATTCTTGCAGCGTGGTTCAGGTAGTGCATTGCCATTTTTCGAAAGCAGATTTTTCTCGTTTGACTACACCACTCTTAAGGTTTTCATTTGATCATTTGATCAGCTTATTCTGTACCGTGCGGAGGTGGCAGCGTGGTGCCAATCTTACGTCTCGAGATGGCATCATCCTGCCGGGTCGGTGCGGTGTTGATCGGAGATGAAGATTGCAATCAGGTGTTCTTACACGGGTAATGACTGGTAGTAATAAAATTGAGATTTTTTTACATATCCTAACGAGTATCGCTTCCGTGCAATTAATGTCCCGATGTTCAATACACAATTCAATACACAAACAAGTTATATCGAAGGTGTCCTGGAATATTTAACAAACTGTCACGTCATTGTCTGGAGGGTTGTCAGGTAGGACGGACCGTCTCACAGTTCTATCTTACCAACAGCTTTTCTCAATTCATGTTTATTCCAATTTCGAACATGGCCGTTGTTGAATAACAGATTAATTCGAGCATATTTTCCACGGCTTTCCTCTTTTTTATTATATATTAATACTGCTTGCTGGATAATGAGATTTAATTTATCTTCAAATGCTATTCTTTACATAAATCTTTAGCGTTCTCATATGTATAACCTTATTTATTGATTCTTGAACAATGTTGTAGAATTCTGTAGTAAATAATTAACATGAATTAAAATATCTAGATTTTTTATCGTATAATATTTTATGAGAATGACATGTTTTTCCTTGCTGAGGCATTATTACCAAATGTTGTGTTACGTAATTTCATTATATCATAAAATAAGGGAATGACATGTTTCACCTAGCTAGGGGATTATCAAATGTGGTGTATAAAAAGTGCAATTATCACTGACTGTTGATGATATACCTGTGGAGCAAGTAATGAGTTTCAGATATTTGGGAGTAGAGATCTGCAGCCATAATGATCTTTATACCGATGTATGAGCACAAGTTAGTAAAGCCTCTACCGTGTCAGGGTGTCTGAATAATCTAGTCTGGAAGAACGAGAACATGCGAATCGACGGCAAGTTAAGAATTTATAAGATATGCGTGCGACCTATCATGGCGTACGCTGTAGAGACGCGGGCCTACACTGCGAACCAAGGGTCTAATAAGAACATCGGAGATGAAGATCCTGGATATCGTAGTGTACAGAGAGGACACTGCCCCTCGCTGATTGTGTTATATAAGGAGGAAAGTACTCCTCCGTGCTGAGACCGATTCTGCTGGTGCAGAAAACACCGCCATCACTGCTCTTAGTTAGCGGTTAGTCTTCTCTGTTGATGAACCGATCTGGAGTTGGGACCGAACCCCGTAGACCTCCATACATCCTGCGCTGGACGCATTGTTGCTACCAAATCTGTCAGCCGCACTCACCAGACTGCCATGTTGCTGACCAAACCTGCCAGCCTACTCCTGTCATCGCCGCTTCAACCAGGTTAATGTTAAGAGTTTAGCCCTAAGCCCCTGTTTCTTTTTTATAATTATTAAATTTTGTAACATGTGTAATTTTGTATTTGTATAATTGCCACCCATTCACGCTCACCACTACCACCATTAGAGCCTAGGGCTATAAAGTTGCCAGGGAGAGAAAAACTGCTCTCCATACAGCCGGAGCTTAACAACAAACTGGCTTAATTACTGGATAAACTCTCCGAGATCGTGTCACCAACGTATAAGAAAAACTTGCGAAACAGAGGATATCGTTTAGTGGAGTAGATCCAGAAGAAGATACTGGGGGGACCATGTAGCCCGAATGGATGGTGACAGACTTGCATATACAGCCGCTTATGAAATCCCCTCCGGACACCGCCCACCTGGAAGACCGTCTAAGAGATAGAGGAACAGCTGGACATGATTTCTGTGTCACAGATCGTCAGATCTATTAAAAGAAGAAGAAGAAGAAGAAGAGAAGGAACCATTATTAATAGAGATACTGTAAATTTTTTTCGGATATCATAAAAGAGCACTTCGGATACATTACCACTATATTGAATATAATTCTGAAGTTTTCCTTCCTCAGCTATTTCTTCATCTTTCCACATGGAAACTTTTTACAATATATATGAGTTTTCAGGAGACGGTTTATCTATTTTTAGAGGGAATCTATTTTTATGAAGTCGTAACCCCTTTATTATGTAAACTAACTTGTCCCATGACGCATTATATTAAAAAATAACTAACTTACTAACTAACTAACCATCACGCCGTCTCACCGAAGTAGGCAGAAATAATGGACTGCCACACTTTTCTTTCCTGACATATTTCTCTCGCTTTCTCAACATTCATAAATCGGGTCATGCACGCGCGTCGATTTCTCTGACTCCTCACATGGCCGACATTTGATATTTGATTTATTTGATCGTGCCACGTTTTCCTCTATTTCTGGTTCCATTTACATCGTTAACATATAATTTTTTACCATAACTTTTTCATTCATTCTTTCCAAATGTAAAAACCATCTTAATGATCCTTCATCATTTTGTTCATAATCATTCACACAGCATTCACTTATTATATTTTCATTCGACACTATCATACACAGAATATCGCACATTCGTTTAAGAGATCTCATTTCTACTGCATTTATTCTTCTTTCATCCTTCCTTTGCCAGTTAGAAGAATAGGGTTAAGTTAAGGGTCGATAGAAGAACACTATTGTGCACTGCCCTTCCAACTTTTTTGGATAAAAAATAACTGGTCCAAGTAAGCATATAAATTGGAGTGACATTTCCAGGCGTTATCTAGCAGTGCGTTAATGGCGGTAGCCTTTCACATTGCGTTATAAAGATCTTCTGCTTAATGCTTAAATCTAATCTTCATAGATGGCGCTGGCCTTTAAATTGAAACTGACATGTGAATTGTGGTGTTGGATATTAACATATATACAACTTCAAAAAAAAAATTGTCAGACATGGTGGTCATAAGAAATGTGGAATGGGGAATGTTGTAATTACATAAAGCGTGCGCTTAACCCAACCAATGACAGGTCATAAGTCCTGTAAACGCCTCGATCACCATATTCAGTTTCCAGTTTGCATCTTCGTCTCTATTGAGATAAAATTAATCCTTAAAAAATAACTCTTTAGGCAAATGCATATTTTTTATATCGATATAATAAGCGAATAAACAAAAAAAACTTTTGTTTGATTTCGATACTCAGATAAATCAATTTGGGAATCCAGTTACTACAGGATGTTTCAAAATATTTACGACCAATAAACGGAACATGTTCTTCAGACAAACGGCGCGCCCGTATCTGCGGAGATATTCGGATGGACCACTGCCGCTGCTCCGAACGGCCTTTCGAGAGTTTACAACTAGTTTCGGTAATAAACAAAAATCTCTGTGTAATCTGACTTAATATTACGGAATGGCTTAATTCCATATTCCGGCAACAAGAATTATGATCATTACATCACGGCGAGCGTTATCAGTGCCCGGAGATGGACATTAATCTTGTCTTTCATACATTATTGCACATTACATGGCTGCACATTTGTTTACAAATCTGGTACATATTTTAGCCGGCGTGCAGCCTCTGTATTCTAGGCTCACTTGCACATTCTATCGATTCACTTCATTTGCTTTGTGAAATAATGCGCATTAATCGACAGCATTATCATAATGCTGGTGGACTGTCTAGAACCTAGGTTCTCAAAGTGGGTGATAACGCCCCCTTGTGGGCGTTTGAGACTTTCAGGGGGGCAGTAGAAGATCCAGAAAAAATAGAGAGCGTGGGCAGATGAAAAAAATATAGTCTAAAAACACAAAAAACACGCTAATCCCGTAGGTACTAATAAAGCAAATTAAACTCAAATAATTGGTTTATTTTGTTATTATATGTATTGTAATCGTTTTCCCTTTTTTTGAATAACTTTTATGGGAGGGGGGCGTTGAATGTCGACCTTCGTGGCAGAGTGGAAAGATTCCCGGCAATGGCAGTGTGATTGTCACGCTGTCTTTGGTCTGGTGTAGAATTCTCGTGACAATAAAATGGCGATAGATTGGGCTACCTATCACATGTCATAAGAATCAATATAATAGCTAAAATAAATTGTATACAGTAATTGGGTTCAAACGGCCTGTTGTGTACAAGGAAAAAAATGAAAAAAAAATGAAATGAAAATGAAAACGTTTATTTTCTTGTAAAGGGGGCGGTGACCCAGAAAAGATTGGAAACCTATGGTCCAGAACGAACGAGAGAACTGATCCCTTCGGCTACTATTTACAAATAAATCTAATCCACGATTCAAACAATCTATCAGTTACGCGTTCGTTATGATTATTATAAGAGGTGAAATACATATTTATTGTTGTTTCTTAAACAATGTTTTAAAACTCCATATTTAATTATTAATACAAATAAAAATGTCTGTTTTCTAGAAGTTTTAAGGCTCATTTGATACTGCCAACGAAACATGTCATTCCCATGAACACACTAAAACGTCTAGAAAACAGACGTTTTCATTCGTATACATTAGGTGAGATAAACTAAAACCGAACCATTTAATGTCATGCTATTTTAGGGAATAAATCATTTTCATATTGTTACACTTTTACGCGTTGTTTCTTGAAAGATTTCTAGGAATGATATATAATTAACCTTCTATAATATGAGCTTTTTCTCAAATATAAAACATGGTATTTTGAAATGAATGCATAATGAATGAAATGAATGTATTTTGAAATGAATGCGTGAATACAAGATGTTATTGACAAAATATTGAAAGGATGGTGTTTTGGACACATGGAATGAATAAATAATGGCAAAGAAAGTCATATAAAAGATGCAAATGGAACAAGAAATACGGGAAGACTGAGGAAAATGTGGTACCATGAAATCAAAGAAATGTTAAATGTACGAGTCGGGAAGGTCGTCGTGCATACATGACACGATGTACGAGTATGAATGTTAAGGAAATGATAGAAGTATGTCAGAAAATAACAATGTGGTGGTCCATTTTTATTTTCTACGTTTTCAGAGAGATGGCGTGATGGTTAGTTATTTAATTTTTGGTATATTGAAAAATATTAAGATTTCTTCGATTACTTCTAGTTTTATGATATTATGTTTAAATCAAATAAGAGCGTTATAATTGTTATGTTTTTATATGCTTTATATTTTCTTATATAAATAATTAAGACATCCTTTTCAAATACCATTTGATTCTCGGCATATTTATACTCGAGACTAGTAAGATGAACCATGTCACTCTCTTATAATAATCAATCAGAAAATGTTTATTTTACCTATCCATAAAATATTTTAATTTGATTTTAATATGTTGTTTAAACAACAATACGTCAAGTTATTATTAATAATATTAAAAACATTCTATTACGAAACGAGAACTTGCTCACATGGAAAATATTAATCCAAATAATTAATTAAATTTACGAGATTGAGCCAGATTATAATGATGCGTTTTTAGCTTTAACATGTCATTCTGTCATATTTCCAACAGACTTACGATTCGCAAGATTAGAGCATCAGATATTGCCATACAAATCTCGAGTCTTTTTACTTTTTTGCGAAATCCGCAGATGAAATGATACGCACATTGATAAAGTATATTGCATTTAATTTATGCGTGCATAGAAGATGATTTGAGCTGATTCTTTCTATGCGAATACTGACATATCCTTTTTGGTTAATATATCTTGATAACTATTAATCATCCATGTATTCACGTGCTTCAACAAGCTTAACCCATCGAGTTTAAGGAATGGTAATTAACTTGTTCAAGTGCAAGGCGTCGAAACACCTTCTTTAATGTGAGTAATGTATTTTTTTGTAGTATTTATTGATATTCAATGCAATCCTACGTGGTTCATTTAAATATTAATAATCATAAATTTGGTCCAGAGACATTTTATATTTAAAAGAAATGCGTATATCATAAACGTGTATTTGAGATAATGTACTAGCATGAAGTATGTATGCACTAGTATGTAAGAACAGTTATCCCGTGGCCACGTATCTAATTACACACCAATTATAGAATGACCATAAAACAACACAGGTAAGTACGAGGTAACTTTACAACTCCAGTGTACTATATACGCTGTTTCGAAATGAGTGATATTTCCATAGGAACTAATCTCCACCGTATACCTACTTAAGCTGTTTTCAAATTTAAAATCTGTGTATTGGAAAAACAATTAGAACATATTGCAAGTTAAAATTTTGAAATGTGTGTATTAGTAAAACAATTCTAATATAGAACATGTAAGTTAAATTTTTTTAAATCGTCATAGATTCGTATATATATTCGGATTATTATACTAGTACAAATCAGTAAAATAATTCGAATAAGATGTAAGTTTGAATTTCAAAATCTATGTATCATATAAGCAAAACAATACGACCATATTTAACCCTTTGCACTCTACATTCATTATTTTTTTACATGCCACCAACCGTTTAATTAATTTACAAAAAAGACAAATGGAAGGGGTCTCTTTAAAATGTCATATTAGGAAGGTGTAGAGTATGTTATAATTATTATTAGTACTTATTTTGAATAATTGCATTGTAAAATGTCAAGTCTAGGTTGACATAGTTGACACTCCAATGTCGAGTCACACTCGACATTGGAGTGGAAAGGGTTAAAAGTTCAAATTATAATATCTTTAGTACAACAATTCGAATACGTTGTAAGTTTAAATTTTAAATTTTATGTTTTAGAAACACATTTCGAATGTGGTAAAAGTTTACATTTTAAAATCTATGTTATTTATTGCTTCGGCATTCACTTTGTGGTAGGACATGATTAAAATGTAAATAAAACACTTGTTTTTCACCACTTGAGTATTATATTTTACACGACTAGTTTTGGAAGCTACAGATGCTTCCATCTACAGGTTTCAATATAAACATACAACAATTTATATTGAAACCTGTAAATGGAAGCATCTGTAGCATCCGAAACTAGTCGTGTAAAATATAATACTCAAGTGGTGAAAAACAAGTGTTTTATTTATAATTTAAAATCTATGTATTAACAAAACAATAAGCTGATTCTCTTTTGAAAGTCAAATGAATATATAATATTGTCACACAGTCTTACATACTCGTATGAACTGGTGTTGAATTTTCGTTATAATGAAATGGTGATAGATTAAGCTACCTATGTCATGTGAATCAATATAACAGCAAAAAAAAATTATATACAGTAATTGGGTTCAAACTACCTGGTGTACACAATTTTTTTTTTATATGAATTGTCATATTGATGAAATGGTGATATACTCATATAAACGAAAACATATTTTTTCATAATTGAAAAAAATGAAATCAAATTGTTCCAGTTTCGATTTATTTGTATGAATTATCTGTTGTTATATTAAATTAACAATTCATTTATTTTTTTCGTATTTTTTTTTTGCTATCGCAATCATGCAAATGCAATTGAAATCATATCGTATGGTAATACGAGTATTAATGCATTTAATTTGGTTACCCCTTTATATTTTGAAATACATAAAAACACACGTTTGTGGTTAAACGACAAAACGATTGGCCTCTCATCTGGGATTGGTTATCTATATTGGTCTAATTGAGGATTATTGAATAAATATTACTAATATTATAATCAATGAGAGCGAAAATGGCCGTTAACAGTGGATTTTAATTTTTTTCATTTCATTTCATTTCATTTATTTTAATAAAAATTACAAAGATTACAGACATATTTCAGATCGTTTGCAATTACATTATAAGAATTTAAAAGAGAAGCATAAAAAATAAAAATAAGCTTAAGAATTAGAAATAATCATAACTTTGATATGGCATCTCTGAGGCAACTCACACTGTCAAGAAATATGTCGACCTCCGAGGCGACCCGATTAAGCAATAAGATTGCCCTACCCACATGCATAACCATTGGCAGGTTGATTTATGGTTCCATGCCTTAAGTTTGAAAGTGAAGCATAAAAGTGGCGGAAGTAGGATGAGAGCAGAATAAATGCGATAGAGATGAGTTCTCTTAGACGTATGTATGTGTGATAGAATTTCAAATACTGCAATCAATTTCAATCAGGAAGCAATGTAGAGCGGAAGAAAGTATAATATAATGAATATATTTTTTAAAGCATCATTGTGATGGTTTGGACATATGGAACGTATGGATGAAAAAAAATATACATTGACGATGTATATGGATTGCGGAGTCGAGGATGACCGAGGAAAACATGGCATAACCAAATTAATCAAATATTAAGGAAGCTAGTGAGATGTGTCAGGATAAAGAAGTGTGGCGTTCTTTTCTCTTTGCCTTTTCCTGTCTATCCATTTGTACATTTGTCAAACATCAATTATGATAAAAAAAATTGAATAGTCCATTGTTTTGGCCGAAACACTATGCTACTTCAACATTATTACTGTTAAAATTTAAAACACTGTTATAATTTCACAATTTCTTTTTATTCACGGAGAGTGTCGCGACAGCTGTTTCGCCAACCTGGCATCATCGGGTGTTACAATAAACCTTTGTACGGCTTCTTGTAACACCTGATGATGCCAACATCGGAGGGCGAAACACCTGGCGACACTCTCACTGAATTAAAAGAAAGATATATAAGAGTGTTTTAAATTTTAACAGTAATAAAAATAATTGCGTGATGTGAAAATATTTGCGGAATTCCACATCAAATAACCTGCTGGTAGATCACGTAACAAGTGAAGCCTGTCGATGATAAAAAAAACTATAATTGTTCCGAATTCAAAGCTCGTGGAAATGCGAGTCGATTCACATAGATATTCCCATAGATATGTAATCAATTACTTCTACTTTTTTTCTCGTCTCTGGTTTTTATTCGCATTTTTATATCTGCCGGAGTTCCTTGACCTTCATGTACCATAGAGTATTGCGCCCAAGGCGCCTAACAGTATCGAATATTAGCTCAAAGGATGGAGGCGCCGAGATGGTCCGATTTAATAGACCACCACTGTTCGCTGATCAGGAAGGACTTATTCGGTAATAACATTCTTAGTTCCATAATCCATCATGGAATATTTTGTTGAACTCAATAACAATTAGCGGTACTTTATTGCTATATAAAAAGTATCTACAGTCGGATTTCGGATATGCGGAAATAGATTTTTTTTTTCATTTTCATTTATTTAAAAAAAAATCACAATCATAACAGACATTATTACAATGTTATAAGGGCGATTTAATGAGGTACGCGTGAATCATGGGAATTCAAGGAAAACCAAATCATAATCAAAATATTTTAAATCAATTCAACCTGCCTTAATTCAACCAGTAATACGACACGTATTTTTTTTATCACATGTAATCTAATGTGATTAAAATACATTGTTTTTAAAAAAGCTTTAATAAACTCAATTTGAATAAAATTATGCGTTTTTAGGAGTTACATAGACTTACAGAAACTAATAAATTACTTAAGATACCTGGCTTTATTTTTCAATTTGATAATTTACATTCTTGATTTATAATTATATATATTTTTTCTCTATTCAAAAGGTCGTTTTGAATGCAATTACTGAATACAATTTGTTTTTAGATATTATTAGGTAGCTAATCTATCGCCATTTTATTGTCACGTGAATTCTACACCAGACAAATGACAGGTGACAATCACACTGCCATCGCCGGGAATCGAACCCGGGACCTGCGGTATGGCAGTCCGAGCTCTTACCACTCTGCCACGAGTGTCTTCAATATTGTCTCTTTACAAAGATTAACGTTCTAGTTAACTATTATGTATCTGAAAATGGATGACTAAAGATATGTAGACAATTGAATAAATTACATTTGAAGAATTTTAGTCAAAAGTTGTGTCGTCATCTGATTTGCTTTCTATCTTCGTGTTTATGGTAATAATATAAACAACGTACTTATAAGCCAATATTTGGAGTTATATTCAAGATATGACCAAAATTGATTGTGTCTAAATTAATGTTTTTCTGTACATTTAGATACACATCTGTTGATTATTTTAAATAACTTATGTCCAAACTTGATCATTTTTGCTATAGAATGGGGTATAATTTTTATTTCATATTTTTTAGTTTCTCAAAATGCACGTTGTTCTTATTCATTCTAGCCATATCTTCACTGCTGGACGTAGACCTCTTCAAATAGTCTCCACTTTTTTTTCTATCTTACGCGTTATCTTTGTATATTTTTCACAATGTCCTATATTCGTTATATTTAATCAAAATATGATATTTCAGAGTGTTTTTTCTTTTAGTATTGTGACATGGAAAACGAAATGAAATAAACAAAAATTATATCCAAAGATGAAATGCTATAAATAGAGCCACCGTGAATGTAAAAAAATAATATAGGTACACTTAAATAGAAAAAAAAAACAGTTCCTACTTGTGTGAATCAATTTGGCGAAGATTTCAATAACACGGAGTAGTATATTACCCGCCATTTGCAAAAGAAGCGCGGGAAAAAGGAAAAAGTGTTTACACCTGAAAACGGTTAACGAGCCACGAGCCCGGCCGACCTGGATTACTTTCTCTTGTGTTGGCGTTGCGGGAAAACCCGCCACGTCGCCCTGTCGCCACCGTCGCGCCGAGGAAAAAGCGCAACAAAGGCCGCCCGAGATCGGCTAACGGGCACAAGTCTCACCCGGAATCCAATCATCTCGGCAGATGAGGCAATCGGACGTGCGGGAGAATGGAGACACGGAGTGTCCACTGGACGCGGCCCGGTGGGACAGCATCGCGAGTGCCTAATATTGCTCTCCAAAAATGGGACAAGCACATGACTAACTTTTAACATGTTTTTATTTTTTATTGCTTCTTTAACAAAGTTGCTAAACTCCGTACCAAGTGAATTAATAAATACGATTGAAAATGTATGTTTTCTTGGTGTTTTATTATATTTTGTATGTTTTCTTGGTGTTTTGGGGGAATAACAAGGCGAAACAAGTCATTCCCTTAAAATAAAATAAAATACTAGAAAATAGACATTTTCATTCGTAACGTATTCAAAATTCAAAATTTGATATTGGGAGTATGCATTAATTCGTGTGGTTTTCTAAGAAAGGGCGTTACTAGTATTATTTCGCGTCGTGTTCATCCGTGACTATATTCATTTGAAAGCTACTGTCATAATATTTTGAAGTTCTTGCTCGGGTTGGATTATTTTGAGTGCCTAATTATTACATTTATTTAAAATAACGGTGGTTACGTGGAATATAAAATAAAATAAACACAAAAGTCCGGATCGTCAGCTGACAACATATAAACCATCTAAAAGAACATTATGCATCATTTTTATTTAATTTAATTTAATTTTATATTTTTTGTTTTAGATTTATTTTGTGAACGCTGGATGATCGAAGTGTGTGCTAGAGATGCCAATTGTCTCCCACGGGGGCGAAAATAGAAGGATAGAGTACCGCATCGGTTGAAGTGTGGCAGTCCATTCTTTCAGCCTACGCCTTTGGGAGACGGCACGATGGTTAGTTAGTTAGTTAAGTATTTTTATATATTAAATTAAACTCCTTTTCACTTAGTAACAACTACTTTTAAAGTGGTTTATACTAGGTGAAAAAGTGTTAAAATTTTATTTTTAAATATGTCAAACCACAAAGTAATGGCTTCGTATCAATGTTAAAGCAATTTTATTTGTGAACTATATTATGAAACATTTTTGTTGCTATAATTCCTACATCGAGATCATATCCGTAATGCGGACATAATAGAATTTTGCGAAATAGAGGATATCGTTCGGTGGATTTGATCCAGAAGAAGATATTGGAGGGACCATGTAGCCAGAATGGATAGTGACAGACTCGAATATACAGCCGCTTACAAAAAACACTGCAGACAAAGTCCACCTGGAAGACCATCTAAGAGATGGAGGGACAGCTGGACCTCATCATCACAGGAGACGTGATTTTTGTGCCACAGATCTATTAGATCTATTAAAAGTAGAGAAGAAGAATTCCTACATATGTATATATTAGTTGGTATTTATGGTTCCCCTGCATCTTCTTCTTCTTCCTGTGTCACGTCAGGTCCCCCAGATGTTAAAATTCAGTTCAGAGTAGCCATCTCTGTCCCTGGCAGCTTGAAACAGCTCCTCAAAGCCAGTCTAGTCCCTTCTGTTATGGAGCCAGAAGACACCAACACCTTCTTCTGTAAACATTGAGTATTAGTTTTCGTTACATTTTATTAAAGGTTTTTCGAGATATGATTTCAAATTTATTTCTTACTAATCTGATATTATTTACGCACATTTCTCCATTCATCAAAACGATATGGATTATGTTGAAAATTATTTGTAAGATGGCGGTAATCAAAAATGAAATAAAAGATTATCAAGCTTCATTTGTTTCACTGTTAACTAATAATGAGGTTATGGGGATTTTTCTGTTTAAATTTAAATCATTCGTTCTTTTCTTAAATGGTTCAGAGGATTAAAACCATTAAAACAACATATTTGTAATAAATAGCTTGGACGGAAGGTATAAAGGCAATGTTTGGGAATTTAAATCTGTTTTGATTCGAAATAATATGTTTGAAATATAATTAAGGGGTAATTAAATATAAAAACAAGTTTATAAATAACACTGATAAATCTTTTCCAATGAATTATCATAAACGTGTTCTTCATCTCAGTAGACTTGTTACCTAAAACACATTATTTATGTATATTACTAATTTAATATGTGTATAAATCCATAATTACTACAACTATAAATGAGATGTTTTGGAAACATATACATACCATATATTGGCCTAGAATTGTGTTTGTTTTAGTAACGGTGTAAAACCCATTATACTCGTATACAATATCTTACTACGCATTTTTTAAATAGCTACTTTTATTTAATTAAATAATACACTTAAGGTATTAATTAATTCTATTTTGCGTTTTTATAATTATAAAAAAATATGATAATTCTTTAAAGAAAGTATCCCATGTGCACAAATTCATGTAAAGGTATGAGTAATTTTTTTTCTCAATAATTCTAACAATAATTCAATAAGAAACAATGGTTCTGTGTTAATTAATAAATAATGTAAATATCCACCAAAAATATAATTTGTATCAATAACTTTCACTGGTTATAAGAAACAAACAAACAATTTGATCTGTTTCCAAAATTTAATAAATTGCATTAATAAAGATTTTCTGCTTAATGCTTACACCTATTCTTAATAGATGGCGCTAGTGTAGATTGACTTAAAAATGTGAAGTATGGTCCAACATTTTAGCATATATAAAACTTCCAAAAATTTGTAGACGTGGTGGTCGTAAGAAGGGAGGAATGGGGAATGTTGTTAACATAAAGCGATCGCTTAAACCAACCAATAGGTCATAAGTCCTGTAAACGCCTCGACCACCATATTGTTTCCAAAAAACAAATTACATCGTCGTCTCTATAGAGATACAATCAATCCTTAAACAAACAATGTATACCTGTATTCCATATAGGTATGTCGGTAAATTTATTTAAAAAATAGTCACACCACAAACTAATATTTCACACTATTCATATAAAACATAACGATCGCTTCTAAAAAAACAGTAGTTTTTATTAATATTAAATAATGGTTGACATTGTGTAAAAAAAATAATTATTAGTGGTCATTTCATTCATCATATTCATCAGCCTGTATCCGTCCACTCCTGGATGTAGGCCTTCTCCATCTATTTGCATATCTCTCGATTTTGGGCAACCCGTATCCATGTCGTATCGGTGTTCTCTTTAATGCTGTCCCTCCATTGAAGTTGGGGACACTCTGGTTCGGCTCACAGGTCTAGGACGTCAGAAAAGGAGCCATTTGTTTATCTATCGTTAGAGCTATGAGCGACATGGCCCGCCCAGCGCCATTTAAGCGCTGCTACTTTTCCGATGATGTCCGACAGATTATAAGTAAATAAAATAAAATGTTCAACGTGTGTTTGGAAGTGAAGCATGAAACTGGCAAAATAAGAATGAAAGTAGAATAAATGCAGTAGAAATGAAATCTCTAAGACGAATGTGTGGCAAATCTGTATATGATAGAGTGACAAACGCAAGTATAAGAAGTGAATGTGGTGCGAATGAAAATGTTATGAACAAAATAATGAAAGGGTTGTTAAGTTGGTTTGGACACATGGAAAGAATGAGTGAAGAGAGAATGGTGAAGAAGGTATTTGTAAACGACGTGAACGGAGCTGGAAATAGAGGAAGGCCGAGGAAAACGTGGCACGATCAAATCATCAAATATTGAATGTCGGTCACGTGAGGAGTCGGAGAAATCGACGTGCGTGCATGGCAAGATGTATGAATGTAGAGGAAGCGAGAGAAGTATGTCAGGACAGAACAGTGTGGCGTTCCATTCTTTCTGCCTACCCCTCCGAGGAGACGGCGTGATGGTTAGTTAGTTAGTTTGTTCAACGTGTTTGAATTATGTGAGAAGAGTGCATTCTTAATAAAAAAAAATGTATATTAGTTAGCTTCTTTTCGAGAGAGGCCGCCGATGTAATAATTGCAATCTCGCAGCGAGAAGAAAGGGAGGCGGATAGCGCAACAATACCCCGGTAATTGCCGGAGTATCGGCAGATTCCAGCGCAATTAACACCCAATTACCCCGTGGAACAATGACCCACATCTTGTTATACACATTACACAATAACCAGTTATGGCATGTTCTCTCCGCTCTGCCTATTCATATTTTTTATCCACACATATTAATATCACAAAGCAGATCTATTCCATCTTTAATACGATTCGTATGAGATTTTTTTCCGTTGGAATTAACGTGTATCGAACAGTATTATATGTTGGACCGTTACAAAGAAAACGGCAAATGACAAAGGCCGCCGTACAAGATTCATACGCGGAAGTCTTTTATTGTCGACTTAAAATAGATTATTTCATTTTAAAAACTACTAAATTTTTTTTTTTCTAAAATTTATAATCTTGATTCTGTGGAATTTTATAATTAAAGTTTTTTATGTATGAAACACGGTTTCTTCTTCTGATAAAAGTTTATTTATCGACGCATTCCGATAATACCAGAATTCCATAATTAGGGACAAAAACTAAAACTAACTAATTAACAATCACGCTATTTCCCCGGAGGGGTAGACAGAGAGGATGGATTGCCACATTGTTCTATCCTGGCATAATTTTCGCCCCTCTTCTATATTCACACAAAGTGACATGCCCGCTCGTATGTTGTTCCTACTTCGAACATGGCCGCCTTTCAGTAATTTATTAATTTGGTCATGCTATGTCTTCCTTGGTCTTCCTCGACTTCTTTTCCCATTCAAAGTACTTGTATATAGGCAATCAAATGATTTTACTGAAATCTCTTGATGGAAGTTCATTTTAAATAATAATTAAATAAAACGATGTTTTTTAACTACTTCCACTTTTGCCTTTATTTAGACAGCGACCGGTTTCGCCAGGCTCGCTGGCATCAAGTCTGACCAGTCTATCGATGCCAGCGAGCCTGGCGAAACCATTCGCTGTCTAAATAAAGACAAAAGTACTTGTATATAGCTTTGTAACCATTCTTCCCTCATCCATTCGTTCCATGTAGGGACAATACTTCTATAATAAACTAATGAGCATGCATCTATCGTTAAGATGGCGTAATATTAGAAATAAATACCATTATTTAAAATACACATATTCTTGATTGAAATTTATTAGTAGAACTTCACAATAAAAAATTAATCAAATGATTTTACTGAAATCTCTTGATGGAAGTTCATTTTAAATAATAATTAAATAAAACGATGTTTTTTAACTACTTCCACTTTTGTCTTTATTTAGACAGCGACCGGTTTCGCCAGGCTCCTGGCGACAGACTGGTCCAGTCTACTGGACCAGTCTGTCGATGCCAGCGAGCCTGGCGAAACCGGTCGCTGTCTAAATAAAGACAAAAGTGGAAGTAGTTAAAAAACATCGTTTTATTTAATTATTATAAAAAATTAAAATTAAAAAATATACTTATACTTAGTAATATGAGTATTACAAAATATTAATTTAAATTCAGTTCAATTCCATTTGCTCTTTTGGTTTCAGCAGCTCGCTGTCATATTCATGTGCTTATTAATTGTTTCTTGAACAATGACGTAAAACTCCACATTAAATAAATAATACGAATGAAAACGTCAGTTATCTAGAAGTTTTATTATATTTTATGGGAATGACATGTTTCGTCCTTCTAAGGCAATATCAAATTTGACGAAATTTCAGTTAGTTGCTATTTATTTACACTAGTAAATGGAGCAGAATATGGTAATTAACGAAAATTGAAAAATGTATTATACAAAGTTACATCAATTTTCGTTAATTACCATATTCTGCTCCATTTACTAGTGTATATAAACAGCAACGAGCTGACATTTCGTTACATTTGATAATGCCTTAAAAGGCCGAAACATGTCATTCCCATAAAATATAATAAAACTTCTAGAAAACTGATGTTTTCATTCGTATAAATTATCTTCAGGTGCATTTACCACACATAAACCCTGACACACAAAGTTTTTAATATAATATTTTTTTTTATAGAATAATAAAAATATTAACGGTTAAAATAAATAACTTTGTTTTATGTATCACAATTGTATTTTATTTTACGTATTAATCAACCTATGTTGACATCACCAGGTGTCACAATAATATAACAAATGTCAAATTTTCGTGATTTTTCGAACCTTTATGTGTTTTTGTTCCTATGTCAATTTGAATAATTTGTTTGATATCCAGCAAGAACTTATTAAAAAAAAACAAAATTATATCAAAGGAATTATTATTATTCAAATTGACATATGAACAAATATACATAAAATTTGATATATTATTGTGAACACCTAATGATGTCAACATAGGTTGACGAAGCAGCTGTCGTGTAAAATAAAATACAATTGTGAAACATAAAACAAAGTTATTTAATTTAAAATATTAAGGTATCATAATGTTTTGGCCAAAACAATGGACTATTTAAATAATAAAATTGTTAAAATATATAATTATATCTGATTTTTCAATATGAATGGTTTTATTATATGCGAAACATTGTTGTTTATATCGCTAGTTATATGGACTCTCGCTCAGACAATAAACTTGTGTGTGAAAATTCCAATGAGTGTATCAATATGTAGTTATAGCAAAATATTTACATAGTGGTTTTATTACCAAATTTTTAACTCGTGAAGTAGCATCTGTTCTTAAAAACCCTCAAATGTCTTTTATTTTATTTTAGTTAATTATGTGAACTCAAAACTTGTCTATTTATTTCTCAAATAAATAAATAATACTGTGTGCTATGTGTAAAATTCCTATTAATTAATAGGAATTTTGTTCATTAAGTATAAGAACTCCAGTTGTTATACTAACCTGATGAGCTTTGGTTCAAGCGAAACTAGTTGGCATCAATTATAATAACCATACTATGGTTAAATACAAAGTTTTTTCTTCTATATACGCCATATTTTGTGTTGTTATGATGGTTTATTTCTATTTTTATACTTATATTAATAAAATAAAATTATAAAGACATGTTTCGGACACACAGTCCTTCTTCAATAAAGATACATATTTATAAAAATATTATAAAATTCCAAAATAATTATTTATAACATCTGTCAGATCATGTAAACAACAATTTTATAATATTTTTGTAAATATGTATCTTTACTGAAGAAGGACTGTTTGTCCGAAACATGTCTATATAATTTTATTTTTCAAACTAACTAACTAACTAACCAGCACGCCGTCTCCCCGAAGGGGTAGGCAGAAAGAATGAACTGCCACACCTTTCTTTCCTGACATATTTCTCTCGTTTCCTCAACATTCATACATCGTGTCATGCACGCGCGTCGATTTCTCTGACTTCTCACATGGCCGACATTCAATATTTGATTTATTTGATCGTGCCACGTTTTCCTCGGTCTTCTTCTATTTCTGGTTCCATTTACATCATTAACATATAATTTTTTTACCATTCTTTCTGCATTCATTCTTTCCATATGTCCAAACCATCTTAATGATCCTTTCATTATTTTGTTCATGACACCATCATTCGCACCGCATTCACTTCTTATATTTTCATTCGACACTCTATCATACACAGAGTATCCACACATTCGTCTAAGAGATCTCATTTCTACTGCATTTATTCTACTTTCATCCTTCTTTTGCCAGTTCCATGCTTCGCTTCCATACATAAGGGTCGGTAGAAGAACACCATTGTGCACTGCCATTCTAGCTTTTTGGATAGGTTTTTGTTTGCGATGACAACTTTAAGTGCACCATTCACTTTGTTGCCTGCCCCAACCCTTCTTTCAATATCCCTCTCCACTCTCCCATCTCTTGTAAACATACTACCTAAATGCACAAACTCAACTACTTGCTCCAAATTTTCACCATTCACGCGAATGTTGCAGACTGTCATGGTTTCTTCCTTTTCAAAAATCATTACCTTGGACTTATTAACATTCATCATCAGATCATTTCACATGCATACCTCATACATACAATTCACCAGGACTTGTAGTTCATGCTCGTTGTCAGCAAGTATGACAGCGTCATCCGCATACAAGAGACAGCTCACTGCCATTTTTCAAATATACCATATACGAGTATGTTACAACGATATTTTGGAATTAAATATTTTGTATTAAAACCATTTAAATTTATGTATCAGAAAGAAATGTGAGAAAAACGTGGAACAATCAATGTTTTCATTTCAATTCAATGTTTAAAATTTATTCATGGTAAAACAATATTGATATCAGAAATTATCACGTTCAACAGTTTGACTATAAGGACGGAATATACCTACTGATGTGATAGAAAAAGTGTCTTGTATGAATTAATAAAGGGTAGGCCATATTGCGATGAGCTCAGGTAGTCACCTAGAATCCTGAAGTGGAGGCCTTGGAACAACGAAAGAGGTATAGGAAGACCACAATAAAGGTGCATGGATATTATCCATCTTGCGGGTCGTCAGTGGCAACAGATAGTCCAAGATCGAACATATTGGAAGAGTTAAGAAGAGGCCTATATTCAGTAGTGGAGTAAAATGCCTGAAATTAAGAAAATAAGAGATTGGTCATATTGCTAGAGATCATATTTGTTTTTAAAGATCAGTTAAACTTGAATACAACAAAGGAGCAAATGGATTAAGCTATAACGAGTTATTTTCTTTGAATCCACATTGGCAGGTAGAACTGAGGGAATGTGCAAGGGGAAACCACAAACCAGTTATTCCAGAATTTGGGAAACACCATATTTTAATTGGATTTTAACACCACTGTTTCAGGTAGGTTCACTCAGAGATAATTCCAAGTAAATCGTTACAGTTTTTCCGAATAAGCGGAAGGAGAAAAAATATCCAAGAACTATATTAATTATGAAATTTATACTGTATTTAAAAGAATCATTACTTTAGTCAAATTTTATAAACAAACAAACCAACCATCACAACGTTTCCCCGGAAGGGAGAGAAAAGACTGCCACACTACTCTTTTCTCACACCCCTAATAGATTCTTCCACATTCATACAACGAGTCATACACTCGATTCTTTCGACTTCTAACATGGCTAAAATTATATTTAATATAATTGGTCATGCCGTGTTTCCTCAATCTTCTTCGACTCCGTACTCCATTCACATCTTTAACGTATACTTTATTAACCATTCTTTCTTCATCATTGCGTTCCATCTACGGCATTTGTTCTGCTCTACACAAAATGGTTGGAACTAGAACTTCATTATGTCAAGTATTAATTCAAATATTACAAGATTTTATATTTTGGATAAATAAATTATGTTCATAACAATGGTAGTTTTATTTACTACAAGCAAGTTATTAGGCCCTATTCTTGTGTATAACTATATAAAAATTAAATTATGTTTCAAAGAAAAATTGTACCCTGATAAAAATATATGAAAATAATGCCGAACTAAGATTCTGATAAAGAACAAAGGTAAAAACAGATTTTTTTTATCACAAAATGTAATTTACTAATTAAAAACAGAATTTTTTAATAATCGGAATCGGTGAAAAAAAACTCTGGGAACCATCTGTGTTCTTTCTTTACGATTGATTCCATGTGTCCAAACCAACTGAATGAACTTTTTATATTTGCATTTGACACTCTATCGTATACATATTTACTTACACTCTACGAGATCTCATTTCTTCTGCATTAATTATATTTTCATACATCTTTTGCCAGTTCCATGCATCAATTCCTTACATAAAGGTAACATGAAAGAATTATAAGACCACCTCTTCTTTTTTGGATAGACTATTGTTTGCGATGCCAACATTTAGTACATCACGGTGAAAACTACCTCGATAATGTATAATATACTATAGGTATATTCATTTTATGGACTTAGTATCTGCGAAAACTGTCACTTATTAATTAAAATGAGACTTCCCACGTTATATTAATCAAATATGATAACTTGATGGTCTAATACCCGTCTTATGAGAATTAAATCAAAATAATACCTTTAATTTAATGGAGGCCATTAAACTGTAATTTGGTTGAGGCTGTTAATTCAGAAACGAAATAAAATCGAATTAGTAAATTCTTAAAATCATTGGCAGATTATGCGGACATTTTAAAGCAGAATTAAGTTGTCCAATAAAATCGAATTAAGCATTTAATGTCTGAAATCGGATAGAGAACCATTCGGAATTTGAATTTGATGAAATATTTTTTTTGGTTCTTTGATAGCATTTTTCGTGTTTTTTGTTAGATTAACATACCATACAATCGTATGCTGATTATACTCACTTCATATGACCATACAAATCTTTAAAGGTTTAGTCTCCTTGATGATTTTATTACAAGTTCTTCGATCCTACGCTTTTTACTCCCAGTAGTCCGTTACGCCTAATCTAGCCAGATCAGCCAGACAATTACCCATTAGGCGCTGCCTAGACCTTCCTAGAGATCTGGCTCCTGGTCTTGACGCGTACAGAGTCAGGGCCGGCTCTCACTGTTCACGTTATGATGGGCTGCTGGGCCATTGAATGCTTATGTTGAATATAAAAATAAAATTGTATGGAAGTGAAGCTTGGAGCTGGCAAAAGAAGGATGAAAGCAGGATAAACGCCGTAGAAATAAGATCACTGAATGCTTATGTTGAATATAAAAATAAAATTGTATGGAAGTGAAGCTTGGAGCTGGCAAATGAACGATGAAAGCAGGATAAACGCCGTAGAAATGAGATCACTAAGAAGAATGTGCGGGAAAACGTTGTATGATAGAATACCGAACGATGAAATAAGAAAGAAATGTGAGGCAGATGACTGCATCATGGATAAAATTAAAAAAGGATCCCTGAGATGGTTTGGACATATGGAATGAATGGATGAGAGTAGAATGGTTAAAAAGTTGTATACAAGCAGCGTAAGTGGAAAAAGAAGCCGTGGACGACCGAGGAAAACATGGTATGACCAAATTAATCAATTGCTAAATGGCGGTCACATTCGAAGTCGGAATAACCGACGAGCTTGCATGGTACGATGTATAAATGTAGAGGAATCCCGAGAGGTATGCCATGACAGAGCATTGTGGCGATCCATCCTCTCTTTTGTCTACCCCTCCGGGTAATGGCGTGATGGTTAGTTAGTTTAAAAATAAAATTCAGTTTCTGGAAAAGAATAAAATGTGTCTTTTTATCGAATTCTAATTAATTTCTTCTTATCAGCCGTCTTGTCCATTGCTGAATGTAGATCTCTTACAAAGCACGCCACTGTTCCCTATCTATTGCCACTTTTATCCATTCACGTCCAGCAATCTTTACAATATCGTCGGTCGAGCGGGCAGGGGGACGCCCAACTCTACGGAATCATGTGCGCGGTCTCCACTCCATCTGCCATTTTCCCCGTCGGCTGTTGATTCACCGACAAATTTGGCCAGTCTCGCCTATCATTAGAGCCACCTTAGTCACCTTGGTTCGCTGTTGATAAAAAAATTCGTCATTTAAAAAACAAGTATTTTCTTAAGTGGAAAGAATGTACGTTATTTTTCTTACAAGCTAAGGAGTTACACTTCTTCCGTGTGAGAGTCTGAAGCATTTATTTTTCAACGAAAAAATGTTTATTCTGTTGCAATTACTAAATTTAGATCATCGGCGCTAGTATACTCCCATCTATATTTACCATCCGTTCATCGACGTTAACAATCACCTCGTTGACAATAACAATCTACTCATTGACAATAACAATCAGTTCTCATCTAGTCCTGAATCTCCGGCCAGCTGCCAGTGGGTAGCTAAGCACTCGGATTTCTTTACGACAGGTCATTCCGCGAATGCAATCCGCTTCAATTTCAAAGTCAGACGCAAATTGCAGCGGGCATCGTTGCACTGTTTGCATAATGCGGGATTTGAATTGCATTAAGCCCGACATGCAAATGAGCGCCGACCTCTGAGTGGGTTCTGATATCAATTATTTTTCGCTGGGAGGTTGGCAACCTTGTTTGCAATAGACAAATTCATTTTGCACGTGTAATGAAATCTTCTCACGAATTTTAGATCATTGCATATTTTGACACATTAATGTGTGAATATTCTGTAATTGATACAATTTTCACGTTTTTTTATTGTATGTACAATATAATGTTCAGATAACTGAATAATACAATTTAATATTAAAAAAAAAAACTAAAATTCGGTGGTTTCTTCTTTTCTTTCGGTAACGTGTCAGGCTCTCCCAACGTTGGCGATCACTGCAGCAAAGACATGTCTGTTCTGCGCCACTTGGAACAGGTTCTGAACTCTTGTAATTCCTGTTCACTCTTTTATGTTCCGCAGCCAGGATAGCTGCCTTCTACCAATGCTTCTATGCTTCTATGCTCAAAACCAAATATTCCACCTTTCTGCTTATCGGACTAACTACGCTCAGAGTGCGGCGGTGTACCGGACGTGCGACATGTACAATAAGTGCTTTAATAACATCGATGTGTTCCATCTTAATAAAAGTGATTTTAAAAAATGGTTGGAGCAACTCTTCGGGGCGAATGAAACTACAATAGTTACTCCACTTTTTCTTTTCTTGTCTTTTTCTTTTTTTTTACATTTTTAAATAATATTTCATCTCTAATTATTCATTATTACTAATACTACTAGTTTTCTCTTTAACTTATCAAAGTGTTGCTTTATTCTTCTTATATATTTAACCTTATGTCAGTTGTTACATAATATTCGTGGTAGCATGTAATTGGTCTTTGTTTTGTTGTCTCTGTGTGTTTATATTCATATACTGTAATTGCTGTTTGTTACCCTCAATAATAAAAAATAAAAGAAATAAAAAAAAATAAAAGAAAAATTACGCGACATCCTTCCACAATACCCATTAATATTAGTTTAAGGAGGTGGTATTTTTCACCCCTTAGCACATGACCCAAATATGAGACCTTTCTAATTTTCACACTTGACAACAGCTCTATATTTGCTCTGGCTCTCTGTAGTACGTCTGCATTACTGACCCTATCGGTCCACGGTATACAGAACATTCTGATTTGATTGTAAGAATCCGATTGTTTCAACTTACTTCTTCATTGATAAAAAAAAATCACATTAGGATAACTTGGTCATTGCTAAGAGAATTCTAACCGACAAAATCGGAAAAGAATGGAACACAATTATTTTTCAAACATATTATTATAACTAAGCTTTATGCAGTTTCCTCAGTGAAATCGAGAGGGCGGATAATCACACTAATCAAATGTTTCTAAAGCTTCCTTCATAGTAATATGAGTGAAAACATAAGTTTTTTTAGAAAATGTATTATATTTTATGGGAGTGGCATATTAATTGTAAATACGAGTATTATATTAATATAAAAAAAATTAAAATGACATTTGATAATGCCTTCATGTTCAATTAAATATAATAAAACTTCTAGAAAACAGACGCCTTCATTCGTATTAATTAATTAATATGGATGTTTACATAATTTCCTTCGTATTTATACTGCTTGTCGTGTACGCGTCGATTTCTTCGACTTGATGTACCAATTTAAAAATGCGCTTTACGAAAATACTGTGAGTAATTAAAAAATATTAACATTAATGTGGAATCAAACTCGAGAATAAAATAATATCTACAATGTATTCTCGCTCTTGGTACTCGTACCGTGGGATCACGAGCCGGTTGGTTTCAACAACGACTCTCAGAGATAAAATAAAATAATAAAAATACTACCATCTCCCCTGTATCTTGTGGTCCACGCTTAATGCATTTACGTACAATGTGGAGATTTTTGTTATATATACAATAATAATATTATATGACAATCCCGGGACCATAATAATGAATCCTTATTGCCTAGTGGGACAGTGTTTTTTTTAACAAAAACATCCTTCGTAGATTATTTTCCACTTACGTATAATATAAGTAAAATTATATCTCATAAATGCTGAGTAATGAAATTCTCTGTGTATTGGTCTTGTATAAAATATGAGACATTAGTCCACCATAGACAAAGCCTCATCCATCCGCTTCCATGCCACTTTGTCACTTTGCAGACTACATTTAGCTTGTGCCGATGTATCAGTTTAAGTTATTCTTCTATCAAAGTTTCGGTTGCCATCTATGGTCTCAAAGTCAGCACTCTTCTTTTAGCTATGTAACCTGCCAATTACCACTTTAGAGTAGCTATACGGCAGAAATAACATTAAAAACCAGTTGGCAATAAGTGATGTCAATGATTAAAACATAACTAATTAATTATAAATATAAAATAAAGAATATTATTGAAAAATATTAATAATCTTAACGAAAGTGTCTTTATCTATGGATGATAATTAAAATGTTGATATAAAGCCATTTTTTTAAACTAATTAAATTATCTTTGATAAGGAGCCTATACTTGGTGGTTTGAAATGTTTAAAAATTGAATTAAACATTTTTTTAAAACACTTTGTATAAAACCACTTTATTATAAGTAAAGAGCGTCAACCGGTTTCACTATGTAATGAGTTTCATCAGGGCTGTTCACAAACGAAAAGTATAGTTTATGTATAGCTCTGATGAAGCTGGTTACAGAGTGAAACCGCTTGGCGCTCTTTACTCAAAATAAAGTGGTTTTATACACGTTTTTTAAACAATTGTTTAATTCAATTATCGTTTGTTTTGGTCAAGTATTTGTATAATTTGTTTATACCATAAACATTTGCTAGAAAAAAATGTTAGAAGTTTAGATACTACTAAGATGATGATAATGATGATGATGATGGAAGGTTTTAGGAGAGCTTCTGAAAACTCTTTCGTTGCTTTGATTGCGAGGGCAGTCTGTTCCACGCCGCTGGTCCCGCGAAATTCTCGAAATTTGAAGCTCCTTGGCGCCGTGGGACAAGGCGTTCATTTGAAGATTCTTTTCTTCTAGATGCAGTTCAGGTCAGATTGATATATTGGGGTAGATATTCCATTTTCAAATTTTAAATTGGTCAACCATGAAGTACGCGCTTCGGCAGTACATATACTAAAATTGGAACGATACAGATAAGATTAGCATGCAACAGTCTCGGGTGGCGGTGGGAACCTTCTATCTGGTCAACCATGAAGTCGGAAAAATCTACGTACTTATGTGACTCGCTTTATGACTTGAGGAATCTAAAGATATATGTTAAGATAGAGTGGTGTGGCGGTCTATCCTCTCTACCAACCCTTGTTGCCTATTCTATGGTTTGAGATCCACGGTCGTGTTAATTAAATGTTCTGTGCCATTATCATTTATGAAAGTAAGGCATATTAAATATGACAGAGGTGGAACGGGAAGAGCGTGTACTGCTAATGGCTCCGTCTCGCTGTGACCCAATCTGTGGCTCTATTTTGACGGAGTACGAGTATAATGTCCGTTTCTGCGACTCAACTTTTTTCTACGGAAATAATTGGACGCTCTTTTGTATTATTTGATCAAGGCATGGGCGCGCAGAATACCAAACCATTAGAAAACATTAAATTATTTTAATTGAGTGAGCTTTTACATAGAATAATAATTGGGTTACATAATACCGGCAATCTATTAAAATGATTGTTTAAAGTACCAAATGTTTTACTCAATTTGATTTTATATAAGACATTTTTAATTGGAATTTCAAAATATTCATGTCATTATTATTTAAATAATTTTATAATGCATATTTAGTTTTATTTAATTTATTTTTTGTATGAACCGGTTTCGGTAGCTCGCTGCCATCTCCTGGAGGATGGAGACCAGTGGAACCTGGGGATAGCAGCGATTGCCAAACTCGTCGAAGCTAAACTTAATTACATGTTTCTTCTATGTTCGCCATACTTTTTGTTGTAGATGTTTTATTGTTTCATGTTTCGGACAACTAGTCCTTCCTCAGTGATATTATGAGGATACATATTTAAAATATTATTTTAAATAAATATGTATCCTTATAATATCACTAAGGAAGGACTGGTTGTCTGATATGTAATTTTTTTTTAAAGTTAGTGCTGTATATACAAAGTATATAAAAAAGAAAAATACCAATAATTACTTGTATTGTGTTAACTTATATTTTCATTTCATAATTGGACTTTGTTCTGAAAAAAATGAAACCCGAAATTATGAACACAAAAGTTAGAATTAAAATAAATAAATTTTTAAATTTGCTCTACCCTGACATACCTCTTGAGCTTCCTCTATATTCATACATTGTTGTCGATTTTTTCGATATTGAATGTCGGCATGTTTTTCACGGCCGTTCTCAGCTCCTTTTTTCATCACACTGATTGTCTACAATTTTTAACCATTATTCGTTCCATATTCGTATTTGTAAACCATTATTTTTATTAATTTTACTAAGGACGCATTCAAATGCCTTACTTAAATGTTGGAATTCGAACTCCATTTTTTTACAATTAGACTGATATTGCTATCGATAGACACTCATATCTATCGTTGCATTAACATTATTAATTTTAGATAAACTTAAAAAAAAAATAAACTCAAAAGTAGAAAAAAAACAGTCTTTTTATTCATAAAAATTCGTCATAAACATTAATGCAAACGTAATTTGGGATACTGAATCGCATGTTATGAGAGTGAACAACCCTTTCCAATAACGTTTGATTATACAGACCACATATGTTTTAGATGATGCACGCCACTGTCGATTTTAAGTTTAGTGCCAATTGAAAAGTAAAATATATATGTGTCATGGTGTCTTCTTTTTTTCTACGTGGCAAAACAGATTTGGGTGAAGTAACGTAACTCCATACGGTGGGTCAGTATTCCGTAAAGTATGTCTGTTAACTTTTTGTCAGTGATTTGTCCTACTCAATTAAAAGCAAAAAAGACTCTCATATTCCTTTCACATGACTTGTTGACGGACGTAGGTACTTATCTGATTTTTTGCAAATTGATAATGTTCTTTTATAAAAAAAACTCATTTTTTTATTTATAGGATAACGGGAGTTTTGTGATGGTTTTAATAAAACGCGAAATGGCTTTTGGAACGTGTGAAGTGCCTACGAGTATGTTAAGTACATATAAAAAATGACAAACTTGTTTGTAGATATAAAGAAGTGTATGATTGCGATAAAATAAGAAATGTAGGTTTTCAATTCTTATTGGTACCTTAAATCTGGTCCTCTCTTAAATCTAAATAATTTATGGGAATTCAACAAGTATCCACCTACTCTTGAAAGTCTTGAAAAAGTGAAAAATGTACGGAAAATGGAACTGGCAAAAAGATGATAAAAGTAGATTAAATGCAGTAAAAATGAGATCGATTATACGAATGTGTTGAAAATCTGTGTATGATAGAGTGTCAAACGAAAATATTAGAAGTGAATGCAGTGAGAATGAAAGTGTTATGAACTTAATAATGAAAGGGTTGTTAATATATTTTGGAAACATGGAGAGAATAAATGAAAAACGAATTGTATAAAAATAGAGGAAGATCGAGGAAAACGTGACACGATCAAATAAATCAAATCACTTTACCGGAGTGATGGCTAGTTTGTTAAATGTGTAAGTAAAGTAAGTCCTATAATATATTATGTAATATCTGGCGCGTGTATTAAATGTATATAAGTATATAAAATGTTAATATCTGTACATGATACAGTGTCAAATGCAAGTATAAGAACTGAATGCGGTGCGAATGAAAGTGTTACGAACAAAATAATGAAAGAAATAGAGGAAGGCCGACGAAAAGGTGGCACGATCAAATCAACCAAATATTGAATGTTGGTCACATGAGGAGTCGGAGAAATCGACGTGCGTGCATGACAGGGTGTATGAATGTAGAGTAAGCGAGAGAAGTATGTCAGGACAGAACAGTGTGGCGGTCCATTCTTTCTGCCTACCCCTCCGGGGAGACGGCGTGATGGTTAGTTAGTTAATTAGTTAAAATGTTAATTATTGATTGAATATCTTTATTTTATATACGTACAACCTTAAATATTAGTAAACGATAACATTGGAAAAAATGCACGACTAAAATGGTATTGGGCAGGCCGAAAATGTCGCGACATGGATGCGTGCTGCCCAGGATCGACAGATATGGAAGCAGATGGAGAGGTCTATGTCCAGGAGTGGACGAATACAGACTGATGATAATGATGATGAAGAGTAACTGATATGTGAAGAGATATTTTATCATTATATGCAATACTTAAATCATACGTGATCTTGGCGTTCAATGGATGCATACATTACATCACCATTATTACGGATTCGCTTAATTTTCTGCATTCATACCAGTGGCATGCCCATATATATTTCCTTGCATCAATCAATGCTGATCCAGTCAATGAAATGGTACCCTGGACGTTTAACACCGGAATATATTTATCACGCAGTTTGCAAGAAACCCATACTAATCGGTGTATAATTTCATGCTGGTGTCAATGCGTTCGACATTAGCATTGATTAATGAGTTACTTCCTTCTTAACAAACTGTAATAGTTACGAGTAGTCACTCATTTGGTTACTATTTTGTTTGTCCGCATATTTACGCAATTCAATAACTAAATCATGACTGGTTTCGAGAAATAACCGCTCTAATCTATTCTAATCGAATTATCTTATTTTGAATGATTAAATCATTTAGAAAGTCTTAAATCATTTAGAAAGTTTTTTTACCATTAGAAGGTTAGATTCACGCCCCCAGGTATAATATCAAAGGATTTCGTTATAGATCATAGGCTTATAACATTATTAAGCCCATTGCTCCCTTTGGAATAATATCGTATATAAAAAATACAATTGTAATTTAGCTGCTTGAGTAGAGTGCTAGTTATATAATATTTAGGCATTTTTAGGTCATTGGGAAAAAACATAAATTGCTGCACCTAATCATTACTGATAATTACTTTCGTCAAAGACCTGATTACCTTCGTCAAAGACAGCACAGATTGTTTTATTTGCCGCGCTGCAGGACCAACCTACCAATGGTTATGCCTGTGGGTAAGGCAATCTTATTGCTTAATCGGGTCGCCTCGGAGGTTGACATATTTCGTGATAGTGTGAGTTGCCTCAGGGATACAATATCAATGTTATGATTCTTTCTTATTCTTAAGCTCAATTTTTTTATGCTTCTCTTCTTATAATGTAATTGCAAACGATCTGGAATTATATGTCTGTAATGCTTGTGATTTTTATCAAAATAAATTAAATGAAAAATGAAATTACAGGGAAAATAGAGGGTCGACGAGGTGCTGGCAGGAGGCGAATGTCCTGGCTCCATAACATAAGGGACTGGACTGGCTTGAGGAGCGTTGAAGAGCTGTTTCGAGCTGCCAGGGACAGAGACACCTACTCTCAAGTGTTAGCCAACGTCGAGGAGACCTGACATAACACCCGAACAAGAGGATGATTTTAGGTTTTGCAAAAGATGGGATCATTTATTAATTTTTTTTTTCAAGCGTCTCCTATCGTCTTTTAGCTGGGGATATTTACCACGTTCAGAATCGCTGCTTTAGACTATCTGTTGTGCTCTTCCATTTGAAAATGATTCAATCTTCTTCTTCATATCATTTGTTAGACCTTGTCCACATCTCTGATCTTTCTATTGGCATTGTAGTGGAAGGTCTGACCGATGGATCTTTGTGTAGTTTCCAGGGGTGGAAGCAACTTGCTTGCCCTTTAAGAGTTAATTAGTACATAAGGATCTGTAAAAAAAATGTACATATGAAAGGGCCGCTACTGAACCTTGAGAACCATTAGTTATTTTTATGAAAGAGGTTGGTTTTCTGTTGATCTCGCAAACAGGTTTTCACTCACGACTTGTGAATCATTTCTTTATCTCCCTGGACGGATTCCGCGAATCGGTGCCTCTTTACCGAGACTCACGGATGCAACTGGTTTCGTCTCTGCCTCATGCATCTGCAGGAGATGGTGACCTCACGACGATTATCGAGAATCACACAAAAGTTAGCAATTCATCAAGTTCAACTAATTTATAGTGTTTAGCCAAATACGTAGAAAAAAAACATATCCATGGATAAAATAACGACTGATAAGATGTTCTTCATATACCGTAAATGAAAACGCTAGATTATGCTCAATGAAATAAAACGATTTTATGATAACCCTGCCATGTATTATCATTGTTTCGACAGCGAATGGTTTCATCAGGCTATAGGCATCAGCAGACTGAACCAGTTTTTTTTAAATTTAATAATATCCTTACACGGTGAGACACATCAATCCTGATAAAAAAAAATTATTACACATCAAAATTAAAGGGTTTTTTCATTTCACATTATTGATGGTTGAGGTATTAGTTTTGTAAAATTCCATTATTAATTTATTATAGTAAACACGATTGTTTAGTGGTTTTACTTGGATTTAATTTATATAAATTGTTGTAAACTCAGAGTTTGAGAATGCTTTTGCAAGGCGAAACAAATTTGTCACAATTTATATAAATTAAATCCAAGTTTAAACCACTTAACAATCGGGTATTTTTCACTCAATATTAAATACCTCATATTTATTTGTTGTTTCTTGAACAATGATGTAAAACTCTATATTAAATAATTAATACGAATGAAAACGCCTGTTTTTTTAGAGGTTTTATTATATTTTATGAGTATGACATGTTTCGCCTGTATAAGGAATTATCAAATGTTTGATAATTATGATTTGATGAATTCACAATGATGAATTCACAGATGTCATTCACAAAAATATAATAAAACTTCTAGAAAACAGACGTTCTCAATCGTATTAACTATTATACATATGGAGTTTTAAACAGTAACTATAATTTAAAGACGGAATATTATGATTTTATTGTTGAGTAAATAACGTTGTTATTTATAATTCAAGAAACGAACGGTTTACAACAAATTGGCGTTAGAATAAAGCTAATTATCTAAGAAACGCTGCGTGAATGCTGAGGAGTGTATAGAATAATATGAGTATTGTAGGAGAGTGGAGGTCCATCACATCTGTCTACCTCTTCGGCGTGATGATTAATCAGCAAGTTAGCAATTTCATCCTTAATTAAGGAAGAAAACATTTTGCGTTATTAGTGTGAAAGGCGATATTTTAGAACAAGTGAATAAATTTGTATAATTGGATATGACATTACAGGTGAGCAAGCATAAAGGGGTATTGAAAGAAGAGTAAGTGCAGCTACGGCCTGAATAGTACGCTAACTGTGGTCATTGCGAAACAAAAGTCTGGAAGTATGGAAGCCCACAATAGCATTCTGGCACCGACCTTTATGAATGGATGTCAAGTGATAATGTGGTGAACTTAGATTCAAATACAAAAATCATTAAGGAATTATGAAAATGTTCTAAGCAATCATGAAGGGATCATATTGCTTAGAACATTTTCACGTGGACATATAGAGAGAATTTTAAGAAAACATTTGTGAATTTTGAATTGCTTGTTTTTCACCACTATGCGGTTATTTTAATTGTCGACTAGTTTCGCTTGTAACCAACTTCCAGTAAAAATAACCACATTGTGATGAAAAACAAATTAAAGTGTTTTTATTTTATTTTATTTTAAAAACAAATAAAAAAAAAATCAAAAATGGTTGCGTTCTTGAAATTTTATATTTTACTGAAATACGGTAATAAGTCGAAACAAGTGATTCCCATTAAATATAATATCATATATTTTTTTTTTAATTATAACAATCGTTTTCATTTTAAAAATGGAAAGAATGATTGGACGAATTGTGCTTGATCGTACATAATATTATTATATTTGTGGCGATGAGGTTCGCAACCCATCACACCGCGTCTCTCGCGATGGCGAAAAGAAAAGGATGGAGTGCCGCATCGATTAAAGTGTGGCAGTCCATTCTTTCTGCCTACCCTTTCGGGGAGACGGCGTGATGGTTAGTTAGTTAGTTTAAAACTGCCATGTTAGCTGTCGAAGAATAGACGTGCATGCATCTTACTCTGGATGAATGTTGAGGATTCTATAGAAGTAGGTATGCAATGATTGAATAGTGTGGCGGTCCGTCAACAATGTCCACTTCTCCGGGAAAACATCACGATGGCTAGTCAGTGTGCAATTAAAAAATCCAATTCAATTGTTCTGTCTATAGCGGTTTTATTTTTTTTTAATTTCTAACCAACCAACCTGTTTAGTAATGAGCTATTTTTATAACTTGTGTAAGTATTCTCGATAGTCGTGTTATAGCGTTTCTGGTGTTCTTATCGAGTATTCTGGAATTTCCTTTACTATTACGTTTTATATTGTGAACAACGAAGATCAATGACATCATTATTTCATACATTAGTTAGTCACGAAGTAAATATACGCCTTGGTAAATGGTTTGTTAAAATACAATTCAAGACAAACACGCAAACATACGATCCTTAACTGCGAACCTGTTATGAAACTATAAATAAAAACTACGTATAAACAAAAAGTGATTTTATGAATGGGTATAATTTTTGGAACGGAAACATTCTCGGTATAACACAAATTGATTATAAACTGTGTCACAACTGAAGACGATATCTTTGTTTAGCGAAACAGGTGTTTTTAAAGTAAATCAATTGTGATACATATCCATATCAAGTTTTTAATTTACAAGTTAGAGAGTGTAGTGGGTTGGGTTCAGCATGTGAACCTTAAGGAGTGTGGAGGGGTTAGGGGTCGCCTTGGGTGGGGACCGAGAGACAATGACAGGGAGTGTTTTGTTTGGGGAGCTGAAAGTTCCTGGATTTGGAACCTAGTGGGGTGGGAGTAGCCATGGGTCTGGACTGTTAGTTATGAGTGGAGACCGATGTGGCAATGGAGTTAAGATAAAGGGTGGGGTTAGGATGGTAGTATAAGGAAAAATTTGGAGCTTGGGGTGTTTGAATAGAGAAGCGAGTCGGCAGTGATGGCGGCGATGGAACAGGATGAGGTGGCGTCGATTTCAAAAATATTACGTCGATTACAAAAACGAGGAATGACGACGACAAGGAGCATGGCAGCGACGGCAGAGTGGAGCGTGAGTGAATGTGGCAGTGCAAATTTTGGCATCAGGCAGAGGTTAGCATTTAATCTCAATGGCTGGCTAGCGAGAGGGCGAGAAGAGCGAAGTGTAGTTTGGGTTTGAGAGTGTTCACTTTGCGATATTTCTTTAAATTTAAAACACCACAAAACAACAAATTAACCACGTTGATGAACACACATGAAGATGGAGCATTGTTTAAGCCAACTCAACTTTAAACTGGTACTATAACAATGGAATGCAAATATATCAATTATTTTTAGAGGACAATGGAAATAAATCATTGTTTTTAGTTTTTTTTTTTGAGAATTTTGACAGGTGTAAATAAATTTTTCATTTATTCCAATGACAATTTGAAAAATATCTTCAATAAAAGCTCTTGCTGGTGTTGGATTGTTTTAAGTGCCTAATTACAGTTAATATAAAAAAAAACGGTGCATACGTGGAATATAAATTAAATGAAGACAAATTTCCGGATCGTCCAGCTGACAACATATGTGTAAAATTCTTTTTATTTTGTTATTTTAACTTATATAATTTGTTTCAAATTTATTTTGTGGACGTTGGACGATCGAAGTGTTTTCGGGAGATGCCTATTGGTGGCGATGAGGTTCGCAGCCCATCACACCGCGTCTCTCGCGGGTGCGACAAAAGAAGAATGGAGTGCCGCTTCAGTTAAAGTGTGGCAGTCCATTCTTTCTGCCAACCCTTTCGGGGAGACGGCGTGATGGTTATTTATTTATTTTCTAGAGGAATTTCAAACACTACCTGTTCGTGAATACAATCATGAAACTTGAATGCATTTGATTCGATCTGGAGTTTGGCATAAATGCTATGACAAAATGGAATGATGGAATCTTTATTAGGTGAGTAATTAATGCATTATTATAACATATGGGACCCGTGAGCAGTGTTCCTACACATACGTTTCAACAGAGCGCACAAAGTGTCACCAGCATTAGGATACGATAATAAGGACGTTCGGATGAGTAAACTGTGAGAACAAGAACATGTATCGGTACGCTAATTATTTTTCTCTATATATGTATTACATTAAATATAATTGATTATCTCAATGAATAAACAAGGCAGGCAACAGAGTAAATGGTACACTTAAAGTTGTCATCGCAAACAAAAGCCTACCCAAAAAAGCTTAGATGGCAGTGCACAATGGTGTTCTTGTGCCGACCCATATGCATGGAAGTGAAGCATGAAACTGGCAAAAAAGGATGAAATAGAATAAATGCAGTAGAAATGAGATCTCTAAGACGAATCTGTATATGATAGAGTGACAAATGCAAGCATAAGAAGTGAATGTGGTGCAAATGAAAGTGTTATGAACAAAATAATGAAAGGGTCATTAAGATGGTTTGGACACATGGTAAGAATGAGTGAAGACAGAATGGTAAATAAGGTATATCTAAACGGCGTGAACGGAGCTAGAAATAGAGGAAGGCCGAGGAAAACGTGGCATGATCAAATAAATCAAATTTTAAATATCGGTCACGCGAGAAGTCGGAGAAATCGACGTCCGTGCATGACAAGATGTATGAATGTAAAGGAAGCGAGAGAAGTATGTCAGGACATAACAGTGTGGCGTTCCATTATTTCTGCCTACCTTTCCGGGGAGACGGCGTGATGGTCAGTTAGTTAGTTTATAAACTAATTGACATTCTATGTTACTGTTAATTATTGTAATGATTAAAAATTAACAGTTTAATTTAGTAGGTCTTAATACCGCAATGTGGCGCACGCATTTTAAAATATATTGTAGTTTTAAAGTTGCACAGCCAATGTCTTTTGCACACGTAATCTTCGGAAAACTAGGAAGACCACCAATAAGATGGAAAGATAGCTCGTGTTCCAATCCTCGAGAGGATGATCCTCTTTTAATAACAGATCAATGTTCTAGAATAAGATAAAGTAGTAGAATAAAACGTATGCTTTTAACCATATATAATTAAAAGTAAAGAGTAATAGTAATTATGCAGTAAGTATATTGAATCAATATTTTCATTAGAATTGAGATGAAAGTCGATAATTCGATTGTATAAATACCAGCGAGTATTTACATTTAATTTTGGCGCATGCGCGGTTGTCGACACAACGCGATGTTTAATTCCATGTGACGTTTCAAATTGCGGTTACCTATTTTGATGTTTGACATTTCAATTATTATTCATAACAAATATTTGTTTTCTTACCGTTAGGTAGAAATATCAGAATTGCAAGATGACGCGCTTCACAGACAAGACGCGTTGCTTGTATAAATATCGAGAATATATCGCGAACTGGTTCTATGACAGACGGATAAATTTTATACTAATAGAAAAATTATTAAATTAAATAATAATACACTTGTAGTTTTTGTTTCAAACACCGCTTTATTTGGTAATACTAACCGGTTTCGCTCCCGCCCGGAGCATCGTCAGGATGAGAGAGTAAACTGAAGAAAAATGATTGTTTTACAAAGTTGATAACCATTATAAAAATTCATCAAAAGTCTTTTTTTTTAAATAATGATTTTTCACGTATTCAAATCAAGTTATAGTACATGATATTAATATTAAAAATGGCCAAAAATATATTATGTATTATGTATTTTTAAAACTAGTTATTTTTATTGTATTTTAACGTACTCGTATATGATAATATAATTACATAAAATTATTTTTATAATGTAATTTTTTTGCTGGAAGTGAAATAATAATGTTTGTAGAATAAATCATAGTTTTTCCAGTTTTAAGTTTATTTCCTCGACATTTTTCAAAGGTTTTGTACATTCATCATCAGGAGAATGATATAATCACTCCAATGATGACGGTATGAAAACTTTAAAACACGTAGAGAAAAATAATTATTAAATTGGATAAGAACAGTGTTTACCCCTTTAGTTAATTAAAAACTATAAGATTAATGAAATTAATTGCACGTAAACGATTCTCAATATATCTTGTTTGTTATCATACACACGTTTTTTTGTTTCCCATCATATAATCACCACATTATGAGTCTCGTCGGCGCCCTGAAGAGTTCGTCTTTGTACTTTGAAAACCGCATGTTTAGTGTGTATGGTACAAAACAGAGTGAAAAATTCCGAAATATAGAAGATCTGCGATTTCGAAGATGTTATGCGATGGGGAAGACTGAGGAAATGTTGAAGAAAAAAGCGGCAAATAAAGTACCAACAGGCAACCGACCACCGTAAAGATGGGGAGATTCAACGAAAGTGTCAATAAAGAGGCAGCGAGGAGTCAGCGAAAAGATTGTCCAAAATGCCCTCAGCATTTCCACAAAATCTAGAGGTAGAGGGCGTCCAATGGCCAACATGGAAAAAGAAATGCTGCACGAGAACCTGACATTGGAGATGGGCCAGAACATAAAAGTTTAGCGGCTTTGTACGAGGAGGGCCGACCCTAGATGACGGTAAATGGCAAAGGGAATTAAATCGATGAAGTTAAGTTTGCAGAAGATGTATTTCTTCTTCTTCTTCCTCTTCCTTGTTGTAGACCTATGTGGTCTGTTCTCCAGAGTGTTGCTCCTCCTGTGAGGTAGATTCCCAGCTGTCCTTTCATCTTTTAGGAGGTCTTCCACGAGGACGAGTCCCATGACGCTGATTATGCAATGCAATATAGGAGAGTCTGGTGGTGCCCATTCTTTGAACATGACCGTACCAGTACCTTTTTCGTAATCTGCTCCATCTTATAATATCCTCAATCTCACATATCTCACTTATTCTGGTGTTCCTCACGCGATCTCTTAGTGTCTTGCCTGCTATCGTCCACAGTGTCTTCATTTCGGAAGTCTTTAAAACTTGTTTAGTCCTTACTGTGTCTGCTCTTGCTTCGACGCCATATGTTATTATTGGTCTTACGCATGCTTTATGCCATGGAGTTTAGAGCGCCAGAGATTGCAGCTGCTTTGTTTACTTGGGCTTGTATTTCTTCCCGCAGATCAGCTCCTCCCACCAGGTTTATGCCTAGATACTTGAAGGTCCTGACATGTATTTATGTATTCTTAATTTGATTGCATATTCCGAATATTCGAAGCGCGGTGTTACTTTTTAAAAACCACCCTATTGTTTATACTCGTTTATCATATTCATGACCGAGTGTCGATTTTTTCCCGGGTCACGGTGGAGTAGGGAATCACGATGGAGAGGCAACGAAAACGAAAACGCAAAAAAACTTTGCAAACACCGCGCGACCTTAGCTGAAAGTAAAACCGAACATCGGGTACAGAGGCGTAACGATCGTGGGAGGGGCCACCCGCGAGAGACTTAACTAGAATCCGACCATTTAAAATTGGCGATCATCAAAAAATGAATCTGTTTTCGTCCTTATGCTATTGGTATATCTTTTATTCTGCGTCGTCTTTGTAGGAATCATCCATTGACAGGAAAATATCTAACCAAATATTTTTATTCATTTATTTGCGTGTGTTTTATACATAATTTATTTTTGAAGTGGTTGAATAAGAATAACAAATTTGAGTGGTACGATGGGTTTGATGTGCATTGTCTTGTCCTGGATTATTCTGTTTGAAGCGAAATTCTGTTGAAAGATAGTACCTTAAGTTATTTTTGATATTTTTTGAAATTATTTTGTTGAATCGCTCTTTACATCATTACAGCGCGAGCCAAATCGATGTAAAGGGTATAGCTATAATATTGATTTTCTTGACATGTGATAGGTAGATAATATGTCGCCATTTTATTGTCACGTGAATTCTGCACCAGACCATAGGCAGTGTGACAATCACACTGCCATCGCCGGGAATCGAACGCGGAACCTTCGGGGTGGCAGTCAAAGCACTTACCACTCGACCACGAAGGTCGGCCACGAAGTATTTATAATGGAAATAATAAAGACATTTATTTTCACAACCACTAGTAAGAAATAAGAAAACACTGGAAATAACGGGTTGATGTGAAATAATTATACAGCAACAAACAGTAATGGGATATTTTTGTAATAATAATAATACTACGATTCCCAAAAGCAACATAAGATTATTTCACACCACCCTTTACTTAAAACTACAAGTGACTACAAGTCAACACAGGTTTGTAATATCGAATGATTTTCAATATAAGTGATCAATTAATATTAATTCTTCTTGGAGTGCCATGTCAGGTCCGCCCGACGCGACGTCGGCTATCATTCTGGCGTAGGCCTCTTTGTCCTGTGCCAGACGGAAAAACTCCCCCACCCTCCGAAATTCCAATCCACTTCTTGATATTCTCGAGCCAGGACATCTGGGGTCTTTCCACACCGCGCCTACCCTCAATCTTCTCTTTCATGATGAGGTGCAAGTCATATTTCTCGTTGCGGAGAATGTGTCCCAAATACGCCATCTTCCTAGACTTATTATTAATTGTGGTCTCTCAATTTCAGAAGATATAACTTATTTGTAATATTTATAACGTTTTATTTAATTTAATTGGAGTTCTATGGGTTGGTTTTAGAAACAGTTGCCATAAAACGTAATACACATTCTAAAAAAAAACTTTCCTTAACATTGAAATATTATTGTTCTATCTAAAAATACCCCCCCATTTTTTTTGGCTATTATACTGATTTTCGTGACATGTGAATTCTACACTAGACCAAGGCGAGTGTGGGAATCACACTGCCATCACCGAGAATCGAACCCGAGACTTTCGGGGTGACAGTTATAGCTCTTGCCACTCTGCCACGAAGGTCGTCAATTTTTTCACGTTTTCGTCTCGGATTTTTCTAATTGTTCTGCTCTTGGCAAATTTAGGCTAGTCAGACTGTCGGGATATAATTTCAGATCATCACGACATATCGCTTCCTAATAACAATAATCGAACGGTGTTTAGCGGCGCGTTAAACGAAATGAGAAATTGCAGATTTATTACACCTTGTACTTAAATAATGGTTAACCTATTATTAGTTTATATTAAATATTTGAACATCCCTTTTTGTTCTGCCGACGAATCTTAGGCAAAAAATTCAATTTTAAAACGAAATATAATTTCATATAATTTCATATTACATTTTTTTAAATATTGAAACATTCTGCCATGAAACGTATCGCACTTGAAATAAGCGAATTAAGTTATATTTTTAAAACAATAATATTAATTAATATTTTTCAGAGTTTTTATGATTGTACATGTAACCAACAAATTACAATGATTGACATTTTAAACCTCATACAATAATTGATAAGATTGAAGTAAGGCATGGTCCAAACAGAAGGCTGGGTAACATTAGATACTGGACTAGAATAAGGAGCGTGGAGGAGTCTCTGCTGTACCTAGCTTGTAGGGAATATAACAGGCTTCCTGAGGGTATTCGAGGCTCTAATAATGTAGCTAACAGCCTAAAGCTGTATTACCTCAGGCAGTATGTGGAAAGTGTAAATTATTAGCATATTAGTATATTTGTATCTTGCTTTCATTTCTGCTTGTTATAATATTTTTGTGTTTATAATAATTGTGTGTTCTGTCATGAAAATATTATATATTATAATCAATGTAATTATTTTAAGGCCCAAAATGAGTTAATTGTAACTCACGGGGAATACATGTTTTGTAATGTATTTAAAAAAAAAAAAAAAAATTAGGGTGCCCAAGGGCAGATAAGTTTTTGAAGAAGTGATGGAAAATAAATTTTGGAGTGTATTCAGCCTCTTAAGCGTCATCTAGTTTTTATGTTCTTGACGATTTAAATATTATATATACCATTTATGTTTGTATTATAGTTTGAATTAGAATTTAAATTAATTTATGTGTTATTAAAACTAACTGTTTATTTATTGAACAATGATGTAAAATTTCATATTAATTTTAACTGTCAAATGGATTATTAAATTTGTTACAAAAACATTTGATAAATTAAAAACTAACTAAATAACCATAACGCCGTCTCTTCGAAGGGGTAGGCAGAAAGAATCGACCACCATATGGTTTTTCCTGAAATATTTCTCTCGTTTTCTCAACATTCAAACATCGTCTCATGCACGCACGTCGATTTATCCAACTCCTCACAAAGAATGAATCAAGAAAAAATGGTAAATAATGTATATTTGTTTACAACCCGTGAAATATTCACTGAAGGAACCAAATTCTACATTGTGGTTCATAGTTTCTTTGTATTTATAATGTCATACAAGAATAATCAGTACAAAATTCTAAATAATCCAGAAACGTTCTCAGACATGCGCATCGTGTGCATTTCGAATAATTTTCGCAGAGATACGAAGTATTCCTCTATCGCTTTCTTATTTTTACAATATTCTCGTATTCATTCTTCGACGACGTTTATATTTTGAAGTAAACGACGCTACGTAAACGGAACTAGAAAGAGAGGAAGACTAAGGAAAACGTGGCACGATCAAATCAATCAAATAACAAATTTGTTATTATATATTCCAAAACAGATTATGTGGTAAAACAAATATTTGTTATATTTTATGACGTCTTTTGCCAGTTTAAAGATTTGATTACATAAACGTACATTTCAATGTAAAAATAATTTTGATTTGCTTTCTAAGATTTTTACAAATAATGATAACGTTTAGGTTTATATTCATTTTTGAATATTTCTTTCATATAGCTGTTACTTTAAAACTCTGTTACGTAGTTATGTACAAAAATTGTGTTTCATTATAAATCTCTATGTGCTCACACACAAATATTTGTCTATGTATGTATGTGTTTGTGCGTGTATGGATAGAAATATTTTTTCCCGGGTGAGAATTACGTCACTGCTGAAGAAGCACCAGTGTTCTCATGTCCATCCAAGGGTCATGATGACGTATGAATTTCAATGCCTTTCGAATCACGAGAGTTGGATATTGTTTGTATTCTATCTGTGTTGTATTATATGCAAAATAATATATTACGAGTACTATAAAGATGTTTTTCAAATCGTCGATTGTATACAAACCTTTATTTCAATTTACAATATTGTGTGTTATATTGAAATGGGCGAATTTTATAAAACGAGAAAATATTTGTTAAAAAAAATTTCAATTTTAAATTTCATTTCACTATAAACTAACATTCTGCATTTTGTAAGAATATTTAATCAATATTTTGGTAGGTAGTACAGTTTACTCAATTTAAACGTTAATTTAATATACCATTTATTATTTTATTCAAATTTTATAATACCCCAGAACATGGCATGTAGCAGGTTGTCGAAACCGCTCGAAGTCATAACCTCAAGTAGAATTAAACTTAGTATAATATTATATATATACAGGTATGTACGTTGAAGAGATAATTTTTTTTTAATTAAAATTTTCATATATAATATTAATTGACATACTTAAAAAAATGTTAAGTTTTTTCTCTGTCCTATTCAATTAAAATATGTAAATATGTAATATTCACAGTTCTTACATTAGCAGAGGCCTTATTAAGTTTTATTGTTTTGACGATTAAATAAATAATTTAAACACTGTTTTTTCAACTTTTAAATTACCATTTCTCGACAAGTTTTAAAAAGTAAAACACATTCAGCATCGAGAGAACGATATATCATCCTGATCGCGGAGACAAAAAAAAATCAAAAACGAAAAAAAGAAGTTTTCATTCACAAAAAAAACACCATTGTGAAATTTCAAAGTGTTAAAGCCTTAAGTTATTCCAAAAAATATTTAATTTTATAATACGAGTACATCACATCTGCATTTGAATTTACGTGAATCGAATATTTATTAAAATGCTAAGTGTACGAAATCTGATCAATTACTTGTGCGAATATGCATTCATTTTTAGTACCTAATCAGTCTTTTATCTTTATCACAAAATATGAAACAATATTTTATTTCGGCGAATGTAAAACGTAGGCGTCGAAAACTTTAAAGGTAAATGGAACCATTCACAAGGCAGATTAATGTTTTTATGTTGCCGTGTTTTTTATTAGATAATAAATTTGACGATGAAGAAAAACGTAATAAATATCTTGTCATCCGAGGATGCAGAAACAATATTATGGTCAGCAATAACCCGCCGCGAGCATCCGCGGGGAATATTCAACTTTTGTTTCCATTTTTTATGTTTTCAACAAGTTTATTGTTTTATGGTTTTATAAACATTTTTTGCTCCTAATGATGAAGCGTCCATAATCGTGATTCACCATCCGTAATTATTATTATTATTAACAAGTGATTCTCAAATTAAGGGTCAGAAAATAAAGATTATTTAATTAATAAAAAAAAGCGTCCGCGAGGAAGTGACAGAAGTACGTATGCCAGGAAAGAACAGTGAGGCAGTCCATTCTTTCTGCTTACCTCTTCGGGGAGAGGTGATAGTTAGTTAGTTTTTTTTTTATTTTTACATAAAACGTCTTTTCAATACTTGTTTCATGTGAACCAAACATTCAATATTTATTTATTCATAAAAAAGAGTTAAAAAATCATTAATATATTTTCACAAAATAATATATTTAACAAAGCGACGATGAGATTTTTACAACCTGCTTGTATTACTGTCAATACTGATATGTGAAACTTCATATTAAATAATTAAACTAAATGAAAACGCCTGTCTTCTAGGAGTTTTATTAAGTTTATGGAAATACATGTTTCGCCCATCTAAGGCGTTCAAATGACATATCGTAGATTAGAGTCATTTTTTTTAATCTGTCCGAGGAGTGACGCATGCATCCCAGAACGACCAGAGATCTTCTTGGTAGAAAACGGGGCTCATTTTTTTGGTCGAACATTAAGAAAAAAAAACTAAATTTCTTCTATATTGGTCTTCACATTTGACTTAATAGAATTGTACTTCGTATTTTTATTACTTTTATTTGTATTTTTTAAAAACATGTTTTGGTTATGAGCCATTTTTCGGTATGCAAATTTAAAAGAAAAAACTGAACATAAATTGATTTTGATCAAAAATAATATAATGGAAAACTCATAGGTATACTCGTATATGTAAAAAAAATTCAAACCTAAAATATTTTTAACACGATACAAATGATTTATATGACAAGATATAAATATTATTAAACAAAATGCGCATTTATATTTACAAAATCTAACCATTGGTTCTAACCCAACTACAAAATAGATAGAATTTTTTTATGTCAAACTTTGTTTCTTCACGGTTTGAGAATAACTGGATGGTAGGAGGCGGGTCTTGCGGATCAATGATGAGTCAAGACGTCCTTCACCCCTGCAACGGCCTTCCAAGGACTACGCAGTTTGCTCAACTGTGGCGAGGAGAGGAGCGATGGTTTTTTATCTTCTAATCTAAACTATTCCCAGATTTTATTTTGTTAGATATCTGGAGAATCTGCTTACGATATATTGTTAAATTGAAATATAAGTGAATGCAGTGCGAATGTAAGTGTTATGCAAAAAATAATAAAAGCGTCATTAAGATGGTTTGGACACATGTAAAGAATGAATGTAGAAAGAATGGTATATAAAGTAATATGTAAACGACGTAAACGAAACTAAAAAAGAGGAATACCGAGGAAAACGTGATATGATCAAATCAATTCAATATTTAATGTCGGCCACGTGAGGAGTCAGAGAAATCGACATGCGTGCATGACGCATGTATGAATATTGAGGAATAAGAAAAGTACGAGTATGTCACAGAATAACAGTATGGCGGTCCAGTTAATTAGTTAGATGTGATAAAAAGCAGATTCATAAAATTTATTAAAACAAGCGCATTATCAGTATTGAGTAAGTTATTATGTTAATCTTGTTTCGTAATAAATGAAAAACAATTTCGAGCTGACTACATTTGTATAACAATTCTCGTATTCCGCAAGGATTCGAATGTATACGGAATTTGTTCATCTTTTATAACGATATTTATTACATTTTTAGAATATCACTTCACAAGCAGTTAGAAGAACGATTAGACCTTGTATTATCTGCCTCAGTAAGACGGCACTTAACACCACACTTTCAATTTGAATAACCCTTCAATTCCAAACATCTTCATATCTTGTCAGCTAAGCGAACATCACACCACATTATGTTAATCGCTGTTATCGTAATTAAATATGTTTTCTGAGGTAATTTATAAATTCCGTTAATAAACGAGTGTTTTAATTGACTAATGAAGTGCTTGCCATCGGCAATCTCTTAGATGGCGCCTGCAAGGTGTAATCTTGTTGATTTATGTCACCTGACATCACGACAAAATATGAAGAGATTTTATTATTCGTTCAAGTGAAAATGAAATTGACATTGAGATTTGCGAATTATCAATAATAAATATTGATTTTTGACACACAACAAGTTTGACACACAACAAGAGCAAAATTTAGTAAAATTAATTATCACAATTTAAAAGAATGAATTCAGGTACATAAAGGTTATGAAAACATATGTAAAACCTTTATTTTTTTTTCTATTCGACTAGATAAATGATGGTTTGAAAACATTGTATATCTCTATATTAATTGTGTGGTCATATTGTTATTTTTTTTTGCTTTTAACATTAGACCGTGTGCATTTTTGTATATAAGTTGTCGTGTCGCTTTATAAAAACATGACATCTCAACTAAAATTATGATTAAGTTTTCGCTTAAGGACAAAATTTTGTTTATTTTGGCATTTTATAGATCTTCGGCTCTTCTCCGTATCCGCGGAAGACGATTCTTGACGACTTTTGTGGCAGAGTGGTTAGAGCTCTGACTACCATACCGAAGGTCCTAAGTTCGATTCCCGGGGACGGAACTATTTTTGGCAATATGACAATTCACGTGACAATAAAATGACGATAGATTAGCTACCTATCATATGTCATGAGATACTCCTTTTTGGGGTACGGTCGGCTATCTCGCCGGACGTCGCCGTAATAGTGCCGTCTCTGACACTTCTGAGGGTGTACTGATTGCCTCGCTGGGGGTAAAATTTATAACAGTGTTATAAATTTTAACAGTTAATAATATTGAAGAATCACAGTGTTTTGGCTAAAACAATGGACTATTACAAAATATAGAAAAAAACTTTAAAATAACTAGTTATATCCTTGAGACAATCACCAGCAAGCATCATAATACTCGTAGATTGAAACCAATAAGGAAAAATAGAGGTTGGTTCTCTATCTCTCACAGTAATTAAAAAATAAGGGATTACTATGTTATGGAACGGATTACGTGATTGTTATTATGACACCATATTTCTGGTGTTTATCCTGAAATTTTTAAAGGGGTGAATAATATGATGTGCGTGTATGACTCGTTGTATGAATGTGGAGGAATCTAGAGAGATGTGTCAGAATAAAATAGTGTGGCGGTCAATTCTCTCTGGCCACCCCTGCGAGGAAACGGCGTGATGGTTTATTGTTGTTGTTTTTGAATTAACAAATAATATTTCAATATCTGACCATATTGAAATGCTTTTTGCATATTGATTCCAAAAGAAAGAGACAAGAATAGGTACTAATAATAACATGTAACATTTATTATGTATTTACGATATATTGAAATTTATATGAATTTAATTGGCATTTTGTGAATCAGTAACTAAGGTTATGAATTATTAAAAGTTCTGTTTTAAAATATTAAATTCACCATAAATTCATGGACCACCCAAAACTGATTTGATATTTAAGCTTTTGCAGTAAATTATGTGAAAACCTTTCATAAATTTCGGTTTCATTATAACTCAACTGAAAGGTTTTGGCCAAGAGCATAACTTATTTTCTTAATGGATAATACAAGAAAATCCTAAAATATTATCGTCTCTTTTGCATAAAGCACACACACATTGGAACTATTGTTGCATCGCACGAAACATGCACATCCCTCATGAACTTTAGAATTCATGAGTGTTGTATTTTAGCACATATTGTGAAATTCTTGTTTTCACGGAGCTTTATTTAATTTATTATGAGCTTCATTTATTTTGGAAGAATAACTAATCATCACGCCGTATCCCCGAAAGGGGTAGGCTAAAAATATAGACTGTCATACTATTGCCTTAGAGAAATTGGATTAATTCGGTCATTTCAAGTTTTCTTAGGTGTTCCTCGAATTATTTTATCATCCACACTGTCTGTAAGCAACTTTTAGCCATGCCGTGCCATGTTTTATTTAGGTCTTTGGCCTTCCTCGATGTCTCCTATCATTCACACTGTCTGCAATTTTTTTTTCCCAATGAATATTACAAGTATAATTATACAAAGTCGCCGATTTGGAAGAATGTATTGGCATATAAATGCATGAATCAGTACGACGCAAGTGAAGTTGAATACTTCCCAATAGTTGGAGTATTTTCCTTTTGAAAATTGTTTCATCAATATGAAAGATGTCGTTTTCTGAACCGATGTTCAGTAGTTTGACTGCTCTCTCTACCATCACTTTGGTTGGTTCTGCATGTTGGTAGTTAAAACAGTCTATCCTGAAGATGGGTACTCTCCAAGATTTTTGACATTGATTGGAGAATCCATTCGTTTTATACATGTATAAACCATCTTAGCGACGCTTTCTTAATTTTAATAAGATATTTTCAGTGTCCTTGAAAATATTGAATCATCAATTTAAAATAAGAGTGCTCTATAAATCATAATTTTTTTTTATTATAAGTTATTTTAATGGTGCTTTAAGGCTTTAACATTCCTTCCTTTTTTGCCTTTGGTTTTCTATTATGTGTTTTTTTCACGTACTTTTTAGTGATCTTATTTAATATATTCTTTTCACTTTTTTTACTGTTTAATTTTTTCACTTCGAGACAGGCATCAGTAAAAATTGTGGGGTATTGGATATTCAATTGATGTGTGCCCCTGGACCAATGTTTTGTATTTTGATCTATGATAATAATAAAGACAAAATGTTTATAACTTCGTGACGTTAACATGAAATTCAAGATTTTTGGTTACAAAAAGTATATTATGATTTTTTTCCGTTCTTTCTTTGAAACCGCGAACAACCTTGAATGACCTACGTTTAGAATAAAACTGTATTTTTCTTTGGCAATAATCGAAGAAGCGATTCGTCTGTAAACAAATAATTAACATTATTGGAACCGCTCATCGTTTCGTTTTTTGCCACTTTGGCTTTTTTCAGAAGAGATGACTGCACAAGGAAGCAAAAAAAAATTGTACAAGCATCAAGTTCCTACTCAGGATCTGTAGTGCTTGTTGCACCTAACAATTACTATTTTTCGTTATGTAGGCTGAGATGAATTCGATGTTTGAACATTACATTTTTTTTTTCAATAGAATAAAATCCAATGATAAATAATCATAAACTAACTAAGTGACCATTTCGCCGTTTCACCGGAGGGGTAGGCAGAATGGATGGACCACCATACTGCTCTGTCCCTTAATACCTTTCTAGCTTCCACTACATTCATAAATCGTAACAAGCACGCTTGTCGATTTTTCCAAATTTGGTCGCCTTTTAGTATTTGATTAATTTGATCATGCCAAGCCTCCCTTGGTCTTCCATGTCTTCTCTTTCCACTCACACTGTTTGTATACAACATGTTATTCTCATAATGTTTACTTTATTTGAGAAATGCTCTTGTATATAATTAATAAATAATAATATAAATAAATGTAATCAGAATTGAGAATTCCCATAAAATTTATTTAAGTTTGCCAAAAGTTTCATTTATTTTTATTTAATTTCATTAGAAAAAACTAATTGAGTTATAAGGGTTATTAGGTTATTGTTATCTTAAATTTCTAGGTAAATTCTTCAGTTCTGTTGGTAGGTCATTGTTATTTTGTAGTTATTTATAAGAGTACAATATCCTTGTCTTGTCATTGTTCGTGCATTTGGTGAGTGATATATCTTACAGTTACTGGTCCTGTGTCTTTGTACGTCTGGGATTTTGATAAGTTTCTAGTTACTCTTCGTATTTTCTTCCGTGATCACTCTGTGTACAATTTTTAAGGTAACAAATTTGGTAAGATCTGATATGTCCATTTGTTTTATTTATTAGTATACTAGTACGATTGGAGTCAGATACTTAAATCAATACGTTTTATAAAATTGTGATCCAGTAAGGGGCCGTGAATTTATGTACCAAATCGCTGTACGGAAGCATTCCTAAACTCTCCCGAATTGAAGTGTGATAAGAGAAATATAAATAATGCAACACAAAATATCCTTCTACCATAATAACATTTCGTCACCTGAGAGTAAGAGGGTTCCAACTAACAAAATTTCACATTTGACTTTTTTTGGTGAAAAGAGATCTTACTCACCTTATCTATACGTACAATTAAAAAAAACATGTAATAGTATTGTCATTTTGATGTTACGAAAATAATCAAGTTCCATCTGATCATTCACAACACCGATTCACTGAAGAAGGATTCATTTACACTTAGAACTTTATTACTCCAACTGTCACCAGAGAAAATTTACACGCTTCTCGGTAAAAGAGTTTCATCTGCTTCAGATGGAACCCTTTTATTCCAAGATACACACCCGAAACCAACAAAACCTTGACTTCATTTTTCTCAGCTTTTTACTTTTGCCAGTTGGAACCTTCTTACCCTCAGGTGACGATTTGTAAATTCGTTTCAATGATGTTTGATTCATTTGGCTTGAACTTAATGGCGTAATTAGTTATTAAACTTATTAACCTTACTAACTAACTTACCATTACGCTGTCTCTCCGATGGAGCAGTTCTGTCATAATTCTCTCACTTCTTTAACATTCCTTACATCGCATCATGCACTCACGTCGATTTCTCCGACACTTCAATATTTGATTTATTTGATCCTGCCACGTTTTCCTCGGTGTTCCTCTATTTATAGTTTCGTTTACATCGTTATCTTAAATTTTTTTTCTCTTCTTTCTTTATTCATTTTACTAAGTAATTAAAATATGTAGTGCATAGTTGCTGACCCCAAATAACGGGAAATGGCTAGGCGAAAGAAGAAGAAGAAGAATAGTGTATAGTAAAAATAAGTACAGTTTTTGCCATTTTTTTTTATAATTAATATATTCACGCCTAATCTATTAGTTTCCGGATAATTATTTCTGAACAGGAAGAAGTGGAGGTAAATCTATTTTTTCTGCGTTTTCTTCTAGAAAATTGAGTCATAGTTAATTCAAGAGTGATGAGATATGCATTTCTTGAATAAAATGATTAATTATTTTTAAGTTGACGACGACAGTTTTATAAATAAATATAAATATTATTAAATTATAAATATATTAAAGACAATTATAGATAATGTTTTAAACAAGTTTATGCTATTAAACGTCGAGTTCCATAGTTTTGCCGCCAAGATTATACTGTGTGAATGATTTCATTTTCAACTTTTGAATTGATGTACGTAATCGGATTTGCATAATTAATGGGCAGAACGGTGTTGACAACTTCAGAGAGACGCAAAGTTCACCCTGGAAATATCAAAGGACCACCGCCAAAGCTTTTTTAAAAGCAAACTGATTTTGTCGCAAAGGAATTCTTAATATATTTACGCAAGAAAATGAAAGTGTCTTAATGTAATTCTGTATTTACGGCATGTATAGGATGGTCAAAATATATGTTTTACCTATTTTGTGAATGTGTATTAAGGTATTATTTAAACCATTTATCACTATAGAATATTTGGATTAATTTACAATTATTTTTTATACTTTCGTAACAAGCACTTAATTTGTGGTGTGGCAATATTGAAAATAATTTTAACATATTATACTTTAACTGGTTTATACACCTCTATATTATTTTTAACCAACCGGTTTCGCTCCCACCGGAGTTTTTATAGTTTATTATTTATTTTTATTTTACAAATATACAATACTTTACTGTATTCCCATGAGTAGACTACTCATTATGGGACAAAAGAGAGCGGTTAAATAGAGACTTTAAACTAAAACGCCTAACATAATTTCATTATTTGATTACCTTATTATCAATATTATATGAGAGAGAAAAAATCTACTTTTGAGAGGCAGGAAAAAACATATTATTAAAGTCAATTAAATTAATTTTAATCCCAATATCATAAAAAGCATATATTTTATACACATATATTTTACATGATTGTAAAAGGTATAAAGTATGATACACAAAATCGAATACATATTAAGAAAGTTAATTTAAGTAACTACTTACATCGCTATTTCTATTATATAATATTTATTCTATTCTATTACATCGCTATTTCTATTCTAATAGCATAAATAGTAATTTTCTGTTCAATATACGCATGTTCCCGCATTCATCTGTATATAAACATACATGCATGTACATTCATATATCTCATATCTCAGACACAACAGATGTACACGAATAACGAAAAATATAAAAAAAAAACAGGCTGTGGATTATTTTTTTTAAATTCGCATTTAATTAACATATTTTAGTATATACACATTCAAAAGAAAGAAGAGAGGAACAAGTTGGTGAAAGATAAAAAAATATTGATGTACATGTGGTTATATATATGCCTTCAGATTATATACCTGAATATATATACACCTGTATGAATACCCATACCCATACCAAAGGATGAGGTTACAAAAGAGATGAAAAACCTATTTTCAGTCTCTTTTGTAACCATGAAGAAGCTCCGGTGGGAGTGAAACCGGTTGGTTTTAACAAAAAATGTGTAAAAACTGGGTAAGTGGTGTTAATATTATTTTTAATTTTTTAAAATTAAAAATATTGTTTTTCCACTTGCTAATATATACTTATATGAGATTATTTACCTTGTGATAACTGACCTCTTCCGATTATACGAATAATAAAATATAATATAAAACTATAATAATACGAATAACAAATCAACTGACGGTAAAAACAAGTTGCGGAAACCGGTTAAAACTATTATCTTTTAGTATTTTATTGTATTTATTTGTAATGCAAATAGCTTATTTCAAGATATCTCTAACACCATTTTTTTGTTTGTTTATTTATCATTTTATTATTATCTTAATATTATCGAATACATTAGATTGCTTGTCGAGATAAAAAAAATCAAATGAAAAAAGTTTTTTTTAAGGAAAACAATGAATATTATTTTTTAAGCAAATAAATAATACAAAGTAAATAAAGTTACAATTTAAATAAGAAAACATAAAAAGATAAATGGACGCGAATAATTGCATTGTCAATTGTAAAATCAAATGTACGTTTTATATTTAATATTTCGGAACACCATGTAATTTTACGGTAAGTGATTTCTGTTTGTTGTAAAAACAAAATTTACAAAGTGACCAAACTTTAAAATATTTGCGCTCTCAAAAGATTCCGCTTTTTCATTAAAATTTGAAGTTTGCGAAACACAAAAGCAATGTTTTTTTATGAACTGAGCTTAATAAAGCATAAAATTGCAAATGTGTGCCAAGCTTGAGAGAGCTTTAGTCGTAATTTCAATGAATTGGACAGTCAATGTGGATATTTTCCAAATGACCTATGCGTCCTTTAAGGATCGTATAGGCTCATAGCTATCAATTTGCTGATTTATGTTATGTAAAATATATTATATGCATTTGGCAAAAAGTATAAAATGTATACAGTAATTGGGTTCAATAAACCTGTTGTACCTAACAACAACAACAAAACATCACGCCGTTTCTCCGCAAGAGTAGGCAGAGAGAATGGACCGCCACACTATTCTATCCTGACACACATCTATAGCTTTCTCCACATCCATACAACGAGTCACACGCGCACGTCGATTCTTCCGACTTCTCACATCACCAACCTTTAAAAATTGATTAATTTGGTCATGCCATGTTTTCCTTGGTCTACCTTGGTTCCGTACTCCATTTACATTGTTAACGTATACTTTCTTAACCATTCTTTCTACATCCATGCGCTCCATATGTCCGAACCAACGCAGAGATCATTTCATAATTTTATTCATAATATCTTCTTCCGGCCTACATTCCTTTCTTATATTATATTAACATTTGAAATTCTTTCGTACATTGTTCTATCACACATACGTCTAAGGGACCTCATTTCTACCGCATTTATTCTGCTATCATTCTTTTTCGGTTGTAGTACCTATATACAAAGTAAAAAGAAAATAATTATATTTTTGCCTTTATCTCAAAATCGTCTATAGAATGGCGTGGCGATGTGGCGATGAGGTTCGCAACCCATCACACCGCGTCTCCCGCGGGGGCGAAAAGAGAAAAATAGAGCGCCGCATCGGTTAAAGTGTGGAAGTCCATTATTTCTGCCAACCCCTTCGGAGAGACGGCGTGATGGTTAGATAGTTAGTCTAAAGAATATTTTAAATTTACATTTTTTTTCGTTCTGGAAAACGTTACCTTAAGATGATTTGACTTGGATCTTCCGGCATATTGAGGTTCAGCTCAAACTGCTCTTTCTCTTATGCCTGTTGGAAATATTGCTGGTTATGTGATTTGCTAGTTGTTTTATCCGGGACTAGATGTGCCCGGAGTGCTTCTCTGAAAAAGGGCGAAGAACGATTTAGGCTCGATGTTAAAGTTATATCAAATCGGGTGGTGGTATAGGGGATGGAACGCTTGGCTCCGAATCCAGGGGACTAAGCCTAGACACGACCAGATTCCTTCTTCATAATAATAAGCTATTTTCTGCTCATATTAAATATTGTTAAATAAATTCCAATGCTATTGGTTTGTGTCGTTGGTGTTAGTCTTTCATTTAATAAAAATTATATATATTATTAGTCAGGGCAGCATGTAGCACAATAATTAGTTTATATTTTATTCTGGATTTCTAAAGGATTATCAAAATAATCGAAAAAGTTATTGATACACGTTAACATCTAATAGAAATTATGTTTTTCTATAAGAACGGGGTTTATTATTTTGTGTGTCTACCATATCGGGGTATCGGCGGGATCGTGAGTTGTACTATAATATAATAGTTACCAAATTAAAAAGAAATGGTTACAAGATATTTGTCTTTTCACAATCATATTTGAATCATTCAAATTTAAACATATATTATTTGATAATGACTTAGAAGGGCGAAACATGTCATTCCGTCTAAAATATAATAAATATGTTTTTATTCATATTAATTATTTAATATGGAGTTTTACATTAATGTTCAATAAATAATAAATATTTAATTTGAATCGAATAACTCTATCTCAATTTACGGGGCTACAGTTGTCTGTTATTTTTTGTATCCTGTATACAAACATCGAGATGTATTTTTCTTATTATGTCCATTATACAGGTATTGTAAAGGAAAAAGCAGCGCGTGCCGGGAGATGCGTGCTCCACGGAAAGGGCAAAGACTCGGAACAAAGAAGAAAGAACCATTTCGTGCATTTTTTCCTTATTACGGGCAAATTAACTTTGTAGCGAAGTTCAAGAGAGGTCTTTCTCTTATGCAATCACCAGCATTCCTCACAGGTTTCTCGGAAGGCCCATCAAATATTTTGCAGTTGTTATCACAGAGTAGCTACATTGAAAGTAAGAAACTTTTTTCCGTGAGCTTTCTATATATTGACACTACACGTACACGGAGATATAAAATATATCTTTATCCGTAACTATAACTAAATCATAATTGAATAAAGATTGAATGAATAGTTCTTGTACGTGGAGAACAATAAGTATCTCTTTTTCTTCTTCTTCTGCTTTATTTAGGACTGCGTACAGTTATTTCTTGGAGCCTGTTCCTAGGAGGTAGATGTCCAACTGTATAATAAAAAAATATAGTACAATTTATGAGAAAAATCTAGAGAATTAAATCACATGAAGATATGATTTCTACCATACTTATGAAGAAGCGTGTTACGTCACATTTCAAGAAACATTTATTCTCATTTAAAATATACTCCTTTAAAATATAAACATATAAACTAATTTAAACTAATTTAAAAAACTAATTTAAAATATAATAGATTTTCAAAAAAGAAGATGAAATGATTGATTTAGATTCTTGTGTGTAAAAACAAATGCTTTCTTTGAAAAAAACAATTTAAAAATATTTTACCTGCGATCCTGGAAACCAATCAACCTTGTAAAAATTAGTTCGCTGTGACTCAATAAACGGTCGTTTTTACCACAAAAATGACTTAAAGATTTACCATTTTCCTTGTTAGGGATCCACTAAATTCCATCGAGTCATCGCATTCTACAGTTTTTATCCCGTTTTTCATTGGTTAACCATTTTGTGGAATTCACAAAGATAGTTTAACCAGTTCAACGATCGAATTCTTAATTTAAAATAAAGTCAATAGAACTTAGTTACTTACTAAACCATTACGCAGTGTCCCGGAGGAGTAGGCAAAAAGCATGGATCGCCACACTGCTCTTTCCTGACATACCTTGCGAGATTTTCTCTACTTTCATAAATTTAATACAATTAATTAATCGTGTTTTTTTCTGACATCGAACATGGCCACCTTTTAATAATATATTGACTTGGTTATGGTACGTTTTCCTCGGCAGTTCCGGGCTCATTTTTTCATTCACACTGCTCGTATGCATTTATTAAACCATTGTTGTCTAAACTATCTCGTGTTTTTTTTTTTAATTTTGCTTAGGATGCAGCATGCCATACATTTATTTTTACGTCGTTCAGTTTTCTATCATATATCTTTTAATCATACTTATATCACTATGTTTGGTAAAAATAAGCTTGAATGAATATAAAAATTACACTATATTTGTGAATAAGGAAACAATCAAAACATAATAGGAATATATATAAACAGAAGCGTTTGAGTATTTGAAAGAACCGTCAGAAGAAAAACCGTCGCATTAGACAAAGAAGGGTGTGATTACTAATATTATAATATTTATCATTCTCTTAGGAAATTGAGAGAAGTAGATACAAATGAGGAGGTTCTCAGCAGAGTTGAAGAGAATAGCCACATGTTGAACACCATAGCGGAGAGGTGCGCGAGATGGATTCGCCATGTGTTGCGACACAAATGTTTCCTGCATGATGTATTGGAGGGAATGGTTAAGGGATCGATTACCAAGACCAGATTTGCCGAGACATGGGCTGCACCTCTTATGCGGAGTTGAAGAGAGTTGCCGAGGACCGAGCGGAGTGGAAGAGGAGATGTGTCGCCTTGCTGCAGACCAATCATTAGATTGAGACCGGAGAAGAAGATAGAAAAAAGAGTTGGATAATGTTGTAAGGGCAAATAAATATTATATAACGATTGCAGGTGAATTTTTTTTCATTGTTTACAATACGAACAGCAAAATAAGCATTTTTACATATTTTTTCTTGTATAACTCCATATTAAATAACAAATGCAAATGAAAGGGTCTGTTTTCCAGATGTTTTATTATATTTTATGAGAGTGACATATTTTGTAATGACACATTTGAAAATGGTTTAGCTAGGTGATACATATCATTCCTATAAAATATAATAAAATTTCTAGAAAACAGATGTTTTTATTCATATGAATAAAGATTATAATGTTTCAACACATAAAAATCAGATAAATGTCAATTATCCATCTATTATTAACAACGCAACAATTTATATTAAAATTATTTAAATGGATCAATCCATAGATACATAAAAATCTATTCAGCATTATAAAATCTATAAATATTCTCGCAATGAAAACGAAAACAATATAACGAACCCACGAAAAGTCTTTGTAAATAAATAAACGATATTTATGTTCTGCCAAAAAAGGGATTTCAGTGATTCATTCGAATCGCACATAATTATTTTATTATGTATGGAAAATTGAATTTACTACGCAATGCAGTGAATTATACGACACATGGTGAGGATTCTAATTGTTGCACAGTCCGCTTTCTGTAACTCCTTTTATGATGTACCCCTACTCCATCTGAGTCACGAAAGATAGTATTTATTATGTTATTTAAAAACACAACATTTTACAAATGTTACAGTATGTTCCTTAACCACCCTACGTATTTGAACGTACGTGATACGTTCACTTTGACTGTGACATCTGCGCTATCCCGTATCACGTACGTGCTTGAGAAAAATTAATGTACCTAAAATGTACAAACTATTACGCGCGTGTGCCAACAACACTTGAGTACAAATCTTCGCAAATATGATAGTTTTACAAGGGGCAGGCGAAGTGTGCAGTCGAATCTTTGGTATTTCGTAATTTTAAAAAATAAAAAATATGTATTATTAAATTTAATTAATAAAAACCTGCTTGTTTTTTGCATGTTTCTCGGAAAATAACCCGAAGGTACGGCGGTTAAAGTTAAATTTAAAATATATCATGTTGATGAAATCGACCATATAAATTATCTTGCTTTTAGGGATTGGGATATTTTGACTTTCTAGGGCATTAACAAATGTATTGTATTCAGATCTACTATTAAAAAACGATAGTTATATTCAAATGTACCATTAGCAAAGCGAAACGTGCCAATCTCTAAAATATAATAAAACTTCTGGAAAACATATTTATCAATTTGTTTAATTTGTTTTATTTTGTTTTCTTTAACAATTAATAATTTGTGCATAGTTTATGACCAAATAAAATGAATCTAGGTTAGGTTAGTTTAGAAATTTTGAATAAAAATTGTGTAATCCACCAACATTCGTTTAATATTAAAATCTTTAAAAATAATGTTCCGTGACTAATACTAACGAAAGTAAGGCGTTGAGCATTTAGATCATAAATCTGGGAATTTTTTCATGCTTGCCCAGTGATGTGTAATAATAAAATATTTCCCATAGCTTTTTTTAAATATCAGCAAGTTTTTTGACAATGTCCATGTACGGCGAAACATGGACCATAGACAATTATTCAGATATTTTTTTTTCGAAAGTAATGTTTCTTTTTATAAAAGTTAAAACTATTTTAATTTTTTTTTGTAAAGATTATTTTTTCTCAATATAAACGAAAATGTAAATTGTTTTCTAGGAACATAATATGGTGGTCCTGGTGCTTACAGGACTTATGACCTGTCATTGTTTGGGTTAAGCGATCGCCTTATATTTAACAACATTCCTCATTCCGCACTTCTTACGACCACCACAAAAAAAAATTTTATCCGCAATGGGTAAAATCCAGTATTTGTCTACAAGTAATTGTATACATTCAACATGTTCTATTTTTATTAATTTTTTCAAGGGTTAAATATTTATTTCAAATAAGCATAAAAAATAACATCTTATTGAAAGTTATATTTGATACAGATAAATCTAATTGTTAACAGTTTTTACTAAATGTTTGATATTTTCTAATGTGAATCTATTCGATAAAGTGTCTTTTCTTTTTTAAAAATGGGACACGTTTATAACTATTTTTAAATCCTTGAATATCGAGTGTTATAAACAAAAGCAAAAAATACTATTATAAATAACAAAGATGTCTAAGAGTCGATGATCCAACTAGTAATAAATAATTAAACGGTTTAAAATAAATTCACAATACAGAAAAAAGGAATCACAAGCATTCACGAGTCACGTAATATTATGCAATTATCAAATATTTTATTAAAAGTGAGATAAGTTGCACATTGACATGTTTTTTGTAAATCGCAGGTTCTCAAACGTTCTATAACCACGTCTTTTATAAATAATTTATTAATGTACCTGTTCTCGATTCTTGCGATTAATAATATTTTTCTTATTATTCTATAAAATAACAGTCAACATATGATATTCTTGCCTTCTTTGGAGGATTTTCTGTCGGGGTTTATTTTCAATACATAGCTTTTTTATTTTCAATATTTAATTATTTTTTATATTTTGTTGATGGTTATAATAAAAGTAATAGAATTAATAATCAAAAATTCACTACTAAGTTTTTATTTAAGGGAAAATTCGCATAGATAAAATAAAAAATGGTGCTTCTATTGGAATAAACCAATTAAAAAATAATAATTTATTAAAAATTAAATTGATGTTTTATTTAAAATACAAAATTGTGGAACAGCATTTTGAGAACCACCGAGGAATACAATACTGTTAATGTATGATGCAACTATTTAGAGAAAAAAAAAACTGTCCATTTTATTGAAATGAATTTTTTTACTAATTATTGTTCATAAACAAACATGGTGAATTTCAATTTTGTACAAAATATTGCATAAATAAGTAGATACTGATTAATTATTTGCTTAACATGCCAATAAAAAAACCGTTTTTTCGTATAATTAACTTTTTTTCATTTGCTGACTTTGGCATACCAAAATTTCAGTGAAAACGTATTTGAATAAACAGAAGTAAAGTATAAAAAATACGAAAATGTTTTAGTAGCTCCTCTCCCCGCTATTCTATACAAGGAACTGTTATAACAATTTACGTTTCACTGTTTACGTTATGAATATGAAAAAAATATACGTACATTGGTTGTTTATTTTGAAATGAAAATACATATTTTATTATTTATGGATATTTGTTTGTGATTTAGGTCGTTAATAAATGTATCGTTTAGTGAATTAAGCCATTGTAAAATATTGAATATTGTAGCTGACAAAAAATATTATATACAATTTAACATGTACGAGTATAATTTCACAATCTCATCGATTGTTCTGATTTCGAACATGATCGCCGTTTAGTAATTGATTTTTTGGATATGACAAATTTTCCTTGGCTTTTCTCAACTTCCTTTTCTATTAACACTTAATTAATTAAACAGCCGTTGTTGTCCACTGCTGGACGGCCGGCTTCCTCACAGGCCTCCCACTTACTTCTCCGCGTATTCCTGTCTTTGCATCCAATCGCCAGCAATTCTTCGAATATCATCGGACCATTGTGTGGGGGGTCTCCCTCAATTTCTTTTTATCTATTTACACTACTTGTATATATATTTTAAACTTTTTCCCCTCATCAATACGTTTCATATATCAAAACCACTTTACCATTTCTTAATTATATTTCTTCTTCTTCTCAATCGTATTCTTCATGTTTGAGGGTCGTGACTATCCTGTAAATCATTGACCATGGCTCGCCATGCGCTCCTGTCACCCGTCAGTCTCCAGGCTGAAGCTAATTAAAAACCAGTCAGCTCCCAGATTTGATCGGTCTTTGCCCATGATGATGAGCTTTTCAAGATTGTCCTGATCTCTCTATGTGTTCAAAATATTTAAACACTCTCTGAGAGAACATCCGCGAGAGTCTTGCCCTGATATCAAGCTAGTCAATGATCGACTGGTTTATTTTATTTAATGCATATTTATCTGCTATAAATTATTTTCTTACATCTTCGTTCGGAATTTTATCATAAATTGCTTTTAGTACATTGTTCTTAGTGATCCCATTTTTTAATGTAATTTATCCTACTTTCATCCTTCTTCTACCGTGCCCACGATTAACTTCCAAGAGTAGGATACATCTTTAAATGTAGAAAATTATAATTTATTATTTCCATTAGATACTCTTTTTTTTTTTTTACTTTTCTCGTCTATCATCAACGCGTAGGTATCATTCACGTTCCCGCCATTTAATCATTAAGCATTATCGCCCACGATAAAGCATTGCCAATGCGCAGGCGTATTATTTATATATGTTCATCTTAAGACACTTGGCCATACAGAAAATCATGTATTTACATCCAATTAATAAAAGTGATACGTAATTATACACATTCTTACCCCGCATTCAACACAAATCACAATCTAGTAATACTGGGTATTAAACCCGCAAGTTGTACAGTAAGTAATTTATAAATTAAAGCATAAATAGCCGTTCACAATGGAGTTCTAGTTCCAACACCTATTTTATTATTATTTTGTTGAATCGCTCTTTACATCATGACAGCATGAGCCAAATCGATGTAAAGGGTATTATTATAGCTATGATAGTGATTCTCGTGACATGTGATAGGTAGCTTATCTTTCGCCATTTTATTGTCACGTGAATTCTACACCAGACCACAGCCAGTGTGACAATCACACTGCCCTCGCCGGGAATCGAACCCGGAACCTTCCCGAACCCAGAGGAAAAATGAGAGCAGAATAAATGCGGTATGCGGTAAAACGATGTACGATAGAGTTTCAAATGCTGATATTATGAAGAAATGTACAGCGCAAGAGAGTTATGAACAAAATTTTGAAAGAATCACTGCGTTGGTTTGGTCACATGAAACGCATGGGTGAAGAAAGAGAAAAAGAAATAGAGTACGGAGTCGAAGAAGAGCGAGGAAAACATGGCATGACCAAATCAATCAAATTTTAAAGGTCAGCCATTTAGAAGTCGGAAGAATCGGCGTGCGTGTAAGACTCGCTGTATGAATGTGGAAAAAACTAGAGAGGTGTGTCAGGATAGAGTAATTTGGGGTTCCATTATCTCTGCTTATCCTTCCGGGGAAACGGGTTGATAGTTTGTTGTTGTTGTCAAAATATTTAAAAAAAAAGTTCAAAATAATGGCATGCCGATTTTTAAAGCCTTTAACGTTGTTATCCGTTTCTATACTGTATAATATTATGTATGTACTCGTATATACGATGCCTAAAAATGCCCTTATAAAATGTTTTATTCGCTTGGGATTTAGCCATTGTTGTGATAGTTTCCCGTTGCTTTCCACATTTGTATACAGCAGATTATTTGAACCCAATCAATGTACACATAATGTGATAGGTAACTAATCTATCGTCATTTTATTTTTACGAGAATTAAACACCAGACCAAAGACAATGTGATAATCACGATGCCATCGCTGGGAATCGAACCAGGGACTTTCAGTGTGGCAGTCATAGCTCTTGCCACTCTGTCACGAAGCTCGTCATCATGTATGAAAACTTTCTTCTTCTTCTTCTTCACTTTTGATAGACTCAGGAGTCTGTTATTTCAGGCGGGTCCTCTTGAGACGCTGAACTCCAGCTTTCTCTCCACCGTTTCGGGGGTCTTCCTGGTCGGCCTTGTCCATTTGGCGTTCCATTGAGAGCTATGTATGTATCCTATTTGAGCTCATTCTTTCTACATGTTGATGCCAGTATCGCCATCTTTGACGTCCCCTTATGACCACATCTTTGACCTCGCAGATTTCTCGGATTGCTGTATTCTTAATTCGATCACGTAGGGTTTTGCCAGCTATAGCGTGGAGTGTTTTCATCTCGGTTGTCCTGAGCATGCTCTTTATCTTGACAGTGTCTGCCCTCGATTTAATGCCATATGTGAGGATTGGTCGCACACAGGTCTTATAAATGCGTACCTTGCTGTCAGTCCTCATGTCACTGTTTCTCCATATGACATATTTCAGGCAGCCTGCAACCGCTGCAGCCTTATCTACCTGTGACCTTACTTCTCTGGGGAAGTCATTAGAGCTGATTACTTCGCTTCCGAGATATCTGAATTGGTCTACCTGTTAAATTTTTTCTTGGCGTACGGAGATTTCGCATAGTTGTCTTTCGCATCTTTATAAATAAATAAATCAAATAGTTATTTTATATTACCCCGTATAATTCTAAAAATGACCAGATATCATGTTGATGGCTCATCCGTTTAAAAGTAAGATGGTGGATAAAGTATATTCTCGTTATTATGTGTTATTTTACACGGTTCTGGAATAGGCATTCAACATTTTATATGTGATGAGATGAGCCGCCATTACATTTATCTGAGGTTTGCCTTGTAATCATAATACCATTACTAAGAAGTCAGCCAACAAAATAAGTTAAACCACAGTCGTAAAGTGAAATCAATACGATATGTCGCCATTCCCCACAATCTTTTGACCAGAAAACCACAAACATCTTTTAAAACGTAATTTATTTAAAATTTTAACCCTTCTAAGGTCTTCGGTTGTTACCGCCCGCTGATATGTTATATAAAGCTTCTCGTCAGCTCACTTCGGAAAACTAATAATTCATTTTGCTTCGACCTTTTTTATCACATCTCAATTTTAACTTATTAAACAATAGTAACACTTTTAAGGATTAATTGTATCTCAACAATCAACATTAACCATTCCGCCCTTCTTACGACACCACGTCTGAAATTTTTTTGGAACATTTATAAACGTTAATATTTTTTATTAAATTAAAAAAGAATTTAAAAATATTGACATATATAAAAGTTCCAAAAAAATATCAGACGTGGTGTCGTAAGAAGGGCGGAATGGTGAATGTTGTTAAACATAAAATCTCTATTGAGAAACAATTAATCCTTAAAAAATGATTTACCCGCAATGGGTAAAAGTATTTGTCTACAAATATTTGTATACAAAAAAACTTCCAAAAAATATTGTATATAATGAAATAAATAATGAAAATATAAATATATAATTAATATATATAATTGGTGGCGATGACGTTCGCAACCCATCACACCGCGTCTTCCGCGGGGCGAAAAGAGAAGGATGGAATGCCGCATCGGTTAAAATGTGACAGTCCATTCTTTCTGCCTACCCTTTCGGGGAGACGGCGTGATGGTTAGTAAGTTAGTTAGTTTATAATGAAAATAACTTTACAGTATCTCTTTTATTATTTTATTATTATTATTATTCCTTATTGTAGACCTATGTGGTCTATTCTCCAGAGTGTTTCTCCTCCTGTGTGGTAGATTCCCAGCTGTCCTTCCATCTTTTAGGAGGTCTTCCACGAGGACGAGTCCCATGAGGCTGATTATGCAATGCAATATAGGGGAGTCTGGTGGTGTCCATTTTTTGAACATGACTGTACCAGTCCCTTTTTCGCTGTTTGCTCCATCTTATAATATCCCCAACCTCATATATCTCTCTTATTCTGGTGTTCCTCACGCGATCCCTCAGTATCTTGCCTGCTATCGTTCTCAGTGTCTTCATTTCGGAAATCCTCAAAACTTGTTTGGTGTCTGCCCTTGACGCCATATGTTATTATTGGTTTTAGTATCTGATTATTTAAAATTAATAAATGCATAATTTACATTTACAATAGCTAATGCAGTGTGCAATGGCGTTATTTTACCGATGTTCATGTTTGAAAGTACAATATGGAACTGGCAAAGTGTAGTAAGTATGTATATGGAAGTGTGTTTATTGCAAATATAAGAAGTGAAATCAAAATAATGAAGTAATATAAATAAATAGTAAATTAAGTTAATTTGGATACATGAAAATGATGGCAAAGAAAGAATACAATAACGATGTGAATGGAAAAATAAATATTGAAATGTCTAAGAGATTAAATGTATGAATGTTGAGAGAAGTGTGTCACGAAAGAACAGTGTGGCGGTCCATTATTTCTCCCTACTTCTTCGGAGAGATGGTATGATGGTTTGTTAGTCAGTTATATTGAAATATTTAAATGAAATAATGAATTATTGTAGTACTGATTATTATACATTAAGAGAAGGCAGAATTCCTCAGAGATCGGATCAGAAATGAGACGATAAGGTCTGTTTGTGTTGTTGAAGACATAGTAAGGTGGGTTAGAAGCAGAAGGCGCTTTTGGAGGTATCACGTGGGCCGCATGGAGGATACAAGAATTGCAAAATATGATGAAATCCCCAGCACCAAGAGACAATTAAGAAGACCGACGAAGAGATGGAGGGATGGTTGGACGTCATCGTCCTAGATAGCTCACCGTCATAAACAGATCATACGCCCTCAACTAAGAGGAAGAAGAAGACATCGAAATAAAAAAAATCATTCCTTGTTATATAAAATATACTGCTAAATGGTTTGTTATGTTTAAATAAAAAAAACTAAAATATTCATTGCAACTTCTGTCCCGTGCACTGATTTTAATACGAAATATTTATATATTCTTTGTATGATCTGGATTAAAATAGCAATAAAATAAAAAAAGAGCTTTATTCGCGTGCACCAATAGCAAAAGTTCATAGTAAAATGTGGTATCAATAATAATCCGTTGCTACTAGATCGAGCTTTTTACTCTTAGCTTAATTAAAAAGCGGCCGTGCCTAGTCGGGACTACATCTTCAGGGCAGTACCCCGGCCGACCTTGGATGTCCTTGGCGATCTTGTTTGTTGACTCCAATCAGAAAGGGTGATTCAACATCCAACTATTTCTTTCGTTATTTAATAGGTAAAGGTGAGCTGTTGAGTTTACGGCATCGCCGGCCAAGGATTATGGCAGCAGTAACTGCCAGCCAGAGTGCTGTATGAAGTAACAACTACTCACACTTGTTATGTAAAATATATTTATAGAGAACTGGGCTTCAATTTATACTTTAGATTACATATTGAATTTAATGATGGGATTAAACGATAACGTCTCATAGTAATATACTTATAATAAAGATTTACATTAATCATTTAGCTTACAAAGAAATCTAATAATTTCAATTAAATCTCTCGGTAGAAACCCAATATTAATTAAAACTTATAGATATATAATAATATAATAAAATACTTTGTATTTAACCAACGTGGTTATTGTATACTGTGTTTAAATACAAAGTGTTTTTATTATTTTATATCTATCTTTGAATATCTTTATTTTGTTTCGCGATTCAAATTTTACCCGTATTGGTAATGAAAAAATGGTAATGAAGGATGAAGACGCTGAGGATGATCACAGGAAGGACTATTCGAGATAGGGTGAGGAACACGGCTATCCGCAAGATCTGCAAGGTGGAGGATGTCGTGAGATGGGGCAGACAACGCAGAAGATACTGGAATGCGCACGTGCAGAGGATGGATCCCACCAGAATCCCACACGCTTTGGCGCATCAGATTCCTGCCAGCTGCCATCCTCCCCGGAAGACCGCCGAAGAGATGGAGAGATAGTTAAGAGTCAACCTCCCAACAGAGGCCAGCCTGATTTCAGGAGCAGACCAAAGGTCTATAAGGTAAAGAAGAAGAAGAAGAGGTAATGAAGTCTATTAATTCTACGAAAATATAAACATATTGATATTTAAATAATGAAAATACATTTTTTTTAAAGAATTTTTCTATGTTTATTTTTAGTGTAAAATCTACTTATTAATTTTCGTCTTCGACCGGTTTCGGCAGCTCGCTGCCATCTTCTGGGGCTAGCTGCCGAAACCGGTCGAAGACGAAAATTAATAAGTAGATTTTACACTATAAATAAACATAGAAAAATTCCTAATTTTTAAATTTTTATTTCATTATTTACAATGAACTTCTACCAAGAAATTTCAATCAACAACATCAATATGGATATTTTGTTTTTATAAAATAATTTGTTATTTATATTGCCGTAGAGTTTGGTAATCTTTTTAGCTTGTACAATTTGAATGCTAGTAGTATTGATACCCCAAAAAATGAGATGATTAATCATAAAATACAGTCGGGAGACTCAAAGAGAGATGTAAGGCGGATAAAATCAATGATTATTTGTCAATAGGCGTACAGGTTTATGACTTGCGCCCCGGGAACACTTTTTGTTAGGAAGTTCCTAGAGTGTTTGCCAATGATATTTGCATACATTTGTCTTCAAATGTAAATACCGGTGCTTATGTAAATTAAACAGTTAATGCGCTACACATTTATAGACATGCAATGTCTATGGAAAGGCCAATCAAGGAACAAATTGCTGACACAAATGGTTATTGATTAGACAAACTCGTGGGTTGGACTCTGGTTGGACAGTGAGACGAGAAAATACAGTAGAGCAGAAATAAAGTCATCTAGAAAATGAACTGCCAGCACGAATTTCAGGCTAATAAGATACACAATCAATTACGAAAAAATGAATCAATTTTATGATATTTTGAATATTTACGTAACGGTTATTTTAATAGTGATTTCTTGTGAGTAAAACCTTAAATTAAACCCAAATTATGGTCATAAAGTTCCTATAGAAAACGAAAAAAAAAACATCACGCCGTTTCCCCGCAGGGTTAGGCAGATAGTATGGATCGCCACACTATTCTATCTTGACATACCTTTCGAGCCTCCTCCACATTTATACAACGAGTCATATACGCACGTCGTTTCTTCCGACTTGTGACTAACTCCATTCTCCATTTACATCTTTAACGTTTACTTTCTTAACGATTCTTAACCATCCTATAGAAACATTAAAAATATTGTGTAGAGTTCTGAAACATAAAAAAAGCGTGTTTGGATTAAAACTCTCCACTTTAGTTAAAAGTACTTTTTTAAATAACGATTATTGAATACAGGATAGTGTAAGTGATTTATATGTATATTTACTTTTAACTATCATTTATTTTTATTTATCCTGCATATCAAACACATTAAATTTGTATAAAATCTTTTGTTATAATTAATAAACAACGTGTAAATACAGAGAACAAGTACAAGAATAAGATGAGAGTCTATAAAGCATGCGTAAGACCAAAAATAACATATGGCGTCGAAGCAAGGGCAGACACAGCAAGGATCAAAGAAGTTTTGGGAACTTCCGAAATGAAGACACTGAGGACGATAGTAGGCAAGACACTGAGAGATCGCGTGAGGAACACCAGAAGAAGAGAGATATGTGAGGTTGAGGATATTATAAGATGGAGCAGAGCGCGAAAAAATATAGTAAAGGTACGGTCATGTTCAAAGAATGGATACCACCAGACTCCCCTATATTGCATTGCATAATCAGCCTCATGGGACTCGTCCTCGTGGAAGACCTCCTAAAACCTCAGCTGGGAATTTACCTCACAGGAGGAGCAACACTCTGGAGAACAGACCACATAGGTCTACAACAAGGAAGAAGAAGAAGAAGTATAAATACATTGATAAGATATTGCTGATGACATATGACGTTGAAGCAAGTGCAGACATAATCAGTACCAAACAAATTTTATAAAATAAATACATCGAAGATGAAAGCAGGTTTCAGATAGTAAGAGATCGCGTGAGGAACACTAGAATAAGAGAGATATGTGAGGCTGAAGATATTATAAGATGTAGTAAACAGAGAAAAAGGGAATAGTATAGTCATGTTCGAAGAATGGACACAACCAGACTTCTCTATAGTGCACAACACGATTAACTTAGGTCAGGAAGAAGAAGAAAAATGAGTATAAATATATCCATATTATAAATTATTTATTAAAATGGTTACCCATCGGTTACTGAGTCACTAAATAAGACAAATTGAATTGATTTGAAAATTTGTAATCTGATAATATTACACTTGGTAATAAAATGACATACCGATTCTAACATAAACTTCAAAAGCTCGTTATAAATGAAGTTGAGTCACACCGGATGTGAAGTTGAATCATCAGGGAAAAGGATTTCAGCCTCATAGTTATTCGTCCTTGGAGGACGTGATGGCTGGATGCAAAGGAGAAAGAAAATAACGAGGAATGCCTTGCAATAAGTCGTGGGTCTTTTTCTTTGGACTAAAAACACAAATATGTATTCATATTTAAAAACTTAATCTAAAATACTTAAGCAGATACCAGCAAAAAATCTCAATTAAAAGTTACATTATATCATTTTGTAATGATTATTAAAATGAATATAATGTATAATAAATATGACTAATGCGAATGTTAAAGGTCCATTTTGATTGAAGTTTTATTATACAATATTTAATGGGAATGTCATGTTTCGCTTTTCTATTTGATAATACTTTAGAACGACGAAACATTTCATTTCTGTAAAATATAATAAATCTCTAGAAATCAGTCGTTTTTCATTCGTATTAATAATTTAATAATGAGTTTTAATAAGGAGTTAATATCACTGTTCAAGAAACAATAAATAAGAACTTTAAACTGTTAATGAATAAACTTTGTATTTTGTATCACAACTGTATTTTATTTTATTTATTTATTTTAAACAAAGTTTATTTATTAATAGTTTAAAATGTTAGGTATCATAGTGTTTCGGTCTAAACAATGGACAATTTAATAAATAAGAATATATTATATATTCAAGGATTAATTTTATTTCAATAGAGATGCAAACTGGAAACTGAATATGTTGATCGAGGTGTTTACAGGACTTATGACCTGTCATTGGTTGGGTTAAGCGCACGCTTTATGTAATTACAACATACCCCATTCCACCTTTCTTATGACCACCATGTCTGAGAAATTTTTGGAAGTTGTAAATGTGTTAATATCCAACACCACAATTCATATCTCAGTTTCAATGCGCCATTTTTGAAGATAAGTTTAAGCATTAAGCAATAGAATATATCTATTTTCGCAGACGCAATAAAGCGCAAGTCCTGTTGGTTTCGTTTATCACAGGATACAAGCAATTATTTCTCTAGTTCAGTTTTCATAAATACAGCATATAAGTAAAAATAAAAAGTGTAAGTATTATCAAATAAATCGCGGAGTAAAAATTCCTTCAAGCCTTTTCAATTCCGTAACGATCGAACTTTTTTAGCGGAGTTAAAGTTGAGAACAATCTCAGTCTGGATATTCAAGGTCCGCTGCTGTGCATCAGGTAGACTTAATGAAATGGCGCAAGTGTAGAATAATTAAACCAAAACGGTTGGATCGTGTGACCCCAATTTGTTGGGAGTATAAGACGGTGATTTTTTAGGCTGGAGTAATCAATCACCGCGGGTTTACCGTTCGCTCGGAGTTCAAAAACACATTCCAGAATATTCCTAATGAGTTCAGGGGTTAAGATCCCCGCTAGATACCGTCTTCGCTGCTTCCTCTTTTCTGCCAGCCAATCAGATCTTTTTGTTTCTCTAGTAGACAGGTTGATATTAGCGCCATTGAATTTCGGACGGACAAAGAATCAAATGATAAATTAGAGACCTGTTTTAAAACACGATGTTTCGTAATTAATGTTTGATTTGAATATGATAGTACTGATTTACATAACTTGTGTTTATAAACGTTTAATGTTATCTGAAATATCTCGTTTTGAAAATGTTCAAAGAGGCGGTAATGAAATGTTCAGAACTAATTGAAAATATCATTGTACGTTTGACATTTCGAATATTTGAGATTCGGTGATTCTCTAATTGAAATCCGTAAATAAATAAAAAAAATAATTATAAAAACTGTTACTTTCTTCTATGTACGCCAGATTTTTTGTTGTTATGATGGTTTATTTCTATTTTTCTTTTTTATACACTTTGTACAGCTATATATATAACACTTATATTAACCAAATTATATAATAATGACATGTTTCAGACATACAGTCCTTCTTCAGTTAAGACACATTTTTAAAAATATTATGCTCAGAAACTTTGCAAACCATGTCTTGATCAATTTGAATAACAAAATTATGTTTATATGATAGTTCCTATAGGATGAGAAGGACAACTTGATAGATCCGTCTTGGTGTACTCTGAGTTCTAAGGAACTTGGGTACTAGAAAAAGTTGGTATTCCCTATAGAGAAATAAGAAAAAAGTACGTAACGAAACGAGATGAACTCATAAAGTATTTTCTAGAGTTATGACACTTGAACCCTGTAGGTGAAATACGTGAACAAACATATTCATACCACCTTGTTGCAAGTAACAAGGTAGTAACTCAATATTAAGGACATTTGAAGATACGTGTTTAAATGTTATATACAATATAAAAATGACAAGAAAAGTAACAATGAGATTTATATAAATTGTTTAATTAACAAAGATACTAAAGGTTTGAAACAAACCAAATGTTTGAAATTATAAATATTCTCGAAATTTTATGTTTTAATTTATATTTATTGATTGAATTGTTTTTAAAAATAAAATGAAACACCGTTTTACTTGGTATAAACCATCTTATTTGAAAAGTTAAATTATAAAACTCTGTTTATCGTATCACATTTTTTTTATGTTGAGATCAACAGGTGTTACATTGTAACACCTGATGATGTCAACATAGATTGACGAAACAGCTGTCGAGAAAAATAAAAAAAATAAAATTGTGATACCAAAAACCGAGTTTTATAAGTGAACAGTTAAAAATTTTGAAGTATCACAGTGTTTCGGCCAAAACAATGAACACTTTTTGAGATAGTAGTGCCAACCGGTTTCACTCTGTAGCGAGCTTCCTCAGGGCTATACACAAACGAAACCAGTTTATTACTTAAATAATGTGGTCAATGCTAAGTAAAAAAGTGTTGAATTTTATTGTATTTTTAAATGTATCAAACCACCAAGAAATGGCTTCGTATCAAAGAAAAGATAAGGTTTAACCATATATTAGATCTAGTACACATATTATAGCCAGAGCCAATAGAGAGCTGTTGTCGAGTGTGAAAATTAGAAGGGTCTCATATTTTCATGTGCTAAGGGGAGAAAAATACCACCTCCTTCGACTGATATTAATGGGTAAAGTATAGGGACGTCGGGAAGTTGGTAGAAGGCAGCTTTCCTGGCTGCGGAACATCAAAGAGTGGACAGGAATTACAAGAGTTCAGAACCTGTTCCAAGTGGCGCAGGATAGATATGCCTTTGTTGCAGTGATCGCCAACGTTGGGGGGACCTGATACGGCACCGAAAGAAGAAGAAGACACATTGTATACTAAATTTTAAAAGAGCCTATCTTCGGTTACTTACCAATTATTATGCCTTATATATGCATTAAGTTTATAAGTCAACATTTATTGTGCCTTATATAGACATTGAGTTATTCACCAATTATTGTACCTTATATAGGAATTAGGTATCAATTATTGTGCATTATGTATAGTATCCCTTATAGTCGCATTTTAATTATACATAAACAAATCAAATCCTTATTACACAAATATACAATATAAAACCAAATTTGTTAATCTGGTTGAAATACTGTTAACAGAGAAATATTGTCTTTCCCTTAAACAATTTACAAACTGTCCATCATGCCGTCTCCACGAAGGGGTTGCAAAAATAATGGACCATCATTCTGTTTAATCCTAACATAATTTCGTTCCTCAACTTTCATACATCGTGTCATGCACGCATGGCGATTTCTCCGACTCTTTGCGTGACATTTAATATATGATTGATTTGGTCGTGCTACGTTTTCCTCGGTCTTTCTCTATTTCTTGTTCCTTTTACGTAGTATACATGAAGTTACGATTTAAATTAATTATTTTTATATTTCTTTAGTTTTTTTATTTATTATTATTATTATTTCTATTTTTTTTTTTTTCTATTATTATTTCTATTTTACATAATTACAGCGTGAGCCAAATCGATGTAAAGGGTATAGCTATCATATTGATTCTCGTGACACGTGATAGGTAGCTTATCTATCGCCATTGTATTGTCACGTGAATTCTTCACCAGACCAAAAACAGTGTGACAATCACAATGTCATCGCCGGGAATCGAACCCGGGACCTTCGATATGGCAGTCAAAGTACTTACCACTTGGCTATGAAGGTCGTCATGTTTATGCTCCTTTGGTTGGTAAAATAACTATTATTCTGAGTGATTCTACATTTTTTATTCGTTTTAACATTATTGAGGGTCGCGATCCATGGAGCTGTTCGTGGCCAAAACAGAACGCCCCTAATCTTTTTTTTCTCCGCCGACCGCAACCCCGAGTAGAGGTCTCCCCAGTTATTTCCTGAATCTAGTCACACTCCCGCGCATAAGATCTGCTACTACATCAATTGCAAAGAACACTTTAACAATACCTCGCGCTGGCCTGCCACAGCGTAGGAGCGTCCCCAGGTAGCGGATAGGGAAACGGCCGATGGATATGTATATCAGTCCTCTCATCTAGGTCCAATGGACCCGCTGACCAATGGCAGGTGCGGTCCTCCATTCATACTCGACGACCTTTGTGGCAGAGTGGTAAGCGCATTGACTTCCACCCCGAAGGTTCCGGGTTCGATTACCGGCGATGGCACTGTGATTGTCACGGTCTTTGGTCTGGTGCAGAATTCACATGACTATAAAATGCCGATAGATTTACTTATCTATCACATGTCACGTGAATCAATATGATAACTATTACCCTTTACATCGATTTGGCTCGCGCTGTAATGATGTAAAGAGCGATTTAACAAAATAATAATAATAATTCTGGGGGTTGTGCGTTGTACTTACTATCCTTCCACTTAAAAATACATAGTAACGAGACCTTATGATGAATCAAGACCCTGTACGCGTCTAGACCGATTGGAGTAAGATCTCTAGGAAAGCCTAGACAGCGCGTAATGGACAACGTTCTGGCTGATCTGGCTAGGTTGGGCGAATCGGACATCTGTGAACAAAAGGTGCAGGATCGAGGAGCTTGGGGGAAAATCATCAAGGAGGATAAAACTCTTCAAGAGTTGTATGGCTATAGGAAGTAAGTCAGTACTATGACAATACTTGTTTTCAAGTAAAAGATTACCAAACCCATAATTAAATTTCAGTAAAAGATTATTACATTTCATCAATTATAAACTTTATAAATATATATTCGAGTTACTGAGTTATTCGAGGTAGTCAGTAACCTACTGGTAAAGTTATAATTAAAATACTTCTCAATCTTCGTTACTATGTGTTGTTATGTAGTACGAAATATGATGTGTTGGTACCGGAACGGTGAAACACGATTCCTAGAGTCAATACTGATTACGTGATCCATGATCAGGCCGATGCTTATTAACGGGAACCTTTTTGAGGAAACCGCAGGCCGTGCGACCCCCGTGGACCCGGACGGAGGCTATAGGGGTGAGATGAATCACTTGCAGGGCATGGGCGCTACGTGAACCGAAAAAAATATTCTCTGAGATATGATAGAAGAAACTTTTTTCTCTTCTTCAATTATCAAAAACGTACATTTTTTATATTCTCTTAAGTCTAAGATTTTGATAATTAATCTTCTAGGTTGATACGTGGTCATCCGAATATTTAAATAAAATAAATTATTTTAAATTAAAATAATTAATTAGTTGAAATTGATAATTTCTTCTTTTTTTATGACTACTGGTATGTTTTAGGTTTTATTTCCTGTTTTTTTAATTAATCATCTCATTTGTTTCGTATACGTTTGAACAGGACATTAGTTTAAACTTGTAAACTGTTATACTATTATAGTTACATATATTTTTTTTGGAATATAAAAAAAAAGTTTAGAATTAACACTATACGAATATAAATAATTTTTAATACTTTATGAAAAAAAACGCATTTTTATTTGTATATTATATCATATTTATGACATACATATTATATTTATCATTTCAGTTTAAATGTTTTTTTATATCTTTTAAATTTACACTTTAAAATTTTTGCTCCCCTAATCTTGATGGTTTAATATTTTATACAAAATACAGATAAAATAGTGGTATAATTACATTGGTTCAAATAATTGGAATAAAAAAATAATGTTTGAAGTAAAAAAGACTTTCACGGTCCAAACACGTAGAAATAAATAGGTGAAATGAATAAAGCCAATATATTGATGCGTAAAAACTTTAAGTTAAGAATCAAATATAAATCAATGCTATAAATTAATGTCTTAACTCACTTTCATAAAAAAATATTCACACCAGTAGTGAAGTAATGTTTTAGAAATCATTTGTTAACCATGATTCAAATCAGGAAGGATATGTTATTAAATAAATTATTATGCTGAGAAAATGTCCAGCTTTAAAAGACGTGATATCGTGGGGGAGATCAAAGGATAACCCTTAGATTGCTTAACGTCATTTGCGAAATGTTAATTTATCCCCGATATCATTTCATAATAACTAGATAAATATGTGTCAGGTTTAGCTTAAGAAGATTTTAATCTCATGATATTGCAAATCTCGTGGCGTCACTGGTTTTTGTGTTAAGTCGGCAGGATCTCCGTGGAAGGAATGTGTCTTGATGAGATCATCGCAGCATCAGTCCAGAGCTGTGAATCACGCCACTCTCGGCCAGTCATGAGTGAGTACTCTGACTGGTATTTATATTATTTATTAAATTTAATTAAAACCTTTGCATGAAATTGATCTTAATCGCGCGCGTGTCAATAATTTGACATCTTTTTAATTACCTTTTTATCTTCCATAATCACGATTAGATTTAAATGCACTCATTTGTTTGATTGCAAATGATGATCATTGTTATTAATATGAAATACATTTATTTATAATATGGCTAGAATGGCAGTGCACCATGGTGTTCTTCTACCGACCCTTATGTATGGAAGCGAAGCATGGAACTGGCAAAGAAAGATGAAAGTAGAATAAATGCAGTAGAAATGAGATCTCTTAGAAGAATGTGTAGATACTCTGTGTATGATAGAGTGTCGAATAAAAATATAAGAAGTGAATGCGGTGCGAATGATGGTGTCATGAACAAAATATTGAAAGGATCATTAAGATGGTTTCGACATATGGAAATAATGAATGAAGAAGGAATGGTAAAAAAATTATATAGAGGAAGACCGAGAAAAACATGGCAAGATCAAATAAATTAAATATTGAATGTCGGCCTTGTGAGGAGTCAGAGAAATCGACGCGCGTGCATGACACGATGTATGAATGTTGAGGAAGCGAGAGAAATATGTCAGGAAAGAAAAGTGTGGCAGTCCATTCTTTCTGCCTACCCCTTCGGGGAGACGGCGTGATGGTTGGTTGGTTAATTAGTTAGTTATGATATGGCTTTCGAAAGATGTAGAGAAAAATAAACTCAACAGTGTTTTAATTCCTTTTTAACAGTTATTGCATAATAAGATAAAAACAATAATAACACTGTAACAGAAACCCCAATCTACATATCTTGCGTTTCAAGATTCTACTAATACTAGGAACCATTACCATACCATTGTTTTGGCCGAAACACTATGATACCTTAACATTTTAAACTGTTAAATTAAATAACTTTGTTTTATGTATCACAACTGTATTTTATTTTACGCGACAGCTGTTTCGTCAACCTATGTTGACATCATCAGGTGTTACAAAATTTAAGCTCAAATTACAAAAATATTTTCAGTCAATATTTTCTACAAATTCACATCAAAATATTAATGAAAAAAAAATATATGAAAAAAAGTTCCTTTAAATATACGAGTATATTTAGTTTAATTTAAGTGTGTGCCAACAGGATGATGGAAGATGGAGCCAGGAGGTTGGTGAATGGAGGTCAAGGTTGGGTCAGAGTGGGGAGCGTAACAGCAGTGTCGGGAGAAGGTCCACCAGGTGGAGCGATGATATTGTGCGAACGGCGGGAAAGGCCTGAAGAACACTGGCGAGAGATCGAAAGTGATAGCGTGGGGGTGGAGAGGCTAGGGTTCTGCATCGTATGGACACAGGCTGACTATGAGTTTAATTCCGCTTGATTTTGTGGCTTCGATTGGTTAAGGCAGCTTACTGCCATCATCTGGTCTACTAACTGATTAAACAAAATACAATTTATAATTCCGGAACCTTTAATTTTACTGAAAAAAAAAATATTACGTTTTTGGTAGGGTACGAGTATTTGTATTTTGTTTTTCAATTCAACTGTGTTGAGATTATTTAATAAATGGTTTTATATTTGATCATTACACAATTTAAATACTAATAATAATAACTAAAAAAATGGGTTACTTTTTATTGTATGAGTGATTTTTTTTTCTCACAACCCAGTGCCCTTATTGTACTAATATTTTGTAATTTAAATATGTATGTAATCCTTACGGAATCGAAGCAAGAGTAGACACTGCTAGAACCAAACATATCTTAATAGTAGCAGATATGAGAACATTGCGACCTATTGTGGGGAGAACCCTTAGAGATTGGATACCCAATGTAGAAATTCACAAATCCTGCGAAATTGAAGACATAGTGAGATGGAGTAGGCAGAGGAGACGATTTTGGAGGGACCACATCGAGGGAATGGATGCAGCGAGAATTCATAAGATCTTGATGCACGAGACTCCCGAGGGCCGTCGATCACCAGGACGATCGCCAAAGAGATGGAGAGAAGGCTGCCGTCTTCATCACAGGAAAAAAGTTGATATCATGCATAAACAGATCGCGAGATCAGCAATCAGAAGAAGTAGAAGAAGAAGAAGAAGAAGAAGAAGAAGAAGAAGAAGAAGAAGAAGAAGAAGAAGAAGAAGAAGAAGAAGAAGAAGAAGAAGAAGAAGAAGAAGATCTGTAATCGTTGTTTCACAAATATATAAGTTACCATATAACGCGCTATATTGTACTCGTTGAATAGAATGACGATTTGTCCATTAAAGGATGACAATTTAATGTTCGTAATTTACTGGTCATATGTCGGTCAAATGCATTAGGATCAATAGCGTACATTTGTACATTAATATAGCATAAGTCACTGGGTAATTTGATACTGCGGATAGCAGGGGCGGCTTGTTGAGTTTATCACTTCTGTATCATGGTAGTATTTTTTTTTCTTCAAAATTGTAACACTTAATACAGATATATTAATATCGATTATTATGTAACTAACTAACTAACTAACCATCACGCCGTCTCCCCGAAGGGGTAGGCAGAAAGAATGGAATGCCACACTTTTCTTTCCTGACATAGTTCTCTCGATTCCTCAACATTTATACATCGTGTCATGCACGCGCCTCGATTTTTCTGACTCCTCACATGGCCGACATTCAATATTTGATTTATTTGATCGTGCCACGTTTTCCTCGGTCTTCCTCTTTTTCTGGTTCCATTTACATCGTTAACGTATAATTATTTACCATTCTTTCTTCATTCATTCTTTCCATATGTCCAAACCATCTTAATGATTCTTTCATTATTTTGTTCATAACACCATCATTCGCACCGCATTCACTTCTTATATTTTCATTCACTCAGACACTCTATCATACACAGAGTATCCACACATTCGTCTAAGAGATCTCATTTCTTCTTCTTCTTTTGCCAGAGCTATGCTTCGCTTCCATACATAAGGGTCGGTAGAAGAACACCATTGTGCACTACCATTCTAGCTTTTTTTGGATAGGTTTTTGTTTGCGATGCCAACTTTAAGTGCACCATTCACTTTGTTGCCTGCCCCAACCCTTCTATTCGAATATTATGTATTTTTTATATTATACCCTCTACAAAAGAGACATGAGTTTCTGATTTCAATTGATGGAAAACAACCAGTGTTTTACCAAAACATTATTATCACTCTACTCGTATATCAAATCTAGATATTGAAGTTCTCAGTAGTTTTAAAAATCTTTGCGCGCCTCTGTAATTCTGTAAGTCAAAGCAGCTTTGTATATTTTTCTATGGTCACGATTATTTTTTATTTGCTTATAGATAATCATGAAAATCTATTCAAATTTATAATCATTAGTGAGATGAGTCCTTTTTTAATAGATTTTTTTTCTCAGCGGCAAATTTTTGATTAAGCAGAACGAATGTGAAGAATAACTTAATAAAATATTGTACCTCTTTTCATACACGAGGCAACATTATAAGATGCGTCACTCAGATTTTTAATTCGTCAGGCTTCTGGCAAAGTTAACAGGGCACTGTACTTATAAATAGGATGTTCGTGTTTATTAATTTAAAGGCAAACTTGATAAACTAATTTCAATTACTGAGGATATTTAATAGCCTAATTGATGTATGTTATATCTAAGACGTATGTGTGATAGAACGATATACGACAGAATCTCAAATGCTGATATAAGAAAGGAATGTAGAGCGGAAGAAGGTATTATGGACAAAATTATGAAAGGATCGCTAAGATGGTTCGGACATATGGAACTCATGGATGGTGAAAGAGTTAATGTTGTAAATGGAGTACGGAGTCGAAGCAGAGCGAGGAAAACATAGCATGACCAAATTAATCAAATTTTAAAGGTTGGTCATGTTAGAAATCGGAGGAATCGACGTGCGTGTATGACTCGTTGTATAAATGTGGAGGAAGCTAGAGAGGTTTGCCAGGATAGAGTAGTGTGGCGGTCCATTCTCCTCCTCCTACCCCTGCGGGGAAACGGCTTAATGGCTTGTTTGTTTCTTTGATGTATATGAAAACAATTTTCCCGTAATTTTCTTTACAACATACAAGGCTTAAAAAAAACAATTAAAAAAACTACGGAAGCAACCCAGCAACTGTCAGACTCGGCTATCAGCGCTTCGAGAAGAAGTTCAGGAGTACGCCATTTGCTGAGAAGCATGTGGAATAGAATTAGGAATATCTTCGAGCTTGTCATTCCTGATTCTTAGTAGGTACATCCTGGTCCGAAAGATACAAGTTTAGATATAGGAGTTGTTAAAATTTTAAGTTATTGTTGGTAACAAATATGCTAGGACAGGTGGTCCTTGTTCTCTGAGGCAAAATATATGCATAAATTAGAATAAGTTCCTCACTGAAATTTATATTGTTGAGGTTTCCTTGATGAACTTAGTTGTACATGTTATTAAATTTTTTGCTTAACTACGCAGTATTATGAAAATGGCGGTAAAGAGCAACGAGGTGAATTATACAAATAAATAGAAGAAAATTAAAGATAAAGCTAGATAAAACATGATTTGAAATTTATATCGAATTTCTCTATTTGAAGTTATAAGTTGAAAAAATATATCATCATCATCAGCCGTCTGTCATCCACTGCTGAATGTAGGCCTCTCCCAAAGCCCTCCACCGCCCCCTATCCATTGCCGCTCCCATCCATCCATGTCCAGCAATCCTCTTCAGATCGTCGGTCCAGCGGGCAGGGGGACGTCCAACTCTACGGAATCCTGTACGCGGTCTCCACTCCAGAACCCGTCTTCCCCATCGGCTGTCGGTTCTCCGACAGATATGGCCAGCCCACCGCCACTTCAGCCCGCCTATCCGTAGAGCCACCTCAGTCACCTTGGTTTGTTGTCGAATAAATTCGTTTCTAAATCTATCCCTCAAGGTTATTCCAAGCATGGCTCTTTCCATGGCGCGCTGGGCAACCTTGAATCTGTAGACTAGACCTTTTGTCAATGTCCACGTCTCGGCTCCGTATGTTATGACTGGCAAAACGCACTGGTTGAAGACTTTAGTCTTGAGGCATTGTGGTATTTTGGAAGTGAAAACATGACGTAATTTCCCAAAGGCCGCCCAACCCAACTGAATTCTTCGGTTGGCTTCTTTCTCGAAATTATCTCGTCCTAATTGTATGATTTGGCCAAGATATGTGTATTCTTGTACCACTTCGAGAGCCGACCCATCGACGGTTACTGATCCCGGGATAATATGTTCATTATACATGACTTTCGTCTTGTCCATATTCATCCCGAGACCCACTCGATATATAAATAAATATTCCTTAATTTAGTGTTTCCTTTGGAAAAAAAATATATTAAAGTAAAATAAATAAGTAGAATAAGTAGAAAAAATATATATTAAAGTAAAATAAATATTCCTTAATTTAGTGTTTCCTTTGGATCAGGGATTCCCAAACTTTTTTGTCCCATAGACCTTTTGCCGATTTCTTCTACAATATTTTGTAAATCCCCCCTTGCTTTTTATATTTTTTTTATAATTTCACCTATAACTATAAAATGAGTTTTTGAAGCTGACACGCAGCTTCTCATTTTTAAAAATAAATTATTGCTAAGATCTATAGTTAAACATTCTAACTGTTTAATATAAAACACTGTTATAATATTATATCACAATGCTGTCGCGACATTTTCAAAAAGTGTTTATTACATTAAAAATTTAACAGTTAATAATATTGAAGTATCGTAGTGTTTCGGCCAAAACAATGGACTATTTAGACACATAATTACTCGTTTTAATTAAAACGAAACAAAAAGCCAATCCAACATTTTTACTTAAAATAAAAACACAAACAAATTAATATTCTAATAGGAGGGATGGGCCTGATGCTATGATATCAAAATTTCAATATTCAGCTCGTCAAAATTTCAACATTTAATTGAACCATCTCGTAGACTCCCATTTACACCTCATGCACATAATATTTGTAATCCTTTGAATATTTTTTTTATACAATACTATTTTCTGCCTAGTACTCAATGTGTTTATCCGGGTTTTTTCAACAATAAGCGCAAAGTTTGATTATTTTTATATGCTCTTTTAATAACCTTAAAATTATTAAACATAGCTTTTTTCTATCTTGTGTGTGACATGTTGCGTTAAAGCAAAGGCTATGTTAGGTGTGAGTAATAACCTTGTATGAATTATACATCTGATAAAACTCGTACAAAATCTTAGTAATTCTCGTAAAACCGATAAAATATGATGTTTTAAATCATCGATTAAACAATCGTAAATAAATATATTAAATAGAATAACATAAATTTTAAGTATTTATTGAGCTATTAAATTTCCGATATACACTAGACTTTTAAACGTAGCTTAATTAAAGCTTGTCGTAGCCTTGAGTTGTGGAATATAATAATAAATAAAAATAAACATTTGTACTTATTCAGTTATATCTATGTTTCATTCGTATGATTTTAGTTGTCTCTTTTCATCCTCACGCAATCAACAAATGAAATAATTTCACAATACACGTTAATGGGTGTTAAACGTGAGTAAAACAGCAATTAAAACTATTTATTGGTAGTGTACACAGGTACTTCGGAAGATATCATTAATTCACCGAAGATATCCACTAACCTCCAAGCTCTATTCACCCGTTTCCTTAATATATTGATCAAATATCTTTAATTAGGAAATGGATATTTTTCAATTATAGCATTAAGTTCATCAGTTCAAATACATGTGTAATTAATTCACATGGAGGACACACGAACGTGAGATAATGAATGATTGTGGTAATTTTATTTTTGATTAGCTCACTTTAAATATGGAAGCAAAGCAAATTTATTAAAATTTAAAGAATTTATACTCAGATAAAAATTATTGATTGTAATTCGAAAAATTAAGTTGAATGTTTCTTTTTTCATATACTTTGAATACATCACTGACTTTTTTTAAAATAAAAATTATATACCAAACATGTTTCGGGCTAAAGCCCTTCATCAATGATATTATATAAATATAAATATTAAAAACATTATACTTATATTTTCACAAATGTGGTCAGTATTGACAGATATTATTATTATTTTATTTTAAATATCTGTCAAAAATGACCACATTTGTGAACAAAAATTATAATAGTATAATATTATATATAAAAAAGAGACATTAAACATCTACAACATAAAATATTGCGAATATAGAAGAAATTATGTTAAACTCCATATTTAATAATTAATACGAATGAAAAAGTTTCCTGTTTTCTATACATTTTATTATATTTTATGTAAATGACATGTTTCGCTTGTCTACGGCATTATCAAAATTAACATTTGAAAACAGACATTTTCATTTGAATGAAAAATATTCGTACTGAATTCAAATTGAATAAATAATTTTGAAACCGAAGCACCAGACGCTGCTAAACGAAGTATTTAAACGCTCGGTAAAGCTGAAAACACCACTCTTTAAGAAACTCTGCATCGTTGCGAACTGAAAATCTTAAGTTTCTCTATCAATTTTCATTGTTTCTGAAACGTTGAAACCATATTCAATATTAAATATTCAACGTTCTCATCGATATTAACTATTTATCTTTTTTTTTAATTCAAAAAATATTTTAAATCAGTTTTATTAGTTTTATTACACATCTCAAATATAAGTAGAAAAAAGCTCTTTACTTTGAATAAGGAATCGGGCTGTATTGAGGCTTCAACCCTAGTCTCTTGGATCAGCAGTCAGATGTTCTATCCCTAAACTACTCCAGTGTTCCTAAACATTACTTAAATCATAAATTAACTCATAATCAGTAGTTTAATATAAGTAGGTATTTAATATAACTCATACGCAGTATTTTAATATAACACACACACACACACACACACACATATACACACATACACAGGTCGTCAATTGCATATCCGTACCTATTTGGTAAAAGCACGCATTGCAGCGAGATATCGATTTAGAGATTTTAATGTCAACTAGGTTTAATGGAAAATTCTTAATACAGATTTTACAACTTAACCAATTGAAAAAATAATATATTTCATAAAATATCGAACTCAAACATGGTTAAACGTGAATGATATGTTAAATGTCTGCCATGTACTTGTACATGTACAAAAATGTATCAAAAATCTGCTAAAACCCCATTTGCCATTTAAAGCTCAATTACTTAATTTTTTAAATATCATTTTTAATAAATGTGTGTTAAAATTTAAAGATTTTTTATTAAATAAATATAACAATGTTCTATTTTTATAGACGGATTAGTGACACTTTTTGTCAAATAGGTACAAATACGTACAGACATATTTTTTATATAAAGTTTAGTTTTATTTGTCATGTATGTTTTAAAATATAATCTACCTCGGTTTTATTGTTCAAAATCTTTTCCATTAACGTTAAATTATGTTAATATTATAGAATAATTAGGTAGTGATTAATTGTATGATTGTGACTTTTATGAAAAGGGTTAGTAAATAAAATAAAAACAAATACATCACTCTACGTACTCTTAATTCATACATTCTGCTATATACATATATGCCGATTTCCTTATACGATCGTAATTATGTGAGTAATGATGTCGATACAAAATTCATGTCTTGATACAATGTTGCTTAGGAGAATCACGAGCAATTTTATGTAAACTACCTATAAATGATTGCCATATCTAAGCAAGGTGAAGAGAGATATGGTTAAAATATTAACTTTTACAGAAAAGTATTAATTAAAATAAATTTGTGTATACGACGATTATATATAATATTATATATGTTGATGAATGATAGTTTACTTATTATAAGCAGACACTCAAGTTTTTAACACATATTTAATACATTATTTTCAATACCCCAATATTTCAAATAGTACCTAAAAAATTTCCAGTATACAAAATAATTCAAACCATTTTGTAGTTAATTGGAATTAAAGCACAACATTTTTCCACTTTAGTTTATTCAATTTCGCTTTTAGGGTGTTGCTTTTTTAGATCTCCGTGTGAATGTTTTCCTTGGGTCAGCTGAGAGAATAGTATTTTCTTTGGGATTCTTATCGGAAGTTTTATTATTGGAGTGATATATTTTGCTTACCTTAGTTTGCTAAGCCTTAGCAAAGCGACATATGTCACTCTCACAAAATTAAAAGAACACATGTTTCTATCAATATTAAAAATCTAGTAGTTATAAGCTACTCTAGTTAGTTATGAGACTAGTCAGATTAATATGGGCTAGGCATGTAAAGATAATGCCTCACTCACCCTAATAGAAATATGAATGGACACCCCGGTGGAAGGAGACGAGTGGAAAGATCAAGGCTGATATAGGAGGATAAGGTCGAAAAGGATGCGGTGCAGTTCCTCTAGGTGGTGAATTGGAAGACCACGTCTAAGGACCGGAGAAGTTGGAGGCAGATGCTATGGGAGGCAGATGCTATGGGAGGCCAATACTCGATTTGGGATGTAGCGCCATCGGAGAGAGGAGAAATAGAGTAGTTATTAGCTAGGCAGGATATTATACCAACGAACCAGTAAACGTGGCTACTGCGGTAAAAATATCAATATTTAACGCATTTTGATTTAGTTTTCCTTTAGCTCTTCCCACGGGCATGTCCTTATTACGAGAGATATATTATATCTCTTTAGACCAAGGTTCTAAATTAAAACATATTTCTCATTCCTAATTGAGTCAATCACGATTTCTGCATCATCCAGATAAGGTATTATGTATGGCTAGCTTTTATTATTCAATCGGTGCCATATAAAGAATAAACTGCATTGGAGCTTAATGTTTTTCTTTTCAAGATCGACAATATAAAACAATTTTATTCTTCTCATAGCATAGTGACCTTTGTTGTCTTGCGTTCTTGTTATTTTTCTAAATAAAGAAATTCCTGTTTTCATCATGAAAGTATGTGCCTTCGCTCGTGGTTTAATATAGCATTCACTATTTCGTTGAAGTACATTTGGGCCACCATATAGCAAGGATAACGGATGATCGGTGGATCAGACGCACCCTGGAGTGGCGACCGAGAAACGGCCACAGAAATCTGGCGGACCACAAACAAGATGGTCTGATGACATAAAACGAGTGGCAGGGGGTCAATGGCACAGATTGGCAAGCGATAGAGAGTTGTGGAAGTCGGAAAGGGAGGCTTATGTCCAACACTGGATAACCAAAGGCTGACGATGATGATGGTGTGACAAAATGTGTCACCTTTTTAATCAGTAATGGAACGTAAAATAGAGGGCCCATGTATAAATTTTCAATGCATATTTCATTATATTCCTTACATTTTTTTCCTTTTTTTATACAACGAGTCGTTTGAAACCTATTAGTGTACGCACTTAGTTTTTTTTTAGTTTTTATATTGAGTCTCATGACACGTAGCTAATCTGTCGACATTTTATTTTTACGTGAATTCTATAACACATCAAAGACAGTATGACAATCACACATGTCATCGCCGAGAATCGAATCCGGAACCTTTGGTGTGCCACTCATATCTCTGGCAACTTAGAAACCTATCTAGGAAAATTAAAATTAAAAAATGTAAAAACAGTGTTGCAATTCATAAAACTGTGATTTTCATAGGTTTACCTGTGAATATTCTGCATTTTAGTTAAATATTGTAAATATGGTTTTTAATATATCGATTTTTAAGTTGATGGCTTGCGTACTACTTAAGCAGCTCCGAGTAGAAAACGATTGTTGAACTATTTTAATACCATAATTAATAGGCTAGAAATTGTTCAGGATTTACCTACTAAATAAATTAAATGATTATAATAATATAAAGGCCCAAACAACCGTTTTAATTTGGTATTAATCTCGTGTTAAATTGGTGTTCGTGACTCCAGTGAGGAAACACGACCATTGCATGATGGTACTAACTATTTGATCATGACTAAATTCTGCACTTTGCAATTTTTTTCTTAAATATTAGTTGAAGGTCGCGCTTCCGGTTGACTCAGAAAGGTTAGTCTTTGTACGTACTAATAATGACTGCATAATTGTTGTGTTTTGATTATTCCACAAATTTAACTTGCATGTTATAAACAATAAATAAATATATAAACAATAAATAAATATAGAAAATATGCTTTTTTTATTCTTCATTTAATTAAATACATATTTTATTAACTCTTCTTTTTCTTCTTCAGCATATTCTCGTACACTCCTGGACAAGGGCCTCCTTCATTTGCTTCCACGCCACTCTGTCTTGTGTAGACTGCATCCATTATAGATTATACATAATAATATATGGAATTATAATAAAAAAAATCACTGTCAGTTTAATTATAGGTAATATTATTCGTAAGAAATTGAAAAACTTTGTTTAATCCACTATTTAATAAAAAAATATTTAAAAAACACGACATGTTTCCGAGGATACCTCCATCTTCAGGTGTAAAAATATACATGCACGTTTTTAATTAAATAGTGGACTAAACAAAGTTATTCAATTTCCTAAGTATATTACTATGGAATTCCAGTGTTTATGTCTTAGCGTTCAATAAGATGATAGGTAATATTTTCTACTTAAATTAATAAGTAACTATTCTCGAAAACAAATAATGATTAAAATAAATAAAAAACATCACACCGCGTCTCCCGCGTGGCGAAAAGAGAAGGATGGAGTGCCGCATCAGTAAAAGTGTGACAGTCCATTCTTTCTACCTACCCTTTCGGGGAGACGGCGTGATGGTTAATTAATTAAAAATATAAATAAAAAAACTAATAAATTTATTTAACTTAGTAACCACCATAACCAAATAGTTCCGTTTTTAACGATTCTTTCTTATGGGAACAAAACATTTAATTTATATTTATATCAGTTTAATTATATTTTTTGGATTAATTGTATGAAACATTTCGCTTTGCTAAGGTTTTATCAAATATCAAGAGTAACCTAGAAGAAAGGTAAAACATGTCACAATCTATAGAAAAACATCTATAAAAGGGATGTTTTTGTGAATATTTAATAATTAATACGGAGATTTAAATACTCGTTCAAGAAACAATTAATGTTGTGACGTCACTCTGACATAGCTTTGATGGGAACAAATACGCTTGTTAGTTTTATCTTGAAATAATGTGAGGTAAAATCAGCTTTTTAAGTATGTGAAAATGTTTTACCACAAATAACATGCAAATGTATATAAAAGTGTAGAAAGGATGGATCTCCACAGTGTTTTTCATGACATACTTATCTCTCATCCTCAACATTTACACGTCGTGATTTATTTTTTTAATAAAAATAAAAATAATTAAATAAAAATAGTTAAATTTCATTAATAAAAAAAAAAGATTTTTTGCACGTTTCTCGGAAAATAACCTAGGTAGGGAGGTTAAAGAAGAGAATAATAAAATTTATGTTGTTATTATAAATAAGGCGGTACCCTCATTTTTTGCTATTCTTTCCATTGTCGTAAACTAATAAAATTTAGGAAAAATATACAATAAAACGACTTTTAAAAGAGGGTATAGAGATTTATTATTAATAACAACAAAAATGTTATTATTCTCTTCTTTAAAAACATCTTCTTCTTGAAGTGCCCTGTTGGGTCCCCCCAACGTTGGGGATCACCTCGGCGAACCTGTCCCTGCGCCGCTCGGAACAGCTCCTCCACACTTCGGATGCCGGTCCACATGTATAATAATGGAATTTAACCTAATTAATTTCAACTTACATTTAAAGTCATACAAATCAGTTGTTAGTAAATCGACGAGTATGTAAGAAGTGTAAAAATATTGATTTTCACTAGCCACAACCTCAAGTGAAATTGCCTATCGATTACATAGATATTTTTTTCAGTTTAGCATTTCGAGAGCTATGTAGAATAAATTATCTAAGGTCATGATCGAACCATTGAATATACGATCGGAAGTCACACTCGCGACGACTTTATTACTGTTCATGTGATATAACCCAATAGTTTCAGTAATAAATTATTCTTGCTGATTATTTTAACCTTTCGTTTGTTTTTTTAACGTTTGATGATCCTACACTCATGGAAGGGTCGTGACCTTCCGATGCAGCTCATCATCGCGAGAAAGAGCTATTAAGTTGAGTGCTTGCAAGAGAGGGATGTCAATAGTATCCCGGCCTTCGTGGTAACTTAAGAGAATTTATAGTATCAGTGTAACATAGAAAATATTGCATACATTAATAAGTACTAAAAGATCATGTGATTAAATATGCTGTTTAAAAACACATTATGTAGTTCATATTTAAAGTAAAATATATTTTGTTACAAAAAAATACTAATGAATTATTAATGTGAAATATTTATTGTTTCTTGAACAATAATGTAAAACTCATTATTAAATAACTAATACGAATGTAAACGTCTATTTTCTACAAGTTTTATTATATTTTATATGAATGACATGTTTTATACAACTGATGGGGCATTTGATAATGCCTTCGACAGTCAAAATATGTCATTCACATTAATTATAACAAAACTAGAGAGGGAAATCAGTTGATTGAAATACCTGATGATGCTAACATTGGTTAACAAAACAGTTGTTGCTACAATTTCAAAACAAATAAAATCAATTGTGATATTCTATAACTGTTAATAAAACTTCTATAAAACCAACGTTTTCATTCGTATTAATTAATTAATGTTAAACTCTATTTTACATCAGGTTCCCTGATAATTTATCACCTTGCAAGGACATTAACAAATGTTAAATCATACATAGATAACCCTTTCTAGGTCATTAGATTCTAGGTCAAAGCTTCTAGAAAACAGGTTTAAAAACGATTTTTGATTCTTGATATGGATAGTGATAGTAAATATTAATAAAAATTCTTTTATAATATGTACTATATTTAGTTTAATTTATTTTCGGCCTCTTTCAGCAGCGAGCTAATGAAGAGGAATAAAACTAAATAAATAGTATTAAATAATTTTTAGGTAATCCATTGTTTTGGCGGAAACACTTTGATATTTTAACATTAATCACTGTTCAATCAAACACACCGTTTTAATATAAAACATTGAGTTTATTCCTTATAAAATCGTCGCAACAGCTGTTTCGGTAACCGATGTTACCATCGTCAGGTGTTATAATAAACTAAAAAAAAGCTTTTTATTTTATTGTAACACCTGAATATGGTAACATCGGTTACCAAAACAGCTGTCGCGACGATTTTATAAAAAAAAACTCAATTTATGATAGAAAACAGTGTTTTCTATTTTAAAAGTGAATAAAGAATTTTAATTAATATTTTTAAATATCTTTTTATACATTGCATATCTACCATGACTTTTGTCCGTGAAACGGTACTTCAACATGAGACAGTAAGTATGTTCACTGATTATATTTCGTGGTTCCTTAGTATACTAATCAGTAATTTCATACCCAGAATATTTCAGTGAGCTGCAGAATGAAGTCGAAACAATAACAATGAGAATTAACAATATACGTATAAATTAATAGGAATAAAAACGCCTGTTTTCTAGAAGCTTTATTATATTTTATGGGAATTATGGGACAGAGGACGACAGAGAACGATCTGACAGAACATGAGGACATAGTAAGATGGAAAAGAAGCAGAAGGCGCTTTTGGAGAGACCACGTGGATCGCACGGAGAATACAAGAATCGCAAAAATTGTCAAAGATGAAAACCCAGGCAGGGGGCCATTACTAGGAGGGCCCCCAAAAAGATGGAGAGATGGCTGGACATCATCATTCCAGGACGGCTCACCGCCATAAACAGGTCATACGACCTAAACAAAGAAGAAGAAAAAATATGTGACAGAGTGCAGAAACATGGCGTCACCAAATCTAATATATTATATTTTTTTAAAGTCAGCCATCACAAAGCATCTAAAACATGTTTTATAAGTACGGAAGTGGTTAGGTTAAAGAAACATATCTTTGGGTATAAACATGTTACTTTCTGTTTTCTTAGCTGTTTAGTTATAAAAAAGTATTATCCTTTTATGATGAGGGATTATAAGTCAAGTTTAAATATATAGTTCTGCTCATAGAAGCACGTATAATTTACGTTTATTAAGAAACTCACATTGTGTTTACAGAGTATTCCAAACAATATCGATTCATAATAATAGCCAATGATTTAACGACCATTGTATTGAGACTTATAACAATTCTAGAAGATATATTGATGTTAATTCTACCTGAAGATTAATGGCATTGAATAACAATGTTTGTGTTTGGAAACGAATGAATAATTTGCTAACATACAACACTTGTTAACATACTTTTTAGATTATCATTTAACCCTTTCAAATGACATCTGAGTCTTAATTTAAACAATTAATCATATTCATATATGTATATAAAAACTAATTAACTAACCATCACGCCGTCTCCCCGGAGGGGTAGGCAGAAATAATGAAACGCCACACTGTTCTGTCCTGACACACTTTTCTCGTTCCTCTACATTCATACATCTTGTCATGCACGCACGTCGATTTCTCCGGCTCTTCACGTGACCGACCATTGAAACCTATTGTTTCGTTCGTATTCAAAATATATTTTTTCAATCTGCGTATTCTGTTGGATTAATATTAATGATATAATTTGAAAAATGTTTTTATCTAATAAAAAGAGGAGGCCAGGAAAACGTGGCAAGGTCAAATCAATGACATATTGAATGTCGCCCACGTGAGGAGTCGGAGAAATCGACGAGTTTGATGATATTAATGTATATGAAGCGAGAGAAGTATGTCAGAACAGAACAATGTGGCTGTCTATTCTTTCTGCCTACCCCTTCGGAGGGACGGTATGACCTTTAATCTGGTAGTTAGTTTTAATTAATATAATGTTATTTTAATAAATGAAACGAATAAATAACTTTCAGAGCGCTTTTGTAGCGAGCTTATTTATCGACAAATATAAATAATTTAAGTTCTATATAAAAATATCCTTCATTATTTTTCTTGTATTTTGACAACTTTAACTAGTAAGGATATCGTTATAAAAATCATAATCGTTGTAAACTAAATGTACGGACATTTAAAGAAATATATATAATTATAATTATTTTTTTAGTTTTTGCTCTTTGATATGATTTATGAAAATACAAATACTGTTTTTCCGCTATTGAATTTATTTTTCTCGGTATGTTTCGAAGGTTTTATACTTTCATTATCAGGAGAATGATAATTTTGTATCATTCTCCTGGAAATTAATAGTGGTAAAAACAGTGTTTAATTCATAGAAAGTTCGTCATTACGGTGAGTGTAATAAGATTAAAATAAAGGATATTATAAATTAAAATTGGCCACAATAACAGTAATTGGCATGTAAACAAAAAACCTGATTTTAAAAATATAAATATTGTACAACACAGTGTTTACTGCTAAAATCAAAAACACCCCAAGAATACATATTGTTTATTTCAAAATGCTGCTTATATTTTATATGCATTACTGTTGTAAAATTTATAATTATTGGTCTTAACGTATAAAATTAACAAAGGCTCGTCTTTTTAGTTTACCCACCGGATCACAGGGGTTAAAAGCTAAGGAGAATAGTGTCATAAGTCAGGTAAGTGGGTCTTGGTCGAGGAGATTAGCGGACTAGAGACACGACACGGCCCGATGTTATGTTAGATACGTATACAATGTGGCTTCACCATATATCGGCCAAATGACGTATATTTTGGTCCATTCCGATCTATAGATTATTGTGTGGTGACTGAATGCGAAATATTTTCATACAATGTATTAAGGTGATGTTAAGTTATAATAAACTATATATTTTTTACGTCTTTGCTCTCCTAAGAATATTTTATGGTTATGTATGTAAAAATTGTATACAAAGATCTTCTTCTTCTTCTCATAGGTCTTCTTCTTCTTCTTCAAGTGCCCTGTCGGGTCCCTCCAACGTTGGCCGCTCGGAACAGCTCCTCCACACTTCGGATGCCGGTCCACTCCCTCACGTTTCGCAGCCAGGACATTTGTCTCCTTCCGGGCCCTCGGCATCTCTCAATTTTCCCCTCCAATATCAGTTGGAGAAGGTGGTACTTTTCCCCACGCAGTATATGACCCAGATGTGAGATCTTTCGAACCTTGATAGTTGATAACAATTCCATGTCAACTCTAGCTCGCCTCAGGACTTCGGTATTGGTAACTATGTCTGTCCAGGGAACTCTAAGCATTCGGCGATGGAGCCACATTTCAAATGCTTCCAGTCTGTTCATTGAGTTGACTTTCAGGGTTCAAGTTTCACACCCGTACAATAAAACAGACCACACATAGCATTTGATCATTCTCTGGCGGAGTTTCAGGTTTACGTTATCATTGCAGAAGAGTGATTTCATTTTATTAAACGTAGCTCTTGCTGCCTCAATTCTGCATTTTATCTCTACATCTGGGTAAAGAGATATAGGTCTGATGATCTGTTATTGGTTGCATCTCTTTCGTCCTGGGAAGTGGACCGTCAACTATCTCGCCATCTTTTCGGTGGCCGGTAACTCTCCGGTAGACTGTCGTGAGCTATTTTTGGGATTATATTTTCATGCATACGGGTGACAAGCTTGTTCCATTATATTTTCCTTTGACGTCTCTACCTGACAATGTCTTCAACCTCGCAGATTCTTTGGATTTCTGTATTTCGTATTCGGTTACGAAGGTTTTTGTCGGTTATACATAGTATTGCTTTCATCTCGTTGATGTCATGGAGTTTATGTATATATTCTATTGCTTATGTTGAGGTAGATCTGACACAAGACACTGAGGGATCACAGCTTCCATGTTAGTATTAATTATGAGGATAGTGATCAAATCAAATCAAATCAAATAAAATCAGTTTATTTTCTCAAAAGATATTACAATTTTTTTTTATTGTTAAAGACATCTATTGAGAAAAGGTAAAATATAACAAATATGTAATACCAGGAACGCATGAGAGATGGTTCGACATTAGGAATACAAGATTCTCTCCAAAGTCAAGAGTATTTGTCTTCTGAACGTACTTTCACGAATATGAAAGACATCGATCTCCGAAGCGATCATGTTCAGCAGTTTGATTGCCATCACCAGAGGCAGGTTGGTTCTGCATGCTGGGAGATAAAACAGTCTGTGCTGACGCTGTCGAAGATAACCATCCGGAACATAAAGATGGATAGCCTCCAAGATGACGGAAATCTCAAAGAATCCCCTGTTAAGTCCAAAGAAATGGGTAAGTGTGCACCCATCCCTTCTTATCTGTAAACTATTGGTCCCCAGCATGCCCAAGAGGAATGCAGTGGGATAAAGCCACGGATAGCTACCAAACTCCCTCATGTAGAGATATCTCAGAAATCTTTTCTGAACCCTCTCTAACATGAGCGAGTATCTCGCCTCGTGGGGACTCCATATTTATCACCGAGCCACACTCGAGCCGGCTCCGGACCAATGAGTTATACAAAATTCGCAAAACATAAAGACTGCATTGTTCGGTAAGTCATTTCCTAGTACGCCCTTGGAGTAATTGATTTTACAAAACGGCGCACTATAAATGTAAGTCATCAAAATAATAATAATAATAATGGCAGCATAGAATAGTGTGGTCAACTATCCTCTCTGCCCTCTTTCCCTCTATGAGTAAGCGGCAAGATAGTTAGTTAGTTATCACATTGAGTTTTATTTTAAAATACACAGCTTTTATTGATGGGCATTCTGTATTAAAAAACGATTTAAAATCAAGCGAACAATGTTAAAGTATTAAAACTATGAAAACATTTTTATTTTTAAATCCTGGTTGTGTTTATACCTTCCAAATACTGAAAAAAAATCTCCCAGATAATAAAAAGCCTATGTAGTCACTTTTGTGCCAAAAGTGATTTTGTCCCGCCTAACTCATAAATTAAGTCTTGTGACAATGTCTGAAATGACACCAAATGACTGAATTTGACATCCTCCAGCCCGCTTTATTGTTTGACCTCTAATCGTGACGTCAGGGGTCCGTCATTATTATTTTATATTTATGGTATAATACTAACAATATATTATATATACACTATTGTGTTGTTTGGCCGTAACTTTAAGTGTTTGGATCCAGTAGTAAAATTTAATGCATCTTTTGTGCATTGCAATCACAAGAAAGTAATGATCAAAGTTGAAGCGTTTTTAAATGTGAACAGTTTGAATTTGTTTACTGGTGTCAAATATTTTACACAATTTTCCAAGACAGAGAAAACAGTAGACCATTATTAATTTTTTTTCCTCATTCAAATGATAGTGTGATTGTTTTGTGTGACCACAACTCAATTATTAAATATTAGTTATAATTTTATACGAGAACAAACATATATATTGAACCTTTATAATATTTTTTGAAGAGACATACTATGTCTTATAGACGTGGTCAAAAGTAACAAGAATCAATTTATTTAGTTATTGTATATATCATGTTAAAGGTGATGGAGCCAGCAAAATTCGTATTTGATATTAAGTTCGATTTAATTAATGCTGTAAAACTGAAGGTAACTTAAAACAAATAAGTGTATTTATATCAATCACATGCTTTATATTGTAAAAAATAACATTATTTTATCAGAAACGTGTTTTGAAAAATGAATAATTATTATGTATAATAGTTTTTTTCATCATCATCATCATCAGCCATTAATCGTCCAGTGTTGGATATAGGCATACCTTCCCGATTTCCACAACTCTCTATCCCTCACTATTTTGTGTCATTGATCTTCTCCCATTTTTTATGTCATCAGACCATCTTGCTTGCGGTATGCTCGGATTTTTGTGGCCGGTTCTCGGTCGCTACCCCAAGGTGCATCTGATCCACCGATCATCCGTTGTCTTTACTATATGGCCGGACCAAATACACTTGCACGCTATATTGGCAACTTTGGTCATTTTTCTGATCCATTCATTTCGTTTCTTCTCTTGCAGATGTTCAACATCCTCCTCTCGAGTTTTCTTACTATAATTTTTGTGAACGTGATTGTATAAAAACCGTAAGTATTATAAGTTATGTTTATTTATATAATAATAACAAAACAACAACAATTCATTTGTATGCATTTATTAAAGGACTTGATGGGTAAAGCAAAATTACCAAAAATCTATTGAGATTATGTATACTGTAAAATGATCCACCATTTATTTTATTCTGTGTTCATGTAAATATTTTAATAATTTAATTGCAAAGTACATAAGTCAGAAGTGTGCAATTTTAAATTATTTTTTCAAGGAAATGCTGTGGAATGCATAAATACTAGCTTTCATAGGGTTCCCGGAACAATTCGTCTTTTTAACTCGTGGGAAAATTTGTTACGTAATTATATGATATTTTTGTTTCATACGTCAAAGTGTTAAAAATAATTAAAATATGTCAAAATAATTAAATATAACAAATCAAGTTAATAAATCATAAAATTACGTTTTGCATGCAGCATATATTTTTATTTTTAAAATATGATACATATTTTTACTTAAAATATTTTCATTATTATTAATTATTTGGAAATGAATGTTACTAAAACAACCTAATGCTCAGAATTCCCTGGACAGACATGGTTACCAATATCGAAGACCGGAGGCGAGCTGGAGTTGACAAGGAGCTGTTGTCAACTATCAAGGTTCGGAAAGTTTCACATCTGGGCCATGTACTGCGTAGAGAGAAGTACCCCCTTCTCCACCTGATACTGGAGGGGTATATTGCGGGACGCTGAGGGCCCGGTAGGAGACAGACTGGCTGCGAAACGTGAGGGTGTGAATCGTGAGTGGAGGAGCTGTTCTGAGCGGCGCAGGATAATGACAGTTTTGCCGAGGTGATCGCCAACGTTGGGGGGACCCGACAGGGCACTTTAAGAAGAAGAAGAAAACAACATTTTTATAAAATAACATAATGATTTTTTAAATAAATATTCAGATAGTCAGACAACCATTTCCTTTTGTCATTTGACCCGAAAGATCTTAGTAAATAGATGTCTCTTATTAACAGCATTGGAAATCAATGGCGGCTGTTGTTATTATTTTGTTATCATCGAGTTATTATGAGTTGATTTATTTAAACAATCTTAATTCAATTGGTAAAATATTTTAAACTATAAGAGGAAAAAAATGTTTTTAAAAACTTGGTTCACTGTACAATCGTAATCAGTAATTTGTTATAACTTTTAACGAAATTTTTTTTTCCACAAACATTAACATTTCACCATTTCTTTTTCATAGACTTCTTATATACAACACTTACATTAAAAAAAATAAAATTACATAGACACGTTTCGGAAAACCAGTCATTCTTCAGTGATACATATTAAAAAGAAATAAAGCACAACTACAACACAAAGTATGGCGAATATAGAAGAAATAAACATTTCACAAGTATTAATACCAAATTATTTAATTAATATGAATGAAAACGTCTGTCTTCTAGGAGTTTTATTATTTTTAGATGAAATGACAAATTTCACCATTCTTAGGCATTATCAAATGCCTTCAAAGGATGAAACATGTCATTTCATCTAAAATATAATAAAACTGCTAGAAGACAGACGTTTTCATTCATATTAATTACCTAAATCTTTAATAAAGTGAATCAGACCTCAACGATAATAAAATTTTATTTAAAAAATATTCATCACACACATGATTGGCAACAAAATCATTTATAATATCGAGGAATAAAATAATCTGATGTTTTAATAGACATTTTTTTCATAGTCATAAAACATGATTTAAAAAATCCAAACACTGTTTCACCTTCCACTACTGTAAGAAACTAGTTTTTCAAATAATCTACAGATTTTATGGAATATTTCACCTGCCCGACCTCGCCACATCCACGGTGTAAATCTCATTCGTATTAAAAGCTACTTACCATAAAAAGCTCAAAGACCTTTCCAACAAAATATTCACATATATAAAAAAAAGGTATTCAAAATGTGTGTATATTTGTATATATTTATTTAAATTTTAACCGAAAGTGAAGGCAAGAGGTTAATAGGTCCAATGGGTAATTTCAAAGATAACTTATCTAATCGAGATTGTGACAATAGTGTCATAAAACGATTCTTGTCGTGCGTAAAGGTTGTATTTAATCTTTTTAACGACAATTGTAATTTCGTGCTTTGAGTGGCGCCAATTAATTATTGTATTTTTGATTCGTCTCTGTTGTCTTGTGAAGGACGTGACGGTATGCGGGGGCAGGATCAAGGGGATATTAATAGTCAGTTGGTACAGTGACCGCGAATTTTCTGACACATAAATCTCACTGAGACAGTGTACGCCCAAAATTTCTAAACTCGTCCGTTGTACTCCGGGTTAACACATTGGAAACCGAAACACTTAAATTCCCTTAAGTTTTTGAAGTTTAAAAAAATATATACTCGTAGGGTAAAGATTGGTAGTAGGCCCTGCAATGGGGTATGTTGTAGCAGGAATTAAGCCTCGACATCATGTTGCAATGACATCAGCAACCCTGTTGCCAAGTCCAACTCTCTAGCATTCAAGTAAAGTGTTTTAGAACGCGCGAACCCCGAGATATGCGATCACTGACATAACCATCAGTGTCATAGAAAACGAAGTGTGAACGAAAGGCAAATTCCCAGCGCCATATAACTAGATTTTCTTCTATATACGCCATACTTTGTGTTGTTATGATGGTTTATTTCTCTTTTTCTTTTTATACACTTTGTATATACAACACTTATATTAAAAAAATAAAATTATATAGACATGTTTTGGACAAACAGTAAATAAATAAGAACAATACAAACAGTAAGACAAAAAAATACATCTTTATAACATCTTTCAGATCATGTAAACAATTTTAGAATATTTTTAAAAATATACCTCTACTGAAGAAGGACTGTTTGCCCGAAACATGTTTTTTTTTAAAGTATAAGTGTTGTATATACAAAGTCTATAAAAAAGAAAAAGAGAAATAAACCATACAGCTGGATTCACCCGGCTAAGGAAGAAAATCCCAACTGAAAATCCTAAAGAGATGGCAAGGGGAAACCACTGTGGATATCATTCCTTGGATCATCAGTTTGAAGAGGAATCAAGCTATTGGTTCTGGGCGATGCTAAAATGTGTCAGTGGTGCTAAAAATTTGCCGGCTAAAGAGAAGCTCTAGAGATTTTTTACTTTCAAGTGATAGTTAACGTCGGAGAGACCTGAGAATACACCAGGATAAAAAACACTGCCGTGATTTCTTCATAAAAGGGAAGATGGAGTGTAGGCGCGGTGTGGGAAGACCCCAGATGTTCTGGATGAAATAGACAGGATTCGGGGGGTGGGGGAGTTATTTCGTCTGGCCCAGGACAGAGAGGCCTACGCCAGGGTGATAGCCGACGCCGGGGGGACCTGACATGACACTCAAAGAAGAAGAATATAAACAACTATAGACAGAGTGACAGACAGTTGAATTAAAATATTAGAAGGAATGCGGTGCGAATTAAAGTGTTATGAACAAAATAATGAAAGAATGGTTAGGACACATGGAAATATAAAATAGTAAAAAAAAGTATATTTTAACAATGGAAATGGAACAAAAAGTAGATGAAGACCTAAGAAAATGTAGCACGATCAAATAAATCAAATATTGAATGTCGGCCACAATGTATGAATGTTGAGGAAATGAGAGAAGTATGTCGGCAAATAAAAATGGGGCAGTCCATTGTTTCTACCTACTCCTTCGGATAGACGGTGTGATGGGTGATTCGTTTTTATAAATAATTAGTCGCAAAGACGTTAATTCTCAAATATAAATATGTGTTCACCTCGAAAATATCATGTAACTTCACCTTGAAGAAATATAAATAATCTTAACCTTATTTTTAAGGGTTCATAACAATCTTCAGAGGATAGAACAATCACCCGGTTAGTCGAAAGCTACTGGAACGAATGCACACGTTCTTCAATACACTCATATTTTTGATACATGACAATAATATATTTTATATAATTCTTTATTCTTCCACTTAATACAGGTAAACCAATGATATTGGAAATATTTTAAAATTCCGAACCCAAGTAATAAAACTCTTCTACGTTATGTGGTAGAGGTCTGGAATAAATATTGGATTCGTCTCTCAGGTTCTCAAAGTGTATTCGCCGATAGCAGAGAATTCCGTATGGTGCGGATACGTGCCGAAAGTGCACGGGCGCCTTAATATGCACGTCGCGCCCGGGCCGCGGGATTTATCTTCCCTTAGAGGAATGTGGGTCACATGCATCATACAAGAGAGCCCATTAAACTTACAAGGATTTGGTCACTTATGAAGATTGGACACGACTAAAGAAAACTATAGGAGATGCCCTCGGGTGTTAAATAAACTACAAAGAATACTTATGTGTTATAGGTATATTGTATATACGATATCGCCAAATCAATTTACATTAGTATAAATGAAATAAAATGAATAACTACAATCGGACTCACCTCGAAAAATGCCCTTGTGAAGTGACAATGGTATTGAAACCGGTCAGCATTTAGTAAAAGTAAGATTATGCCATTTCTAAATAAATCTTAACAATATTTTCCTTGAATAGTCTATTGTTTTGGCCGAAACACTATGATACCTTAACATTTTAAACTGTTAAATTAATTTACTTTGTTTTTTGTATCACAAATATATATTTTTTCCTTGTATACAACAGGTCGATTGAACCCAATTACAGTACAGGTACAATTAATTTTAGCAATTATATTGATTCTCATGACATGTGACAATCTATCACCATTTTATTGTCACGATAATTCTACACCAGACCAAAGACAGTGTGACAATCACACTGCCATCGCCGGGAATCGAACCCGATTGGAATGGAACTCTTCGAGTTAACACGAAGGTCGAAGGTCAGTCGTTTTATTTTATTAAAAACAAATGTGATACATAAAACAAAGTTATTTAATTTAACAGTTTAAAATATTTTTGATAAATCTGTGAAATTCACCAATACACTTTCCGGAAAAGTTTTATATATAGTGTACTCTGTTCACCGCGAGAATAATGTATCTATCGGCACTTATTATACATTTGAAATCAACCAATCGTATCTTGATTTAAAAATATCAGAAGGGTAGAAAATGTATTAAAAATCATAAATATAAAGATCGTAATACAAAATCTTTAAAACAGATTTTTGGAGTATATAAAAAATGAGCAAGAGTTAGTTAGTACAATATTTGTGCTAATAATTAGTTTTGCTATTTAAAATTGACGAGTTCTAATAACGCTTTTTCCTGTAATCATAACTCGAATCCCCAGATAGCATCAAATGCTTCTGTAACTTGAGAGGAGATTTCGTGCAATAATTACTATTCGCTACACTAGTTACGTGATGTTATGGGCGTAGTCGCTCACATTACCCGGGCTTCGTTAAGATTTTAAATCACAGGCACACGTCCGACTGATTCCGATAACACGCCGCCCGGTGAATAGCCAAGCGAGCTTAATGTGAATTCGGGCAAAGTGGACATGAGTGTATTCGGTCTCGCGAATCTAAATATAAATATTTATGCAAACATTTATCTAAGATGTAATGTGCATTGCTAAGTACCTGTGTATATTTAAACACAGAAACAGACATATGTATGTGCTCGTACAATTAGCTGCGTTCATTTGCACACACAGATCGTTTATTTGCTTAGGAAACGTCGATTTTTAAATATTTATTTACCAGATTTTTCAACATAAGAATATTTATGTGAAGCCGAGTGCCAATAGATCGTTAACCAGTAGTAGGTCAAGAATGCCTGCTTTTTTTCTTGCGGGGGTGAGGAATCTTCAATAGACCCCCTCTGACTTACTGAGTAAACCAAAACCTCTCAGGCTCCTTTTGATACCTGTAGTTCAACGTTTGCGCTATGAATATCCATTTGTTTTTTGGTTCGTCAGATGTCTCTGTTTTTCGAGATCCTTTTGCTGCAAATGCAGCTGGCACGCCCCATTCCACAATGCCTGCTTGAATCATCTCTACCATCTCCTATCCAATGTGGCGAATTTATTGTCTGCTTTATCAGAAATCAGGTCTAAAAGTATCATATACTATGTTTGTTTATGTAAACCGTGTGTTGAGTTATCTATATCTTCTTCTTTCCGTGTCCTGTCAGGTCTCCCCAACGTTGACTATCACCCTTGAGTAGGCCTCCCTGTCCTGGGCAGCTCGGAATAGCTTCCCTACGGTACTCAGCCCCGTCCACTCTCGGATGTTCCTCAGCCAGGAAACCCGCCTTCTTCCAACACCTCGTTGACATTCAATCTTACCCTCCAAGATTAGATGTAACAGTGCGTACTTTTCGCCTCTCAGAACATGGTCCAAGTAGGACACCTTACGGACTTTGATGTTGCTCAGCAACTCTTATATAGTAACTTTATTTAAAACTATCTATATAGTAACTTTATTTAATACAGTAACTTTATTAAATCTATCTTCTTCTTCCCTGTGCCGTGTCAGGTCCCCCCGACGTTGGCGATCACTCCGGCGAAAACCTCCCTGTCCTGCGCTGCCCGAAACAGGTCATCCACCGTCCCCATTCCGGTCCACTCTCTAATGTTGCGCAGCCAGGACATCTGTTTTCTGCCAACTCCCCGTCTTCCCTCTATCTTGCCCTCCAATATAAGTCGGAGGAGGCGGTACTTTTCTCCACGCAGCACGTGACCCAAATATGAGACCTTTTTCACTTTGACATTCGACAACAGCTCTCTCTTGGCTCCGGCTCTCCTAAGTACTTCGACGTTACTGATCTTTTCGGTCCAAGGTATACGAAGCATTCTTCTGTGTATCCACATTTCGAATGCTTCTAACCGATTCATTACGTTCACTTTTAGAGTCCATGTTTCACTTCCGTATAACAGAGCTGACCATATGTAAGCTTTTATCATTCTTTGTCGAAGTTTAAGATTTAAATTATCGTCACAGAAGAAGGGTCTCATCTTATTAAATGCAGCACGTGCAATTTCTATTCTACATTTTACTTCTGTATCTGGGTCGAGTGTTTTAGTAATGATACTGCCGAGGTATTTAAACTGGTCAACCATTTCGATATTTACTCCTTTTAGTCGCAAAGATGATCCAGAATAATCAAGTCTTCCAAACGACATCCACTTGGTCTTAGCGACATTTATTGTCAGACCCAATTCTTCTCCAGCCGTGTCAATCTTATTTAGGAGCTCTTGGAGATCAGGTATACTTTCAGCCAATATGACTGTATCGTCAGCATATCTGATATTATTTATAACGACTCCATTGATCTTCACTCCAAGGCTAGAGTTTTCTAGAGTTCTTTGGAAAACTTTATTGGAGTACAGATTAAACAATAGAGGTGACAGAATACAACCTTGTCGAACTCCTCTTTGTATAGCTATAGCCTCTGTATTTCCACTTCCATATCTGATCTTTGCCGTTTGACACCAGTAGAGGTTTCTTATGAAATTCAGGTCCTTGGAGTCAATGTTACAGTCTTTGAGCATCTCCATGTCGTGTGCCTTACCCTGTCAAACGCTTTTTCATAATCGATGAAGCATGCAAACACCTCTTTGCGTTGATCTCGACACTTCTGTAGCAGGACATTGACTGCCAGTAGCGCTTCTCTGGTTCCGAATGCATTTCGGAATCCGAATCCGAATCCGAATCCGAATCCGAATCTATATTAAATCTATATAGTAACTTAATTTAAACTTTAATATCTATATAGTAACTTTATTTAAAAGCGTGAGATTGTTAGTCCTACGTCTGGCCTTCAACTTGGAGGGCCAATGTTATATGGTTTTTCTTCCTTCCCTAAGCTGGGTCAAAAGAATTCAAAACTCCATCGCTGTATGAAATAATTTTTTTGGAAACAGAATATGGTGGTCGAGGCGTTTACAGGACTTATGACCTGTCATTGGTTGGGTTAAGCGATCGCTTTATGTTAACAACATTCCCCATTCCGCCCTTCTTACGACCACCACGTCTGACAACGTTTTGAAAGATGTATATGTGCTACTATATTGAGAAACATTTTTAGTTCAATCTACACTAGCACCAGCTATTAAGATTAGCAATGGGTAAAATCCAATATTTGCCTTGCAAGTATTTGTATACATTCAAAATCTTATGACATCTTTCTTTGGACAAGTCGCACGCTTAATAAAACACTGGCTTAACTCAAAAAAGCAAGTTTTGCTCAATCTGCCATGAGTCAGTGTTTTAACAAAAACAGTCGAAAAACAAGTACGAATGAAAAATACCGATATAGTGTAATAGAGGTCAATTGGCGGAATTTTGACTTAATTTTAACGCGAAACGATGGATAGCATTAACAAAAGCCTTTGTCTAATGTTAACTCAATTATGACCTAAACCATAATCGTTCAGTTTACTATTAAGCGTGCGAAGTGTAGAGGGAAATATTAGACTTAAATAAATTGCTCTATATCCATGTAAATGAAAGAACAACAGTTTCAAGAATGTAGCTACTATTTTTATTAGATATTCGTCTCCACTCAGCTCACGTCCCTCTCAGACACGAAGCTACCTGCTTCAGACCGATATATCGAGGAGTTTAGACCTGGCCGGGAATATTCCCCTCACGCCTGCCTCTGTTCGGACGCTCCTAGAATAATAGACGCCGCGGGTCACTACATTCTGTGCACCTCGTGTAAGTTATTATGCAATAGCCCGTTAGCTTTATTGCGATGACGACAATATGCTCTCTATGCACTCGTTTGACTATTATCACGTACCTATTAGACCACCGGTGCTGATTGCATACTTACTTCCGATGGCCATACAACTATAATAATTCTACTTCTTTTGATAAGTCTGACGATATGTGGTACAGAAATCGTGTCTTCTAAGATGATAAAGTAACTAACTTATTAATTTCCCCGGAGGGGCAGGCAGAGAGGATGGATCGCCACAATGCTCTGTCCTGGCATACCTCTTGGGCTTCCTATACAATCATACATCGTACCATGCACGCACGGCGATTATTCCGACTTCGAATGTGACCGCCTTTTAGTAATTGATTAATTTGGTCACGCCATGTTTATCTCGGTCGTCCTCGGCTTCTTTTTCCACTCATGCTGCTTGTGTACAACTTTTTAACCATTCTACTCTCATCCATTCGTTCCATATGTCCAAACCATCTCAGGGATCCTTTTTTAATTTTATCTATGATGCAGTCATCTGCCTTACATGTCTTGTTTATTTCATCGTTCGGTATTCTATATGATAATAATAATAATAATTAGGCTAATTTGTATATCGCCGAAACGTGAATAGCTCACCTCGAGGGCGCTTTGACAATGTCTCTAGTCATGAGAGCTGCATGTGACACCAGCAATCAGATAACCGTTGCTTACATTTTATGCGATATTTTGAAAAGGTGGATTTTTAGGTGAGATTTAAAATCTGTCGGATTGTCAATGCATCTGAGGCGTGCAGGAAGCGTATTTCAGGCGGACGAACCTGCCACTGCGAAAGCTCGGGGGAAATTTGTCCCGGGGTTGCGCTTTGGCTCAACTAATCTGTCTATTGCCGAGGAGTTTGCTGATTTGCTCGCTTTCAGCAACACAAATAAGTTCCAGTTTTCCCCCATCTCTTAGGCGGTCTTTCAGGTGGAAGGCGTCCAGAGGGGATTTCATAATCGACTGTATATGCTAGTCTGTCACTATCCATTCCAGTTATATGGTCCCTCCAGCATCTTCTTCTTGATCTATTCCACCGAACGATATCTTCTAAGTGTTTTTAGTTCTCGGAGGGTTTTTCCTGTAATGGATCTTAGGACCTTCATCTTAGATGTTCTGAGCAAATCCTTTGTTCGTACTGTGTCGGCCCGCGTCTCTACAGCATACGTCGTGATAAGTCGCATGCATGTCTTATAAATTGAGACCTCCGAGGTGACATGGTTTAGCAAATATATTGTTCTACCCACCGGCATAACCATTGGCAGGTTGGTTCTGCATCGTGGGAGATAAAATAATATGTGGCACCTTTGTCATAGTTAATTATCAAGGGCGAACAGACCTACATCAAACATGAAAGTAATAATGGTCGTTCATAAACGTATGTGTAACAAAACGATGTATGACAGTGTTTCAAATGCTGATATCCCGGAGAAATGTAGAACGGAAGAAAGTATGATGAACAAAATTACGAAAGGATCATTGCGATGGTTTGGACAGATAGAACGCATGGATGTAAAAAGGTTGATTAAGAAATTATACTTAACGATGTGAATACAGTTCGGAGTCGAGTAAGACCGATGAAAACATGTCATGACTTAATTAATCAAAATTTAAAGGTCAGTCTATATATCTACGTGCGTATATGACTCGCTGTATGAATGTGGAGAAAGTTAGAGAGGTATGTCAGGATATAGTAATTCGACAGAACATTCGCTTTGTCTACCCTTCCAGCGAAATGGCATGATGGTTTCGTTATACTATCTATCTTACAATCAAGATATAACCGATCGATGTAATATTTAGTAACTGTCGTTTCGATGATAATGAGTACAACTTTTGCAGAGTCAAAGCCAGCCTTACGAGTTTTGCTTCCTTATAATCATCCTCCCATTTCACCGAGCCTGTCAGATTTCTGTGAGAACTATAAAAAAGAATCAAAGTTGCGATCAAGATAAGATCGTCTGGTTCTGTTCCGTATTCCACCGGATGCTAGAGTCATGGTTTTCTGATTCCTAACTCAAATTAAAAGAACTCGAAGTTTTTATAAATAGAACACCGATATATATATTTTATTATTATTATTATTCTAATGACTTGTATTTTAAGTGCGCTGTTTTGTAAAATCAATTACTCCAAGGGCGCACTAGAAAATGACTGACCGAACAGAGCAGTCTTCAGATGTTATTTAAATTTAACGTCACTATCCTCATACTAAGATGGAGGCTATTCCACGCCAACGGAGCCACAACGCTGAAAACACGATCATAGAAACTTGCTTTATTGGCTCTGACTGGAATTGTTATGTTGTTTACACATGTTTCTACTGATCGGAGTGAACGTTGCCTTTCCGTTGGCATTGGTGTCACGCAGAGGTCCGATATATATTCTGGCGCTCTCTGGTGTCGAGCTTCAAACACTGTCAAACACAATTTTAAGCCAGTGAAGGTCCTTCAGGAGCGGCGTGATATGACAGTATTTTTGTTGCCCCATAATCAATCGGGCAGCAGCATTGAATACGCTTTGTATTCTGCTTAATTGATTATTTGGCAATTCAGCGTTTATAATATATTATAATAGCTAACATCGATATTGAATGCCGGGAAAACACTGCAAAAGACAAACCTAGATGGAGAATAACAGTAAAAAAGGAACGAAGGACTTTGAACCAGAACGCAGAGACAACAGAGACGCCTCAAAGAAGAGGAGGACGGTGACGGCTCCACTACCAACGTCTTTCCCTGCTTTATAGATGCCTCAGAGTATGTGGGTCCAAGATTGAGCTCTTTAGCTACACGATGACCTAAAACCGCGAAGGATGGTATTCTTTGGATAGGAAGGACAGACGATGATGATGATAATGATATTAGATTAAGATATTAATTCAACACGTTGACTGCCACGGTACTTTCCAGGATTTCGGTATAAAAATGCCTTTTAACTTAACCATATTGTATTATTAAAACTCTGTGAACGCGTGACGACGCTTTAATTTAATTAAATCGTTGGTACATATGCAAGAGCATATTAAAAAAGACTAATACCAATGATTCAAATCAATGATATCAGATTATATTTTTACAATCTTTAATGTGAGCAGTAAATATAAAAGCTCATTATTATGAAGAAGGAATCTAGTCGTGTCCAGGCTTGAACCCAAGTGCCTTGGATCAGGAGCTAAGTGTTCTATCCCCTAGGCCACCACCCGATTATGAATCTTCTTCTTCTTTGAGTGCCATGTCAGGTCCTCCCAACATCGGCAATCACCTTGGCACAGGCTTCTCCGTCAAAGAGTCACCAGGTTACATTTAATATGGCCTGGTGTCTCTTTGATTTTTGCAAATGAAATAACAGTTAACGTCAGTCCCGGATGGGCCGGGGACGGGCCTAGAAAGAGCGCCGCTGTGTTCTATAACAGCCTCGGATTAGCGGTGGGTACCCTTTCTATGTTTTCTATGTCCTCTCTGTCCTGTGCCAGACGGAATAACTCCCCCACCCCCCCATTTTGTTCCATCAGTTGATATTCTCGAGCCAGGACATCTGGGTTCTTCCCGCACAGCGCACAATGGTTTAGGTTTTAAATATTAAACATTATACTCAATAAATCAAAACATTAAACAATATTAAATAACAGTTATAAATTCGCAATCATTGTAATCATCAATCGATTGTAAAATCTAATGGCCGGGTAGCCGGAATTTCGTCAATGTTGACATGTGAATATAATAAAAATAAATCTTTAACAAACGGCCCACTGCCACGTGACGTGAGGATTACTATCCAAGAGAATACTCTCTCAACTTATTAAATACAATTTCCATAACTCTCGGATAAATGTTGGTAAACGGTGACTCTTATTCGGACATAAATTACATTTCTTATCGTGACGGAAGAATTTTACATTTGAAATACATTGTGTTTTTATGTACATCAAATTTTAAACGATTATTCGATATAAAATTATGGTTTTACAACCGTCATAATTATTTCAAGTATGTTATATGATATTTTAATTAATTTTACACACTTAAACGATGCAATAAATACGACAATTAAATTAATTGTAGTTTTATTCAGTTTTCAACTATAATTAAATTTATTTCATATATAGTCATTTCAATTGCCAATATAAACATTTCGCTACTTATTCATCACCTATGATTAACCGACCATTCATTGTTGCTACTTAACGGAATAGGATAACTTGTATTTCATATATTTAAAATATACATATAAAATAATAATTTTGTCCATTGTTTTGGCCGAAACACTATGATACTTAACTTAATATATAACACTGTTATAATTTTTTTTTTTATTATACACTCTGTGAGAATTTTCACAACAGCTGTTTCGCCAACCGATGTTGGTATCATCAGGTGTTGCAAACAACTAAACAACAACTGTTTCGCTGTTTCGCCAACGCTCAATAAATGTATAATATAAAAATGTGGTATTATAACAGTGTTGTAAATTTATTTATATGAGAAAAAAATACACGTTTTTGATGCCTTACCATCTAGGATACCCCGTTTTTAGAAGGCATTTGTTAAGCACCACGTATTAAGAAATCGAAAATAATAACTTGACTTTGTTTGTCCCTGAGAATTATCTGCGACAAAGGCAAAATAGATTATTTCACCTGCCACTGTGTAGAAGTAATTTACCTAAGGTTATGCCCGTGGGCAGGGCGATAATCCTTTTAAACCGCATCTCTTCGGATGTGGACTTCTTCCACGATAGTGAGGCTACCCTCAGAAAACATCTTTCTCTTATATAATGTGTAAAATTGATATTTGCTTCTCTTGTTCTTCTTATTGTTTCTTATTACTTGATTGGTCTTAATTTTCTAATTATCTCGTGTTTTTTTATGTTTATGTCTATTGTTTATATTGTAAATTTTAAATTTTTCAATTGTATAATTTTTGTTGTTGTTTGTTTTTGTATTCTATAGTCATAAGCGCTTTGTTTATATACTGTAATGTTTGTGATTTTAGTAAATAAATAAATTGAAATAAGAAGCATTTTATTTCAATAATATTACCCAAACAGTAAATCCTACTTAGAAGTTAAAGGAGACCACTCTGGATATCATTTCCCAGGTCATCACTATGGAGAGGAATCAAGACGTACCCCGAGTCTCAGCCTTATCTTAAAAACATTGTACATGTTTATATTTACATAATATTTTAGTTTACGAATTTTCTCGTTATAGAAGGACATGATTATCCAAAGACAGAAGTTTGATACTGTATTGAATGTCTCATTCTGGGAGAAGCGCACTGAAAAGCAATTTTTTTTTGCTAGCAGCTAGTAGTCACCCTTGTGATTATTCTTAACTATTTTTCTTATGAACTTAAGTCTTTCAAAGATATCAGATGGCCTCAGTGGATTAATGTTGTGGCAGTGGACATTACGAGGTGAGTAACAAGTAACAAGCATCATTACAAATTGACCATAAGCCGACGTGCTCAGATCCAATAATGAAATCAATCACCCGGTCTCCGCAGCCGGTATGGTGTGCAAATCGTCGAGATAGTATTACGCAAGTGATCTCACCAGGCCCGAAATCACCAGAAACATAACATTTTTGCACATTTTTACCATTTATAATTGCCAAACTAGACTAGGCTTTTGTTGTGACAATTAAGCATCACACACTTTTAATTTACAGATTAAGTTTGAATGGCTTTTGGATTTTATGGAGCGAAGCTTTGCCAGAGTAAACATAAAAGTATTTCTTCTATATACGCCATAGTTTGTGTTGTTATGATGGTTATAACATCTGTCAGATCATGTAAACGACAATTTTATAATATTTTTAAAAATGTATCTTTACTGAAGAAGGACTGTTTGTCCGAAACATGTCTACATAAATTTATTTTTTAATATTAGTGTTATATATATAAAGTGTATAAAAAAGAAAAATAGAAATAAAAGTATTTGTACGCATATTTTAGGATAAACATACATTATTGATTCAAAAAGAGGCGTGCTTTTTTTTTAAAATTTGGTGGCTTACTCTTTAAAATCAGTGAATTTTTGAACTTTGTTAAATAACAAGAGAAAATGTTGAAATACCACAGACGAAATTAATTTAATACTAATAGTAATCATAAAAGAAGGAGTTTCGTCTATAAAATAAAAAAATAGTCTTTAAGACATAAGAGTATCAAGAGATTTGGGAATTTATTTAAAAAAACAAATACATTATCTTATTACGCATTTAAATAAAGACATAGAAGGTTTACCGCTTACAAGAAGCTATTATAGGACGCAGCGGCGCCATTTCGACAGCTTCGCTCATACAATTCCTAAACCCGCCCACGTCCACGTAGAATTTACGTTACATCAACGTATTTATTAAAAAAATATTATTGAATTGTATGGAAATAAAGTAAAATGATAATAATAATGACAGCGGGCGCCAAAGAGTGCGACACCCCCCCTGTCTCTGGAGAATGATTTTAGATTCAATATCGGTATCGTGCCATCAGCATTCTCGGGCCGCGGCGGGCCCTGGGAATCAGCTCTGGGGGGACTGTTCGCAGTATTTGGGTTAAATCACCAGCAATGCAGAATGGCCTGCGATGGGAACTTATTTCGGCCGGCATGATTTTATATTGGGTTATTGGAGCCACCCTCATATGGAACTAACGTCTATTTTTAGACTTAATTATCAGTTTCAAAAACTGTGAAGAATTATGGCTTATTGAGACAATCAACTTTTACTTTCTTAATAAGTTTTTCTGATACTCGTAATAAATTAATTGATAATTTATCTCCTTAAGAAACTTGTTCATGAACGAACCCAGTAAGTTCTTTAACAATCAAATCTGTGATATAATATAATACAAAAAACGGTTATTTTATTAATACTATTGTACATTAAATCACAAAATTGTAGATTCGTACATTAGTAAAATAATTTTTTTGAAAATAAAAGTCCAAAAAATATCCAAATTTACTTATTTATTTTTATTAGTATACAAATAAAACATTTACTCTACAATAGTAACAAGTAACAAAAAAAAAAAACATTATTATTGCACTAACAACTCAATCGACAGGATTAAGTTCGTAATACTGTCAGTGCAATTGTTATGCACCAACCACCCTTTAGTATGAGCAACTCTCAGATAAAATAATATATTAGCATAAAATAAAGGAACGTATACAAATTAAGTACAATATGGCAATAGTAGAAGATAAATAAGAAATGCAAAAATCAGGTAAAATAAGGCAAAAGCTTGAGACAAAGAAAAAAAAGAGAAATTAAGTAATAATGTTTGAGAATGTAACCCTTGTACATAGTTATAGTTAGAACGAAAACGTCTGTTTTCTAAAAGTTTCATAGTTATTTAATAAGCATTTCTATATAATTGTTCAAGAAACAACACTTATCAATAGCTTTCCTTCAAGTATCGATTATCTATACTTGTCTATCTGGAATAATACAATGTTGGTAGTAAACTGATCTGAATAAATACTGTAATTTAACTTTATTATTATTCTAAACTGGTATTTTTCTGCAATGGTCATTAAAATAAATATTTATATGTGTGTAATTGATATTTTTGTAATAATTACTTTGCTACTTGGAAGCAATAAATATAATTGAGTCGTTTGAATGGAATGCTTTACGCATACTAAATATTTTCTTTAAGCAATCATTATGAGCATGATTCTAATAATGTCCGTGACAGTGTATTTATTTATTTCGCTATTTCCGGAACATATCTGCAACCGATCATAAAAACAAGGAGATACTTATTAACCAAATGATTTAATTTGATTATTGGTTGGTTTGGCATATGCAGTAGTTGTGTGTTGTTGTAGGATTATCGTTGTAATGTAGGATTATTAAATACTCCCCAAATTATTCCTTACTTATTTAGACCGACTGGAGTAAGACCTACACAGCGCCTAATGGACAATGTTCTGGTTGATGTGGATCGAGGAGCTTGGCGAAAAATCATCAAGGAGGCTAAGAGTTGTATGGCCACAGGAAGTAAGTAAGCATTCACCGAGCTTAAATTTTTTCTGTCATCTTAAATCACTATTCTATAAAACACTGTTTTTTTATCAAATTCTTCTCAATGATTTTATTTATACGACGAGTATTCTAGTTTTATCCTTCTTTTGTTATATAAGAAAAATAAAATATAAGAAGTGAATGCGGTGCGAATGATGCTGTCATGAACAAAATAATGAAAGGATCATTGAGATAGTTTGGACATATGAAAAGAATGAATGCAGAAAGAATGGTAAAAAAATTATATGTTAATGATGTAAATGGAACCAGAAATAGAGGAAGACCGAGGAAAACGTGGCACGATCAAATAAATCAAATATTGAATGTCGGCCATGTGAGAGTCAGAGAAATCGACGCGCGTGCATGACACGATGTATGAATGTTGAGGAAGCGAGAGAAATATGTCAGGAAAGAAAAGTGTGGCAGTCCATTCTTTCTGCCTACCCCTTCGGGGAGACGGCGTGATGTTAGTTAGTTAGTTAGTTTTCCTTCTTTTGTTTGTTATATTATTTCTGTAGATAATGGTTGGTACTGTAACTTCTTACTATTTGCACTATTTTACGGTAAACCATTCCACACTTGTTATTAATATTAATGTTATTGAATGGCGTCTGCGCATATATACGAGTACAGGTGTCTATAATATTAAGAAAAAACTATTTGGTAATATTTTTTATAATCTTTTCGATACAAGTCCTGCCCCTTAAAAAAGAGGAAAGTTGGATGGTGTTATGAAGTAGACTTGCGTGATAACTAATTGGCATCTTTGAATTTTGATTGTTTGCAAAATTTTAAAAATAGACCCAGAAGTAATAATTTTCTATTTTTATCCTTAAACGTTCTAAGAAATAGGTTTAATAATAAGATCTAGGTGTTTGCAATTCTGAGAAATGTTTATGGTATCTATTTTAGAAAACAGAAATATATTGTTTCAAAGATTCAAATTATAGTAATAAACACCCTGGTCATAAATAAGAAGAAAATAATTATACCTTATTAAACACAAGAGGTAGGTAAGGTATTGATTGAAAATATTAACACAGTCATATTAGTGAGGAAACAAATGCTTAATAATTAATAAGAATGAGAACGCCTGTTTTCTAAAAGTTCTATTATAATTTATGTGAAAGACATGTAAGTTTGTTAGTTAGTTATTAAAAAGAAGCAAAAATGAGGAAATTATTTTGTAATGATAGGCACAGAGGACAATTCAGTTAGGATTTAGGTAGGTGGCGGAATAATTTAAATTTAAAATCGGTACCTACTCAATTTAAAATAGATCGCTCTTTACAGTTAGCAAGACTGAAATAGATGGAATTTATTCCGTCCCGATTTTAGGTTGCTGCTATCACTGTTAGAATACTAAATGCGGTTAATTATAAATTTGTCTGGCTTATTCCGAGTGTACGGAGTTAGACATGTTGAATGATCGAGAACAATCACATTTCTGGTGATAAATCACTCGGTTAACAAAGCCGGTTATCATTTGTTCGATTTATGAAATTACCAATTTTTTCGGTTACCTGGGTACAATTTTTTTTTATGTAGACCCTAAATTTATTTTCGTTCGCCATACTTTGTTATGTAGATGGTTTATTTCTCTGTTTCTATTTTACATACTTTGTATATACAACACTTACATTAAAAACATTAAAATTATATAAACATGTTTCGGACAACCAGTCCTTCTTCAGTGATACATATTATAAAGATACATATTTAAAATATTTTGAAATTGTTTACATGATCTGACAGATGTTATATTAATTTAATTTATTTTTCACATCTTTTTTAATAATACTGTTGTATACATGATAAGATTTGTTTGAGCTTCTTTGATTAACTTTTTTATTCAAATAACTTATCTTATGTTTTTTATTTCTTGCTTAATCAAAAGATCTGTTTCCTTGATGTATTATAATATTTTATGGGGATGACATGTTTTGCTTTACTTACGCATTATTAACATTTGATAAACCTTAGTAAGGCGTACAAGTTATTCCAATAATATACTTCTAGAAAATATACGTCATCATTGTTCAAGGTATAATAATTATGTTTACTGTTTATTTGAAGGCGTTAATACTACAGAATTCCATAATTAAATTAGGAATTTAAATGTTCAACCGTTTTCCATATCTAAGGATAGTATTGTATATACCTTGACTGAAATTAATTACGCACAATCAAACATCCTTACCTTTATTTTCTTCAACATGCTGACAATGTTCTCTTTATCGTGTCAATGGTAAGCTAATATGATATGTCGGGGGGATGGCCCTAAAAGTGGTCGTATCTCTCTTCTTTCTCTTGCCATTGCGGTGGAAAGTTAGACGTACCATATGAGTACTTGTGTTGTTTCCAGGAGTCCGGGTGTTATAACAATAGCACATGTGGAGCCACTTTCCTCTGTGTTGACAATAATAACACACTTTCACATGCTTAATCCTTGGTATTTTATTCACTAACATAAAAAAACTTAACGTTCATTTCATTCTACTGATTACAAAACAATTTAAAAATAATTTATTAATTACTGTAAAGTTGTAAACTTTGTAAACAACACAAACTTTATTAAAAATTAAAATACAAACATGTTTCGGACACAGAAGCCCTTCATCACGGTTAGGTTAGTTTGTCAGTTTTGGCATATATTATTATTATTATTTTGTTGAATCGCTCTTTACATAATTACAGCACGAGCCAAATCGATGTAAAGGGTAAAGCTATCATATTAATTCTCGTGACATGTGATAGGTCATCTATCGCCACTATATTGTCACGTGAATTTTTCAACAGACCAAAGACAGTGTGACAATCACACTGCCATCGCCGGGAATCGAACCCGGGACTTTCGGCATAAAAGCACTTACCACTTCGCCTTGAAGGTCGTCGTATTGAAATACTCGTATCTATCAAAATATCTTATAACATCTGTTAAAACTGACCACATTTATGTAAAAAAAAACTAAATGTATATTTTGTATCTACAAAAACTTAGAAAATACTGATGAAAGTTTTCTGTGTCTGAAACATGCTTGTATTTTAATTAAAAAAAAAAAATGTTAATGTTGTTTACAAAGTAAAAAACATTGTTCAATAAATCCGCAACACAAAGTTTCAGTAAAAATTCGTTTTTAAAATCGAATTTAATTTTGTATTAAATGTATATTATTTTAGATTAATATACGAGTACATGCATATGCCATTATATTTAAAGTGTCATTTACGATGACTTTGTATTAGGAATTATCTCTAAGTAATTTATTATTCAATCAGTAATTAATTACAGGTTAAGACATAGGTTAAGAGATTCCATGATAATGAAGCGTGACAAATTTTCATCAATTGTCGACGTATATATCTACAATTAATGCACATAGCTGATTCTATCGGTAGTGCTGGCGATACTATGGCAGTAGAGTGTTACTTAATGAGGTGTCATCATAAACACGTCAAAACTAAATAAATTGCTGCCAATATAATCATACTTCCCAATTAGCATAAATGCCATTGTTATTGTAAGGATATAGACAACACAATTATTTTATTTATTTGTAATGCCTCAATACTATGATAATATTGAATGAAATGTATTATTTACGATTCTGTTTATCTGAATTACCTCGCTTTAGTTAATTATAGTAATGATGATAATTGCATGTACATATATACGTAACTATCTATTTATAATAATTTGCACATTTTCTGAACTTGGATGGTATATGCAGTGTTGTTTCAGTAAGCAAATCTTGTATTGAATCTTGTCTTCTCGGGAGTACCAACCCTGAGGCTATTGCTCCTACACATGTTCTTGGGTGTTGAGGTTGGATATTAATATGGATGATGAGAGGAGGGTTTCTTGGAGGATGTGGTGGACTCGGTCTGATATTTTGACCTGACTAAGCAGTGTAGAGGGATTGAGGGTGGCCATGGCTAGGGGTTGAGGTGTTGAGTTATGAAGGATAATAACAAATATATAATGATACTTCTGTATAAATAAAACTGTAAAACTGACGAACAAAATACTACACATTTTTCTTCTATGTTCACCATACTTTGTGTTGTAGGTGTTATATTTGTCTTTTTCTTTTTGTATATACTATGTATATACAACACTATTAAAATTATATACCCGACATGTTTCGGACAACTAGCCCTTCTTCCAAGTCAAGCGTCCCAAAATAAATCTTAATAACATCTGTCAAAATTGATCATATTTGTAAACAATTTTACAATAAGATAATCAAATGATTTTACTGAAATCTCTTGATGGAAGTTCATTTTAAATAATAATTAACAGTCTGTCGATGCCAGCGAGCCTGGCGAAACCGGTCGCTATCTAAATAAAGACAAAAGTGGAAGTAGTTAAAATACATCGTTTTATTTAATTATTAATTTTACAATATGTATCACTGAAGAAGGACTGGTTGTCCGAAACATGTCTGATATGTTATTTTAATAGTGTTGTATATACAAAGTATGTAAAAAAGTCAAGTAGGTGCGGATATATATTAGTGCAAATTAGATAGCATATTTATTGAATAATTATAAAATAAAACGACGTTTTTCTTTAATTATTATGTAAAGCGAACGAGAGATTATTGTAAAGTCATTTGATTATATTAAAAAAAAAACATATTTATTGTTTCTTAAACAATGACTTAAAATTCCATGTTGATACGAAAAAAAAATGGCAGCGACATGTTTCGCCTTTTTAAGATGTAATCAAATATCAAGTAAATTTGGTACTGCCCTAGGAAGGCGAAACAAACTACCTTATAATAAAACTTCTAGAAAACAGACGTTATCATTCGTATTATCAAATTTGACAAGCTGGTAAATGCTAGATCAGTGTTTCAGGAATGAAGAGTATAATTGTTCATTGTCCTCGTCTAAAGCTTGACGGATATTTTGTTATAAAATCTGTAAAATAAAAAATATCTTGTCATGTTTATTTTATGCATGATTACCACACGGTATCATTCAAGAGCAAGTTTGTTTAGGGCGACATATAAACTTTATATGATATTAAAACTACAGTTATAGCTATCTATAATAAAATTTCACGATTACAAATAACTCTTACGTATTAACGGATTCAGTCAACAGCTTTTGGTGCCTGATAAATCATCTAGATTTACACTAACTTAGGTTTCTGTTAATGGCTTTACGGAATTGAGGTTAGAACAGATTAAGTTATTAAAAATTAGCACATCAATGGTTGTGTTTTGAAAGAATTATTGGTTTTTCGGATTAATTTTAATATGTAAATCCTTTGTTTACAATATTATTCGAGAGTGTGGGAATTTTAACATAATTAATATGTCATAGATTTAATTTAATTTATAATAGTTTTTTTTTATAAATCATAAATAATATCGTAATTAACATTAAATATATAGTATATACGTAGAAGAGTCGTTAGATTTATAAAGGCAATCGCAAAGAGATCAATGATCGTTGCTTCAAATCTGAATTTGAACCTACCCGAAAAAAATTATACATACATTCAGTAAATGATTTTTAATATATGCAAATTACAAATCATAAAATAATTAAATTCATTATTAAATACATTTTAATTATAATACCAAAAGAGTACGGAAAAGTATCAACGAAAATATTATTTTTGATAAAGTTGAGTGTAAAATATTTGAAACATGCCTTGAAAAATCAACTCAAAAAAATTAACACAATTTCATTCATAAAAAAATCGAATAAGTTTTCACTTTCGTATCAAGCACTTAAATTGTGATGTGGCATTATTAAACATAATTTTAACACTTTTAGAATTTCTGGTTTTACATTAAAATGGTTTGGACACATGAATGAATGAAGAAAGAATGGTAAAAAAATGATACGATAACGATGTAAATGGAACTAGAAATAGAAAAAGACCGAGAAAAGCGTGGCACGATCAAATAAATCAAATATTGAATGTCGGCCATGTGAGAAGTCAGAGAAATCGACGCGCGTGCATGACACGATGTATGAATGTTGAGGAAGCGAGAGAAATATGTCAGGAAAGAAAAGTGTGGGGGTCCATTCTTTCTGCCTACCCCTTCGAAGAGACAGCGTGATGGTTAGTAAGTTAGTTATTTCGTTAGTTTTTACACCGCTTAATTTTGTTTTATCGAACCAACCGGTTTCGCTCTCGCCGGAGCCAGGGTTATAAAACAAACTAAAAGTTCATTTTTGTAACCCTGAAGAATCTCTGGAGCTAAACCGGCTGGTTTGGTAAAATAAATAAAGTGGTATAAAATCGAAGTATTAAAGCGTTTTTAATTATATTTTAATTTATAAAATTTATTAAATATGATTGCTTATGTTGGATTCTGCACACTGAATAACTTTTACAATTCCAGTCATTCTGTTGACCCTTCAGAGACGCATCCATGGTCTGATGACAGAGTTGGTGGTAGTTGATAGCACACATATAAATAAGCATGAACTAATCTTCAGAGCGGTCCACACCATGTTGTTAGTGAAATCAGATCTGTTTGCGTAATTTATTATTCGAGTTTTATTTACTTATGCGTTCACGAGAATGCTCAATCCTACTGTGCATTAATCAGAAGAGGTCGAATACCTTATTAAATAGACATATCGATAAAGAATAGATATTGTAAAATAATTATTATTTTATTTTTCTCTTGAAGTAGATTCTGCGATCTGTTAATATAATATATCATATTGGTTTCTGTAATGAGTTTTCTCTTCATGTCTTTGTTGATTGACGTCCCTTTGAAGTCTCGTGCATCATGATCTAGGAAATCCTCGCTCGGTCCATCCTCTCGAAGTGGTCCCTCCATATAATGTATAATGTTAAATTGATGTTTGCTTCATTTGCATTTCTTATTGTACTTCATTGTTTCTTTTTAATTAATGTTTCTTAAATATTGTTCTTAATTATCTTGTGTTTTTTTCTAACTATCATTTCTTTTGTTATTATATTTTGTTTATTTCTTTATTTACAAACTGTTGGTATTATTCTTCTTCAGCCTATTCCCGTTCGCTCCTGGCCAAAAGTCTCTTCCATTCGCTTCCATGTCACTTTCTCCTGTGCAGACTGCATCCAGGTTATTCCGACGTGTCTGTTCAGATCATCCTTCCACCGTAGTTGCGGTAGCTCTGCACTTCTCTTCGTCGTCCACGGTCTCCAAGTCAGCAGTCTTCTTGTCCACTTTTCGTCTGAGCTTCTGGATACGTGACCTACCCATTGCCATTTTAGAGTCGCCACCCGGTGGATCATATCAGTTTCTGATTCTGTCTCTTAGGTTTATTCCTAACATGGCTCTTTCCATGGCTTTTTGGGTCACTCGTAGTTTCTCGGCACTTTGTTTGGACAGTGTAACAGTTTCAAGACCATAAGTACCAACTGGCAGAACGCAGTCTTGTTATTATTATATATTTTAATTGTAGTAAAAACGAATTCGCACATATTATTCTGTAGTGTTTATATTTTTTAATAAATTGAATTGAATTGAATTGAATCATCAATCTAGTAGGTCTTTCATCGTTGAGTATCTTATTTCTAAGGGTTCTTACTCACGATAGTTTGCAATGTTTTCATTGCTGTTGTTCTTAGAAGATATTTCGTTCTGACAGTGCCTGTGCTTGCTTCAATTCCGGTATGACACGATTTCGATGTATGTGCTATTCTTAACGTTAGATTAAAAAAAGAAATATATTTGTTGTAAAACGAGAATGAGGGATTTAACTAAAAGTTTTTTTGTATTATAAAGAGATAATTGAAAAATAATACTAGTTTCGTAATTAATCATTAACCTAAAGGCGACCATGTTCGATGTCGGAGGAATCAACGAGAGTGGGTGTCATGATGTATGAGTATAGATGACTCTAGAGGGGAATGCAAGGATATAATAGTGTGGCAATCCAACATCTCTGTTCATGTTTTTAGGAAAACTGGGTAATGGTAACATGATTTTATACCATCCAACTAGGGTAACTCGTTTAAGGGAGGCATTATTTACACAACATTCATAAATATAAAATAGTAAATTAAGAACAAGAAACATTTATCTTAACTCAGTATTCAATATACTGTCGGTGGAAATTAAATATGCTACGGAATATTTAAAGAGCGCATTAAATTACACTTCGAGAATCTTGGAAAGAGTTTCATAAATGAATTATATAAATTGAAATCTTATTGTTGGTTCTTGAACAAATATTAAATTCTCGACACGAAAAATTAACTCATAAGTGGAAAAAACAGTGCTTTAATTCATTAAAAAAATCGTCATTATGGAATTCCACAGAGTTAACGTCCTAAGTTTATCTAAAATCAATCAAATCAATCAATGTTATTTGTCGCCCCAAGTGAGGAGTCGGTGAATTCGACGTGCATGCATGACACAATGTATGATTGTTGAGAGGAGTATGTCAGGAAAGAAGAATGTGACGATTCTTCTCTCCGCCTACCTCTTCGGAGAGACGGCGTGATTGTTAGTTAGTTAGTTTTTTGTAATCATATATTTATATGTATCATCCACTGCTGAATGTAGGCCTCTCCCAAAGCACGCTACCGCCCCCTATCTATTGCCACTCCCATCCATCTCAGCAATCCTTTTCAGATCTTGGCCCATCGGGCAGAACCCATCTCCCCCATCGGCCGTCGGTTCTCCGACAGATATGGCCAGCCCATCGCCACTTCAGCCCGCCCATCCTCAGAGCCACCTCAGTCACCTTGGTTTGTTGACTAATAAATTCGTTTCTAAATCTGTCCCTCGAGGTTATTCCAAGCATGTCTATTTCCATGGACATACTATTTTATATGTATGGTTGAATCTAACAATAAAATGTAATTAATACGAATGATAAGGTTTGTTTTCTAAAAGTTTGATCATATAATATTTCATATGAATGACATGTCTCGGTTGTCCTTAGGCATTAAATTTAAACTTCTAAAAAACAGACTTTCCACTCGTAATAATCATTTTATATGGAGTTTTACATCATCGTTCAAGAAACAATAAATAAATTAAATGTGCATTATAATTAGTCTTCTTCTGCGTGAATTCAATCAAGAGGAACAATAGTACACATATCACGTACGGGCATACGAGAAAACTACATTATAAAACGATAAATCTTGTATCTGTAATGAGAGCCTTACAGACATTCCCTTTATTTTGTACATTAATATAGGGACTTGTGATTACATCGCTTTAACTAATGCTAATTTATGTAAACCAATTCTTATTTATTTATACTTATTACGTTATTTTATGTACGTGAACATCATTAAACAGTGCAAGGCTAATATTTAATAGTAGGAACATATACGTAGAAGGCCTGTCACAGGATATTACATATTTTGCCCTTATATGTGTAATCTTCTTCTTCTTTCTTCTTTAACAGCCGTTGTCGTCCACTGCTGGACATAGGCCTCCCTCATACTTCTCCATGTATGAAATGTCATACGGGGGGTGGTTGGCATTACAACGCCACGCTTGCCAGACGGATTGGCGAGGTGTCCTTCCACGTTAGCCTATGCATCAATATTATCCACCGAGGTTATTCACACTCGATCTTCTAACATTTCGCATAGTTTCCAGGGGAGACCAAAGTCGAAGAGGTGTGGATAGGTACTTGGATCAGATCAATCCTCCAGAATCTGGCCATGCACCGCTCGAAGAGTCAATAGGATCCCCCTTACTCCCCCTGTATGTGTAATATTTTTTCGTAATTAATAAAGTTTTTAAATTTAAAAGAACGCAATATCATCTGCAGGTCATCACTATGATTATAAAGCATAGTTATAGTTTTTTTTTTTTTTAAATTGTATCTCAATAGAGACGAAGACGCAAACTGGAAACTGAACATGGATGATCAAGGTGTTTACAGGACTTATGATCTGTCATTGGTTGGGTTAAGCGCACGCTTTATGTAATTACAACATTCCCCATTCCACCTTTGTTATTGTGATCATGCATGACACATTTTTGGAAGATGTATATATACTTCAAAATCCATATCTATCTTCACGTGTCAGTTTCAGTCAGCCATCTATGTAGATTTGGTTGCACTTGTGAATTTTTCAAGATTAACCTATACAACCGACCCACTAACGCCATCTATGGAGAATGATTTTCGGCATTTAGCAAACTACCTTATTAACACAATGCGAAGGCTGTCGCCTAACATATTGTTAGAAGCCGCTAGGAGTATTATTCCATTCTATATGCCAAAGAATTTGACCAGAATATTTGAAGAACAAATATTATATTATACATAATATTTGATACAGAATATTTGAAGAACAAATATTATATTAAACATAGTTATAGTCATACGAGTAGATACTAAGTGATAGTCAACGTCGGAGGTATCTGACAGGACCCTGAATGAAGAGCAATTTGATTGAAATATGTAAAATAGTTTGGATATCTTTTTCATCTTGAAACAGGTTTTGAACTCTTATAATTCTTTTTCACTCTTTAATGTTCCGCAGCCAGCACAGCTGCCTTCTACCAATTCCTCGACGTCCCTCCACTTTACTCATTAATATCAGTCGAAGGAGGTGGTATATTTCTCCCCTTTCTAGACCTTTCTAATTTTCACACTCGACAACAGCTCTATTGGCTCTGGCTCTCTGTAGTACGTCTGCATTACTGACCTTACCAGTCCATGGTATACGGAGCATTCGGCGGTATATCCACATCTCTAACGCCTCCAACCAGTTCATAACATTCAGTCCAGGTTTCCCATCCATATAGTAGAACAGACCATATATAACATTTAATCATTCTTAACTAACTAACTTACTAACCATCACGCTGTCGTCCCGAAAGGATACGTGGAAAGAATGGACTGCCACACTTAAACCGATGCGGCCAACCCTCTCTATTCTCCCCTTCGGGAGACGCGGTGTAATATATAGTACCTACAATGATATAAAATAAAACAACAAAATAAAAATAATTTAACACATAATGTTCTTTTTAGATGGTGCACAGGATGTCTGCTGGACGATCCGGATATTTGTGTTTATTTAATTTATAATCCACATATCCACCGTTTATTAAATTAGCTGTAATTAGGCAAATAAAATAATCCAAAGCCAGAAAAAACATAAAAATATTATTGAAGAAATTTTTCAAAATGTCATTGGAACAAACGAAAATATAATTTTTACAACTCTCAAAATTCTTCACGCACGATCAAGTAAATCAAATATTGAATGTCGGCCATGTGAGGAGTCAGAGAAATCGACGCGCGTACATGACACGATGTATGAATGTTGAGGAAGCTAGAGAAATATGTCAGGAAAGAAAAGTGTGACAGTCCATTCTTTCTGCCTACCCCTTTGGGGAGATGGCGTAATAGTTAGTTAGTTAGCCAAAATTCTTTATATAAACGAAAAATCTTGCTTGTTTCAAATTAAATAAAGTGTTGAATATGGTACAAGTGCGTTCACAATATTGTTCAAATATGAAAACAATAAGTGAAGGCGAGTATAACATTAAGATAATAAGATAAAATTAATAACCAAAAAAAAATTTAATACGAATGAAAACGTCTATTTCCTAAAAGTTTTATTATATTTTATTAATGGAAATGACGCGTTTCGCCTTGGTGAGGCGTTATGAAAATGTCTAATAATAATAATAATAATAATAATAATAATTAATAATAATATGCTAACTTTTAAAGCACCGTTTTCTGATGTAATCACCTCAAGGGCGCATTAAGACGTGTTTTAAATCTAAAAATCTAAATGTGACCGCTTAAAAAACGATACGTTTAAAAGTATAGTAGAACAAAGTATAAATGTTTAAATTGGGTATGAAATATGAAAAAGATGGGTTTTCAATTTAGATCTGAAATCTGTCGGATCATTTATGCATCTAAGGTGTGAAGGGAGATTGTTCCAAGCTGATGGACCGGCTACCGCGAACGCTCGATCCCCGAAATTTGTACTGGGGCAACGCTTCGGCTCAACTAATCTTCCTATTGCTGAGGAGTTCGCCGAGCGAAATGTGGATTTCCGTGAATTCAGGCTGTCCGTTATACAGAATTCAGATATATAACTTGGTGCCATTCCATGTAGCGCTTTGAAGACTGTCCAGCAGAGTTTATACTGGATTCTTTCTGGACTTTTAAGCCAGTGAAGTTCTTTGAGATGTTGTTTTATATGGGACTTTTTTGGAATGCCTTTAATGAGCCTTGCTGCTGCATTGAACGTCAAGATAAACACAAGAAGCTTTGTGGAGTGTTTGGGAACGATATCATTGTCAGCTGTTGAAATTGAGGAATGATCGATAAGATGTTGACGCTTTGCGGAAGAAGTCCAGAGAAATTCCGTTTTGGATGGATTTAGTTTACGTTTGTTCGATGCCATCCATCTAGATATGGCATCAATGTAGTTGACAGTTATTGACGTAAGATGTTTGGTGTCATCAGAGTTGCAGAAAAAATAAATTTGCTGATCATCAGCATAGCAATGTGAGAGGAGGCCAAAGGGGTCCTAAAACAGAGCCTTGTGGCACACCAGATTGGATATTAGTAAATGAGGATTTTTTACCTGCTAGCTGCACAGCTTGTGAACGATCCGACAGATATGAATTTAGCCAGTCTATGGCATTACCTCTAAAACCAAACGTGATCGCTAATCGTTGGATAAGATATGAGTGATCAATTGTGTCAAACGCAGCGCTCATATCCAGAAGGGAAAGCAGTGCCAATTTGCCCGATTCGTTTGCCAGTACTAAATCTGACCTGACTCTAAGCAATCCCGTCTCCGTTGAATGGAAACGTCTGTAGGCGGATTGTAATTTAGACAAAATATAATTTGTCGAAAGGTGATTAGAAATTTGGGAGGCTACAATTTTTTCAAGAACTTTAGAGATGATAGGTAGATTTGAGACGGGCCGGAAGTTACTAAGATTTTTAGAATCTAGTTGAGGTTTTTTTTATATGGGAGAAACAATAGCTTTCTTGAGCAAAAAGGGGACTTGTCCTGTTAGAAGAGAAAATTTAAATATATATTTTTGTACATACAATAGTTTGTTAATATTCGTTTTCTTTATTTATGTGTCTAGTAAATTCCATGAGAAGTTTAATGAATCAATGAAACTAAAAAAAAAACTAACTAACCGTCACGCCGTCTCACCGAAGGGGTAGGCAGAAAGAATGGACTGCCACACTTTTCTTTCCAGACATATTTCTCTCGATTCCGCAACATCGTGTCATGCACGCGCGTCGATTTCTCTGACTCCTTACATCGCCGACATTCAATACTTTATTTATTTGATCGTGCCACGTTTTCCTCAGTCTTCCTCTATTTCAAGTTCCATTTACATCGTTAATATATATTTTTTACCATTCTTTCTTTATTCATTCTTTCCATATGGCCAAACCATCATAATGATCCTTTCAATATTTTGTTCATAGTACCATCATTCGCACCGCATTCACTTCTTATACATATTTCATTCGACACTCTAACATACACAGAGTAATCACACATTCGTCTAAGAGATCTTATCATGAAACTAAAGGAAAAAAAAACTTTAATAGTATCTACGCGATAACGTTTTTTATTGGTAAAATATATGTGTTTGTAGAAGCTCTTTGAATTATGTACAAACTCGCCAAATATTATACGACACAATGTTTGGATAGACATTTGTTTTCTGGAGCCTAGTAAATCGTAAATCAATTGACATAGATAATAGATGGCTCGTACCATCTTCCTCCTTTAATAGAATCTTTAAAGGTTCACTCTACGGCAGTGCTGGGTAATGTGTGGATGTCGAACTGAATAAACAAGTAATACTATGAAATATTTTTTTCGCATTTCTCATAAGCAATATTCAAATGAAGCATAGATTTTATCAGCTCCTTGCTATTATAAATATGCGTTATTAATTCGAACATTTGAACAAGTTTTTAAGAACTGCCGATGGAATTTACTGTTAATCGAACTTATACATACATGACTACAACACATCATTTAAACTAAAGATTACATATTTATTTAATATCGCCGAGTTTTAAACGCAAATAATTAAAATTCCCATGAATTCTTACTCACGTAGAGTCATATATGTAGAATTACTCATATTTTCGAAGAAAAACGATTTTCTTAAAATATTTTTGGTAAAATAAATGCTTTGGTTAATAGATTTTTTTTACTTGTATTTATATACATAACAAAAAAATAAAGTTAATTTACTTTCTGATTCATATGACAGGAGTTTTATCCTGGGTATAATGAAGTTTTATTGGAGAAATAAGTTTTATTTCATTATTTCAGGTTTCAATGTATAACATATAAAAATAGGTATGGTCTAAATATGACGTAAATATTTGTATAAATGATGAAAATTGTTTGTCAAAACATTACATTATATTATATAACTTGAGTTATGAAACAATTTTAATGCCAAATGCAGAAAAGTTCATGTTACAAGACTAACTAACTAACTAACCATCACGCCATTTCCCCGGAGGGGTAGGCAGAGAGGATGGATCGCCACAATGCTCTGTCCTGGCATACCTCTCGGGCTTCCTCTACATTCGTACATCGTACCATGCACGCACGTCGATTATTCCGACTTCGAATGTGACCGCCTTTTAGTAATTGATTAATTTGGTCATGCCATGTTTTTTTCGGTCATCCTCGGCTTCTTTTTCCACTCACGCTGCTTGTGTACAATTTTTTAACCATTCTTCTCTCATCCATTCGTTCCGTATGTCCAAACCATCTCAAGGATCCTTTTTTGAATTTTATGATGCAGTCATCTAGATATATCTATATATATCATAGAAATAATATTTGACCATGCCTATTCATATCGATAATTTAAGAAAATTCGATTACAATACGGTTTTTCAGAATTTGAATAATAAATCATTAAAAATCATTTGCGAAATGATTTTTAATTTTTTTGGAAACCGATTATCACATGACTTCTGTCAGCTAGACAAAGGGTTGGCCGCCGCTGACGTACACGGATGTACCGCGGTCTATCTGGCCAGTGCTGGTGGGACAGTAGACAGCCGTCTGGTCATAGGCCGCGGGTGATTTAGTACCTTTACCTTGTGTCCCCATTCCAAGTGCACGGCTCTCGGGGCTGCTTAGTTCTCACGCGATTCCGCTGTGCCGGCGATAATCACTGAATAGTAATGTCTCTGCATACTAATGCCTGCTAATAGGAACCCTCAAAGTTTCATTCAAACGTCGAATGGATCGATTGACGAGATGTGGAACCAACCTGCTGATAGTTATACCAACCAGCAGAGCTTTATAATGTCACCCTTCATGATGTAGAATCACTCATTGAATATATAAATTTAATTAATAACATAGTAGAGTTCATTTTATTATGTTAATAGGTAATGAACTATGTTTCTAATAATAGCTCGGTAGGTAGCATAATTAATTAAAACTCAATAGTTATAGTACCAGCCTCCGATTAATTATGCCGACGAGTAGACCTTTTATAATATTTTATGAATTATTAGACTGTTTTACAACTTTTGAGTTTACACCGATGACGAAGGTATAAAGCCTTCGAAACATGACGAGAAAATAAACTAAAATAGTAAAACAAAATAAACTAAAATGGAAAAACAGGTCGTATTGGAATTACACAGTGTTGACGCTTATGTTCATAAAAATTGTATTTTATTTATGAAGATAATAATTATATAATATTACAAATAAGATTTAAAAAAAATCGAATGCAAATATTTATTAACTAACTAACTAACCATCACACCGTCTCTCCAAAGATGTAAGCAGAAAGAATGGACTGCCACACTATTTTTTTCCTAACATATTTCTCTCGCTTCCTCAAAATTCATACATAGTGTAATGCACGCGCGTCGATTTCTCTGACTCCTCACATGGCCGACATTCAATATTTGATTTATTAGATCGTGCCACGTTTTCCTCGGTCTTCCTCTATTTCTGGTTCCATTTACATCGTAAAGATATATTTTTTTATCATTCTTTCTTCATTCATTCTTTCCATATGTTCAAACTCAATGTATAAGATAATTAATACCAATTAAATAGTCTGTTTTCTAGAAGTTGTATTATGTAATAATCTGTGGGAATGACATGTTTCACTTTTCAAATGTGCCTTTAAATAATGCCTTAACAAGGCGAAACATGTCATTCTCATAAAATATGATAAAACTTTGTATTGATTATGTAATATGGAGTTTTACATCGTAATTCAAGAAGCAATAAATAAATACAGTAGCACTTTGATGCGTAGCCAAGTCATCAAAAAGTTCCATTAAAAACAGCTTTTACAAGTAGCATTGTAAAAGTGCTGCGTACTTTTTAAGAAGTGGGAAATTTTATTAGAAGATTTATATTGTTCACCTATCCGCTATACGAGTAAGCACTTCTCACTTCAACCGGATGCGATTATGCACGTAGAAAGTGCTTCTCGACTTCAATTTATACGAACAATGAGAAATGTAAATCGCGCGAAACTATTCGGTTCAAATTGAGTAAGCAATTAAGTCACTCACAGAAATGAGTATTCGAAATTTAAATATTTAAAATGCCACTTAACCGTACGATTTATAAAGTCGCGATTGAATATGGTTATACTATAAGTTCGCAATATACAGATCATGTCTGGGAAACATCAGACAATGGAGTGGATTGCTGACCGTGGGCAGTCTCATACACGCTTCGGGGGACAGGAGTAGAATGGAGCAAGTGGTCGCAAACATTCAGTAATGGATATGCAACAAACAAAATTAATAAACAGATTATATATGTTATGTTATAGTTTTAAGACTGGTTCTAATTTTCAAAATTTGGTTTGGTTCATGTGGTGCTCCCGTAAATTTGGAGATATTTCGTGTCTAATTGAATTGTTTTGGCCAATTTTATTTTTGCCGCACTTTATAATAGTTAATTGTGACACCCTAATTCAACTAAAAAACGGTGTAGGTGAAGAGACAGGTGCCGTTCACAATGGAGTTCTGGTCCCAACCCTAATGTATGGAAGTGAAGCATGGAACTGGCAGAAGAAGGATGAGAGCAGAATAAATGAGGTAGAGATGAGGTCCCTAAGACAGAATCTCAAATGCTGATATAAGAAAGGAATGTAGAGCGGAAGAAGGTATTATGAACAAAATTATAAAAGGATCGCTGCGTTGGTTCGGACATATGGAGCGCATAGATGGAGAAAGAATGGTTAAGAAAGTATACTTCAATTATGTAAATGGAGTACGGAGTCGAGGCAGACCGAGTAAAACATGGCATGACCAAATTAATCAAATTTTAAAGGTTGGTCATGTCAGAAGCCGGAAGAATCGACGTGCGTGTATGACTCGATGTATGAATGTGGAGGAAGCTAGAGAGGTGTGCCAGGATAGAGTAGTGTGACGGTCCATTCTCTCTGCCTATCCTACGGGGAAATTGATATTGATACATAAAATTTCCAATATATATGTTATCAAATACTCCTCCCGTTAAAATAAGAAATTGTCTTTATAAGGTTAATGAGCGAAACGAAAAAAACACAATATGCACCTAAATAAAAATTTGTTTTTTTAAATTGGTTTATCAATGCAATTTTTTTTTTTTAAATGCCGTAATTTGTTGTAAAATATTTCACAACGCATTTATTGTTATAGAAAAAAATTGTTGCAAAAAACTATTCTTATATGTTTGAGTTCGTTAAGCTACAAGCTAGCCTGCAACACGAGCTGTCACTTACAACAATGTCAATAAGATTTCGTAATTTAACCCATTAAGGTCCAACGTCTTATTTATGGGACAGAAAAATTCTACCGGCCAATTTGATTGTTGCCGCACTTTTATATTTTTTAGTTATGGGACTTAATACGTTTATGCTGTTTTGGTGTTGAAATTATATTAGTTTATCGTTAATGTGAAGAGTTTTGACAGTTGTTAAAATTAATTTTCGTGATTTTTTTCGAACCTTGGTGTGCTTTTGTTCCACTGTCAATTCGAATAATTTCTTTGATAACATTTTTAAGTTCTTGCTGGAGTTGGATTGTTTTCAGTGCCTTATTACAGCTAATTAAAAGAACGATGGATACGTGGAATAATAAATTAAATGAAAACTAAAGTCCGGATCGTCCAACTTAGTTAGTTAGTTAACATTAAAAAAATTGTTTTATGTACCGAAATTTAGGTAAAAAAAAATTCTGAATAAAAAATCTAAAAAATTTAAGAATTCCTTAACACTTTGTCACTTAACAGGACCAAACAAGTTTAGAGGACATCCAAGATGAAGACACTGAGGACGATAGCAGGCAAGACACTGAGAGATCGCGTGAGGAACACCAGAATAAGAGAGATATGTGAGGTTAAGGATATTATAAGATGGAGCAGACAGCGAAAAGGGGACTGTTACGGTCATGTTCAAAGAATGGACACTACTAAGACACCCGTATATTGCACTACATAATCAGCCTCATAAGACTCGTCTTAGTGGAAGACCTCCTAAAAGATGGAAGGACAGCTGGGAGTCTACCTCACAGGAGGAGCAAAACTCTGGAGAACAGACCACATGGGTCTACAGCAAGGAAGAAGAATAAGAACTTTCATCGAAGAGATTTCAGTAAAATCTTTAGATTATCATTGGAATTGATGGGTTAACCGCGGTTTTGCCGTCACACACTTTCTCGTCTATGCTTCTCTTTCTAGGCACGTCCGCTTTGAATTTAAAATATAGGTAGCTTCGTGTCATTCTAGAACTTTTGTCACGGAATGATCTCTTCGGAAGAGTAAATTCCCAGGAACTTTCCCGCCAACACTTCGGCCGAGAGCCCATTTAATCCGTGTACAGTCGGCATGAAATTACTAGTTAAGGTCTGGTAATGTACTGGTTTACATTTTTCGCTATTATTTGTCGTTTAAGTACTGGTTATACACATAATGAAATCTCTCATCGGCGACCGTGAGAAAAATTAATTTAACTACTTTAAAGACCAAGTCTATAGTTTAGATCGAACCGTTTTTTTAAGTGTTTTACTTTAGCAAACGAAACATATCGCACGCTTAATAGAACACTGGCTTAATTCAAAAAAGCAAGTTTTGCTCAATCTGACATAAGTCGGTGTTTCAACAAAAACAGTCGAAAAACAATAGATAGCGTTAATATTGTGAAAAATAGATGGATAGCGTTAACACAAGCCTCTGTCTAATGTAAGCTCAATTGTGACCTAAACCATAATCGGTCAGTTATTATTAAGCGTGCGATATATGATATATTTGAATAAATTCTTTTATAAATTATATTTGAATAAATTCTTCAATAATATGTTGAAGTTGTTGCTGCTGTTGGATTGTTTTAAGTGCCTAATTACGTGGAATAAAAATGAAATAAACACAAATGTCCGGATCGTCCAGCTGACCATCTAAAGTAACAGTACGAGTATGTGTTCAATTATGTTTCTTTGTTATTTTATTTGATATCCTTGTATTTCAGATAATTTGTTTTACATTTGTTATGTAGACGTTGAACGATCCAAGTGTGCGCGGGAGAGGCCTGTTGGTGGGGATGAGGTTCGCAACCCATCACACCGCGTCTCTCGCGATGGCGAAAAGAGAAGGATGGAGTGTCGCATCGATTCAAGTGTGGCAGTCCATTCTTTCTGCCTACCCTTTCGGGGAGACGGCGTGATGGTTAGTTAGTTAGTTAGTTAGTTATATGATATATTTTATAAATAAAATCCTTCATGTTTATTCATTTTTTGTTATATAAAATAATAAACGTTTCTAGGGGTTTTACCTAGATAAAATGCATCACAATCTTTCTCCTACCACTAGTTCTCCCCTCCAGTTTATATTTCTTTATTCATATGTTGTTCTTAGATTTTATATTTAGTTTTCTCTCTCACCCTGACGAAGCTTCGGCGGGAGCGAAACCGGTTGGTGTTACCAAATAAAGTGGTTCTGATACACATACTAAAAGTGTATAATTATTTTATTTAATAATGTCACACCACAAATGAAGTGCTTCAACTTCAACTACTTGCAACTCGAAATGTTCGTTATTATTTGTGCATTGAATTGTTATTATGCATGTAGTTATGTACGTAATTTAGCATGTAAATCCACCGAGTTAATTTGTGAGAATTCTACAAGAATTTACTCATTGTTTCTTTATACAAATAATAAAATACCGACATGCAATAGTCTATCTAAAAATTATAACATGTATAGATAGAATTGTGTAAAAGCTGAACGAGGATGTATGATTGTAGAGGAAGCTCCAGAGGTATGACAGGTCCGAGCAGTATGGAAGTCCATCCTCTTTGCCTACCCTCGGGGAAACGGCGTCATGGTTAATTAGTTATCTTGTTGAAAACAAAAGAGTGCGAATAAAAATGCGATAGCTCTTATCGATCTAACTAACTAACCTTCACGCCATCTCCCGGAATGGGTAGGCAGAAATAATGAACTGCCACACTGTTATTTAATGACATACTTTCCTTGATTCCTCAACATGTCATCCACGCATGTCGATTTCTCCGTCTCCTCGCGTGGCCGACATTTAATTTTTGATTGATTTGATCGTACCACGTTTTCCTCGGTCTTCCTCTATTTCTGGTTCCGTTTGCGTCGCTTTCATATATTTAACTTTTATCTCATTATGATTCACTTTTTTTTTCGTTTTGTCACTGTATTTAATAAGTATGATTGTAAATATTTCAGTAAATTATAAACGTAAATCCATTTTAAGTGTGAATATGTGTTAAGAATACGGTAATTAACAATGTGTTTTATTGTAAACTTGTCACGAAAAAAAATGACTAAAGTAACTAACTAACCATCACGCCTTCTCCCCGGAAGGTTGGGCAGAAAGAATGGACCGCCACACTGTTTTGTCCTGACATACTTCTCCTTAATTCCTCTACATTCATACATCTTGTCATGCACGCACGTCGATTTCTCCGACTCCTCGCGTGACCGACATTCAATATTGGATTGATTTGATCGTGCAACGTCTTCCTCGGCCTTCCTCTATTTCTAGTTCTGTTAACGTCATTTACATATACACACCATCTTCACCATTCTCCCTTCACTCATTCTTTTCATGTGTCCAAACCATTTTAACGACCCCTCATTATTTTGTTCATAACACTTTTATTCGCACCGCATTCACTTCTTATACTTGCATTTGACACTCATATATCATATACAAATTTACCACACATTCGTCTTAGAGATCTCATTTCTACTGCATTTATTCTACTTTTATTCTTATTTTGCCAGTTCCATGCTTCACTTCCATACATTTTTACTTTAAATGCAGAAAACGCTGGGATAAAACAATCGATGCATGTGCTTGAAATTTGTACATTGTTGAGGAAGCTTAAATAGTATTTTAAAATAGAGGGGCTCCATTTTCACTATCCAACCTTCCCACTGGACACTGCAAACATCACTTCATTTTACCAAGTAATGTTTTATAAGTAAAATTTAAGATTATAACGGGAACAATAGATAACCAAGCAGCGTTGACCGACAATAGAAAATTTCTTGACAATAGGATCTTTTATTATATTTAAGGATCATTTTGTACACTGTGTAACAACGCATTAAAAAAATAACACAATTGAAACCCATAAAAAAACTGTATGTATAGGGTGTCCCAAAATTAAATTAGATTTAGATTTGCCGCCTTTTGTGCAGTAAATTGTTGGCAACACTGAAAAAAAAAACAATTTGGTAGCTGACATTTTAGGGTTAGTAAAAATGGAGCGTTACACGATACAACAACGTGTTCTCATTATTGAACAATATCTAAAAAATAATGAAAGTTTTGCGGCCACAGATCAAAAATTTCATACAAAATATGGTATATACGAGGTCCGTTCAAAAAGTATCGCGAATTTTGTGTTTTTTCAAAAATTATTTATATATTCATGAATTTCTATTTTGTCCCCTTCAAAGTAATCCCAACCAGATATTATACACTTGTGCCAACGTTTTTTTCAATCCTCGAAGCACCCCAAAAAATCATTTTTTGTGATCTTGTTCAGCTCCTCCTTCGATGCCGTTTTTATCTCCTCAATCGTAGCCTAGCGTCGTCCTTTCATGGGCCTCTTCAGTTTCGGGAACAAGAAAAAGTCACAGGGGGTCAGATCTGGGGAATACGGTGGCTGCGGCATTATTGGTGTGTTGTTTTGGCCAAAAATTCGCGCACAAGCAGATGCGAAATTGAGCAATTTTGGTACGAATTTCGCGGCGACCGATCTCATGCCCAAATCATTGGTAAAAATCAAATGGCACGAGCCAAGCGATATGTTTAAGTCCTCAGCAACTTCTCTAGCGGTGATTCGACGATTGGCCAATACTATGTTATTCACTTCATCAATGTTTTCGTCTGTTGTTGACGTGCTCGGGCGTCCGGCAGGCTCTTTTTCGTTCACATCTTCTCGGTCCTCTGAGAACATTTTGTACCACCGATAAACGTTGCTTTGGTCCAAGATAGCTTCACCATATGCCACAGTCAACATTCGGAATGCGTCCGGGGACTTAATTTTGTTTTTCACTCAAAATTTGATACAGATTCTTTGATCCATTTTTTTGGAGTGGGCAAAAATCGAAGACGAGCCAAAACACGTGCAAGCAAAGTGGCTCTCAAAAATTAACTGAACATTCAAACTGGCCGAACTTATCGGCATAAGTGAGAGACATGAGTATTAGCATAACGCCACAAAAAAATCAAAAATCGAATATACGTAACCGGCGGAAATTCAAAATTCGCGATACTTTTTGAACATACCTCGTATATTTTAACTTCGTCAACTGTTTTATTGTACGGGTGTGAAACTTGGACCTTGAAAGTTAACTCAATGAACAGACTGAAAGCATTTGAAATGTGGCTCCATCGCCGAATGCTCAGAGTTCCCTGGACAGACATGGTTGCCAATGCCGAAGTCCTGAGGCGAGCTAGAGTTGACAGGGAATTGTTATCAACTATCAAGGTTCGAAAGATCTCACATCTGGGTCATGTGGGAAAAGTACCACCTTCTCCAACTGATAATGAAGGGGGAAATTGAGGGCCCGGAAGGAGACAAATATCCTGGCTGCAAAACGTGAGGGAGTGAACCGGCATCCGAAGTGTGGAGGAGCTGTTCCGAGCGGCGCAGGACAGGGACAGGTTCGCCGAAGTGATCGCCAACGTTCGGGGGACCCGACAGGGCACTTGAAGAAGAAGAAGAACTGTGAAGAGATTAATTGAAAAATACAGGTAGACTGGATCAGTTGGTGACGCTAAACACACTGGTCGTTCAAAAAAAATTGTTTTAATGAGGCTGGTCAAGCAGTGACTATTCCTGGTGCTCGATATCGGACATGATAACACAGTTCTTTCTATTGAAATTGGATGATATTGATGTGGCCAATGTGTTGTTTCAACAAGACGGTGCCACATGCCATACAGCCCGTGAAACAATTCAATTAATCAATCAACAATTCAAATCTTGCTTTAATTTTGGGACACTCTATATAACACGCACTATTTCCAAATATTGCGTTAGCGCACACAATGAATTTACGGGTTTAAAAAAGTTAATGGTTTGAGTAACGTAGGCGGCAGTTGAAGTTGAAAAATATATTACAAGATAACTATTTGATTTACAGATGCTTAAGACTTTCTTACAAGCACTTCTCAACTTTAACTAATAAATCAACTCTGAAATTAAATGCGTTTTAACCCTCGTATGCACGAAGCTCTTAATCGCATTGGGTCTTATTCTTCCTTGCTGTAGAGTTATGTGATCTGCTCTCCAGAGAGTTGCTATATCTGTTGGATTGATTCCCAGTTTGTATGGGCGTATTAGAAAATTATCCAAAATATGATTTAAAATCATTTATTTGAGTTACATTTAGATTCATTTCATTTCCTATTTATATACTGTATATTAAGACAAATTTAGATATAAAAAAATTATCTTGGTGGATATTGGAATTTAATGTTATTTTTTACGGAATGTTTTTTCATACTACTTAAAAACTAACTAACTAACCATCACGCCTTCTCCCCGAAGGGATAGGCAGAAAGAATGGACTGCCACACTTTTCTTTCCTGACAAATTCTTTCGTTTCCTCAACATTCATACATCGGGTCATGCACGCGCGTCGAGTTCTCTGACTCCTCACGTGACCGACATTCAATATTTGATTTATTTGATCGTGCCACGTTTTTCTCGGTCTTCTTCTTTTTCTGGTTCCATTTACATCGTTAACATATACTTTTTTTACCATTCTTTCTTCATTTATTCTTTCCATATGTCCAAACCATCTTAATGATCCTTTACATCATACTACATTTATTCATATAATTCATATTTATAATTATTTTCATTAACCTGTTTTTAAGATAATCAAATGATTTTACTGAAATCGCTTAATGGACGTTGATTTTAAATAATAATTAAATAAATCGATGTTTTTTTAATAACTGATTCCACTTTTGTATTTATTTAGACAGCGATCGGTTTCGCCATGCTGCTGGCATCGAGAGATCTATTGCTGTAGAAATGAAAACAAAAACGGAAGTAGTTCGTGAAAAATAAAACATTATTGTTGTTAACCGGTAATGTATTTAATGTGAGTGGAAAGTTTTAGTTCATTTTGAGACAATACATACATATTCGCGTTTCAGAAGAGAAAAAAAATACCCGGGTACCGTAAAATGCACACGAGGGTTAAACATTAATGGGTAAGAACTCGTCATTTAAAGCCTAGTATCGCGTTCAATGCTACAAGACATGCGTACGTCCTATAATGACATATGGGTTAGAAACGAGAGCTGACACCATCAGAACAAAAAATCTCCTAAGATCCACAAAAATAAAAACTCTCCGATCCGCTGTGGGAACGACACTCCGAGACAGAATAAGAAATTCTGAAATAAGAAAGATCTGCAATGTAGAAGATGTCGTGCGATGGGGAAGACTGAGAAGACGCTACTGGAGAGATCATGTGGAAAGAGCATGTTCTGAAAGAGTGATAAATATAGCCGCAAATAAAGTACCAACAGGAAATCGACCTGCAGGAAGACCACCTAAAAGATAGCGAGACAGTTGGACATCTGCATCCCAGGAACAGGCTCCTAGAAATATCAGGACACAGTCCTAAATAAAGCAGAAGAAGAAGAAGAAGAAGACATTCAATATGAATAAAAATATATACCTATTAAAAATGGATAAAAGTATACCTATTTGAGGTGTTATGATATACCTATCTTATATGTATAAAAGATACCTATTCATTATGGATAAAAAAAACTGTCATATTCAATATGGATAAAATTATATAGCTATTCAATATGGATAAAATTATATACCTATTCAATATGGATAAAATTATATACCTATTCAATATGGATAAAAGTATATACCCATTCAATATGTACAAAAACGTGTCATATTCAATTACAAGTGGATCCTATTATATACCTACCGATTATGAATAAAAATGTCATATATTCAATATGGATAAAATTATATACTTATTGAATATGGATAAAAACGTGTCATATTCAATATAGATAACATTATACCTACACCTATTCAATGTTGATAAAATCAAAATGATGTGTTTCATTTTGCTATGGCATTATATCAAAATCTTGATAATGCTAACAAAGTGAGCTTGCTACTCCCATAAATGACAATATTTAAAATGGAGTTTAACATCGTTGTTCAAGAAACAATAAATATGATAATAACAGATAAAAATAAAGTTAACAGTGGAAGAATGGTTAATTCATAAAAAAATCACCCAATCGTTTTAGATGAATTTTATTTATTAAAACATCAAGTTAAGCCAGATTCCCTATGTAGAACTAACAAACATTTTAATGTACTGTTGATTTCAATGTCGCCGACGAAACCGGTCAGTAAAAATGAGAGAATGAGTTGTGTGAATACTATGAATGGATTGAAATATTCTTCAAAATTTATCATTATTTTATTCTACCATTTTATGGTAAGAAAAGATTATTAGAAAACTATTTCCGTAAATGTTTAAATAAAAGTACAAATAAAAACACATACTTCAATTAGTACGATTTAGACTTGTGTGATTAAAAGATTAGTAATTGTATAATATAACATAATTATTAATATGGCAATAAAGCAATGAAAAGAAAGTGCTATTTGAAAGTCTGTGTGCAGACAAACAAAAATATTATTAAAAATATTCCAACCACCTTTGGTTAAACATTACAAACATACATTGATGATAATTAGAATGCACGAAGATGTGATTTAGATGTTTCGCGAAGCGTTACAAATAGTAATCTCTAATAATGTAAGACATCCACAACTGCTAACATTTTCGCTATTTTCACAACATTATCTTCTCGTGGAATCTTTGCGAAAAAATATATAATACACATAAATAAAATTCATAAAATAATAAAAATGTTAGACTGGTGGAAATATAACGAATCAGATTTTTTTTCTATTATCGAAATTCATGATACGCATAATAAAAAATATTAAAAATATTTTTATGAATTCCTGATAAAGTTGCACTTCTATTTGTGAGCGAAACCGGTTGGTAGTGTGAAAAACAAATTAACGTGGTGATAAAACCAAATAATTGAATTACGTTAATATTTCTATGTATTTTGGATTCACATTTGAATAAATAACATTAAACTATGTATTTTCACAACACTTAATTTAACTTTTTTCAGACATGTTTCGGTTCTCACAAATTCTTTTTCGAAGCACAAATTTTCACAGTAAATTTTTGTGCAGTAATGATTATTTAAAAAAAACTTACATTTTCTAAATATTAATGGATTTGAACAACGCTGTCGGCAGGATATCTAATCTAGTGATATATTTAAATGAATATTATTCATTAAAAAAAATATGTATATCGGCTAAAATGGCTACAACTACAATAACTCAGCTGAAAGATCACTGGTTCAAGTCTTGCTTCTAGATTCGCTAGACATATACAATAGTCAGAATTAACCAAGAAATTCAGATAAAATTATTTTACATTGATTAAACGTCCCTTTTCTACAAGTAATATTTTATAGAAGAAGCATGTTTACAAGAAACGGAAAAATGGAGAAAGACATCGAAAGAAGGGTTGGTGCTGGGAATAAAATAAATGGCGCACTTAAAGTCATTACTGCAAATAGAAATATATCCACAGAAGCAAAGATAGCAGTACACAATGGATTTCTAGTGCCAACCCTCATGTATGGAAGTGAAGCTTGAAGCTGGCAAAAGAAGGATGAAAACAGGATAAACGCCGTAGAAATGAGATCACCAAGAAGAATGTGCAGGAAAACGTTGTTTGATAGAATACCGAACGATGAAATAAGAAAGAAATGTAAGGCAGATGACTGCATCATGGATAAAATTAAAAAAGGATCCCCGAGATGGTTTGGACATATGAAACAAATGGATGAGAGTAGAATGCTTAAAAAGTTGTACACAAGCAGCGTGAGTGGAAAAAGAAGCCGATGACGACTGAGGAAAACATGGCATGACCAAATTAATCAATTATTAAAAGTCGGAATAATCGAAGTGCGTGCATGGTAAAATTCATGGTGATTTAGTTAGACCAAACAATATTTAACCTTTTAAGATGTCTTGTACGAAATGAGGATACTTAGATAGGCGGGCGGAGCAACGCTGCTGGACCACATCAGGAAAATCCTCATCTACGGTAGTTTCAGAGTAAGACCAATCCCAGATTAACTTGAAGAGAGTCGTCTAAGTTGGTACAGCCATGTCATGCGGCATCCAGCCGATCATGTAGCACGAAAGGTGATGGAAATGGACCAACGACCCAGAAGACGTGGTAGGCCCAAGTTGACGTGGATGTGACACGTTCAAGGAGTTTTAAAAGAAACCGGATCCCAAAACAAACAGTCCTGGAGACGCCATACAAGAAGAGCCGACCACAAGTAAATGGGACGAGGCTATAAAGAAGAACATATATGAACAAACATATGTCAATTATTGTATTTTATAATAATCCTTATCCCGATGATGGTGTTAAAGAATGGAAAAAACGCTGTTTAGTTAATAATAAAAAAAGTCTTCATAATGGAATTCCACAGTGTTAACGCCTCAATTGACCAATACATTTTTAACTGTTTAATTGAAACACTGTTATAATATCAGAATTGATTGTTCACTATGAAATTGTCGCGACAGCTGTTTCGCTAACCAATTGTGATATTATAACAATGTTTCAATTAAACAGTTAATAATGTTGAAATATCATTTTGTTCCCATCAAAACAATGGATTATCCAATATTTTGTTTTACTTTGTTACACAACACTTTATTTAAAATTAAAAAACAAACATTAACACAAACATGTTTCGGGGCACAGAAGCCCTTCATTAGTATAAAAATAAACATTTAAACAAAGTTTCCATAAATGTCGTCAGTTTACAGATGTTGAAAAAAAAACACGTTTGTTTTAATGTTTAATCAATGTTTATTTTAATTTTAAATAAAGTGTTGTGTAACAAACAAAAAAAATAATTCAATTATGAATCCGCAATACAAAGTAACTAGGAATATATGATAGAAGGAAAATCACAAAAAAATATGACGACTTTTTTTAAATATTAAAACACTGTTTTTTACATTTTTGAGTTAATTTTTTTCGACATGTTTCAACAGGATGATGAAGGTGTAAGCCTTCGAAACATGTCGAAAAAAATAAACTCAAAAGTGAACAAAACAGTGTTTTAAATCATAAAAAATTCGTCATCATGAAATTCCACAATATAAACGCCTTAAGTTCATCTAAAAATAAAAATAAATATATTAACATATTAATTTACGTAGTCACCTAAAAGATGGCGAAACAGTTAGACATATCCCAGGAACAGGCTCCGAGAAATAACAGGAAGAAAAAGAAGTAACGAAATTAAGAAAAATGATATCATTTGAACTAGTCTGGTGTAAACTTGCTTTAAAAATACAGTTAGGTATTTGGAACTGTACCTGCTCTCAGGTGAGGTACATTATTGATTTGATTCATCATCAATAACGTGACGTCACGGTTATATTCACACCTAACGAACTAACCGTAGAACCATCCCATCCACTGACTCTGAATTATTTCCAAGTTATTTAAGGCTAAAATAATGTTCTCGAACTAATTTTAATTGGACATGTTTTTTAACGCTACACTAATGATTTAACGGTCTTTGATACCAATTAATAGTCATTTAAAGCATTAATTATCGTTTTATATTTTTAAAGTTATATAAGCTACCTTAAATGTTATACGAGTAGTTATAGAATTCATATAATAAAAACACAAAGTATTTTGTATAAGTAGCATTCTAGTCTTGTTTTAGTATAGCCATAAATTTAATGCTAATACTCGTATTTATGTGTGAGTAGTATTTTTACAACACTTTTCACAGACATGTTTCGGTTATGACACAACCTTTTCAAGGTACAAGATTTTTACTATAAAATAAAACAGAGAGATCATTTATGTACTAAAAGGGTGGAGTAATGTATAAAGGTGGAGGGGGTATAATTAGAATAGAGGAGAGGGGAGAGATACCATATAAGAGATAACACACATACATAACGACCTTCGTGGCTGAGTGGTAAGTGCATTGACTGCCACCCCGAAGGTTCCGGGTTCGATTCCCGGTGAGGGCAGTGTGATTGTCACACTGTCTGGTGTAGAATTCACGTGACAATAAAATAGTGTTAGATTAACTACCTATCACATGTCACGAGAATCACTATGAAAGCTATAATAATTGTCTACATAACCCTTTACATCGATTTGGCTCATGCTGTCATGATGTAAAGAGCGTTTCAACAAAACAATAATAATAATAATAATAACATTGATTTACAATAGAAAACAAAAAATTAATCTTTATTATTATATATTTAGTGTGCTTCCACTTGTATTTATCACCGACCAGTTTCGAAGCTTGTTGCCATCTTTTGGTCCATTTATCACTGGTCTATCTGCCGAAACCGGTCGACGATAAATACAAGTGGAAGCACACTAAATATATAATAGTATAGATATTTTGTATAATATAATTTTTTTTTTGTTTTCATTATTTAAAATGAACTTCTAACAAGAAATTTTAATTAAAAATATTAATTATTAAAATAGAAGTAAATCAAATAGGCATTGAAAACAAAAACAAGAAAAAAAATCAGCAAAAAACCTGCATTTTAGTTATTAAAAACATAAAGTAATCTATTCCCAAAAATATCTATAAAAACTACATTCATATATTTTTACAAGTAAAAAACATCATCGACCGTATTAAATTTCGTTAAATATTCTAGTAATTTAAGGCATCTATGTGCCTCTCGTTTATTATTCGAAAGATAATTAAAATTCATGTGTAATTTTAGAGGTACAATAAAATATTCTAGAGTAGTGATAATATGTAGAAAGTGTGACTAATGTTCTACCATTGTTTAAGCATTCTCTTTAATTTTAATAAAGATTAACCGAGTTATTTATGCAAAACCATAGCCAAGAAATTCTTAAAGACATGCATCTTCTACCAGAAAAACTTCTGCAATTAGCTTCATTGTATAAACACCTTTTGTAAGTCGACTTTTTTATTTTTATTCGATTTATTATGGAGTATCGTGAGAGGACTCTCATTATTGATACCCCACTATTTTTGGCATAAGTTTTTTTAACACTACTTATTTTAACACTATTTATGACAGCAGTAGCGTTAAAAGCATGCTGCTGTACGGATATGAGACTTAAAAGTCTACCGCGGACGTTATTGGTAAACTCCAGGTGTTTATAAATAGGTGCCTTCGCTCAATATTCAAAATCTATTGGCCCCAAACAGTGTCAAATGCCGCTCTCTGGACTATGGCTGGCGAAAAGCCAATTAGAGAACAGGTCGCTAGACGCAAATGGCAGTGGATCGGTCACACTCTGAGACGGAACCCAGCCTGCATCGCTCAGGGTGCACTAGGCTGGTCCCCTATGGGCGGAAAGAGAAAGCGAGGCAGACCTAGAGCCACCTGGAGAAAAACCCTGCAGGACGAGGTTGAGGCGGCAGGCCTCACTTGGGATGATGTTAGGCATCAGGCATGCGATAGAGTCGGGTGGAGAAGGTTCCTTGAGACCCTATGCACCACGGAGGTGTGACAGGACAAAAAGAAAAAGAAGAAGATGACATGGGTTAAACACTATTTATGATATGAGTTCCTATAAACACTATTTTTGACATGAGTTATTTTAAACATTATTATAACTAGTATATACGAGTATACTTATTGTAGATTGTGAAAAATTATACATAAACTTACTTAAAACTAACTAAACTAAACAATCGAGCAAATAACAAATTACGGCAAGAAAAAAATTCATTCAAATAAAAGTTTTTAAAAGTTAAATATAAATTACTAAGATAATACCTCTATAATATTTACTACAAAGATAGTAATTGGAGAGAGAAATGAACAAATATATAAATTCTCGGTTTGAAACAGAGAGTTTTGAAAAATATCACGAAATAATTTGTACAGAAAAAAAGATAGAATATGAGTTAGAAATTAACTTCTTCAAGTTTTACAGCTAACATGACGTGTCGTAACCTGCACTGTGTCGATTTGTAGAAACGTGTAATTCATATAAAATATAATAAAACTTCATTCGTATTAATTATTTTATATGGAATTTTACGTCATTGTTCAAGAAACAATAAATAATGTTGATTTCATACATAAAACAAATTTGACTTGAAATGACAATATTAACAAGGATCTAACTTAATGAAATTTTAATTGTATCTCAATAGAGACGAAGATGTATATTGTTTTGGAAACAGAATATGGTAGTCGAGGCGTTTACAGGACTTATGACCTGTCATTGTTTGGATTAAGCGATCGCTTTATGTAATACAACATTCCCCATTCCGCCCTTCTTACGACCACCACGTCTGACAATTTTTTTAAAGATATACATATGCTACTATGTCGAGAAACACTTCACATATTTTAGTTCAATATACACTAGCGCTATCTATTAAGATTAGTATTAGTGTAGATTGAACTAAAATATGTGAAGTGTTTCTCGACAAAGTAGCATATATACATCTTTCAAAAATTTGTCAGACGTGGTGGTCGTAAGAAGGGTGGAATGGGGAATGTTGTATTACATGGTCATAAGTCCTGTAAACGCCTCGACCACCATATTCTGTTTCCAAAACAATTTACATCTTCGTCTATATTAAATGATTAACCTGCAATGTGTAAAATCCAGTATTTGTCTACAAGTATTTGTATACATTCAAAAACAAAAATTTTATGAAATTTTGTATGACTTTGTTGACACCGTTTGATTAATAAAACAAGAAAAATTAATGAGATCAAATTAAAAAGAGCCGTATTACCGATTAAATCTATTGATCACATAATCCGCCTACCTATTTATATTTTTTAAACGGCTAATTATTCTATATAAATTAATCTAACGCAAGATCAAACTGTTAAGTACTTAATTACAGGAAAATGTCACAGATCCAATTAACTACCGATCAGAATATACAAGGTGCAAATTTTAAATACAACTAGTATTCAATTTGTAAATATTACATCAGATACAAATGTCACAAGTTAATATCGGGGTCAGACAACGTTTTTTTTTATAAATTCCAACGCATGTTTTTACCAGTTACACCCAATGACGTTTAGTGGTGAAATAATATGCAATGTCCTCTTTTTAGTCGTAATACTCGTCATATGAAACAAAAATACATATTTAAGATTATAAAATGGTAATATAAAGTCGAATACTGTTGAATTTTTTGAGTATCTTGTATTTCTAAAGTTGAACCATCTCTCATGCATTCCTGGTATTTTATTTTAATTTTTTTTTATTTTACAAAAAAAAAGCTTATGGACTGTAGTTATCACAATAGGCATGGCCTGTATCGTGACAACTACATAAAATAGCATGTTAGTAGCATTGTTAGTAAAATGGCGGTTTGTTATTATTTGTTAGTAATCTTATGCTAACATTGGTAATCGCAACATGATGATTAATTAAAACTAAATGCTAGAAAAGTTGCGATAATAAATTTACATACTAGGATAGATTAGATATTATATATTGTTTTTACCTGTTCTCAATAGGTACCTTAAAATTGAATTTTGTTTGTAATAAACTGATTTGATTTGATTTCCTTATCATTATTATCTTGATTGTAAAAGCTGGAAATATTACTGCCAAAACCGATCAAAAAAATGCTACTGTATATATGTTTTTTTTAATTGTAAAGGTTTTTACAATAACTTTAAAAAAAAACATTATAAATCTCTTTAAAATATGGAATAACTTGTAGTGTATGAAACATGTTTGAAAAAGTATATTAAAGAGTAGTAATGAAAACACAATATTTTTCAAAGTAATTCAAATATCAACAGCATCAAGTTAAAGTGTATAGAGATTATTTTTTTTTATTCAAAATTAGTTAACACGAATTAAAAAAAAACAGGCTTGATATTTTACGAAAATTTACATTCTCTAGAGATTTTATAATGTATATTATGTATACCGGGCATGACATGATTTGTCTTGCTAGAGCACAAATAAATGTTTATAACGTATAAAGCAAGGCGGTATTTGTCACTATTAAAAGTATATGAAATAAGACTTCTAAAGAACATACTTTTAAATAATACAAATTAATAAACAAAATAACACTTTGCTGGCACTTTTAAATTATATGTTATATACAATTATTTTAATAATTTTAAAGTGAACGAGTTGATAAATTATAAAAGATAGAAGAAAACACGTCAATTGAAAATGAATCTAATCTATTGTTCAGTTCCTTGTCTCACTACCCGGATATTGTAAATAGTTTTTTTTTAATTCTTCATGATAATAAACAAAAGTCAAATTTTTATCAAAGATTATAATTAGAACTGAATTTTTATTTAAAAAAATATATTATATTTTTAATACCAACCAGTAATATGACATCAGTCACAGGAAAGAATAAACAAAACTGCAGTCGCCAAATTCAAAAATTCGAACCATGTCTGGCATTTGAAAATAACCTCAAACTTTAAAACTTCACGAATTTTCGAGCGCTGTCAATCACAGACCATAGATATTATAACACCGCAAGGACGCGAACTTTCCGTCTGTTTTCTCGATACACGAAAACAAAAGAATGTTGCACAATATTTTCAAACTGCTCGAAAAGAGAACGTTCGTAAGACTCGCCGTCTCGGTACCTAAACACGCGCTCCCCGCCTACAAGCCGCTAGTCAACTAAGGAAAAATAACTTTGACAGCGACTGGGTTATGAGTACAAAGGCGTTGCGTAGAATAAATAAGTGGAATGGCAACTTTACTGTCATTAGTAATCGCTAGCGGAACTACAACTGTCTATTTTAAACCATCTTTAATCAATTGCGGTTCGTGGGATTGTAGGGCAACAATCAACACAATGGCTAGAAAAAAAATTATTTACGAGTATATTGATAGGTAACTACTAACTTTGTTTTTAATGATTTTACATCTCCAGGCGTAATCTAGTACTGTATGATTTGCAGAGACTTTCACAGTGCATTCATAACGTGTTTTCTGCTTAATCCTTCCCAATCTTAATAGATGACGCTAGTGTAGAGTGAACTAAAATATGTAAAGATAAACGCAGGATGCTAGCATGTATACAAGTTCCAAAAATTTGTCAGATGTGGTGGTCATAAGAAGGGCGGAATGGGGAATATTGTTAAACATAAAGCGATCGCTCAACCCAACCAATGACAGGTCATAAGTCCTGTAAGCGCCTCGGTCACCACATTCTGTTCCCAGAAAAACAATTTACATCTTCGTCTCTATTGAGATACAATTAATCCTTATAAAAAATATTTATCCGCAATGGGTAAAATCCAGTATTTGTCTACAAGAATTTGTATACATTCAAAATGTTTGTTTTTAATTTATTTATTGAAAACAAAACACACAAATATTGAAAATTCTGACAAGAATGATGGTTTTAATAAAAATTTTGTACGCGTAAAGTAATTGTAAAGATAAAATTATATAATAATAATAAATAACGCTGACGTCATTGTTGTTAATGCAGTTTGTTGTGTGAATGTTAAAACACTCCCTCCTCTGTACGTGCCTATGTTATTGTATAATCTCACTCGCTTAGAAGTTAATAAAACACTTCATTGGCGCCTATTAAAATATATATTTTGATTGTTAAAATGAAGCCTTGTAAACCACTGAAGGACAGTATTATTTTCGACTAATGAAGACGATACTAAAATATTTACCATTCTTCAAAATAAAGCAATGAAAATAATTTTAAATGTCAATATTAGAGTGATGCTGAAAGAGTTTAAACATGATGAATTTAAATAAATAATTGTTTTAAAATATTTTATATGATTCATAGAATTTACAAAGAGCACTTCCAAAAATGAACGCACGTCAGTTTCTCCTTCTCCTCACATGGTCGACATTTAATATTTGATTGATTTTATCAGACCACGTTTTCCTCGCTCTTCCTCTATTTATTGATCCGTTTTCATATTTTAAGTTTATTTTCTGTATCATTATTTCTTCATTCATTCTTTCCATGTGTCCAAACCATCTTAACGACTCTTTCATTATATTGGTCATAACCATAAAACTTTCATTCGCGCTGCATTCACTTTTCATATTTGCATTTAACACTCATATATGAGGCAGTCAAAGCAAAAGTGAACTAACTCACATGATAGCCAATATTGAGTTAACTATGGGAATGTGTCTAAAACTTGTGTTTCTTCGATTCAAAAACGAACTAAACTTAGTTCCAACAATATTCTTTAGATGGGAGTGTTTCGTTTTTGTTTTTGCATTTAAATATTAAAAAATATTCGTGGGTTAATATAAAAAAATATCACGTGGGTTAGTCCATTTTTGCTTCGACTGTCTCATATATGAGTTCGTATAACAAGATATCTCATTTCTACCACATGTACTCTCATACTTCTTTGCAAGTTCTATGCTTCGCTAAAAATTAAAGGAATAATAGAAAAGGATGTATTATCCCAAAGTACTCTAATTACGTATTTAATTTTTCTAGACGCCTTTGATCTCTTTTAGGTACTCCGTAATAAAGGTAAACGTGTGTAGATATCTAATGAGTTTGTGTTTGCTTTCAATTTGGGTTGGCAAGAAGTGAATATTCAATTAAGTCGAAGTTTTACGAGCATGTATGCATGTTAAGTGTTGTGTGTGTGCGTCATAGCGTAACAAACGAAAGTTTCAATCGCGTTAATGAAAACTGACACATGCGACTTAATGTGAGCTTAACCAAATAATATTTAGTATCGTTACATTCAGCATACGTGAAAACGCAGTTTGCAATTTTAATAATGCTCTTTATGATTGTATTGGATTAGAGTCTTTGAAACATCTGGTTTATTAAAAATTAATTATATGATTCAAATTACCAATTCTTAATTAATGCATATTTGACTGTTTTTACATTTGTTTTTAACTGTATTCACCTTTATTGAAGGTTAAGGCGTTAAAACAACAAGATATCCACCATCATTCAGTCCTTTACCCCTCCCGCCATCAATGTGGATAAAAAAAATCCTACCCGATAGCCCACTACGTACTCATACCACAACTCCATCCAGGAACTGCTCCTCTTATCTTCCGCTCGAGAACAGACTTTTTTTATAAATACAATCCCAACCCTAACTGGTCTTCCATTCCTCGACAATAATGTAAAAGACTTTATCATAAACCCTAAATCCCCCCTCGCCCTCTTTCGGAAGGACACTCCGGGCCATACATTTAGCCCCATCATAAAACAACTACCAAATCACATTCCAACAATGTTTCCTACAGACGTTAGACGCCATAAGAGCTGAACCTCTGTAAACCAGAAGATCCAAGTCCAAGTCCAATGAATTCCATTATAATAACCTTGGAATTAAATTAACAACGCTTTTTATTCAATTTTTATTTATTAAATATTTTGATTAAATAAAAATATCGAACACAACCTGTTTTAGAGGTGACCTTCATCCTCAGTTGTAAAAATATAACAGTTATTATATATATTTACATCTGAGGATGGAGGTCACCTCCGAAACATGGTGAGATAGATATTATTATTTTATAAGAAATGTTTAATAAAACAACAAAATTACATTATATTATATAGGTGTGTTGTATATTGAAGGTAAAGGCGTTAGAATACCCTTCTTAATTTGCAAATAAAACTTGTAAAACTATTAAAATCCACTTTTTTATTTAATATTTTAATACAATAAATAAAAATAAATCACATTTTACTTAGGCAAGCTCCATTCTCGTGTGTAAATATAATTATTATTTACACCCGAAGATGGAGGTCACCTCCGAAACATGTTGTTGCTGTTGTTGATTTTTTGCATTTTATAAAAATATTTACTTAAAACAGTGTTACAAATTCTACTTCCTGATTAATAAAATAATAGGATTTATTTTTATTGCGTGTCAAAAATATTTTTGTTTTTATAAATTAATACAATAACGACGCCAGTCGATCAGATAAATAGTTATTGTTTCTATAAAATTAACGTATAATATCGAGTGGTGGCCTAGGCCCTAGGGGATAGAATACTTGGCTCCTGATTCAGAGGTACAGAGGACAAGATCCATCGCTTAGTTACCATAAACCCAACGTGAAGATTAGCAAGATTAAGACGCACCAGGGTCACCGATTGCAAGGATAAAGTGGCAATGGGCTGGACATGTGTGCCGACGGGATGATGGAAGATGGAGCCAGAAGGTTACTTAATGGATGCCAGGGTTGAGCTGGAGAAGTGTCGGGAGACAGCCTACCAGGTAAAGCGATGATATTGTACGGACGGCGAGAATGGCCTGGAGAACACTGGCGAGAGACCGAGAGGCATAGCGTGCGGGTGAAGAGGCATTCGTACATCAAAGGATGGAGACAGACTAACGAAGAGATCCAGAGGACTTGAGTTCAAGTCTGGATCTATTTTATAATACAATAATAAATAATCGCGTTCATGTGTATTTTAAAATTAAATATAAGGTTTTTGCATTCTTTAGGTAACAAACAAACTATTGTTAATGAAAATAATAATGTACTTTTAAAAACCGTATTTTAAACAGGCCTTTTAAATAAATAAAAATAAATAAAATCGTAAAATTTGAAATGGAACATTAATAAAAATTTATTTTGTATACGCCATACTTTGTGTTGTTATGATGGTTTATTTCTCTTTTTCCTTTTAATATACTTTGTATATATTAGGTCCTTACATATGAAATTGGCGTTTTGTATGGGAGGAACATAAAGTTGATTTTTTTTAGATAGAATATATTTATTTAATCAAAGTATGTACCATTGCTATCTATGCATTTTTGCCATCTCATAGGTAGTTCATCGATCCCTTTACTAAAAAAAAACATTCGGACGGGAATCAATAAAATCTTTGAAGTCGGTTTGAACTGCCCCATCGGAGTTGAATTTTTTCCCTTGCAAGAAGTTATCCAAATTTCGAAAAAAATAGTAATCTGTTGGGGCAAGGTCCGGAGAGTACGGTGGATGTCTTAGACATTCCAATTGAAGCTCTTCTAATTTGGTAGCCGTCTGTTGTGCAGTGTGTGGTCTAGCGTTATCATGAAGCAGCAGTGGCCTAGAGCGATTAACCAGCCTCGGTTGTTTAGCAGCTAGCTTTTCCATCATGGTTTGCAGTTGCTGACAATAGACATCTGCCGTAATCGTCTGGCCAGATTTAAGAAAGCTGTAGTGAACGACACCAGCACTAGTCCACCAAACGCTCACAAGTAACTTTTTTGGAGTCAATTTTCGCTTGGGGCATGGTTTGGCTGGTTCGGCAGGGTTCAGCCATTGCGATGAGCGCTTCCGATTATCATACAGGATCCACTTTTCATCACAGGTTCGATTCAAAATCCCTTCATTATTGTGCCGGTTGAGTAATGCAACGCAGCAGTCAACGCGCGTTTGTTGATTTGCTTCACTCAATTCGTGAGGTACCCACCTTTCAAGCATTTTCACCTTCCCAATTTGCTTCAAGTGGATTAAAACAGTTTTATCACTAACACCGCAGCCTGCAGCTAACTCGGACGTGGTTTGCGATGGATCCGCTTCCACAATAGCCTTCAATTCTTCATTATCAACTTTGGTCTCCGGCCGTCCACGGGGCTTGTTCTGCAGGTCGAAATTTCCAGAACGAAAACGTTGGAACCAAAAACGCACTGTGTTTTCTTTTGCGGCACCGTCGCCATACACATCATTAATCCTTCGAGCCGTTTCTGCAGCACTGGTGCCACGGTGGAACTCGTACTCTTAAATAACGCGATATTTCAAGTTTTCCATTTTGTAAACTGAGTGACGCAAAGAAAAAAAAACAATTGAGGAAAAAACAAATGAATTATAATTTTCGAAACACAAATACTTGAGTAAATAGCTGTATAAATTTGAATTTGGAATTCCTAACCAAAGAGAAGATATTTGAGATCAAAGTTGCCAGTACGGCAAAACGCTAATTTCATATGTAAGGACCTAATACAACACTTATATTTAAAAAAAAAATACATCGACATGTTTCGGACAAGCAGTCCTTCTTCAATAAAGATACATTTTTAAAAATATTATAAAATTGTTTACATGATCTGACAGATGTCTATGACAGATACAGATGATACAGATACAGATGTCTATGACAGATACAGATGATACAGATACAGATGTCTATGACAGATACAGATGATACAGATACAGATGTCTATGACAGATGATATCTGACAGGTGACATCTGTCAGATCATGTAAACAATTTTATAATATTTTTAAAAACGTATATATACTGAAGAAGGACTGTTTGTCCACACATGTCTATGGAATTTTATTTTTTTGATATAAGTATTGTATATACAAAGAGAAATAAACCATTAATAAAAAGTTCATATTCTTAAAAGGAACGCACAAAAAATGTTTAACGGTTTTCGCAGTGCATTTTCCATAAACCCATAAAACAGTTTATTATTTTTTCGATTTTATATTGTGAGATTTAGTCAAGACTACATAGCTTCGTCGACGAATACTCTACGATACCAATACATTCGTAATAATAGTGAATTATTATTGAAGTTAAGATTACCGGTTATTTGCTAGTACCTACCGGCTGTAACGGCACAATCGTTACAGCTAAGTTGGTTCTCCTGTCTAACATTGTTCGTAGGTATCTAGCAACATATTTTCTTCAGCTTGTGCCATAGAGTTTTTACACCTTTTAAGTAAAGACAACAAATTACCTCTGTTTACTCTTTCTTTAAAGCAAGTAAACTATTCAAAATAAAAATAAATTGTTAACGTAGATTCAACGTTTTTTAAGTTCAAAGTTTAATTATATTATTGAACGTGTAGAACTAACCAAAGATGGCCGTACATAATTGAGTTCTAGTGCCAACCCTTATTAACGAAGTGAAGCTTGGAGCTGGCAAAAAAGGATGAAAGTAGGATAAATGCCGTAGAAATGAGATTACTAAGAATAATGTGTAAGAAAACGATATATATTAAGGAAGAAATGTAAGGCAGATGATTGCATCATAAGTAAAATTAAAAAAGGACCCCCGAGATGGTTTGGACATATGGAACGAATGGACTAGATAATAATGGTTAAAATGTTGTGTACATATATTGTGAGTGGAAAGAGATGCCGTGGAAGATGATGGAAAGCATTGCATGACCAAATTAATCAAATACTAAAAGGCGGCCACATTTCAAGTAGGAAAAATCGACGAGACAGAGCAGTATGCCGGTCTTTACTCTCTGCCTATCCCTTCGTTGAAACGGCGTGATGTTTAATTAAATAGTTTGTTTTGAACATGTTGACTAAAAAATAAATGTATAATACACGTAATACTATAATAAATAAGCATGTACGAGTATATAATAACATATTATCAATTTGACTTAATCAACTCATATCATTTAGATGTTTCTTTTAAATTATTTCGTAAAATCCTCTAAATGTTTAATTAAACTCTGCAATATTAGATAGTTTTTTAAAAAGCAATTTGTAATTCTGTAATATATCTGCTATCATCCTTCTTCAGCCAGTTCCATGCTTCGCTTCCATACATAAGGGTTGAAACTAGAACTCCATTGTGAACGACCATTTTTGCAAAGACGGATAAGATTGCAATACAATTTCATTGTGAGAAGAAAGAACCATTTATTATTTTATTTGAATTTTTTTTTTTTTAAATTATGAATCTTGTTTGGCTTCACCTGGATAACAAAACCTTTTAAATAAATGAATCACCCTGTATACTGTCTATAACCAGAACTAAATTTAATAACTTGTTATGACTAAGCTAAAATTTGAAAACAGGATGAACCCTTTATCTCAGCATTGTAACAACTTCACTCGCTTCCGCGCAGAAAGGTTTGCCATCCCTGGCGCTATGACAAAGTGCATAGATATCAATAGACCGCACCTCGTTGCGCGCTGCCTCCTTTAGTTGAGCCTCGTTAGCCGCAGGTCAGCGCTAACTTGAGAGTGATTAACCATTTGACACACTGACCCTGGCCGTCAATGTTCTGATTCCAGTGGACTTGCTACACTTGGAAATATTCTACAGGATCGCTTCGTAGATCTACATTATTCATATTGATGAAACAATGCTATAAAATAAATAATACAAATGAAAATATCTGTTTTCTAAAATTATTATTATAATTTATGTGAATAACATATTTCGCCCGCCTAAGATATATAAAATGTTTGATAAGTTTTATTGTCTACGTAGGCACAGCGCACGGCATTTGCTCCTAAAATACTCGGTGATTAGAAAATTACTACTATGTTGAAATTAGGAAAATGAATTAGTTTTAACGATGGAAGGACATGTTTGTGTTTGTGGTTTTGTTTCAGAATTCCAGTTACGACACAAATTTATCAGAAAATTTTAAACTTCCAGATACCATGTCGGGACACCAGATATTTGAAGTAATTAAATAATAACATTGAATTATTTTGAATTTTACAATTTTATATTATCATTATGAGATTACTAAGAAGCGGCAAAACCAAAAGCAGGCAAAAGTAGGTCTTCAAATGAACATGTCCAAGACCGTAGACCTACGAGTGTCCACAAATGACTCCACCCCAATCGTGCTCCACAGTGCCCCCATTGTGACCACAACCAGCTTTTGCTACCTCGGTAGTATGATAGCAGGCTCGGGAGGTACGGAGGAAGATGTAGCCAGCAGACTCAACAAGGCAAGGGGAGCTTACGCTATGCTTCGCCCTGTATGGCGTTCCAGTATTATTTCGAGAAGGCTCAAGCTATTAAATATTCAGCAGTAGCGTTAAAAGTTTACTGCTGTACGGATGTGAGACTTGGAAAACTACCGCGGACGTTATTGGAAAACTCCAGATGATTATAAATAAGTGCCTTCGCTCAATATTCAAAATCTATTGGCCCCAAACAGTGTCAAATGCCGTTCTCTGGACCATGGCAGGCGAAAAGGCAATTAGAGAACAACTCGCTAGACGCAAATGGCAGTGGATCGGTCACACTCTGAGAAGGAACCCAGCCTGCATCGCTCAGGGCGCACTAGACTGGTCCCCTATGCAGGAAAAGAGGAAGCGAGGCAAACCTAGAGCCACCTGGAGAAGAGCCCTTCAGGACGAGGTTAAGGCAGCAGGCCTCACTTAGGATGATGTTAGGCATCAGGCATACGATAGAGTCGGCGGAGAGGGTTCCTTGAGACCCTATGCACCACGGAGGTGTGACAGGACAAAAAGAAGAAGAAGAAGATAGAATCATTATGAATGTTAGTCATACCCTTAATTGTGTTTTAAGGAAATATCATTTAACATCATAAAAACTTTAATGGACTTCTTATTTTCGATATAACAATTGATCTTATGGCAATTTAATTTTTTTTAAATAACTTGTTTGTTTATTTCAATATTCAAATATTATGAATATATATTTTTTTATTTTCTATTCATAAAAAATAAAATAAAAACAATGTCTGGTTCTTTTGTAAACGCACAATCACTCACACTATTGCAAACATTCTCCGCGAAATGAACGGACTCTACGTCGAAGAAGGTACCGATAGCAAAGTGAAATGAAAGGTAGCGGTGACTAGGAGGATGGCAGCATCGGTGCAGAATGGGACAATTAGTAAATACAGTACTGTTACTATAGTGTTCGATTTATCTTACACACAAGTTAACTGCAAACAACACGACGCCAGTTTTGTTCACAAACACCCATCAATTACGCATTACGTGACAATACGAAGGAAGCGGTAAAATGTATTCGTTAAAGGCTCATCTCACCTCACACAATCATTCTTTGTAATTGATTACACGACTGCTCACCAATCAATCTAACTGCATTTACATTAAGAAGATGCAAGACGCAAATGGAGGATAATTTACTAACATGTTTTACATAAAATAACACTTTACTGAAGTTATTTTACACCGGGACAAATAGTGATAATTTCAAAAAAGTTATTTTTCGACTTATATAAGTCGGAATAGATGGTCGTCCAATCTGCTATCGGAACTGTTAAATAAAAACAGAATAATGTTTCTATGGTTACATAATTATTTATGAATATATCCGTGCTACTGCAATTATTGCTCTCAATGTGAATGGTTAAAGTATTGTATAATAAAATAGACATTAAGTACAAACATATGTTTACACTCAATATTAAACAACTTATTGAACGTTAAGGCATTAACACTGTGGAATACTTAGGAAATTGAAAATGACTTTGTTTAATCCACTATTCATTAAAAAATATTAAATAACACGACATGTATCGGAGTATACCTCCATCTTCAGGTGTAAAAATATAATAAAAACTAAACAAAGAAAGACTAATAAAAAACGCGTTTAAAATTCGATACAATAATTCAAATTTAAAAATTAACCTGGGCTATTTGTTACGAGTACTAACAATTTTTTTTCACACTAAGAACTAATAAATAATATTAATTAATAATAATTCATGATGATAATATAAAAAAATGTAATTTAGAAAAAAAATACATTTGAAAGTAAAAGGATGAATTTGATCATTAATTATGTTTTCACCCATTTTCACCAACTTGAGGATTTCTAATTTCTAAATTCATCGTGTATTATTATTATGTATTAGTTCTTACTGTTAAAAAAATAATTGTTAGAACTTATAACAAATAGACCAGGTTAATTTTTAAATTTGATTTTTGTATCGAATTTCAAATGCGTTTTTTATTAGTCATTCTTTATTTAGTTATTATTTTATATTTTTACATCTGAAGATGGAGGTATCCTCCGAAACATGTCGTGTTATTTAATATTTTTTAATAAATAGTCGATTAAACAAAGTTATTTTCAATTTCCTAAACTAAAAATTATATATGAGTTATAGAACGAAACTGCAAACTAAGTTTTTTTGTACTTAACATACGTAGTGCTTATATTTCTTCAACCATTTATATAATGAAATGGAATGTCTTGTATGTCCTAAAAATAGATACTAAACTTATTTTAAAATATTTAAACATTTTTTACATAAATATCTCTAAAAACGCAGTTTTTATTTTATTTTTGTTTTATTATTATTATTATTATTATTATTATTATTGAGGGTAACAAACAGAGAATACAGTATACAAATTCAAACACAAAGAGACAACAAAACAAGGCCAATTACATTCTACCACAAATACTAAATAACAACTGACATAAGGTTAAATATATAAAAATAATAAAGTAATATTTTAATGAGCCAAAGAGAAAAATATAATAGTAATACTAGTAATAATGAATAATTAAAGATGAAATATAATATAAAAATGTAAAAAATTTAGTTTTGAATTATTTATAAGATAACTCGGTTTAACTACAGATGCCGATGGAAGCGGCACTTAAATACATAATTTAATATTAAAATGATTTAACAAAAATGACAACAACGTCATTTAATGCGTGTTAGAAGGTAAATGGAATGTCGCCCCTATACCAGAAAAGGTTGAAAAAGTTACGTTGGTTTGGCCACAGATTTGTCGGAAAGACGATTATATTATGAAGATTGGCCTTCAAATTCAAACGGTCAAGAGTGAAGAGAATAGGAAGGCCCTTGGAAACGTGGGGGTCATCTACTGAGGCCACGCTAAAGAAATGTTGAATCATCAGCAAGCCGACCCAAGATAAGGCATTCGGAAGAAATTATCTTAAGAGGGCCGGCCCCCATAGAACGTGAGAAATTGCAAAGAAAGAAGAATAATTGATAATATATTTTTAATGAATATTTATTTATAACGACAATACGTAACAACGCATTTATTTGAATAATCATGCAGATGTTTTTAAACAGCTGAAAATTATTCGGTGTAGTGACATCTATGAACCGCTAGTGCAACCTGCTTCAATATGAACAGAACTGTATCAATGCGATCATACGTTTTTATAAACTGTTCCATTGGAAAAGTTTTATGTTTATTGTTGCTGGAATAAGTAGATTTACTCCACAATGCATATAAAATAGTAAAACAAATGTTTTTAGAAGATTTATGATACTATAAGGAAATGCATGTATTGCCATTTAATTTTTCGATAACGGTCTAATCAGCCAAAATGTATTATGTAGTAGTATATAATATAAAACTTCTAGAAAACATTTAGAAAATCTATCAATATCTTTTATAATATTTAAACTGTTAATTGACATTTCTTGTTAAAAGTACAATGTAAATAATGAACATAAAATATAAAATAATAAAAATACATTAATTTCATTCCATTTTTTTTTTTTTATTTCGGCAGCTCGCTGCCATCTTCTGACTTCTATATCTGTAGCAAAAGCGAAACCGGTCACATTACCAAGTAATTTTGTGGAAGTATAATAATCCGGTATCTCAATAAATAATTAAGTAGGATCTATCTCTTAAAAATATTTTCCATAAAAACGATAATTTTATAAATCAATATACATATTTTCCGTTAACTAACTAACTAACTAACTAACCATCACGCCGTTCCAACGAAGGGATAGGCAGAGAGGATGGACCGCCATACCGTTCTGTTCTGACATACCTCTTCCTCCACATTCATACATCGTAACATGCACGTTCGTCGATTTTTCCGACTTCGAATGTGGCCGCCTTTCAGTATTTGATTAATTTGTTCATGCCATGCTTTATTGGTTTTCCGCGACTTCTCTTTCCACTCACACTGCTTGTATACAACAGTTTAACCATTCTTCTCTCGTCCATTCGTTTCATATGTCCAAACCATCTGAGGGTTCCTTTTTTAATTTTACTTATGATGCAATCATCTGTCTTCCGTTAAGACTTTGTATCAAAACAGTCATTTTAATGAATATTTATGGATGGACATTACAATGAAATTTCAAAGTTTTAATGTTTTTTTTTATAACATTTATAAAATATATTTTTTTAACACTTAAGTTCTATCAATAAAGTGCAAAAACTGTTTGAATTACGTTCAACTAACATTCCTTTATATTATTTTCACCCCACCTGTAACTGTACCCCTGTTATCTCTAGGCGGAAGATGTATGGGGTCATTAAGGGGATATATAGGATTTGGCTAATTTAGAATCCTTCTTCCCCAACTAAAATCTTACATGGAAGGTATTTCAATTGGTAATCCCGAATATTAGGACTGGTGTTTATGGTACACAGGCTGTTCCGCGAACATTCATTTCGGAAAATTATTTCGAATAATGTTTTAAGTATACTTTCATATAAAGCGCTGAATTTGTGTTGTGGCATTATATTAAATAATTCTAAAACATTGACTTATTTTTACACCATTTTATTTTTCTGAAACCAATCGGTTTCGCTCCCGTCGGAGCTTCGCGCATCACCGCCTTCTTTACTGGTGTCCTAGATCTGTGACCCGAAAACAAGGGCGTCCCCAACTTCGATGGAGGGACGACATTAAAGAGACCGCCGGTACGACGTGGTTGTGTGTTGCCCAGGATCGACAGACATGGAAGCAGATGGAAGAGGCTTACGTCCAGGGGTGGACATATACAGGCTTATGATGATGATCACATATTTTTAAAACACTATTCAATCATAACTAACTAACTATCAAGCTGTCTCAACGAAGGAGTAGGCAAAAAAAAAGATCTGCCACACTTTTCTTTTCACTTCTCTCGATTTCTCAACATTCAAACATCGTGTCATCAACGCAAGTCGATTTCTCTGACTCTTACGTGGCCGACATTCAATATTTGATTTGATTGTGCCACGTTTTCCTATTCGTACATCAGTTTCATAACCAAATTATCGAATACCTAAAAAAAATATGGTAAAAAATATAGGCATATATAATATTATATTAAAACTTTGGAATAAAAATTAAAATTTGTATTTAAAGTAGAAAAAATACATTCAAACTTTCGTATAAAAGATTTCAAGATTAAAAAAGAAATATTCCTTATGTTTAGTTGTATTTAATAACAACGAAATAGGGTTGGAATATAAGGGAGGTGATAACGTTTTCATATATTATATTATATATTCTTCATCTTCTTCGAAAGCTTATCTTTAGTTTCGTAAGAATAGTCCTAAAAACTGGTCTCATCTCTCCACTTTATCATGCCATTGCAGTGGAAGGTTTGGCCGACTTTGTGTCGTTTCCAGGGGCGCCGGATGTTATATTTATAGTAACACCACAAGTGGAGGGACTTTCCAAGCCCAGATCTAATTGAATAAGAAGTAGAAGATACATCGGGTGGTGGTCTAGGGGACAGAACTCTAGGCTCCTGATCCAGGGGACATGGGTTCGAGCCTGGACATGACCCGATTCCTTCTTCATGATAATGAGCTATTTCTGCTCATATTGAAAATTGTAAAATAAATTCTAATACCACTGATTTAAATCTTTGGGGTTAGTTCGTCGGTTCGGGTGAACTGTTGACTCGGAATCTTCCGAATCTTGCGATGCAGAATATCAGCAATCTCGCCTTATTTTGGGTGGCCTACCAGGTGGAAGATGTCCTACGGTTATCCCATTTGTAGTAGTGTATTTGATTGTCCATACAGTTAACATGATCTCGCCACAACCGACTCCTCGTTTTGCTCTAACTCGAATACATTTATGGAAAGTTGTAATATTGCCACAATATATTTTTTACACATTTTCCTCTGAAACAGCCTTCACATATTTATTTTATGGCTCTATTATACACACCTGTAATAATTATCCAGGCCATTTTTCACACCCTGTACCTAATTGCTCTCCCAATTACCAGGGCCAATTACATAACCATTTTCTTCATACGATTTATATCTGCCCTAACGACTTGTTTTCGAAGTTTTTGATCTGACGCATGCGCCCTTATCACACCTGAACATGAAAATGAGGGAAAATTTCAGTTCCCGCGTTGCGGCCATATTGGGGGGACGTTTCGCGACCGGCCACCGATTTCTCAACGATATTCACGTGTTCTCGAATCAAACGTCAAATTTGAATAGTTTAAAACACACGCATCAGTACGATTTTTCATCAAATAAGTGATTTCAAATTTTTATTTATTTTGTCACATTGTTACCAGTTATTAAAAATTAAAATTTTGAATATATTTTAAAGTTACTGTGTTTTATTGTTTGACATTACCAAATTATTGCTATTGGACTTAAACAATTTTCACGCAATTAGAAAAGCGGTAAGTAATTTTTGTCACTACTTTCTTACTATATTAACTTATTAAATTGAACTGAGTCATGATATTGACATTTGATATTAACATTTTTAATAACGATAATGTGTTTTGAATATATTGTTTAAAATATTAATCACATGGCTCAAAGCACAGTATAAACGTTAGAATATAAGATAACAAATTTTCAAAAAAAATAAACTTTTTTCTTTGACGTAATGCGGGTATTTTATTTTTTATTTTTAATGTTCCCCACTTCCACGTATATGAAATATTTATACGGTATAAAATACAAGTTGATCAACTTTGCAAAATTAACCTCAACATAGTAAGCGCAGAAATTTGGCTAAACCAAAAAATATTTATTAAATTAGTAAAAATATAACGATTTATTTAAAAAGACAAAGGAGGACCTATATGTTTACATTAAGTTTTTTAAGATGCTGCTGGATTCCGTTGTTTTAAGAAAATTTAGTATTATAATTCGTATGATATTTAACTAAAATACCCATGTTATAAATTATATTTTTTGTCCAAAACAATAATACAACAATATAATATAAAATATTAAATAATTAATACGAATTAAAATGTCTGTTTTCTAGAAGTTTTATTATATTTTATGTGAATGACATGTTTCGCCTGTCCAAGGCCATTATCAACCACATTAGACAGGCGAAACGTGTTATTCACATACAATATAATAAAACTTGTATAAAACAGACGATTTTATTCGTAATGAATATTTAATATGAAGTTTTACATGATTATTCAAGACACAATAAATAAAACATTGATTTTTTTGTAGATGTCCATTCTATAAATAAATAAATAAAAAACAAGAAAATGAATACCAATTAAAGGCAATGGTAACAGAAAGCGTGATTCGGAAGATGATTCTTTATAGTATTCCTTTTTTCAAATGTGTTTACGTCAAGAATTTTTTTTTTTAATTAATTGATTTAAAATATTTAATAATATATATATTGTTTTATCTGGTGACATCGACAACCATTAAAAGTTTTAAGATAAAATTATATTGCAGAAATACATTAATATTTTTTTACACTCTTAAAAAACGTTTTTTTTTCGGAATTTACACAATTCAATATATTTTTAATGTTTTGTGACACTCGTATATAACTTAAAAATAGCAATATAAAGCGTCCGACAATATCAGACAAATCTTATTCTATTACGGTTGAGAATCGTTACCTCTGGAAAGCATTTAATTAAGAAAATCTATATTGGTTCCTCTAAAATTACAATGGCAGTTTGCAACTACGAAGGCAGGTTAAAGATGAACATAAATTGTCCCATCTAATCCGCCCTTCAGCCAATAAATATGAACCTAGAACCTCAATTAACAACATCAATAATTTAAATATGAACCGCTTTCGTTAACCGTTCGTAAAGTATTTATAATTTTCATTATTCACTTCTTGAGTGTCGCGACAGCTGTTTCGCTAACCGATGTTACCATCATATATAAGATATTATAAAAAAAACTGACTAAATACCAAAAATATTCAACATCGGTTTGCGAAACAGCTGTCGTAACACTTAAAGAGTGAATAATAAAAATTGTGATATCATAACATTGTTATTAATTTTTAACAGTGTTTCGGTCAAAACAGTGTAGTAAAATGTTTTTTTTAGTTACATCAACAATATTGTCGCAATCTTCATCGAAAATTAAATACTTAGGAAAATGTACGTTTTTAGAAAGTTAAAAACAAGTTTCGTCTAAACAAAGACATCATCATTTTTTTTAAATAATCTTTCAGAATTGTTGAATATTCTTGTAAAGGAGAAGGATAATAATGTTTCTTTTTTGCATTGTAAATTATCATATTTTAATTCACGTATGTATTTATGAAATGAATTAACTCTGCATGATTTTTTTTTAAATTGATCACTCTTTTTGACATTTAATTTTATTTTTCTCTACATGGATCAAATGTACCATTCCTTCAAAATAAATCTCTTCTTTTCGAGTTATTTTAATACTATTATGAAAAATAAGCTGCCTCGAGTTGGATTTTCTAGCTATAATACACTTGCCATTAAGTTTAAAAGCATACATTTGAAAATTCTGTCATTTACGTGGAGGACAAAGACGTATTCACATTCTGAACCAAGGTTACGTTTTACGTTTAAACCGTTCGTAATATTATCATAACCACGGCACTCCGGAATACAAGCCGGTTTAATGAAGCTGTATGATAAATAAGTTTACTTAAGTAAGATTAAGTTGATGCTAACCCACCCCCGAGAAGAGTGCTTCCTTCTATTATCATTCTAAAAGCTTCTTCACGACGTAGTATCGTATAAATTATGTCACTTTGATGTACCGGTGTACGTATGTACGTCATAAGTGTAGTAATTAACACTTTTCACACAAGTTCAAGATACACACCCCGGGGGAGGCGGGTTTCACGTACGGAGACGGAACAACAGGGCTGTTGCTGCATCATTAAAATATAATATCTTTTTTTCTACCCTTATTTCTGCTTTGATACTGAAATAATGATCGCACTAAATATGATATGAATAGAATTATAACATATTGGCAATAAACAAATACTATTATGTTAAACACAAAACACCACCAAAACCACAAAAATACCAAAAAAACCACAAAAATAAAAATTAAATTATATTGCAAATTTTAAAAATTTTAACAATGTTTCTTTTTTTTAACTTTGTACACAATTAAAAAAATTAAACTAAAACAGAAGCAGCCCTTCACCAGTTGTGTAAATATTTTAAATATTTATCAAATAAATCATTCATGTGATCAGTTTTGACAGATATTAAAATGATTTATTTCGGAACATTTATTCTTTTCATATAACAAATATTTTTAAAAAAAGTTAATATTTTTTTTTGTAAATACTCATCCACAAAATTAACACAATGCATTGCAAAAAATGCACAAGTAAATCTATAAAAATGTGTTTCATTTCATATTTTTGAGTTGGATCAATCCAAGACTGTAGTGAGCTCTATACGAATTGTAAGGTTTAATAATATTAAGTAAGAATACACCTGTAAGAAATACAACATGACGATCTCTATCGAAAAAACAAAATGTATGACCTTTTTCAAAACACCCAAAACATGTAACCTGGTTATAGAAAATCAGCCCATAGAACAGGTCAGGACCTTCAAGTATCTAGGCATAGACCTGGTGGGGGGAGCTGATCTGCGGGAAGAAACACAAGCCCAAGTAAACAAGGCAGCTGTAATCTCTGGGACTCTAAAATCCACAATAAGGTAAGACCAATAATAACATATGGCGTCGAAGCAAGAGCAGACACAGTAAGGACCAAACAATTTTTGAGGACTTCCGAAATAAAGACACTGAGGACGATAGCAGGCAAGACACTAAGAGATCGCATGAGAAACACCAGAATAAGAGAGATATGTGAGGTTGAAGATCTTATAAGATGGAGCAGACAGCGAAAAAGGGACTGGTACGGTCATGTTTAAAGGATGGACACCACCAGACTCCCCTATATTGCATTGCATTATCAACCTCATGGGACTCGTCCTCGTGGAAGACCTCCTAAAAAATGGAAAGACAGCTGGGAATCTACCTCACAGGGGGAGCAACACTCTGGAGAACAGACCACATATGTCTACAATAAGGAAAAAGAAGAAGAATATTATTGAGACATCAACCCTATTATTTATGTTAAGAACTAATTCGTAATTTGAATAATATTAGAGATTATTCGATGCATTGAATTCAATTTTTACCACTTTGAAACAGTTTTTGATGCAGTACGCGTTTACTGTATTGTAACATTGTGCGATACGAGTACCACGTTGTTTCCCGCGACTTGTTAGGCCGCCAATTGGGCCCCGAGCGTCTCGACACGACCCTGGCACGCGCTACAAACGTATAACTCAACAACAGGCCACGAGAGACTACATAAAAGCTACCCCCTTTAAATCAAAAGTTTGCAGAGTGGAAAAATTATTTTCCCTTTACGGGGGCGTTGAAGGGGAAGACCGCTCGCTATAAGGGCGTATTTAGAATAGGGGTAGATTTATACGGATGTGTTAGCGAGGGCTGGGAAATGATTGAATGAAATAGAGACCCTGCCTCGGTTAGCGATTCATCAGGTTTCTGTCCCTCAGAACGGCATTCAAGTCGGTTAATGAGCTGAAAACATTACGATAGAATACATTATAATTTATAACGCGCGTAGCTATGGTTACACGTATGCAAATATATAACAAGGAATCATATTTTGGGGGTAGCGTAATACATGTTTACATTTTATAATGGAACGTGTATATTTTGTAATGGGTAAATATGTAAACGTATTTACATATGTTTTAGAATAAAGTCATTTCAAATAACGTAATAAAGTTATAATTCAACTTTTAGTTTGAATGTGAAAATAGCCAAGCAAGCATTACTGAATCCATATTTAGGGGTCGCATAGCATACCTACAATATTTACTCGTTAATATATAGTGTAAAATAAAGTAATGTCTTATATTATACGAGTATGATAATAAAATAAAAAAACATTTCAAAAAATAATAAAGTTACATTTCTTACCTTCAGAAGAATTTATCAATGAAAGCGAAAATGGCAGTTCACAGGAATTCTGGTCCCAACGCTTACGTACGGAAGCGAAGCATGAAACCGGCAGAAGAAAGATGAGAGCAGAATAAATGCAGTAGAGATGAGGTCCCTTAGACGAATGTGTGATAGAACGATGTAAGACAGAAATTCAAATTCTGAAATAAGAAAGGAATGTAGAGCGGAAGAGGTATTATCAATAAAATTATGAAAGGATCGCTGCGTTGGTTTGGACATATGAAGCGCATGGATGGAGAAATAAAGTTTAAGAAAATAAACGTTAACGATGTAAATGGAGTACGGAGTCGAAGTAGGTAATATGGCATGTCCAAATTAATCATTTTTTTAAGTTTGGTCATGTAAGAAATCGGAATCGGAATCGACGTGCGTGTATGACTTGTTGTATGAATATGGAGGAAGCTAAAGAAATGTGTCAGGATTGAGTAGTATGGTGGTCCATTCTATCTGCCTACCCCTGCGGGGAAACGGGGTGATGGTGGGTTATTGTTGGTAAACATGACTGCGAAAAAAATATAATAAAAGGATTTCATATTATGTTATTGAAATATCCGTAAAATACAAATCAGATGAAGTTGATATTTCTTTACGCTTGACAACTATATATACAAGTATTATAATATAATATAATATATACAGCTATTGAAGGTATAATTTTTTCTCTTCATCCTGTGCCACATCAGGTTTCTCCAACGTTGGCCATCATTTCAAATTTTATTCTTATAGTCCTTTATCAAAATCGCTAACAATTTGTGTTAATGTACATTTTAAATGTTAATTATCTATTGATAATAGTTAAGCGAGTTTTCGAGGCATTTAATCGAAACGCTTATTAAACGCGATGAAACGAATTTAAACTGCTGTGAAAGAAAAATCCTCCGCAGAATCCTCGTACCCATTTAAATGAGAAAGAGATTCGTCACAGAGCTCTACGATCTATACCAGGACGACAGCGTAGTCAAGTTTATTAAAGTTAGCATATTACGCTGGCAAGGTGAAGCTGGAGCCACCCAAAAGAGCATTGTTTAACAACCCAGTAGGGCGAAGAAGAGTCGGTAGGCCGAGACTGATATAGTTGGATGGTGTTGTGGTAGTCTCTCAGGCTTTAGGGCTGCTAGACTGGGAGGTGGTTGCCAGAGACAGAACAAGATGGAGACGTTACTTGAATAAAGCTAAGACCCACCAAGGGTTGTAACGTCAAAGATGATGATGGTAATACTTGGTAAATTTTGTATCGTTATTTAACTTTATCACATCTAAAACATTGGCAGACAGACACATTTATGCTTAAATAGAAATTAAAAACCATTTATTCAAATCGATCCAAGGTTAACTGCAATTAGGCGTGTAAATGTGCTATGCTGGTTGCTTGGCTACTGTAAGTAAGGCGCACTGTTAATAAACTCGTTCGTCGTCGGAAATGTAAAACTAGCAGAAATTTATTTGTATTCGTACTTCTATTTATTTTCGAATATTTTTATTGAATATTACTAAAAATAGTTTCGTTCACGCGAGGTTCCAATCTTCATGTCACCTCAATTCTCCTAATAAGATGTTTACAATTGTATCTAACGTAATTTAACTGAATTCTATGTGAAGCAAAATCTATTTTTAATTATTTTTCCAAGACTATTATTTTAACCATTTTAGTAGCAAGAGCTATAAATGCCACACAGAAGGTCCCGGGTTCGATTCCCGGCAATGACAGTGTGGCTCTCATTGGTCTGGTGTAGAATTCACGGGATAATAAAATGGCGATAGATATGCTAACAATCACATGTCATAAGAATCAATATCTTAAAAAGTTGTAAACAGTAATTAGGTTCAAATAACCTGCTCTACAAAAGTGTGGAAAGCAAAGGGAACTAGCACATTAAAGATCCAAGTGGCTTCCTAAGAAATAGTAAAAATTTAACAAACATTGCTGCAAACCTATCCCTAGCATTGAGTCCAAAAATAATAGCTAATACCGTCAGCATCACTGACATTGAATAATAAACGAATGCACACGCGTTGGTATATAACGCGGCGAGATGGGATATCCTTCAATGCGATACGACGCTCTGCATCTGTGTCATGGAGCAATCCGTGCTGCAAGTAATGGAGTGCCCTTGCTACTCTGTGACATATTACATTCCCTACTTAATGTACCATAAGGTACATTCTTCGAATTACATAAGCGAAACTGACGAAAGAGCACTGCTGGATCCTATAACAGCTTCGGGTAAGCCGTGGATAACTATTTAACTTTTTCCTGTAACATGCATGATTCAACTCACGTAAAGCATGTTCATATCGTTGGAATTATCCACACTGCAGTTGAAATCTAATTATACACGTATACCAAAATGTTAAAACTTTAGGTGCCTTCTAAATAACACAACATTGCAAATGAATCCAATTCGTATTTTAGTGTTTCTTTTCAATGATTTATTATTTATGTAAATTGTACAATAATTAATTGACATTATGTTACATTTCAAATTACATGTGTAAATATGTATTTTTCTTTCCGTTTCGCTTGATACCCTTATGAAGAAATATTATTGTGCTAAGCAGAGAAGTATCTGCAGGATTTCTCTTGAATATCACTAATTTCTTGTTACCGATTCATAGTTCACCAAGTTTTAAGTTTTTTAATTGAGAGTTTATATTTCTTGTATAACACTTGATTTCTGAGCTCTTTTAGGAGGTCATTAAACATTTTTTTCAACAAACTCTAAATGATGCTGTGTATTAATTAACTATTACGATATTAAATAATTATTCCGAATGAGAACGTCTGCTTTGTATAAGTTTTATTATATTTATGGGAAGCACATGTTTCGCCTGTCTAAGATATAACGCCTTAGATAGGTGAAATATATCATTCTCATAAATTATCGTTAAATTAATACAAAATAGATATAATCAAACCGCAGAGCTAAAAAGAAGACTTGGATTAAGCTGGGCAGCTTTCGGAAACGTGAGTTACATCCTTAAAAACCGAAAAATACCGATCAACCTGAAACGAAAAGTCTATGAAGCCTGCGTTCTGCCAGTTAGTACTTATGGTCTTGAAACCGTAACATTTTCCAAACAAAGTGCCGAGAAACTACGAGTGACCCAAAGAGCCATGGAAAGAGCCATGTTAGAAATAAGCCTAAGAGACAGAGTCAGAAACGATACGGTGAGAGAAAAAACAAGGTCACTGACATCATTCACCGGGTGGTGACTCTAAAATGGCAATGGGCAGGTCATGTAGCCAGAAGCTCAGATGAAAAGTGGACAAGAAGACTGCTGACTTGGAGACCGTGGAAGGATGATCTGAACAGTCACGTCGGAATAAGCTGGATGCAGTCTGCACAGGATAGTGACATGGAAAAGAATGGAGGGGGCCTTTGTCCAGGAGTGGACGGGAATAGGCTGAGGAAGAAGAAGAAGAAGAAGAATACAAAATATACGTTTCCATTCGTATGAACCCATTTCGATTTAATTTGAAACGGCAGAAATCTGAAGCAGCCGTCGTTTGCAGATTTAGCTGAAATTATATTGTTAATCAATTTCCAATTAGCCAATTTTTCGTACCTCTAATAACCAATATTTTATGATCGTTTGAATTTCACTTGACTTCATTAGCGGGTAGAGCCGAGTGGCGAATGGGGTCAACAATCGCCGGGCAGATATCGAAGTGGGACTTTTTCACTTATCTCGATTGGCGAACTCTTTGATAAGTCGCGGGCTTTGTAAGCCGCCCTCGTCAGCTGTGCGGCTCCCGGATTAGCTCAAACTTTTATTTCAATACTTTAATTATGTGATCAATCATTGTACGATTGGTTCACATGGATTATGTTATTTTTTATCTCGATTGCACGTTTTATTCACTTATTTTTATTTTATTTTTTTATCTGACGCGACAGGTCGTTTGAACCCAAAAAGTATTTTTTATCATTAATTTTGGACCTTTCTGATGTTCGCATAGTCCAAGACTCATAACAGTAAAGAAGTATGGAGAAAACAAGGGTTTAAACCATTCTCATCTTCTTCCAACCCGGATGTCATGTATTGGCAGCAGGATACATCGACTACAGAAAGTACTGCGGTGCAGAAGACAAGGGGAAACCACTGTACTATTTCTCCCTCGAAATCAATCAAATGAAAGCAAACCATCTCAATGATCTGTTTTTCATAAATTTATCTACACCGTTTTCATTGTATTCACTTCTGATAACTGTATTTGACATCATATAAATATACCACACATTTGTCTGGCAGTTCTCATTTCCACTGCATTTTTTTATACATTTTTTTTAGTTATTATATTGATCCTCGTGACATGTGATTGGTAGCTAATCTATTGCCATTTTACTGTCACGTGAATTCTACACCAGACCAAAGACAGTGTGAAAATCACACTACCATCACTGGGAATCGATCCCGGGACCTTCGGTATGACAGTCACGTGGAGATACATTCCTTGTGCCCTTTTTTAAAGATATTTAATTAGACAATATCATTCCGTGATAATAAACATTAAATTTTCTTTAGATATAAGATATGATCAATTTTTCATACCTATGAATGCAGACTTCATTATGGTAATATGTACGTAAGTTTCTAGTGCTTACCTAAATGAACTGAGTTTTCTTTTAATCGTTTTACTGTTTTTCGTTTTTTCTGAAGCATAAGAAATGAAGAAAGCCATTAACAATAATCTACCATTAATTAATAATCAAACTTATCTTTCTCATTGTCCTATTTTAGCCATGTTCCCCATTAAAAATATTTTTAAATATTCACTAATATGTCTGCCACAAAAATCTGAATGAGAAACTCTTCATTTTTCCCTTATGAGCATGACTCACCGTTCTAACATTCTATTTGTTCACTTCCATCTCTTTCTTTATATGTTGTTCTCTGTTTTTATATTTAGTTTACTCTCTCACCCTGACAAAGCTCCGGCGGGAGCGTAACCGGTTGGTGTTACCAAATAAAGTAATATAGATACAAATTACTAAAAGTGTATTATTATTTTATTTAATAATGTCACACCACAAATTAAGTGCTTCATATGAAAGTTTTTGAATTTTCTTTGCCTTCTCTCATCTGTTGCCTCATTTTTCTATTTTCTTCTTTAAAGTAAATTAACCTCAAGAAGATATAGCAAAATGGCGCTGAAATTGTCATAAGGATTCTTTATTTTCGCTTATTACGAACTGGTCTCGGTCCCATTTCCTGCAAAGATAAGGCCACATGTTCTCACAACACACGGCCGCTATTCCCTAAAGTCTACTGACAGAAGTCCTGCAGCGATCACTTCACAATTTATACGGGAGGTGAAGAAATTTATGTGTGGGATTACAGCCGGTCGCGTGTATCTAATGTTGAAACATAATTTCTCAATAATTCAACATGAAAACTATAGACAAACTTTAAGCAATGTGGTGTACACAGTTTTTACGTTTCAAACAAACAAACACAAACAAACCATCACGCCGTTTCTCCGCAGGGGTAGGCAGAGAGAATGGACCGCCACACTACTCTATCCTGGCAAACCTCTCTAGCTTCCTCCACATTCATACAACGAGTCATACACGCACGTCGATTCCTCCGACTTCTAACATGTCCAACCTTTAAAATTTGAATAATTTGGTCATGCCATGTTTTCCTCGGTCTGACTCGACTCCGTACTCCATTTTCATCATTAACGTATACTTTCTTAACCATTTTTTCTCCATCCATGCGTTCCATAAGTTCGAACCATCGCAGCGATCCTTTCATAATTTTGTTCATAATACCCTCTTCCGCTCTACATTCCTTTCTTATATCAGCATTTGAGATTCTGTCGTATATCGTTCTACCACACATACGTCTTAGGGACCTTATCTCTACCGCATTTATTCTGCTTTTATCCTTCTTCTGCCAGTTCCATGCTTCGCTTCTCTACATTAGGGATGGATTACGTTTCACATTGATGAATTTCATTTGCAGGTAGTAATTTATGTTAGTGTTAGGCGCAAAATGACTTTAATTTTCAGAATTCAAAGTTATAATTTCATAGAAAACAATAAAAAAAAATTGTACACAAAAGTGAAATTTGTCATGTGGAATTCAATAATTCCATTGAACATTATTGTTATAAAATATTTAAACAAAGAATTTAATACATAACATTAATTTTAAGCTATCCTGTATAGAGTAAATCAATACTCTACAAATACTATAAAAGTGGTATCAAATATTGTCAAAAATTAAAACCCCAGCAACAAGAGACTACTAGAAAGATCGCCGAAGAGATGGAGGGATGGCTGGACGTTATCATCCCATAATCCTTACCGTCAAAAACAGGTTATACGACCTAAACTAAGAAGAAGGAGAAGAATTTTTTTTTATATAATCAAAAATATTTTTTTATTTTAGCCTAAGGCGTTAACCAAGGGGTGTTCTAGGGGATAGAATGCTTTCCTTTCGATCCAAAGGACTTGGGCTGTTCAAGCCTGGAAACATTCTAATTTGTCTGTCCTTATAGAATTTTGAATTGATTTGCATCCTTGGTATTAATTTTTTAAAAAACATTGGAACTTCAAAAGCAAATTTTTAAGGTTTTATTTATAATTACCTTTTTTAATATAAATTTTACAATATTTTAAATCACTTTTCATTTATATTAATTGTCATAAAAATAAATAATATTTCTATATTATAGACTACATGCTTCGAATATATATGTTCCATCTTCATGTTGTAAATAAAAATATATATATACTCGTATATATTCATTAAATGAAAATATTTTTTGCAAACCATTATTTTTTTTTCAAACAACCAACTGGTTTCGTCACATCTGAGCTCTGTAAGAGTTTGTTTTGTCATCTTAATGAAGCTCCAATATTGTTTTATAATCGCATGTATACAAAGTTCATTGTTAACGATATTCGAATAAACATACGCACCATCATATATTTTAGCACGGTGTCTGTAAATATCAAAAATATCTCAAATGTTCGACAACATAACTCTCGGTTTGATCCACTATCAGAATTTCATGAATGGGCTCCGTCCCCACGCGGCCTGACGAATCAGGGTAAGTGGCGGCAATAAACGCGCGGGAAACTTCGACAAGATGACGGTGAGAAATGAAAAAGGCGCGAAATGTTTGCCTGGGACTTAGCGAAAAAGTTTTGACGGTAATGCTCTTGGTAAAGATTTTTCCGCGGAACGACCCACGTGGAGATGTTGGCGCGCATTTGTATCTAATATTTTTCAAAGGCATCAAGGAAGTCGTTGAAATATGGACGAATCGGAGAGTGGAGGGGGACAAAATATTAAATATGCGAGATGATTTTACCCGCAACGCAGTGAGAAAGTATATTTTAAGACATTTCTCAAGTTAAAACCATAAATATGAAAAATATGCGTTGAATAACAAGTATTGTAGCAAAAGTATCGAATCGAAACAAAACAATATTAAAATATTATATTCTTCTTCTTCTTCTCCTTTTAAACCCTTGGTCTGTTCTTATTGTTAGGCTTGCTTCTCTCGGGAAGTTGACTTCCAGATATCCCTCCATATTTTTGGTGGTCTTCCGGGGGGACTGTAGCCAACAGGAATCTGATGCATAACAACGTATGGGATATTATATTAAAAATGTAATATTATTTATGGAAGTGGTGCTTGGACTTGGTAAAAGAAGGGTGAAAATAGGATATATGACGTAAAAATTATATTACTCAGAATGTGTGGAAAAACGATATATGATTGAATACCGAACGACGAAAATGGGAAGAAATGACAGACAGATGTCTCCATCATTAGTAAAATTGTAAAAGGATCTCTGAGATGTTTTGGACAAATAGAACGAAAGGACAAAGAAGAATGGTTTAAATGTTGTATACAAGCAGCGTGAGTGGAGAGTTAGAAGCCGTGGAAGACCCGGGAAAACACGGCATAATCAAATTTATCAAACACTGAAACGCTGATCACATTATGATGATGATATAATTCCAAACATGTCATTCACATAAAATATAATAAAACTTCTAGAAAACAAAGGTTTTCATTCGTATTCATTATCTTATGAAATACGTTCGGTGTGGTATACTGCGGAATAGATTTTGTCAAATTTGCTCTTCAGAATTGCATTTATTAATATAAAAATTGAATATTTAATGGGAATATTAATAAACAAATACAGGGAAAATGAAGCAAAAATATTGTTTTTTTAATTATAAATAATGTTAAAATACTGAAAAATTAAAAACCTGTTTTGCCATAATTATCATTAATTGTAAAAAGTTTAACATCACTCCCTCATTATTCGGGTATTTAACAACTATATAACATACAATATAGTAAGATTTTCTTTTTTACTGAAAAAAATATGAACCTGGTGTAGTATTTCTGAAATACAAAAATAATTAATCAATTACACAAATGAAAACGTCTGTTTTATTAAAGTTTTATTATGATTTATTAGAATGACATATTTTGCCGTTCTAAGGAAATATCAAATGTTTTTTGAACATTTTATAATCCCTCAGAAAGGCGAAACATGTCATTCCCATAACTATTATAAAACTTGCAGAAAACAAACGTTTTCATTTGTACTAATTATTTAATTTGAAGTTTTACATCATCGTTCAAGAAACATGAAATTTAAAATTCATGGTTACTCGAACTGAAGATTTTAAGACAATATTAACATCATAACTTGAAATAAAGTCGTATACTATTATAAATGCTTGATCGTGACTAGAATGAACCCCACATCTGCTTGTATTGAAAATTTGAAGGCTTTGCCTTAGTTGCTAAGTTAACAATATAATTATTTTATAATTGGAATTGACACAATATAAGTTTTATATATAACTAACTAAATAACTAACCATCACGCCGTTCACCAGGAGGGGTAAGCAGAGAAGATAGACCGTCTCTTTAAACATGCACATCCGTCGATTTTTCCGACTTTTATGTAACCATATTCTAATGATACGATGACCACCTTCGTGGCAGAGTGGTAAGAGCTGTGACATCCATAGCGAAGGTTCCGGGTTCGATTCCTGGCGATGGCAGTGTGATTGTCACACTGTCTTTGGTCTGGTGTAGAATTCACGTGACAATAAAATGGCGATAGACTGGCTACCTATCACATGTCACGAGAATCAATATAAAGCTAACAAAAATAATTGTATACAGTAATTGGGTTCAAACAACCTGTTGTATACATAAAAAAATAATAATAATATTAAAAATTAACTTAATTTGGTCATGCCATGCTTCTTGGATCGTCATTCGACGACTTTTCTTTCCACTTATACAACATTTTTCCTATTCTTCTCACATCCATTTATTCCATATGTCATCAATCATCTCTTGGATATTTTTTTAAATTTCACTTATGATGCAATCATTCGCCTTACATTTCTTCATTATTTCGTCGTTCCGTATTCTATTATAAATCGTTTTCCCGCACATTATTCTCAGTGATCGAATTTTTACGGCATTTATTCCACTTTTCCCAGCTCCAAGCTTCACTTACAAATATAAGGGTTCCCACTAGAACTTCATTGTGTCCTGTCATCTTTGCTTCAGTGGATATATGGTATTTTTATTTGCTTTATATACTCGTAGTAAGATCAATAATTATTTGTTTCAGTAAACAATAACAACTTTTTGAGAGAATATTTTTCTTATAATTATAGCAGGATTAACTATGCAAATGATGAACCCTCGGTTCGAATTTCGTCACCTCCTCTGTTATTCTTAATCCACCAGGGGCAGTAATGTTATTATATTTTTCCGGCGAAAAAGTTTTAGCCCCCGGCCCAGAGATGGCGCCTCTCGCACGCCCCGATCTCGATTAGGCCGGAAAATGAGTCGAACTTTTTAAAATTCTTATTAGCGAAGTTGAAATTTTAATTTTGAGGGTGTGATTATTAATCATCTGGCTAAGGGCTGTGGAATTTCCGCGCCTTGCGTCGAGGGTGTATTTTTTTTAATGCTTTTTTGCGCTACGGTTATTCAACGATAGCACTTTCAAAAATATTTTTAGTACTGTCGCGTAGTAAAATATTGAAAAATATTTTTCCTGAAATTTATTAGTTACAGGATACCACAATATTATGGTAATCAAATTCAAAAAGATTTAAGTTTTTATTACAATAACTCTTTGATAAAGAATATCAAAAACAACAAATGAAGTTATGTTATATATAAATATTTGTTATTATTTAAAATAATTGCCAATTTTTTTAAATAATTAAATCAAACGTGAATTTCTTATTCCACTTAAACTTTTGTTTTTATTTCGGCAGTGACCGATTTCTTAAAGCTGACTGACCATTCTGTCCAAACATACCGTTTTCTATAATTATTATTTAAAATTAACTTTAATCAAGTAATTTAGCAATATTAGATTACCGTCAAAACATGTATGTAGTTTTACCAATCAAAGTGATATGTTTTTTTTATTTTTTAAATAGTTGAATGCACAAACTAACTAAATAACTACCACGCCGTCTTCCCGAACCGCCACACTGACATACTTATCTTGCTTCCTCAACATTCTTACATTGTATTATGCACGAAAATGGAAGGAAGGAGTCGGAGAAATCGATGTTAATGCATGACACGATGTATGAATATTGAGGAAGTGATTGAAGAATATCAGGAAAGAAAAGTGCGGCAGTCCAATGTTTCTGCCTACCCCTGCGGAGAGACGGCGTGATGGTTTATTAGTTTGAAAAAGATTCTCGGAAATATATGTTTTTTATACTCAAAATAGATCTTGATTTTTGGAGAAATGCAAAAATGTTAAAAATGAGATCACTGGAAAGAATGCACGGAAAGCGATATATGATAGAATACCTAACGAAAAATTAATGAAAAAATGTAAAGCAGATGATTGCATCATAAATAAAATTTTAAAAAGATTTGGACATACGGAACGAATGGAAGAGAGAAGAATTGTTAAAATGTTGTATACGAGTGGAAAGAGAGACCGTGGAAGATCAAGGAAAGCATGGCGTGACCTAATTAATTACACAATAAAAGGCGGCGACATTCGAAGTCGGAAAAATGTACGAGCGTGCATATAACGATGTATAAATGTAGAGGATTCTAGGTGAGCAATATGGCAGTAGATCCCTCGAAAACGGCGTGATGGTTTGTTAGTTTAAGTCGTAACAAAGTGTGTTGTATTATTCAAACCATAAAATTCTATTTGCTTCTAACTCATGTTACACATACTGTTTGTTACGTGCTTAGTAAATATTAAGTATATACTCGTATTGTACATATGTTACATATATTGGATGACTAATGGATGCACGGGCAATTAATGTTGGCTCAATCAACTGATTAATTACAACCGTTTATCTGAAATGCTATACGCATAACAATGTTAGTAATTATAATACGTATATCTTAATCCTAATACCTAACCGGCCAACTTACTAAACTTCACGTCTTGCCCCAATAGCATAATCATAGGGGATGAACCGCCACCTCATTATTTTATGATATACTTCTCTTAACTCCTCAACAGTCTATTTTTGTAAATCCTTGAGTGACTGAAATTAAAAATTTAATTGATTTAGAAGTTTCACCCAATCCTCTATTTCAAGCCCATTCACATCGTTAACAAATACGTACTTCTCATTTCTTTCGTTATCCATGCATTTTATATTTTCTTCTTCTTCTTTATATTTGTTTTGCCATAGTAGTGAATGGCTTAATCGATTTTTTTATTACCCTGTATATTCAAACTTTTCATGGGTTCAAACAATCTAATTTAATCTTAATTGTTTCATAATTTTATTCGTAACACTTTGATCCGCTCCATTTTTTAAATAAAAAAGACTAACCCCGAGGGTTTAAATCAAAAGTATGGGAATTTATTAAACAATCTTCAATATGAGCAGAAAATAACTCATTATCATGAAGTAGGAATATAATATGTATATTTATTTTTTAACCATTCTTCCCTCATTCATTCGTTCCATATGTCCAAACCATCTTAGAGACCCTTTCTTAATTTTATCTATCACGCATTCATTCGCCTTACATTACTTTCTTACTTCATCATTAGATATTCTATCATACATAGTTTTTCCTCACATCCCTCTTATTGATCTCAATTCTACGGCATTTATCCTATTTTCATCCTTCTTATGCCAACTCCAAGCTTCACTTCCATAAATAAGGGTCGGGACTAGAACTCCATTGTGCACTCCCATCTTTGCTTCAGTCGACGGTCACAATCCGTCATACATTCTTCCTTTTCAAATACCATAACTTTAGACTTTGACACATTCATCACAAGGTCATACTTATTGCATACTTCGTACATTTTTGACACTAGGACTTGTGGATTGTCCATGCTGTCAGCAATGAAAACAGCGTCGTCTGCGTATAACAAGCAGCCGATAGACATATCGTTCATCCAATGTCACCATCATAATATAAATAGGCAAAAACCCGGATGTCATTAAGAAAGAGAGGAATACTTCGATTCTCTCTAAAAGTAATTCGAAATTCACACAGTGCGCATGCCTGAGAACATTTAAGGATTATTTTTAAATTTTTAGATCAACGAAATTTTCCATTTTTTTAAATGACAATCGTTAATAGTAGCAGTGTCGAGTGAGTAAAATAAGTCAAAGAACTGAAAGATAAAGCCGTAACATTTTTCAAAGTTTCCCAAAGTGTTCCGGAAGCCTCCCGCCGCCGCCGCCTATTAATGTTCTCGAACTTTTCCCATATCCGCCGTTATTAATGCGATTGCATGTTGGAAACCTTTTACGGAGATGCAATCGATATTGCAAGGATGCGAGTACTTATGCAACCACTTATAGAAGAACGAGGAATTTCATCTTTATACTGCGGAGCCAACTTTAAGTTGTAAATTCTTAAAACTGTCTTAAACTCCAACTCTATGAAAATCCAGTTTTCAGAGGTTTAAAATACCAAAATTCTTCGTTTTTATTTTATTTTAAAATCTTCTTCTGCTTCCTTGCTCTAGACCTATGTGGTCTGTTCTCCAGAGGGTTGCTCTTCCTGTGAAGTGGATTCCCATATTTTTAAATCAAACCAAATCAGTTTATTAACTCAAAAGACATTGCAAACAGCAAAATGTTTATGGCAAGAGTACAGGTAAAATATTATAAAAATACAACAATACCAGGAACGCATGGAACGATGTTTTGACATTAGGAAGACAAGATACTTTCTAAAGTCAAAAGTATTTGTCCCCTGAACGTACCTTCACTAATATAAAAGACATCGATCTCCGAGGAGACCGCGTTCAGCAGACTAATTGCTCTTCCCACCGGTGTCACCAGAGGCAGATTGGTTCTGTTGGCCGGTAGTTAAACAATCTGTGCTGTCGCTGTCGGAGATATCTATCAGGGACAAAAATACCAACACCCTCTAACACGGCCGAGTTCTCGTAATATCCCCTGATTAATTTAAAGAAATGGGTTACGACAAGCCCATCTCTTCGAAGCTGTAAAGAAGCGAGGATGAGTCCCATGAGAGTGATTATGTAATGCAAGATGGGAGAGTCTGGTAGTATTCATTCTTTGGACATGACCATATCAGTCCCTTATTCGTGTCGTGTTATTCGGTAACATCTATTTCGCAAGTTTTTATTATGCCTGCATTACAGACACGATCTCGGAGAGTTTTTTCAGTAATGAATCTTAGGACCTTCAAATCAGATGTTCTTAGAAGACCCCTATAGTGTCAACTATCGCGTCTTTATAGCATACGTCATAATAGATGGCACGCATATAAATTCTGATCATGTGCTTGTTCTTCCAGATCAGATTCTTCAAATACCTTTACACGGCAGAGGCTTAATTGATTTGTTCTCGTACTTCAGTATAAAGGTCATTATAACTGCAGATCTCTACTCTTAAATATATGAACCTTATTACTTGCTCCACGGGTATGGTATATCATCAACAGTCAGCTCACACCTCGTAGATTATCTGGATATTGCGATAATTTTTATTTTGCTGACTGATATAGGCCATATTTAGGCTTTGTGAACTATGAACTAATAGTTATTGCAAACAAGAATTTATCAATAAAAGCGAAAATGGCCGTTCACAACGGAGTTCTCGTCCCAAGCCTTATGTATGGAAGCGAAGCATGGAACTGGCAGAATAAAGATGAGAGCAGAATTAATGTCGTAGAGATGAGGTCCCTAAGACGTTATGAACAAAATTATAAATGGATTGCTGCGTTGGTTCGGACATATGGACCGCATGAGTGAAGAAAGAATGGTTAAAAAAGTATACGTTAACGATGTAAATGTAGTACGGAGTTGAGTTAGATGGAGGAAAAATGGCATGACCAAATTAATCTAATTTTAAAGGTTGGTCATGTCAGAAACCGGAAGAATCGACGTGCGTGTATGACTCGCTGTATGAATGTGGAGGAAACTAGAGAGGTATGTCAGGATAGAGTAGTGTGGCGGTCCAATATCTCTGCCTTCCCCCGCGGGGAAACTATTTGCAAGTAATCTTGTTCCATCAAATTTTTTTCTAACGATTTAATAAAATAAAAACAAAATATTTTGTCCGTGATAAATGTCCTGTCGATCCTTTTTATTAAACCAATGGCCAATGCGTTTCTCTGGCTTACGTTTATTGTCCCTAACACTCTTTATTGGTGGAGAAACCTCAGTTTGCAATTTATCAACTTTATTTTGATTTATAGCTCCAATGACTTTACTTTATGGCCTCGAAAGGTTAATGAATGGCCGACTTAAATTTTCGCCGGTGAAAAGAAACCCTATGTAATGGAAATAAAGAAAACTACGTAATGATTCAATACGTAGTCAGCAATCTTGAAATGTTAAACTGTTGAAACGATCACAGATTTTATTTTAAGAAAACAAATGTTTACTGAAAAATGCATTTATTTAAGAATGACATGTTGTGTTTAGACGGTGCGACGGTGTTTAACATATACACTTTACGAAGAGTCTGGGAGATATCGTGCCTATTTAATTTATACTTAACTGACTATACCTTCGTGGCCGAGTGGTAAGTGCATTGACTGCCACCCCGAAGGTTCCAGATTCTTTGTCTTTGGTGTGGTGTAGAATTCATGTGACAATAAAATGTCTATAGATTAGCTACCTTTCACATGTCACGAGAATCACTATGATAGCTATAATACCCTTTACATCGATTTGGCTCATGCTGACATGATGTAAAGAGCGATTCAACAAAATAATAATAATAAAATTATTAATATTCTATTTTCATCCATATTTTCTTAGTAACAAACTCAGTCACTTGCACAAAATGTGCGGCACAAGAATACCACTGTGCATTTACAGGCCCTAGTGCGAAATTAAGATTCTAGTTCGATTCCCGACAAGGCAATGTGATTCTCACACTGTCTTTGATCTGGTGTAGAATTCACGTGACAAAAAAGGTAATAAATTACCTACCTATCACAAGTCGCGAGAATCAATATAATAGCTATAAAAAAAATGTATGCAGTAATTAAGTTTTAAATGACAAAAAAAAATTAAAAAGGCAAAGTAAACATCGAACAGTAAAAAAATGTACATATTTTATTGAATCATTTATTCTAAAATAATTATTTTCTTTCACGTTTTTATTCATCATTATTTCATCGACAATCTAGTATGACTCAGCCAAAACCAATCTTATAAATGATAAACTGGTGGAAAATAACAAAATATCTTTAAACTTTGCAACATTATATAAAATTTAAGATCTGTTTAAACCTCGAGCGTAAGGTATATAAAAACATTCAGAATAAAATAAGCTGGTGTTAAATGATATAAGCTACAAGTCACCCAAAGAGCCATGGAAAGAACCATGTTAGGAATAAGCCTAAGAGACAGAGTCAGAAACAATACGGTGAGAGAAAAAACATAGGTCACTGACATCATCCACCGGGTGGCGACTCTAAAATGGCAATGGGCAGATCACGTAGCCAGAAGCTCGGATGAAAAGTGGACAAGAAGACTGCTGACTTGAAGACCGTGGATGGCAAAGAGAAGTGCAGGGCGACCGCAACTACGGTGAAAGCATGATCTGAACAGACACGTCGGAATAACCTTGATGCAGTTTGCACAGGACAGAGTGACATGAACTGAACTGATTTGAAAGCGAATGGAGGAGTCCTTTGTCCAGGAGTGGACGCGAATAGGCTTAAAAAAATAAAGAAGAAGAAATAATATTCCTTTTTGATAATGACTTTGACAGTTGTCATATCATTCACATAAATATAATAAAACTTCTAGAAAAGAGACGTTTTCATTTGTATTTATTATCATTTATGTTATTCAAAAGTCATTATTTTAATAAATAAATATAACATATGCCAAAATATAATGATTGGGCATAATTAACATCCATGTAATGTTACCTTTATTTGCATGAACCCTTGTATATAAACCATATATTATGTTCTTTCGACCGTATGTGTAACCTGTAATATGTACAGGGTTTGTCATACTTGAAATAATATTTTAATTATGAAAATGTACAACAACTAAAATATACTGCCTACTACTTGTACAGTACAGAATTATACATTCCACACCAGATTTATAAATCAAATTCACAATTTAAACAATTTTCAATGATGTGATATACAGATTTTTACGTAGAATTTCAAAATCCAGTATTAAAAGAAAATACAAATCGAATGAAAGATTTTGAAAATAGTAATGAAAGGATTTATAAGATAACAAACAAATAAACAAACCGCCACGCCGCTTCTCCAAAGGGGTAGGCAAAGCGAATGGACCGCCACACTACTCGATCCTGACACACGTTTCTATAATAGTTTCCTCCACATTCATACAACGAGTCATACACGCACGTCGATTCTTCCGACTTCTAATATTGCCGACTTTTGAAATTTGATTAATTTTGTCATGCCAAGTTTACCTCTGTCTTCCACGACTCCGTATTCCATTCACACCGTTAATGTATACTTTCTTAACCAGTATTCATTCATCCATGCGTTCCATATGTACAAACCAACGCAGTGATTCTTTCAAAATTTTGTTCATAATACATACTTTCTTCTGATCTACATCCCTTCCTTATATCAGCATTTGAAATTTTAAAGGATTTGTGAGATGGTTTTGAAAAATGGATGTAATAAAATAAATAAAAATATGTAAAGAAAGTGAACGTTAAGGATTTGTTGAGTATGGAATGAATAAAAATTGATAGTTTGTGAATTAACCATGATCAACCTTATGAAGAAAATGAATGTTTTTTTAAAACCAGTCGTTCGTGAAATGTTTTATAATTGGATAGTTTTCTCCTCCATGTTCATAAAGCGAATTATTATTATTATTATTATTATTATTATTATTATGAATATAAATAACAGACTCCTGAGTCTACCAAAGAACTAGAAATTGGAGAATGGGGGCATCAAACAGACAAGAATGGAGGAAGCTCCTGGATTCAGCCAAGGCCCACCCAGGGCTGTCAAGCTTAGGATGATGATGAGTCTACCAAAAGTGAAGAAGAAGAAGAAGGAAAACTTTATGAAGAAAATGAATGTTTTTTAAAAAACAGTCGTTAGTGAAATGTTTTAAAATTCGATAGCTTTCTCCTCCATGTTCATAAAGCGAATTATTATTTTTTTGAATCATCGCTCTTTACATCATGACAGCATGAGCCAAATCGATGTAAAGGGTATTATAGCCATCATAGTGATTTTCGTTACATGTGATAGGTAGCTAATAATCTATCGCAATTTTATTGTCACGTGAATTCTACACCAGACCAAAGACAGTGTGACAATCACACTGCCCTCGCCGGGAATCGACAAGTAATCTTCAGGGTGGTAGTCAATGCACTTACCACTCGGCTCGAATCGTACGCGCATGTCGATTTTTCACACTTCTAACATTTAACGACTTCTAACATGACAATACAGACCGAACAGTGCAGTCTTGAGTAGCCTCTTAAATTTAACCTCGCTTTTCGCAAAAATACAAGGTCCCAAGTACTGTCCACGCTGTATATATTTTATGAAATAATGTTACTCTGTTATCCGAGCACAAAATGGATTCCCTGAGGATATGAAGCCGGTACAAGTTTAAATCATCTGATATTATATGTATTGATAAAAGTTGTATGTCAGAGAGACCTCTGGGAACAGAGTTGTGACCACACATTGGGCACTCCGTACAGAGTTAATCTGGCCACTTTAATTAACCCATTTCCGAGTTAATGAAATACACATATCGGTATTATGTGATCGATCTAATTTATATAATATTATATTTCTATTTAACCCATTAGCGTCCATCGTCATATATTTAGGACAGTAGTTAATTATGCTCAAATGAACATTTTTTGTTTTGTTTTCAATAATACACTTTGATTGAGTATGGCATACCTATTAAAGCTTTAATTAAGAATCATCAATCATATATTCAATTTCGATTGTAGCATATTTAGGGAAATTATTAAAGGATAAAAACCTTTAAAAAAAGATGAGTTTATGTGCTTTGTACTCATTCCAATCAAATACTTTTACATCTCTTTTTCTTTTTTATACTTTATATATACAACACTTATATTAAAAAATAAAATTACATAGACATGTTTCGGACAAATAGTGCTTCTTCAGTGATACATATTATAAAGACACATTTTTTTAATATTGTAAAATTGTTAACATGATCTGACAGATTTTATAAATATTTATTTTGGAACGTTTATGCTTTTGTTATAACAAATATTATGATTAAATTTAAATTGTAAATAATAATCTAAAGTTCTTATTGGGGTTCAGGTAACTACTTACAACAAAGGAAATAATAATAAAAAGATCTGACTTGACGTTCAATTTATTTGATTATTTATAATATTTTATTTATTGTTAATTGCTTTGTTAATTTCTAAAATTTCGAGATTGCTTAAAGTTATATTTCTAATATTAACATGCAAAATTTCAATGCCAATATCTATTAAATGAATGAACTTTTTCTATGGGGTGGTTAGCAAATTCAGAAAAATTAAAAATTAAATGTTTATAAAAAAGAAAAAGAGAAATAAACCATCATAACAACACAAAGTATGGCGTATATAGAAGAAATACTTTTACTTTGATTGAATACATGTATCCATTCCATCGTCTCCACGTCAAGACTCTGGGTGCTGATCTCTCTGTTCCCTGACTGGTGACATGTTCTGTCAATTTCCACTTCAGTTTAGTAACACGGTCCATCATATCAACAAGCATTGCCCGGTGTCTGATTTCGGTATTGGGTCCACACACTCATGCCAAGCATCTGTCTCTCCATAGCCAGTTGTCTAATCCTTGCCAGTTCAGCGAAATATGTAGTGTTTTTTTTAGAGGTTTGGTTTTTAAACTAGCAACATTGTTTTTACAGATAGCCAATTTGACAGTTGATAGTTGATTTGTAGTTATTACGTTTTGCCATTTTATTCAGTTGCTCGATAAAGTTGTCGAAAATTGGACTACATGATTGCGCTTCATTCGAGCTAGCCGTGGCGCTTATATGCCGTAAATCATATTTAAACAATAATGGCATAAAATTATCTAATAAATAAAGCCAATATTATAGATATTTACATTATTTTAATTCGTTTTTTTTTTTTAATTTGTGTACCTCTAAAAAAAACACCCTTATACACATTGTTACATAAAAGGTGTTTTTTTTAGAGTTATACAAATTCAAAATGAAAAAAAAAACACATGAAAATAATGTTAATGTCTATGATATTGGCTTTATTTAATAGATAATTTAATGCCATTATTGTTTAAAATAATTTCAGGCATATGAGCGCCACGGCTAGCTCGAAAGAGGCGCAATCGTGAGTCCAATTTTCGACAACTTTATTGAGCAATTGAGTAGAATGGCAAAACGTACTGACTACAAATCAACTGTCAACTGTCAAATTGATCATCTGTAAAAACAATGTTGCCAGTTTAAAAACCAAACCTCTAAAAAAACACTATTTATTATAGAATCATAGCATAGTTTCATTGTTTAACGCACGTTTGCCTTTTTGTGACTTCGATGTGGTCCTTTCTCGTCGTTAATATGATATTACTTCGGGCGGCTCTAATTAGATTGAAGAAATATCCTAAATCAATTAATTCGACCATTGGAACATCAAATATTTATCCAAAGGATCAACTCATGAATCTGTCATCTGTACAAACATACACAGGATAATCTAATTATGTAGGTCAGAAGGGATAATTCGATCGATCTAGAAAGTGTAGAACTCTAGAGGGGCTAATTGTATTCCGATGAAAATATCACGGAAACAAAAATATTTCCCAAGCTAGAAAACCCTTTATTGAGTGTTGTTTATTTTAAGGTTCCCTAATTAATTACAAAATTTGCGTTAAACGTCGAAAACAGATTTGTTTTAATATCCATACATAAAAGCCAAAAAGCCTTAAGTGAATTTTCGGATGAATCGAATTACGTACATTTATTTTATCTTAGGGGTTGGATGTAGTTGCAAAAATGAGCGGAGTGTCAGTAAGCTGTCTCTTGTATGCGGATGACGCTGTCCTACTTGCAGACAACGATCATGCTACAAGTCCTGGTGAATGGTATGTATGAGGTATGCATGCGAAATGATCTGATGATGATTGTTTATAAGTACAACGAAATGATTTTTGAAAAAGAAGAAATCATGACAGTCTGCAACAAATTTGGAGTTATACTCATAGCGTAAACTTTGAGATCTGTCAATATGTTTAAAATATTTCAATTTGTATTTTTGAACCTAATTTTTTCCAAATCAAATCAATAAGAAATGCGTCAACTCTAGCAACTATAATAATTCTTTTTGAATCTGTTTTTACGAGTATATTCAGAACAAGGTCAGACAAATAAGAACGAATAATTATTTTTTTAAGATGAAAGAAAACAAAAGACGTTCTTTATTCAAAAATAGATCAATCATAGAACTTTATTTCTGGCAGTTTTTTCTCATTCCATCTTCGAATGCGAGTTTATTCCATCAAAACATTCACGGGGACAAAGCGACACTGATCGAAGTATACATTTCGGAGCATAAATTTCATGGGTCGGGCCCGAGATTTATACATCTGAATAAGAACGCGAGGAAGATTTTGGATAATGAAACGAGACCAGCGCTCTTCCTTTCAGTGTTCGGCGAAAGAGAAAAAAATATATGACTATGTTAAGGCGAAGAAAGGGATGATAAAATTTATGGCTTCATATTAAAAATGTTTTATTTTCACTGAAATTCCCATTCTTGAGGGAAATCTTAATATCTTGGGTTTTCTACCTTTAAGGGCCCTTTTCTTGTTAACTGTACCAGAGTTCACCTGCTAACAACGCATTTAAACCTCTTTATTCACAAGTTTTTTTTATCATTTAGTAGCTTGTGTACGAAGTGTTTCGTTTAGGCTTATAATACAGTTGAGAAAGTTGGTGTTTTGTGGCGTATTTTTTACAACCGTGCAGTAATATTCAGTTTCCACTGATTTCTGGAAAATAAAGCTGTATTAAGAGGTTTGCTCTATAACGGAAAGAGCTTGAGAGCTTTTAAGTTGATTGTTTTAATAACAATTGAGTAAGCAAGTTTGGGTTATACGCGAGCGTGCCTTACACAATTATTTTTTTTACGTAAGTGCAATTATTTACATTTATTGTAAATACGAAAATAATATATTATAATATAATAAAAAACGTTACAACTGTGCTGAGCCTTTAAGTGCTTAATCTTCTCACTGATAAATTTTTAAGGAGTTTTTTGCTAATATACGCAGAACATGTTTTTTTATAAAAAGAAGAATTAAAGGAATAAAAAGGGGGAAAACGAATTTAGTCTAATGTAGAGTTGATTGTAATTTGGTTAGAAATATGGGAGAGGGGAAACATATCAAATATGGGACTTGAAGTTTTAGTTTATTTGATAATTATTAATTTCTTCTTAATTTTAAATTACTTTCTTTTCTGCTTCTATTGTTGCTTTTAAAATTAACATTGGGGAAGGGTGTCTGTGTCTCGAAACATTTATGTGAAAAGTGCAAAAAAGTGTTGTGAAAACACAATGTTTTAAAAAAATATTCAAAAATGAATCCACAACACAAGGGATGGCGAATATATAAGACATCAAGTTACCTTTTCAAAGCCCTGTCAAAATATAATTTCACACGTACAGATGACAATTTATAATGATTATTATTAGGGATGCGTGTTCGCAAATTTACGACAAGCTTTTTATGTTAAAGTGTCGCCTTAATCACTCCTGATACTGTCACCCCCGATCTTCGCAGTGCCTGACGAACTCAGCCACCCCGGAGGGCTCGCCACCCCCAGCCACCCCCGCGCCCCGTCATCGCCCCCACCCTAGCCGGCTCCATTAATCTTGATCAGATCAACTGCGAAGTTTGTCACTCGTGTTCTTACGTCCTTGGCGTCAATTCTTACCGTTTTACACAATCATAATTTTTATGTGTTCTCACAAACGTATTTTTTCCTATTGACGCTAACGAACCAAGCGAAACCGGTCGATGTCGAAATAAAGACAAAAGTCGAGGTAGTTCATATAAAACTTTGTTTTTTATAATTAGTACGAATTGAAACGTCTGTTTTCTAGCAGTATTATTATATTTTATGGAAATTACATATTTCACCTTTCTAAAGCATTATTAAATGTAATAAAACATCTCATTAAAACCTTATATCATCAGACGATCCTAAGAGAAGTTATAATCTGCTTCTTATCTCTTCTTCACGAGGTATTAATACCACTACCCTTCTTGCCTGCCTTCTTACTCTGGCACCATGTCACACAAATGACAACTTGAGCTAAAATACTATCGATTTAAATTCTAATGCGGTTAAATAATAATGAAATAAAAAGATTTATTGTTTCTTGAACAATGATGTAAAACTCCATATTAAATAATTAATTTGAATGAAAACGTCTGTTTAAAAGGATGTTTTATTATTTCAATTTTTTTCAATCATAAACATTACCGTATATAACCAAAGCGCTTATGACTATAGAATACAAAAACAACAAAAAAAACTATCTTAAGCAGAATATACAATTGTGAATTTAAAAATTACACTATAAACAATAGACAAAAATACAAAAAAAACACGAGATAATTAAAAAATTAAGACCAGGATCCCATGTACAGACAGAGTGACGAACACAGAAGTCCTGAATCGTGCAGGAGTAAATAGAGAGCTGCTGACATTAATCAAAGTCCGCAAGATTGCATATCTGGGTCACGTTCTGCGAGGAGAGAAGTACCGCCTGCTGCATCTAATATTGAAGGGAAAAATAGAGGGCCGCAGGGGGGCAGGGAGAAGGCAGATGTCCTGGCTGCGCAATGTGAGGGAGTGGACGGGAATCGGAACTGTGGAGGAGCTGTTCCGGACAGCGCAGGATAGGGAGGAGTTTACCAGAGTGGTCGCCAACGTCGGGGGGACCTGACAGGGCACTTTAAGAAGAAGAAGACCAATTAAGTAATAAGAAACAATAAGAAGAACAACACATTATTTAAGAGATAGGTGTTTTCTAAGGGTAGCCTCACTATCGTGGAAGATGTCCACATCCGAAGAGATGCGGTTTAGAAGGATTATTGCCCTGCCCACGGGCATAATCTTAGGTAAATTGGTTCTACACAGTGTCAGATGAAATAATCTATATTGCCTTTGTCGCACACAATTGTCAGGGACAAACAAAGTCAAGTCATTCAAAATATCCGAGTTATGTATTCGACCACGAATCAGTTGAAAAAAATAAACACCCAAATGAATAGTTCGTCTCATTTCCAATGATTGGTAGTCCAGCATACCCAGCAAGAAATCAGTTGGGTACAGCCAGGGGTAATAACCGTTTTCTTTGAGGTACAAAAAACGTAAGAACTATATTGGGGTATAGGTGACACATGTCATTCCCATAAAATATAATAAAATTTCTATAAAACATATGTTTTTCGATGATTCGCATTTAAACTTGTTACATTAGCGGAAGTGACTTTTAGTGCAAGGATTATGCAGTAGAAAGTATAATAAATAATTCAGTATGAACTAAAATGAGTGTAACATTAATTTAACCTCTTTAGATTTATTGGATTATTTTTTATGAATAAATTTGTAAAATTCTTCATGAATTTGTTCTTACCGTCAAATGTGAATCTCTTCCTCGGTTAGACTGCACTAAAATGGAAAAATGCAGTAATCCGAAGGAAAGCGGGCTCTTGAATATTTTATTAAATTCCTAGTGAAGTAAGAGAGTTCTCCGCTTGAGATTACTGTCGGGATGATGTGCGCGGTCCATTAGCCGGGAGGGTTTCATTCGTTTTAAATTATCGTTTTTATCATAAAGTACCCTGGTCAACTTTTGTAATAAAATTTGAACTCATTGTACAATATATAAATTTCAACAAAATATTCATACGAGAAATGCTAGTTTAAATTTTAAGCGTTAGGCCACACACTTCAATGGTGATTACTCTTTAACCCAAACAAATAAATATAACATTTCAATATACAACATTTGGTAAAGGTTAAAACGACCTTCGTGGCAGAATGACAAGGGCTGTGACTGCCTCACCAAGGTCCCGGGCTTGATTCCCGATGATGGCAGTATGATCCTTATACTGTCTTTGATCTGGCGTAGAATTCAGTAACTAATAAACCAACCATCGCACCGTCTCCCCAAAGGGGTTGATATAAATAATGGACCGCTTCATTGTTCTTTTCTGACGAAGTACTTCTCTCGCTTCCTCGACAACAACAGGTCATTTGGACCCAATTACTGTTTACGATTTTAATTTTTTAGCTATTATATTGATTCTCGTGACATGTGATAGATAGCCAATCTATCGCCATTTTGACAATCACAAAGCCATTGCTAAGAATCGAACCCGGGACCTTCGGTGTGCCACTCGCTCGCGAAGGTCGTTAGAATCAATATACATTACAAATAAATACTCCTTGCATACTAACACTTTGAAAACAACTGATTGTCAACAGTATCACAAATCAAACCCTTTGATATCTCTTACAAGGGTAAAACCTGTTTCCTTGTACCTACGATTAGTGGAAGTCTCCGATAATTGTGAGCGAGGATTTTAATTTAATTCACCCGGGGAAGCGAATAGGGAATCCTACCCGAAGCAATTAGAGAAAGGGTGCAAACGGGGGGAGAATGAAGAGATTGGAAGCAGAAAGGTATTTGAACAAGTCAGCCGATAGAACTGTTTAAATTGGGTATGTGATCCGTATTGGATTTCGCTTCTAATGATGAATAATGATCTCTGCTTCGTTAATACTCGTATATTAAACATTCCCAAGAATGCTATTTTTGATAAAATAAGAAAAACCTATTTTATATCTCATACAATACAACAACAACAACAAACCGTCACAGAGAGAATAGGCCGCCACACTACTCTTATCCTGGCACACCTCTCTAGCTTCCTCCACATTCATACAGCGAGTCATACACGCACGTTGATTCTTCCGACTTCTAATATGACCAACCTTTAAATTTTTATTAATTTGGTCATGCCATGTATTCCTCGGTCTGCCTCGACTCTGTTCTCCATTTACATAATTAACATATACTTTCTTAACCAATCTTTCTCCATCCATGGGCTCCATATGTCCGAACCAACGCAGCGATCCTTTCATAATTTTGTTCATAATACCTTCTTCCGCTCTACATTCCTTTCTTATTCTGCCAGTTCCATGCTTTGCTTCCATACATTAGGGTTGGGACCAGGACTCCATTATGAACGGCCGTTTTCGCTTTCATTGATAAACAATACAAAATATATATTTTTAAACATAGTTATTTTAAATAGGCATAGGTTCACTCGTTGCACTATTTGTTATCACAAATAAAAGCCTATCCAATAAAGATAAAATGGCAGTGCATAATGGTGTTCTTTAACCTACCCTTATGTTCAGAAGTGTAGCATGGAAATTGCAAAAGAATTATGTAAGTAGAAATGAGATATCTTAGACAAATGTGTTAAAAATCTGTATATGGTAGAGTGTCGAATGAACATATAAGAAGTGAAAGCAGTGCGTATGAAAGTGTTATGAACAAAATAATGAAAGGATCATTAAGACGGCTTAAGGACGGAAGAACTAAAAATAAATAAAAACGAGGAAAACGTGGCACGATCAAATAAATCAAATACTGTCGGAAAATCAAAATCGGCCAAGAGAGTAAGGGTGAACCCATCCTTTTTAGTTGTAAACTATTGGTCTCCAGCATGCCCAAGAAGAATGCGGTAGGTTAAAGCCACGGAGAGCTACCATACTCTCTCATGTAGAGATTCCTCAAAAATCTTTTCGGAACCCTTTCTAACACGAGCGATTACCTCGCCTCACGAATTATTCACCATAACGGTGATATGCAATGCAATCACTTGAAACTTCAAAATAAGAAATTATTACAGAAAAAAATAATTGCGCATAGATTTTTGCTTCTATCAAGAGTTGGGGTCAAATGATTATTATGTTAATTTAAATGCTATAAAATATGAAAATCTACAAATAATCGGCCATGTCAACGGTCTAAGACCAACTGACGCAATATTCACGCAAAAAATTATACGATTGATATCTTGTCTCTCTCGTACTCGCTAATATAATAATAGCGAGAGGGATACCTAAATAATATGTAAGACAGTCTTATATTCATATGAATATTCACATTCAATATGAGACATTACGCAGACTGGTTTATTTTAATTCTTCATCTTCCTCAGCCTATTCCCGTCCACTCCTGGACAAAGGCCTCCTCCATTTGCTTCCATGTCTCTCTGTCCTGTGCAGACTGCATCCAGGTTATTTTAATTATATTTGTAATATAATCAAATGATTTTACTGAAATCTCTTGATGGAAGTTCATTTTAAATAATAATGAAATAAAACGATGTTTTTTAACTACTTCCACTTTTGTCTTTATTTTGACAGCGACCGGTTTCGCCAAGCTCGCTGGCATCGACAGACTGGTGAAACTATTGTAAACTTAGTCCTTTATATACATACAGATCAGGGGTGGTAAACATGATTCTATACAAAAATAATCTTCAAATATTTATGTAAAATTTTCTGAATTTAAATATTGGTATTACAGGTAATCTTGGAGGTTTGTATTTAATACAATGGATTTTAAATTTTATTATTGTATTAAATACAAACCTCCAAGAATACCTGTAATACCAATATTTAAATTCAGAAAATTACCAAAAATATTTGAACTATTTTTGTACCGAATCATGTTTACCACCCCTGATCTGTATGTATATAAAGGACTAAGTTTACAATAGTGTTACCAGTCTGTCGATGCCAGCGAGCCTGGCGAAACCGGTCGCTGTCTAAATAAAGACAAAAGTGGAAGTAGTTAAAAAACATCGTTTTATTTAATTATTATATTTGTAAGATTTCTCCGATTTTTATATTCTGTGTTTGATAAGAATTTATTGTGCAAAATGTATTATACTATTTCCAATAATACATTAATGCAAAACAGAAGAGTACCGTCAATCTAAACAAAGTGTAAATTATATTTATATAAATATTAGGGTACGGCCACACTGAAGTGCCAGAGTAGGAGTCAAGGTGAACACTTGGCGAACCAACGTATGGCGTACTATGGGACCAGCCACACTATATGCTTCGCGCCACAGGGCGTGATCACAAGCCACCTGTGTCTTGACTCCTACTCTGGCACTCCGGTGTGGCAGTACCCTTACAGTTATACGAAACAATGTATACTAGTTGCATGAGCGTTGATAAGGAAAGGTTAATGTTTGAATTCACAGCTGTCCAACCTTTTTTTTCCATATGTACAAAACCCTTACCTCTACTATGATACTTGTTACATTTGTAAATAGAGATAGAAATAAGAACTTAGGAGAAGAATGCCAGCGACGTAGTGATATATGTTTTTTTAGTTTTTTAATCATCCCTTATTTTTTAAATATCATTATTGTTCATATAAATTACATGCTAACTTATGTTCATATTAAATAGTTCTTTGTTTTGGCCGAAACACTATGATACTTTAACATTATAAACTGTTAAATTAAAAAAACTTTGTTTTATGTAACACAATTGTAATTTTATTTTACGCGACACCTGTTTCGTCGTTAACATCATCAGGTGTTACAATTAATTTTTGTGACACCTGATGATGTCAACATAGGTTGACGAAACATCTGTCACGTATAATAAAAATACAATTGTGATATTATACATAAAACCTTTTTTTTTTAATTTAACAGTTTACATTGAGTCGTTATTAAGTTGTAATTGAATGATTTTACTCGTATAGTATATAATGTAAATTTTGGGTTAATTTGTTTACTATATAATTATTAATATAATATTACTATGTATAATTTTATTATTATAATTAATAACCCAAAATAACAAACACATAAACATAAGTGGAAGCACACTAAATACATAATAATAAAGAAATTTTGTATCAAAATTTTTGTTTTCATTATTTAAGACAGAGTTAGTTGTTCCGAAACATCCCTGATGTGAAAATAATGACGCTAGTAACCCGTGTGGCTTTAATAACCCTCCCTTCCCTGTGATGGGTATCTTTTACACGTTGCTTCTAAAAACCATCAATATCTCTATAAATATAATAAATACAAGGTAAAGATTTTAGGTATTCCTCTATAATATATTTACGCATTGATTTAAAAAATAATGTTAATAACAATCATAATTTATCGGGTACATCGGAGATATTTTGTGAAAATCGAAAACAAATTCGCTTATAAACAGCGATTTGAATGCGTCACACTATATTCGCATCTCACTCTTGCATATATTCTATCTCAATGTTCTCACTCTCGCCGTCCCGCCGCGCCGGTAGTCGCTTTCGGGCTTGCAACCAGAGCGGACCTATACCCGTTCCGTGAGCGTTGCCAGATGTTTTTTTAAATGTTTTTAGCAATTAAATCTCAATTATTATAATGTTTGACTTCAATTATAATTATATAAGGGGATTAGCTATGAATATTTCTATTTTTCCGATTTAAAATCGCTAATTTTTTTACGCGTACTGACTACCCTACACCGGAACGCACGTTTTTATTTTAGCACCGTAAGGGAGCGGTTAAACTGATCTAGTAATTCGCATGCTTTTTATCCCGCTATCGACGGACGCACGAGAAACACACGTGGTTTTTGTGAATGCTTACCGACGTGTATAATATATTTACAAAAATATATTGTAAGTATTTATTAGGAAAAAAAACGGTACTTTTCCATTTTTAAATAAGACAAAATTTGCGCATCTTGCAACATTACTTGAAAATATGTCGCAATGAATGTGTTAATATACCTAGAAGTTGGCAACGCTGGCTAGGTTAAACACCAAATAAGTATGTCAATTAATCTTGACAGTTGGAAAAATTGGTAGAGTAACTAGGTTAAGGCGATGCGATTTAGTCTCAAAAATATTTAAAACATTTTGGAGAAATGTATTTTCCGAAATGTCGTATCGAGTTTCAGAAATTATTTCCCCGTAGCATCGAAGCCAATTGCACGTAGAAATTGAATTTTCACCCGCGGCGCCTGTCAAGGACTCACCAGGATATTTGAAACGCCTACTGAATTTCCTGACTCCAATTTACAGGTGCAACCATATTTTACGACGCCGTGTTACAAGTTTAAAAATGGGGTTGAAGTCTGCTAAGCTTACTAATTACGTAGCTAATGGAAACGTAAAATTTACCCGAATTTTCCATTTACAAAATACGAGACTTTTAAACTGAATGCGGCTACATAAAAGTACATAAAAATAAGAATTATTTCCGAACGATTTTAATAAAACAATTTTTATACAGTTTTTCTTGTAATCTGTTTCACAATAAATAATAATATGTAGAACAATTCGTATATTTTTATTTACATCTTGAGTATAAATCAAAAAAATATTATATGTAGCTAATAAATACGAATGATAACGTGTGTTTTCTAGAATTTTTTTTTGTGGGCATGACATGTTTCACTATGCTTAGGAATTTGATAACGCCTTAGCTAGGCGAAACATGTAATTCCCTTAAAATGTTATATAACTTCTAGAAAACAGACTTTTTCAATCGAATTAATTATTTAATAAGACGTTTTACATCATTGTTCTAGAAACAATAAATTCCTTCTATATTCGCCTTCACTCAATATTTCTATTACATATATACAGAGTATGAGCTAAAATCCTTACAGTATTTGTTGTAATTAATGTGTAATATTATTTTTTTTGTACCTTATTATGTTTTTGTATTGATAAGTATGAAGTACCTTATACTTTTACTTTGTATTGTAAACTTTCTTATATTATATGTATATTTTTATGTAGTGATATCCCTCACCAAGAACAGAAGTACTTCTTTTTGGTGAGGACCTACGATTATTGGTTTAATATTATTTAATGTGTTATTTGTAATTATTTTTTTAACATTGTTAAAATGAAATTTATCAACAAAAAAAATATTTAAAATTAAAAAAAAAAAATATTGCAATGTTTTTTAATATCTTCTAAAATCGTTTTCTGATTTATTCTTATTATAAAATAATATGAATTTTATTTAAATTATAACACTTAGAGCGATTATCACTGTCCCTTTACGTAATTATAATTATTATATTAGTCAATTAATTAAAACACATTATTTTTCTTCAATGTTGGGAATATTTTTTTCCGCGTGTTTCGAATATGTTAAACCTTTATTATCGGGAAACGACTTAAAAGATTGTGTTCAATCAAAGATTTTGTTTAATCAAAGATTGTGTCAAACCAAAAATTGTGTCCAATCAAAGATTATGTCCAATCAAAGATTATGTCCAATCAAAGATTATGTTCAATGAAATATTGTGTTCAATCAAATCTCGTAAATCGGAATTGTATAAATTATGTATATTTAAAGGAAAACCTAATCATTGATAATGCTAGGCAATCATTGATAATGCTATTTGCAAGTTCAGTGAACCGCCAGAAACATGAATCGCCCGCGGCGGGTATTTCACTTCACAAATGACTGATTCCACAATCGATTATCAACTGTAAATGTTGGAATGAATACACATGACTCTATCATTACGGAGGTTTGCGGATATTATTGTGAATTTCATGCTTCTTCAAATGAAACTGTGCTGATTTGAATGCGAAGCTAATATACAAATTGGCTAATAATATTTTCATTGGCAGAAGAGAACAAAATATAAATTTCCATTTATTTTGAAATTCGAATTTTCGAATAGAGTAATTGTATGAGGACTGACAGCAAGGTACGCATGTATAAAACATGTGTGCGACCAATCCTCACATATGGCATTGAATCGAGGGCAGACACTGTCAAGACAAAGAGCATGCTCAGGACAACCGAGATGAAAACACTCCGCGCTATAGCTGGCAAGACCCTACGTGATCGAGTTAGGAATACAGCTATCCGAGAAATCTGCGAGGTCGAAGATGTGATCAGATGGGGGCGTCAAAGACGGCGATATTGGCATCAACACGTAGAAAGGATGAGCTCAAATAGGATACCACACATAGCTCTCCATGGAACGCCAAATGGACAACGCCGACCAGGAAGACCCCCGAAACGGTGGAGAGAAAGCTGGAGTTCAGCGTCTCAAGAGGACCCGCCTGAAATAACAGACTTCTGAGTCTACCAAAATTGAAGAAGAAGAAGAAGAAGAAGAAGTAATTTTATGATTGACGTGGATGCGTATTGCCCAGGATCAAAAGACATGGAAGCAGATGGAGGAGGCCTACGTCCAGGAGTGGACGGATATAGGCTGATAATTATGATGATGACGATAGTGATTGACCTGATTAGAAAAAGAAGTAATTTTTTAAATATTTTTCGATAGATTAAACGGATTGGTTTCCCGCATAATAAATATGACATGGTCTTTTGCTGGTTCTTGAGATGTCACTTGACCCTTTAATGTAGTAGTTTCCAGATTGCTTTCCACATTTGTATACATCAGGTTATTTGAACCTGATTCTGTACTATATACGTCTTTTTAGCTTTTAGTTCTCATGACATGTTTTATATAGCGATTTTATTATCATATGAATTCCACACCTGAGCAAACACAACACCACAGCATTTTTTTAATAAATCATGCAAATGCATAAACAAGTATATTACCACCAGTCAATAACCACTAACTAACTAACCATCACGCCGTCTCCCTGAAACTCATCATTCATACATCGTGTTATACATGCACACCGATTTCTCCGACTCCTCAGTTGGCCGACATGCAATCGTTTTCCTCGGTCTTCCTCTATTTCTAGTTCCATTTACATCGTTAACATACATATTTTTAACCATACTTTATTCATTCATTTTACCATATTTCCAAACAATCTTAATGTTACTTTCATTATTTTGTTCATAACACTTTCATTCGCACTGGATGTACTTTTTTATATTATCATTCGACACTCTCATACAGCAGATCTCATTTCTACTGCATTGATTCAGTAATATTCTTCTTGAAAATCTATAACAAGAATCTTATCAATATGTTCTTTCGGTAGTATTTTCTTGTTGGTTTTCTAAATACTTACAAATAATTAAATATCTAAAATAAAATTGTGGATATGACATTGAGTACGATATCATCGCTCCACCTGGTACGCTGTCTCCAGACACTTCTCCGGATCAACCTTGCCCTCCATTCACTAACTCTCTAGTTTCATTTTCCATCATCCCGTCCGCGCACATGTCCAGCCTATCGCCACTTTCCGAAATGCGTACCCCTATACCAATGGTCTCTAAGTAAGATACCCAACATAAATTAAAATAGGTAGCTAATTTATTACCATTTAATTATCACAAGAATTTTAAACAAAACCAAATACAGTATAATCACACTGACATCTCCGGGAATCAAACACAAGATCTTCAGTGTGGCATAGCTGTTGCCACTTTGCCACTAAGGTCGACGAATTTGTTAAATACGAGTATTATACAGTTTTAAGAGGCAACGGTACTGATAGTCTAGTTAGCGTGTGATCCATTTTCAGGTGTGGACTTCCATTAGTCATCCGTAATTTGATACAATCTGTGACGTCAGCTAAAAAAAAACACCACCTGTTCCACCCTTCAAGAGCATTCATCACAGCGTAAGAAAGTCTACATTACGACACTGCAGCATGACGCAGGAACAGCTCAACCCAAATGAATTGATGGTTTTTGCATAAGCTTGTTGCGTTTTTTGTTTCCATGGCGCATTGTTTTGAAAATTCATACAGTAAAAAAAATACGTGTTTGGATTTATTGTAGGCTTAGTGACAAATCCAACGTAATGAGATTGAGAGGAAATATAGTGAGCCGTTTTATAATCTAATATTTATCAAATAGCATATTCACGTTGATTTAAGCCAGTGATTCATAACGGGGGCGCCAGCGCCCCCTTGTGGGCTTTTTAGAGGTCTGGGGGTCGTTTATATATTTTTAGAATCTAGGGGTCGCTGCAGGAGTTCCAGGGGCGCTATGTCGAATTATAATAATAAGGAACGCTCAATTGGTGCGTGCACTGCACACATCATCACTGTAAATCATCGCATACAAAATCGCGAATAAAATATTGCGATCGGGTTACCATGTTGGGTAGTTTTATTTATAGTAGGAAATCGATTGCAAAAAATACAAACGTGGAGAAAAGTGTAAATTTTGAATTTCGCATTTTGTGGGGGGGGGGGAGGGCGCTGGATAATTTTACTGTGGTAAAGGGGCCGATTCTTTCAAAACGGTTAAAAAATACTGATTTAAGCTGTGAAAATCATATGTTTAATATACTTTTGCTCCCTATGTATTCAATATTATTACGTATCATAATTTTGACCGATGTCTCTGTTTCTTGAAAAACGACGTTAAACACAATTTTAAAAACTTCTAAAACATTTATTATACTATATGGGAGTAAAATGTTTCGCCTTACTTTTGTATTATTAAATGTTATGCATAATATAATGTTCTATAATATGTTAACGATGTAAATGGAACCAGAAATAGTGGAAGACCGAGGAAAACGTGGCACGATTAAATAAATCAAATATTGAATGTCGGCCATGTGAAGAGTCAGAGAAATAGACGCGCGTTCATGACACGGTGTATGAATGTTGAGGAAGCGAGAGAAATATGTCAGGAAAGAAAAGTGTGGCAGTCCATTCTTTCTGCCTAGCCCTTCGGCGAGACGGCGTGATGGTTAGTTAGTTAGTAAGTAATGTTCTATGATTTTTTTACAAGGAATACTTCCAAATGTTTCCTTCTCCACAACACACTGGCTTCAGTCCCCGGCCATTTTTCTCCGTTCTCCTGATTTTTCCATTTCCTTCCAGTCTTCTTCCACGAATTCTGCCCATCTTTATCTTGTTGTTAATCATTTTTAATATATTAAAGGCCTGACACGTACCTGAATATGGCGCCCATGCGTCAGATTCGCTCTCGCACTTCTTAGGCCCGCCAGTCCATGCGGAACTGCAGAATGGAACTGGAAAAAAGCATATCACTAATCTGTAAATTAAAAAAAATAGTTACAAAAATATCTTACATGTAAATAAAGACTACCAGGATTACTTAGAGACTACAAGGAAAAGACGGAGGGATGGCTAGACATCATCGTCACAGGACAATTCACCGTCACAAATAGGTAATACCATCTAAACCAAGAGGAAGAAGAAAATTAAATTAAAAAATAATAGAAATCATACAATAAGAAAAACACCTAAGTAAGAGTTATTTTTCTCGAACGAGAACGAAATAAACGATGTAAAGGCTTACAATATGCCAAAAAAACAGCTCAAAAATGAAAACACAGTGTTTTAATTCATAAACATATTTATCATTATCGAATTCCGTAGTGTTCATACCTTAAGGTAAAAAAAAAATTTAAATCAAATCAAATAAAGTCATCTGTCAGATCATATAAGCAATTATATAATATTTTAAATATGTACCTTTTTAATATGTATCACTAAAGAAGGACTGGTTGTCCGAAACATGTTTATGTATAATAATTTAATATTTTTAATATAAGTGTTTTATATACAAAGTATATAAAAAAGAAAAAGAGAAACAAATAAAGTCAGTTTATTTTCTCAAAAGATATTACAATAAAAATTAAGTTGAAGGGATATATTGAGAACAGGTAAAATATGACATATATTGTAATACCAGGAACGCGTAAGAGATGGTTCGACTTTAGATAATTGAGTCAGGAGAAGAAAAAATATGGCGAATGTCATCACGCAAGGTCATTATTAAATTGTGTGGTGATGTTTTAAAAATTCGTATTTAATTGTTTATTGATTAATATTTTGAAATTTCACCCTTCGACATTACATACAATATAATATGTACCCATTATGTACAAGCGTGCTTATACGAAATTCACATTTTGTACAAACAAGACCCTTGTACATATAGAGACTATTTCTTTATTTACAAAACAAACCACGCTTGTTGATACTCCTTTCTGGTTGTGTATTCAAGCTTCCTTGTTTCTACTTTTCTTGATGCAAAAAACCTTTAAACACAAATAGCATTAACTAGTAAATAGTTTTCTTGTGTTTTTAGGTCCACAATCTTTGCATTATTCATCCACTGAGAATTGGTAATTATGGCGACTACTGCCGAGTAACTACCTGTAATTTGCAGGAAAATATATTCTTATACACAATACAGAAGTGTATATTCCAGGGGTAGAAGTATTAGAAGCCGTGGTCCCAAAACAATTAATAAAATAAAGGCGGACTCACAATTACCTTGTCTTTTGTGAAAAAGCGAGGCATCACAAAGCGAGTGGGACCGCCCCACTCGGTTTAATTACAATATTTGAAGAGGTGCAATTAACTGTATCAAAGGAAACTCTTCCGGGTACATGAGAGCTTTAAGTCTGTTACACAATCACTCGTTCCTTTTTGATTGATAATATAATTCGGTCTTTGTGTCGCTTAAACTAGAAAAGATAGAGCTAATCAATTATGCAATGCAAGTGTAATATTTTAAAATCAATTTTGATTTTAGAATATTTAATTTCGTTTTGTTTAGTAATCTCGTTTGATTCAGTAATATAACTAACTAACTAACTAACCATCTCTGCGAAGGGGTAAGCAGAAAGAATGGACCGCCAGACTTTTCTTTCGTGTCATACTTATCTCTCTCTTCACATTCATATATCTTGTCATGCACGTACGTCGATTTCTCCGACTCCTTGCATGGCCTATTTGATTGATTTGATCGTATCACCTTCTCTTTGGTCTCCCTCAATTTCTAATTCCATTTACATCGTAAAAATATATTTTTTTCAATTCATTCTTGCCATGTGTCCAAATCATATTAATGTTCCTTTCATTATTTTGTTCATAACACATTAATTCGCACTGCATTCACTTCTTATATTTTCATTCGACACTCCATCGTACACACATTCGTCTAAAAGATCTCATTTCTACTGCTTTGATTCAGTAATATTATTTTTGTAAATGTACGAGTATAACAAGACGTTCATCAATATGTTTCTTCGAAAGTCTTTTCTTGATGTTTTTCTAAATATTTATAAATAATTCGATATTTTAAATAAAATGGAGGTAAGTAGCCCGTTTGAATTAAATTAAGGTATTAACTGTATTGAATTAAATATGATAAAATACCCCAATAAACCTTTAATGACTTATGGAATTGAACCATTAGAACAAAAACTATCCTCAGAACCACAGAAATGAATAATCGCCGATCTATTGCGGGAACGACACTCAGAAATAAAGTGAAAAATTCTGAAATAAGGAAAATCTATGATGTCGAAGATGTTGCGCGATGGGGAAGACAGGGAAGAAGTTACTGGAGAGATTATGTGGAGAGAGCATGTTCTGAAAAGTGATAAGCAAAGCGGCATATCGTACCAAGAATTCCACCCAAACCATGGCGAGATAGTTAGACAATTAAATCCCAGAAACAGGCTCAGATAAAGAACAGGACATACTTCTATGTAAATGAAACAGAAGAAGAAGAATAATACGAATCAAATACTTAAGCTAATTCAAATTGCAAAATTAAATCTATTTTTATAATAAAATTTAGATATTAACGGACTTGAATTAAACATTTACAAAGTTATATAAACAGAAAAAATTCCAAGTTTTAAGATACCAACAACTGTTAACACAATGGAGAAAAAAGGTATATTTCCCATAGGTTTTTTTGTCACTATCTCCATAGATATCCATGGCGTAATGACCAAGGGGACAAACTCTAGTGGACGCCCACGCCGAGAGTACCTGGAGGACCTGTTGGTGGACGTGCGCTGCTCATCCTTTGCAGATTTTAAAAGAGCCGCACAAGACAGGGGAGAATGGAAGAGAAGAATAGAAGAAATTGCTGCAAACCAATCCCAGGATTGAAACTTTCTAACTAACTAATAATCTGGAAGGGTTAATCATCAAGGCAATTATGTCGGTGATTGCCACAAATGAAAATACACTACAAATGTTGTTATCGAAGAGTAAGAGACCGCACAGGTATTTTTTTCTTAATTTACAAATACGTTTAAAATATTTTGTATTATACTCGTATTATCCTTTCGATTATAGAAAACTCTCTTGTTTTGGAACGTCATGTTGAAATAAACTTCCACATCACGTGTACGTCTGCAGTGCGCAGTGCATATTATAAATATTAATCAATTTCACATATCCACCAAAGTAGGTCATAAAAAAAGCAAAAGTTTTGATGCTGTTCCAATTCTATTTCATCTCTTTCGCAGAATCCCACGGTTAACGTAATATTTCAACCCTTTTACGAAAAAAAACTAGCGGCAGTGAGATTAATTCGTTTACAAATTAATTCCGCCACCCATATCCAACTCACGTACGAGGGGGTTGAATGGCTACCAATTGTTTATTTCAGGCTTCAGGGGGGTTGATTTCATGCCCTTTCCGCTGGAATTTTACAGATTTGTTTATTCTATTATTCATTCGTAGCATTGGGCGAACAGGCCGTATTCGCTTTTGCATCAAATTTTGTCGATTTCGATAAACTTTGCACAGTACTTTTTCAACAATCGTTTTTTTTAAATAAGCAGTTAACGAGTTCATTCACGTTTTTTTCAATTTTAACAAAAACACTTATTTTAGTTATCTATTGCTAAGAAAAATGGGGGGGGAAATATTTATTATTTATTTATATACAAATATCGATAGAAATAAATATATTATTAGCAAATCATTTTAACATCTGTCAAAACTGACCATATTTGTAAACAATTTTATAATATTTTAAATATTTTTACAATATCACTGAAGAAGGGCTGATAAGTCCGAAACATGTTTGATATTAAAATTTTATTTTTTAATAAATGTGAATGTTGTATACAAAGTATATAAAAAAAGAAACATTAAACATCTACAACTTCCGTTCTCTGGACCATGGCAGGCGAAAAGCCAATTAGAGAACAATTCGCTAGACGCAAATGGCCGTGGATCGATCACACTCTGAGACGGAACCCAGCCTGCATCGATCAGAGCGCAATAGACTGGTCCCTTATGGGAGGAAAGGGGATGCGAGGCAGACCTAAAGCCACCTGGAGAAGAGCCCTGCAGTACGAGGTTAAAGCAGCAGGTCTCACTAGGGATGATGTTAGGCATCAGGCATGCGATAGAGTCAGATGGAGAAGGTTCCTTGAGGCCCCATGCACCACGGAGGTGTGACAGGACAAAAAGAATGAAGAAGAAGAAACATTTATAACACAAAGCTATGGCGAACATAGAAGAAATTGACTAGAAAGCTAAATTTGATAATATCTCTTAATATACGAGTATGTTATTATTATATACAATAAATGATTGACCATGATATACGAGTATACTCGTATACTCGCCAGGGAATGTAGCTATATTTTATTTGTTTGAATGAACGAATTTTTTTAACTCAAAGGGTCTAATATGTAGTCGATATATATGTAATCGTAAAAAAAAAATGTAATCGAATTAGGTCAACAGTTAACCAAATTTCAAAGAATTTTTTTTTAAACTAGCGCCATTAGCGATGGTTTGTGTACTTTAATAAGGGGAAATGAATATAGAATGTAACGAACAAAGTATTAAATGAATATTTTTTATACAAATATTAGTACATTTTTGAGTTTGTAGCAAATCTGCTTCGCCATGAAATGAAGGTTTAAAATGCCAACAGTAATGTTTGGTTCATAGTGAAGCAAAAAACTATAGTGCATTTAAAAGGCAAAACGTGTCATTCTCATAAACTACAATATAATAATACTTCTAGAAAACAGACGTTTTCATTCGTAATTATTATTTTATACAGAGTTTTACATCATTGTCAAGAAACAAAAAAAATCTACTTTATTCTTAACGTTACCGTTAGGAATTTGATAGCACCGTTGCGTTTTTATTTCACCGTTATGAAATAATATTACTTTTCTAAGAACACCAGAAAACGATATTTATATCAATTTAATGCCTCGACGTTACGGAGGTAGGCCATAAAGGAAAGTGACTTTGTAATAAGTTTAAACTCACATTAAACGGTGTCGGAGAGATCTTAAGGGAAGGATTTCCTTAGCGGCGCGGGGCGTCCTTGCGAAAAGAAGACATTTGTATGTAGATGAAGCTGGAAAAAAATCTATTTACATAGCCGGGACGTTAAATAAGAAGGGAAAATCCCCGCACGCCACTGCAGATTGAATCATTTCAAATTCAACCTCCATATTGAATCTCTTTACATGGGAATAATTTTCGCGACCTCAAATGTAGCGCCTCGTCAATATTTTGATAATGATTACATATATTTTTAATTATAGTTTCTTGCAATAATGTAAAACATTAAATAATTTGTAATTGATACAAAAGAAAATATCTGTTTTCTAGAAGTTTTTTTTAAACATTTATGTGGATGATATGTTTCGCCTAAAAGCATTAAATTATGTTATAAAATAAATTCTCCGTATACCGTAGATCGATAAGGTCAGTAATGCAGACATACTACAGAGAGCCAGAGCCAATAGAGAGCTGTTGTCGAGTGTGAAAGTTAAAAAGGTCTCATATTTGGGTCATGTGCTAAGGGGAGAAAAATACCACCTTATTCGACTGATATTAATAGGTAAAGTAGAGGGACGTCCTGGCTGCGGAACATAAAAGAATGAACAGGAGTGACGAGAGTTCATAACCTGTTCCAAGTGGCGCAGGACAGAGATGCCTTTGCTGCAGTGATACTAATAGTAATACGTATTAAATTCAGCCTAAAATAATGTGAACTACGCTTATTTTCTCAATTAACGCTTAAGTATAATACATATACATAAATAGCAGTATAATACATATCATTCGTCTTATTTATTGTTTCTTGAACAATGATGTAAAACTCCATATTTTATCATTAATACGTATTTAGAAATTGTCTGTTTTCTAGAAGTTTTATTGTTGTACAATTTATGGAATTGAATAATACTAAATGTATTTTTCTTTCATTCTGTCATTTGATAACGTCTGAGCAAGGCGAAACATATCTTCTTCTTCTTCTTCTCCTTATAGACCTTTGGTCTGTTCCTGAAATCAGGCTGGCCTCTCTTGGGAGGTTGACTCCCAGCTATCTCTCCATCTCTTCGGCGGTCTTCCGGGGGGACGGCAGCCGGCAGGAATCTGATGCGCCACAGCGTGTGGGATTCTGGTGGGATCCATCCTCTGCACGTGCGCATTCCAGTATCTTCTGCGTTGTCTGCCCCATCTCACGACATCCTCCAAACATATCATTCCCATAAAATTTAATAAAACTTTAATATATTAATATATAATAACATATAGTAAATTTCACGAACCACCGTTGAAATTCATATTATTATGTTAAATGAAAGACCCTTTTTCAATAGAAGTTCTCGATGGCAGATGTCTATAAACTTTTTAAAACTTTTTAAAAACTTAATATCTATAAAACCTTAAAATAATATTTCTCTCTCTCTCTTTCTCCCTCTCCCTCTCCCTCTCTCTCTCTCTCTCTCTCTTTCTCTCTCTTTCTGGGACACTCTTTCTCCCTCTCTCTTTCTCCCTCTCTCTTCCTCTCTTGAATAAATTAAATAGCATATGAAGTTCAATGATTTAATGAATTGGAGGAATACAAGCCCAAGTAAACAAGGCAGCTGAAATGTCTGGCGCTTTAAAATCGACAATATAGAAAACGTAGAAGAGTAAGATGATAATCTGTAAAGCATACGTAAGACCAATAATAACATATGGCATCGAAGCAAGGGCAGACACAGTAAGAACCAAACAAGTTTTGAGGGCTTCCGAAATGAAGACACTGAGGACGATAGCAGGCAAGACACAGAGATCGCGTGAGGAACACCAGAATAAGAGAGATATGTGAGGTTTAGGATTTTATAAGATGGAGCAGACAGCGAAAAGGGGACTGGTATGGTCATGTTCAAAGAATGGATACCACTCCCCTATATTGCATTGCATAATCAGCCTTACGGGACTCGTCCTCGTGGAAGATCTCCTAAAAGATGAAAGGACAGCTGGGAATCTACCTCACAGGAGTAGCAACACTCTGGAGAACAGACCACATAGGTCTACAATAAATAAGAAGAAGAAGATGAAGATGTAAGTGTAATACGTAAATAATCACATCGCATTTTCCATGAAATATTATACTATTTGATTTCTATAATATCTTGTCCCTGAAGCCTTGATTATCTTCCATTAGCTCAGGATTTAAAACAGCTACGCGTTTGATTTTCGTCGCATTTATGAAGGCCTTAACAAGACGAAACATGCACTTCTTGAAGATTAAGCATGGCGTAAAAGCCTAGACTTATCATATTTTCAACTCCCTAAAAGTTACATAACATATATACACTATATACTATAAAAATATATCCAGGTACAATGAAGTACTTTTTGACAGATGCTGTAACTTGAAACATGCTCTCATGGCGAGATTTGAACAGTAGGTATATTATATCAGATTTCAGAACATTATATCTAATATAATGTTCTGAAATCTGTCGAATCTGTCGAATCTGAAATCTGAACGAAGTTGGCATAGCAAAAAATTATTTTATTTTTTCATAAAAATATGTTGAACAGTTCGATTACTTTTTATGGGAATTGAATTAACCTCGAATTGTTTAGTCTTAACTTACTAATTCACATGAAATATAATAAACTTCTAGAAAACAGAAGTTTGTATTCGTTATTAATTATTTAAAAAGGAGTTTTATAACATTGTTCAAGAAACAATATATAATACAAATTAAATGAATGTCTGCTACCTAAAAGTATTATTATATTTTATGTGAATGAGGTATTTTGTTTGCTAAGAGATTTGATAATTGCTATAATTAGAAAATAGACCTTTTCATTCAAACTAATTGAAAACGTTACCCTTGAACATAAAACGCACTTAAAAGTAATGTGAAAAATAGAAAGCATACGTCATCTTAAAATAAATATAAATAAAATTACATACTTTGTATACAACACTTAAGTATTAAAATTTTTTTATTTAAATATCAGACATGTTTCGGACAACCAGGTCCATAAAGACATTAAAAATATAAAATTGTTTACAAATATGATCAGTTTTGACAGATGTTATTAAGATCTATTTTGGAACGTTTATACTTTTGTTATAACAAATATTATAAAAATATTTGAAATTTAAAATAATAATTTAAAGTTTTGATTGGGGTTCAGTTAATTACTTATAACAAAGGAAATAAATCGAAGATTGGACTTATTTATAATATTTTCTATATTTTTAAGTTCTCCAAGTTATATTTCTAATATTCACATGCGAAATTTTAACGCCATTATCTTTATTAAATTAATGATCTTTTTCAATGAGGTGGTTAGCACATTCCGAAAAAATATTATTAGAGAGACATCTTACGTGATCTTTTATTTTTATATTTAATCCCCGATTGAGAAAATTTTTCTTCCTTGTCTATATAATTTTTCCTAAATTATTGTATAAATGCGACAATGCATGCAAAATTATTCTATTGTATAAAAAATAAATGTATAAAACGCGGGTCTAATGTCACATGGGAGTTGTTTTTTTTTTGTAAATCTTTATAACATCTGTCAAAACTGATCATATTTGTAAACAATTTTATAATATTTTTATAATATCACTGAGGAAGGACCGGGTTGTCCGAAACATCATACAACACAAAATATGGCAAACATAGAAGAAATTAAATATATTTTGATCATTAGTAAATGAATGATTATAAAAAGAACTCAAATCTTCGTTACGTAGTTATGTTTGAGCCCTTTAAGTACTCTAAAGAATGGAGTGGAAGTGCTGCGGACCGCACAGAAATAATGATGTAAGATGCACTTAGCCCCACAGCCCAGGAGTGGAGCGATTTCTTTTCTTAAACTTTGCAAAATTCAACATAATGGAGACGAGAGTTACATTTCTACTTACCTAAAACTAGTTTTTAACAAAACAAGAATAAAGTATTTTTGAAAAAATAAAACACCCTAGAAAAAATAAATACGATCAAATAAACCAAATATTGAATGTCGGCCTTGTGAGGAGAAATCGACGTGCGTGCATGACACGATGTATGAATGTTGAGGAACCGAGAGAAGTATGCCATGAAAAAAAAGTTTGTTAGTTTAACACTAAATATAATACATGGGAAAATTCAGAGCCTCGAGTTAATTTAAAAAAGGTGTTTTGTCTTATATTTTAGTGCAACCATTTTATGTTAAAATAAACATAATTGCGATTTTTACAAAATTAAGCTATAAAATTCGTAAGAAATTTATTTAAAGATGTTTTTTTTTTTCTTCCATTAACTCATTTGGTAAATGTGTATTATTTTTAGTATATTATATAAGCGGATTTTTTTTTACCGCGTTTTAAAATACTCTAGCATTGCGAAACAAAATGTAAATCTCTTAATATAATTTAAAATCTTATAATAATGAAAAATTGCAGAGAAATCGACTGTATGAATGTTGAGGAAACGAGAGAAATATGTCAAGAAAGAAAATTGTGACAGTCCATTATTTCTGCCTACCCCTTCAGAGAGACGGCGTGATGGTTAGTTAATTAGTTGGTATCTTATAATAATTTAACTTTCAAAAAACGTATATTTTACTTCATATTAAATTCACAATAGCATAGTTTCGTAACATTGAATGGTACACCGATTTTGCTCATGACCAAGTTCTGTCAGTTTGAGATAATCGCAATGTTGGCTTTTATATAAATAACTTTGTGATAAAAAATAAAAACTTTTTTTTAATGCAAAGAGTGAGTTTGTTTATCTTGGGTAATTTCATCTTCAAACCTTCATCTTAGAGAGAATTTTTTTAAATTTGTAATTATTTTTATCGTTGGCTTTTTGATCTCTTTAGATTGAAAAAGGCTATTCGCTTTATTTTTTATAATATTCCATTTTATCATATATAGTACGAATGACGACTATAATATGTTAAAAAAATATTACTTTGTACAAACCATGTAATCATTAAAAAATAAAATTATATCTAAAAATTATTATACTACCCTATAAAAAGAATTAAGAAAAAAATGTGTTCGCATAATAAGTTCATGTATATTATTATTTATAGTCCATTGTTTTGGCCGAAACACTGTGATACCTTAACATTTTAAACTGTTAAATTAAATAACTTTGTTTTTTGTATCACAATTGTATTTTATTTTAGGCTATTATAACATCAACCTATGTTAACATCATCAGGTGTTAATAATATATCAAATGTCAAATTTTCGTGCTTTTTCGAATCCTTGTGTGTATTTGTTCCTATGTCAATTTGAATAATTTCTTTGATTTAATTTTGAAGTTCTTGCTAAAATTGAGTTAGGTACCTAAATATTATAATATTATACATAAAACAGATAAATAATTTTGCGTTTTAGTTAACAACAAATAGTCCATTTTAATAGAAAAATCCTTTTAATTAACATTCACAATTTGCGATTTGCAATAAAAATGGGTGTATTAAAAAGCAAAAAAAAGTCTCGCTATCAGAGAGTGAATTATATTTTTAAGAGCTTCCCTTAATTTGAATATCTAAAAATGAGACCGGTGTTCATCCAAAGGAAATTATTGAATTTTCATCAATTTTCGTCACACTCGACAATATACTATTTGAAGGGAATTTTTCGTCTGTGAAGCTATGGAACAATTCTTTATTTTTGTAGAAATCCCTTTTGGATAACAGCGCCGCTGTAGCCGGCGTTTTAAATTTTATATTCATATTTTTTTCAAAACTGAAAGAATGACTTCGGAGGCCTGTGGAGGCTCTGCGATAAATTGACTTACTCCACTTGTTCTCAAAACTTTTTTCCACCCTTTTAATGATAAAAAACGATTTATCTTTGTTTACAGAACTATGAAAGAAATACTAACGATCGTAGTTTCCCAAAAGATGAATTTTCAATGCTCGAATTCAAATAGTTTCTGTACGATAATTCTTCACTGATATAAAACCTTTAACGATTATTATAATGAAGTAAAGTTTTAAAAATGTTCTTAAATTACTAAGATCAAAATGTTTTTAACATCTTCGTTGTCATGTGGCAAGTTCTATGACTATCAAACCAAAGATCCCGGTTTCTATTCCCGGCGATAAAAGTATGACTGTCAGTGTCATTGATCTGGTGTAAAATTTGCGGGACAATAAAATGGCTATAGATTTATCTACCTATCACAAGTCAAGAAAATCAATATAATGGATATATCTTTGTCTTTAAAAATTAATTAATTATCGGTAGTTCACTACGCTATGATCAATAAATAAGTGGGGGACTAGACGGATTGCTTAATTAAAATAAACCTTATACTCTGATTTCAATTACTTTAATAATTTTACTGTTTAAGAATCACTGGACTTCCAAGTACTAGCAAACATATGCTTTCTCCGATAGGATTTTTCTATTTTTTTTTTATATGCAAAGCTTTCAGAAAATTCCTTCAGCTTTTTGTTGTAGACTAAAACATCTATCAACAGGGGCATTTTTATTCGATCAGAATGCAATATCAGGTTATGACGGCTCAAACGAATATTTTCATCACACAAATTCAAAATTCCTGTTTTCTCCTCGAACAATCTGGGCAGGCAATTTTAATATGAATTTTACACGAAACGTGATTTACAAAATGCCATTTACAAGACGACAATCACGTTTACTTCAGTACATATTTTTGTATAGCTTTATTTAACAAATATTTCAGTATTTCATAATAATTAAACGAATTTATAGTAAATCTGTATTAGTAGTAATTAGACGACGTAAGTGCTAGAAGTGCCACACCGAAGGTCCCCGGTTCGATTCCTAGCGATGGCGATGGATATTATAATAAATCATTAATTTATTGAAGGTTAATAAGACGTTATCAATTGCATTGTTAATTTTGCACTGTATAATCTACTTCCTTTAATAAATATTTTTATAAATCAAATAAATATATTAACCGCTACATGTTTCAGAGATGACCTCCTCCATTTAGTTGAAAATATAACTGATGAGGACGATGAGGTCACCTCCGAAACATGTAGTGAATAACATTTTTATTAATTTTAAAAAATATTAAATAAAGCAATTTGTTGATACAGTATTTTAAATTATTCCAAACAAAAATCATTACCTTGGACTTATTCACATTCATCATCAGATAATTTCGCATGCATACCTCATTCCTACTATTCATCAGGACTTGTAGTTCATGCTCGTTCCCTGCAGGTAGGACAGCGTCATCCGCATACAAGAGACAGCTTACTGACACTCCGCTCATTTTGGCACCTGCATCCAACCCTTTCAGCTCTTTCATAATTATTAATTTTAAATAATATTTAATAAAGAAATTGGTTGATAGAGTATTTTAAATTATTCCAAATTATTAATTTATGATGATTTACTTTGGGAATTAAAAAACGTTGTTTAATCCACTATTTTTTAATAAAAAATATTTAAAAACACGACATGTTTCGGAAGATACCTCCATCTTCAGGTGTAAAAATATAAATATATTTTTATATATTTTTACACCTGAAGATGGAGGTATCCTCCGAAACATGTCGTAGTTTTTGATATTTTTTATTAAAAAATAGTGGATTAAAGAACGTTTTTTAATTCCCAAAGTATATTACTATAGAATTCCACAGTATTAATGCCTTAACCTTCAATAAGTTCATGATGATTTGTTTTTAAGAGGACCGTTTTGAAAAATCAATTACCCAAAAGATGCACGAAGAAAAGATTTCTTAAATGTCGTTTTACCACTCATTCGTCTAATATTATTTATGACAGGCTTGATAATTACACCAGCTTGCATTGTGTTCACAAACTCTAATGGTAAATAATAAATTTCCATAGTATTATTAAATAATAAATATTCTTTCATGATTACAGCAGACTATAGGAGGTATTCGTGACTTATTTTACCTTTATTCCGCGCCGAGGGACGTACCCGTGTCACGGGATTCAATTGTGATTCAATATGGGTCAGGGGTCGCGGAGACACACATGTAAGCAGGGGTAGACACACTACACGAGTGTGCTTTATAGTGGCGTCCGAGTGAAGGGAGATGACAACGACAGATTTATTAGGCGCAATTAAATCCCGCTCTTCTTCGCGTATATTGCGGCCATAAATTATTTTCGCAGACAAGCTTAATTAATGTTAACAGTGATAATCCTTTTTTGGCCGGCAGCGGAATCGTCGACACGTGATGGTCAACATCGTTGAAGGTATGCGATGTGAACATCTTTACAGGTTTAACCCTTTCCACTACAATGTCAAACGACCTTCGTGGCAGAGTGGTTACGAGCTCTGACTTCCATGTTGAAGGTCCTGGGTTCGATTACCGGCGATGGCAGTGTGATTGTCACACTGTCTTTGATCTGGTGTAGAATTCACGTGACAATAAATTGGCGATAGATTGGCTACCTATCACATGTCACAAGAATCAATATAATAGCTAAAAAATAAAAATTGTACACAGTAATTGGGTCCAAGCGACCTGTTGTGTAAATAAATAAAAAATAAAAATGCCTCTAGACATTGATTTTGTTCTACCAGCGCCAATGTCAGCGCCAGCGCCAACGTAGTGAAAAACGTTTTTTTTAAGTGTGATGGATTTATTTTTAAAAACGTTGATAAAAAAAAAAGTTTAATTCATTAGAATTAGTTTTTTTTTATACAAATACTTGTAGATAAATACTGGATTTTTACCCATTGCCGGTTAATATCTTTTTAAGGATTAATTGTATCTCAATAGAGACGAAGATCACAAATTATCTTAATAGATGGCGCTAGCGTAGATGGACCTACCAACAGTGAAGTTATTAAAAAATATTAACATGTATACAAGTTCCAAAAATTTGTCAGACATGGTGTCGTAAGAAGGGCGCAATGGTGAATGTTGTTAAACATAAAGTGATCGCTTAACCCAACCAATGACAGGTCATTAGTCCTGTAAACGCCTCGACTACAATATTCTGTTTCCAAATAATTTACATCTTCGTCTCTATTGAGAAACAATTAATCCTTAAATACATTATTAGAAATAGGAACAAAAAATCTGCGTTTAAAAAATAACATTCATGAATGATAAAATAATTGATTAATGGTAAAAAAATTAGAACTATTTAAAATGATAAGTATTGCAAACATCTTTCCCGGTAAGATATGGTAATATACATAAAAAAATAAAAATAAAATACTTTTATGCCTAGCATGATTACACGATGACATTTATTTTTCTCCTTTTGGTCAATAATTACTGTACTTGGTTAAAGTCGAAAACTTTAAATGTTTAATTAAGTTGGTAAATAAATTCTAATCGTTAACTATATTTATTGATTGTGCAATCCTCCTCATCTATTGAAAAGTCCCTCAATATTTTGTGTATCTCTAACTGGATTATTTTTGTCATTTTAGCATTTTTATAATTAAATATATTAGATACACCGAAGCTTTGGCGTCTATTCACTAAATACACAACTAATTATGTATTAAAACTTAGGTCTTCTCTCTATTCTACGACCTTTTTCAACCTAATGATAACATTAATTAGTGTTATTACCTCTTATTACATGACCAAACTAGACCACTTCATTAATTTGAAGCAGATCTCTAGCAGTTCATACGTTTTAGAGTTGCGAACCGAATGTTTTCATGATATTAGAATCTTTTTTCAATGTGGCCATATTTCACATTCATAAAGAAGTTTCAAAATACTAACATTTGTCTATTGTCTTTTTATGAATTCAAACATTGTTTCTTCCGCTTAAGAGTATTGTAATATATTATAACAGTTTTGTATTATAGATATGGCCTTTAAAATTTACTTTTCTCACCTATTCTCTTGCCACTGTGGTGGAAGGTTTTTCAAGGTCACCGAATTCGTGTGTTTTCCGGGAACTTTGGCGTTTCTCGACATATTTCGAATGGTTTGCGTCTTCATCATCGTTAGAACGATATGATGAATATGTATTATAAAATCTTCGAAACATTCCTTGATAAATAAACTCATAAGTGAAATAAAAACAACATTTTGAATGTTTACAAATTCTTGTAGACAAATACCCATTGCGGATAAATCATTTTTATAAGGATTAATTGTATCTCAATAGAGACGAAGATGTAAATTATTTTTCTGGGAACAGAATGTTGTGGCTTAGGCGCTTACAAGACTTGTTATGACCTGTCATTGGTTGGGTTGAGCGATCGCTTAATGTATAACAACATTCCCCATTCCGCCCTTCTTATGACCACCACCATAAACATAAAGCGATCGCTCAACCCAACCAATGACAGGTCATAAGTCCTGTAAGCGCCTCGGCCACCACCTTCTGTTCCCAGAAAAACCATTAACATCTTCGTCTCTATTGAGATACAATTAATCCTTATAAATAAATAAAAACTTAATAAAAAAAACATTATGGGATTTCACAGTTCCACGCCTTAATTTATCAGAAATATTTTCGATAAATAACGATTCGAAGAATACTTTTTCGATAAACTCGCGAGGGTCCTCCTTTCCATTGTTGGTTCAAGGGACGACTGGAGAAGGAGAAGGGGGTATTATGTTTTTTACGCATCAATGTAACATAATCCTTCGTTTTTAATATTTACACCCGACATTAAACTTTCGGAGGGAAATTTTATTTCTTTTTGCACTGTTTAATTTTAATCCCGGGGAAGACAAACAATATTTAAATATTCAAATTTCGAAGTCTTGCGAATAATCCGTATTGTACATTTTTTTAATCTCTGAAAAACGTATATCTACAAAGTGACATTGTGAAAAAAATTATAAATAATTTATGCTTCATATTTATTGCGTAACGTGTACTATTAGACAGCATCATATATCCAAAGAGATTTATCTCGTATTTTTTACTGTATACATTTTCTAAACTCTTATATGCCAAGACGTCACCAAGGTTTTTTTAAATACGAATGTCAACATAATGTAAATAACAACATATTTTCAGTTTTTAATATTTTGGTAAATTATTATTTATTTACGGCTTTTTTTGTGTCAAGTTTTATTTTTGTAGATTGAATTTTTTTGTAACTAATTCATTGTAAGTAATAAAAAGGAATGTGTATAAATATGAAATTATTTTACAATAAATGTTTAGATTTATTCCACTTGCTTATAAGACCGGTTTCGGAAGCTTGCTTCTATCTAGCTTGGCAGTTCCAGAAATCAGTCGAAAAGAATGGAGTGGAATAGCACTTAAAGTAGATTATAAATATTATAATTTTTTCGTTTTTATTACTTCAAGATTTAAAAAAATTATGTTTGATTTCGTGAACGTTAATGGCGATCAGTTCATCAATGTTGACGCATCTAAAAAATAATATTTTTTCTAGTATATAATTGAAAATCTGTTAGAACGCGAAACAATTGATACTCATAAGATCATAAAATAAAACAAATTACAGTTTGGACAACAGTTAAATATTAGATGAATATGCGTCTACAAAGTTATTAAACCATCTCCTCTTAGGTGGACTCGGCAAACAGTTTCCCGGGATAATATTTCCTTCCTTGTCGGTTGTCATTCAAATCCCCGGAAAAAACATCAAATCATCACGCCGTGTCCCCGCAGGGGTAGGCAGAGAGGGACCGCCACGTTAACGTATACTTTTTTGACCATTCTTTCTTCACCCATGCGCTCCATATGTCCGAACCAACGCAGCAATCCTTTCATAATTTTGTTCATAATACCTTCTTTCGCTCTAAATTCATTTCTATATCAGCATTAGAGATTCTGTCGTACATCGTTCTACGTCTTAGGGACCTCATCTCTACCGCATTTATTCTGCTCTCATATTTCTTCTGCTTCACCTCCATACATAAGGGTAGGGACCAGAACTCAATTGTGAACGGCCATTTTCGCTTTCATTGATAAATTCTTGTTTCCAATAACTATTTTTAAAGCTCCATTCACTTTGTTACCCGCACCAACCTTTCTTTCAACATCACTGTCCGTTCGGCCATCCGCTGTGAACATGCTACCTAAATACACAAATTCCCTCACCTGTTCCAAGTTCTCTTCATTCGCACTTATATTACAAACTGTCATTTGCTCTTCTCTTTCAAAAACTAACACCTTTGACTTTCCGACATTCATCATTAAATCGTTTGACTTGCATACCACATACATTATCGCCATAAATGACATAATTGCATTACTTACATATTGTATTAAATAACATAATTGTAACACTTTAATAAATTAAATCCAATATTAATCAATCAATTATATTCCAGCTCCATATTGTTTTTATGGATTTATAGGTATTAATTAGCAAAAAAACTTCACAAATAAACAGATACGCACCATTTCAATTATAGCCATAATCTCCCGCGCTTTTCATTTCCTTCCGATTCAATTATTAGTGGCCCACTCTCGCCATCTTGTTTGAAAATGTAACAACTCTTGCTTTTTGATTTCATAAAAGCATTACCAGCGACTCGACATTTTAAAAATCGATACCGTAATTGCTACTTCTAATTAAGGTTTCTCTTCTCCGTCCACTCTTCCTGGCAAACAATAAATTTGTCGCCGAAATCCTTTAAGAATCGCTACACAATTTTCCGCTTGTTTACGAGGAAGTCTTAAATCATAGTAATTTATCTACTTTACTTGGTTTCCTTATATCTTTTATCATTATTGACCATTTAATTAATTAATGGCGGTTTGCTTTCTTTCGAGTTTTGAAAAATTCTAAACTTTTCTACTTACGTATTTTTTTCGTTACTATGAGGTTCCTTCCATAGAAACTACTACAACATTAAAATCTTGTCTTGCCTTAGCTATGCTTAATAATTCCTTAATAGTTCTTAAATCAGTTGAATCGTCTATAAAATTAGTATTCTAATGTGAGTTTTATCTTATTTATTGTTTGTTTAGCAATAATGTAAAACTTCATATTCAATAATTAAAACGAACAAATGATATTTGATAATGCCTTAGCAAGAGGAAACATGCATTTCTCAAAAAAATAGAATTTCAATTGGTTTTCATTCATATTAATTATTGTGTGAATAGGTGGAAAAAGGTCTAGTCTACAGATTCAAGGTCGCCCAACGCGCCATGGAAAAAGCCATGCTTGTAATAACCTTGAGGGACAGATTTAGAAACAAATTTATTCCTCAACAAACCAAGATGACTGAGGTGGCTCTGAAGACGGGCGGGCTGAAGTAGCGATGGGCTGGCCATCTGTCGGAGAACCGACGGCCGATGGGGGAGACGGGTTCTGGAGTGGAGACCACGTACAGGTTTCCGCAGAGTTGCACATCCCCCTGCCCGCTGGACCGACGATCTGAAGAGGATTGTTGTACTTGGGTGGATGGGAGCGGTAATGGACAGAGGGCGGTGGCGTGCTTTGGGAGAGGCCTACATTCAGCAGTGGATGACAGACGGCTGATGATGAATTATTGTGGAGTTTAACGTTATTATTCTAAACAAAACAAACCATCACGCCGTTTCCCCGAAGGGGCAGGCCGAGGGAATGGAACACCATACTACTCGATCCTGACACACCTCTCTAGGTTTTTTCACATGAATACAGCGAGTCATACACGCACGTCGATTCTTCCGACTTTTTTAATGCCCGACCTTTAAAATTTTATAAATTTGTTCAGGCCAAGTTTTCTTCGGCCTTCCACGACTCCGTACTCCATTCACACCGTCAACGTATACTTTCTGAACCATTCTTCCTTCATCTGAGTGTTCCATATGTCAAACTATTTTAGTGCTCATTTCATAATTTTGTTCGTAATACTTACATCCGATGTACCTACATTTCTTTCTAATATCAGCATTTGAGCTTCTGTCGTACGTCGCTTAATTATACATACGTCTTAGAGATCTTATCTCTACTGCGTTTATTCTGCTCTCATCCTTCTTCTGCCTCACCTTCATGCATCAGATGTAGAACCAACCATGCTGAACCAACCTGCCTCTGGTGATGCCGGTGGGGAGAGCAATCAAACTGCTGAACGTGATCGCTTCGGAGATCGATGTCTTTCATATTCGTGAAAGTAAGTTCAGAAGACAAATACTCTTGACTTTGGAGAGTATCTTGTATTCCTAATGTCGAACAATCTCTCACGCGTTCCTTTCAGATGTCTTAAACTTGATCTCAATAGATGTCTTAAACTATTATGTAAAAATTGTTTGTAATATCTTTTGAGAAAATAAACTGATTTGATTTGATTTGATTTGATCAGTGTTGGTACTTAAACTCTATTGTGAACGGTAATTTTTGCTATCATTTATATGTTATTTGTTATTATTCCAGCATAGCGTTTTTTTATTATTCTATAATAACTACAAAAACACATTTTTACTGTACGATACAAATATTGATCCAACTTTATTGTTTTTCGTTGTCAAGTCATCTTAACTTCTTCGGCGCATTTAATTGTTTTCAAATTTGCATAATGAAAACATCCCCTTTCAATTCCACTTTGGGGCGAATCATTTTGGTATAATTTCTTCCCGGCCCCCTTCCCTCGCCAGTCATATTTCCTTAACTGCGTTTGTTATTCAGAATTCCAAGTCCAGCCATAACAGGGGTACTTTATGTAGAATCCTTATCGCTAGGGATAACTCCATCATACTAGAAAATGCTAAATCGTCACAAATAGACGTGCGCTTATTTTGGAAGGAAAGCATCGCAGGAAAGCTGTAAAGATTATTAAATCTAAAAGAATATTTTTTTTCTTCTATATTCAATCAAAATCATTTTAAAATATTTTCCCATTGCCGTATAAACAAATTTAATAAAAAAATAGCCCTTCTTCTAGATCGGTCCCAAATATTTTCAATACCACCACCCCCTTTACAAGAAAAAAATATTCCAACGCCCCCCTCTTTCATAATAATGATTCACTTTATCTATACCTATTTATAATCACAAAGTTGAAATTAAAAAGATTATCGAATGTATCAGAAATGTTTAAATTTAGATAGTTTCTTAAATTGTTCGTTGTTGTTAGAAGCATTCATTTTTATGTATTAAAAATACGTACGCCACTTTACAATAACGAATTTTACAATTTTATAGTTAAAATGTATTCACTGATAAGGATGAAAACTATCCGAAACATGTCTGTGTTGTTATTAAAAAATATATGTGTTTAATTTCAAACAAACAACGCATTAATACTGCGGAATTCCATAATGACGATTTTTTATGAATAAATACACTTTTTTCCACTTTTGTGTTTATTTTTCTTGACATTTATCCCAGGCTTTACACCATCGTCATCGGAGAATGATATAACTATTTATTTTAATTGATCAATATTTTTAAAACGGTTTCTAAGGATCTTGGATCGCAGCATTAAAATTTATATATAATCCTAAAGCTTTCACAGGAACATGTACCGTGTTTTTCGAACCGTAAGACACACTTTTTTACTCTGAAAATTCAACCAAATATTGGGGTGCGTTTTATGGTCCGATGCGTCTTATCGTCCAAAAAATATGGTACTACGTTTGGCTTAACCGTTTGATGTGAATTTACATTAGAATATATTTTTAAGTCAGTAATATGTATCAACACTTAATTAAAAACACTTGTTAATTCCTTCGTCGTATCTCGATTTGACTATTGCAACGGCATTTAAGCCAACATACCCAAGAAACAAACAAATAAATTTCAATCTATTTTCAATGCGGCAGCACAATTTATAAAAGGTGTTCCAAAAAACTCGCATATTTCACAACATCTTAAGATCTCAAGTGTCCTGAAAGAATCCAGTATAAACTATGCTGGACGGTTTTTAAAGCGCTTCACGGGATGTCATCAGCCTATATATCTGAACTTTGTATTGCTGATAGCCCTAACTTGCGGCAATCTACGCTTCGATCAGTAAACTCCTCGGCAATAGGCAGATTAGTTGAGCCAAGGCGCAACCCCCGGACAAATTTCGGAGATCGGGCTTTCGTAGTGGCAGGGCCGTCCGCCTGTAATATGCTTCCTGCACGCCTCAAATGCATTGACAATCCAACAGATTTTAAATCTCACCTAAAAACCCACCTTTACAAAATATCTCATAAAATGTAAACAATGGCTATCTGATTGCTGGTGTCACATGCAGCTCTCATGACTAAAAATATCGTCAAAGCGCCCTTGAAGTGAGCTATTCACGAAAACGGCGCTATACAAATTAGCCTAATTGTTATTATTATTATTATAACGCCTTTGAAAAATGTCGTCTCTCAATTGCTTGTCATTCTTCATTTAAAACAAATATAAATACATGGAAATAACAATGTTCTGGAAGGAAGTCAAAAAGGCCCGGAATCCTCCCGAAAATGGTTGTGCGAAAGCAATTTTGAGTTGTGAGGGAAGAATGATTACTGATTTTGACAGTATACAAGGAAGATGGATGGAATACTTTAAAGATGTATATGGCAGTGAAATGACTGAGAGTTCAATGAGAAGGAGCGTTACAAATGTGAGTTGTACGAATAGCGAAAGAGATATGACAGAAATAAGTTTGAACGAAATAGTAAAATCTGTAAGCTGTATGAAAGGTGGAAAAGCTGTTGGTTATGATTGTGTCGCTTTGGAGTTTATTAAAAACGGTGGGCCGGTTGTTGCAGCGTGGTTATACAGACTCTTTAACCAGTGTTTAGAGGAAGGATATACGCCGCTTGACTGGAGGAGGGCTGTTATCATGCCTCTATATAAGGGAAAGGGGTCTCGTATGGACTGCGGAAATCACCGGGCAATAAGTCTGTTAAGCGCCGTTGGTAAACTCTACGGCCGAATTTTAATAGAAAGAGTAAAAAAGACGACGACTGAAAGAGTATGGGATGTTCAAGGCGCTTTTATGACCGGAAGAGGATGTATGGATCAGATTTTTGCACTTCGAACGCTTGCGGAGAAGTTTATGGCCAAAAACCGTAAGCTTTTCTGTGCGTTTGTCGATTTGCAAAAAGCCTATGATCGAGTGAACAGAGATAAACTGTGGTCAATCTTGTCCGAATACGGAGTGAGCACAAAACTGATACGGGCGGTTGCTTCTCTCTACGAAGGGAGCACTGCCAGTGTTAGGGTAAATGGAGACATCACGCCTTGGTTTGATATCACGAAGGGTGTTAAGCAGGGCTGCGTGATGTCTCCATGGTTGTTCAATCTGTATATGGACAAGTGTATGAAAGAACTTAAAGGTATAAATGCTGGTGCTAAGATGAGTGATTTATCTGTAAACTGTCTGCTTTACGCGGACGATGCCGTTCTCGTTGCGGATAGTGCGGACGAATTACAAATCTTGGTGTCGAGAATGAATGAGGTATGCAAGTCAAATGATTTAATGATGAATGTCGGAAAGTCAAAGGTGATGGTTTTCGAAAGGGAAGAGCAAATGACAGTTTGTAATATAAGTGTGAACGAAGAGAACTTGGAACAGGTGAGGGAATTTGTGTATTTAGGTAGTATGTTCACAGCAGATGCCCGAACGGATAGTGACGTCGAAAGAAGGGTTGGTGCGGGTAACAAAGTGAATGGAGCTTTAAAAATAGTTATTGGAAACAAGAATTTATCAATGAAAGCGAAAACGGCCGTTCACAATGGAGTTCTGGTCCCAACCTTAATGTATGGAAGCGAAGCATGGAACTGGCAAAAGAAGGATGAGAGTAGAATAAATGCGGTAGAGATGAGGTCCCTAAGACGTATGTGTGGTAGAACGATATACGACAGAATCTCAAATGCTGATATAAGAAAGGAATGTAGAGCGGAAGAAGGTATTATGAACAAAATTATGAAAGGATCGCTGCGTTGGTTCGGACATATGGAACGCATGGATGGAGAAAGAATGGTTAAGAAAGTATACGTTAATGATGTAAATGGGGTACGAAGTCGAGGCAGACCGAGGAAAACATGGCATGACCAAATTAATCAAATTTTAAAGGTTGGTCATGTTAGAAGTCGGAGGAATCGACGTGCGTGTATGACTCGTTGTATGAATGTGGAGGAAGCTAGAGAGGTTTGCCAGGATAGAGTAGTGTGGCAGTCCATTCTCTCTGCCTACCCCTGCGGGGAAACGGCGTGATGGTTTTGTTTTTTGTTTTTGTTTGTTGAAATAACAAAATATTTAGTGATTTGTGTGTTCATTTTATCAAACAATGAACAAGAAAAGAAGTGAATCAAGAATATATAAAAATGTATTACACATTGTGGAAGTATGTTTGTATATAGTATATACTCGTATTTAGAATTAGTTCAGAGTAGAAGAGTGCAGCGGTGTGTTATTTTTTTTTAAACCCATTCAGAAAATAATATTATATTATATGTTTGTTGTTATTTTATTCTACGAAAATTTTGTTTTATTTTAGATAAACTTAATGTATTGAAACCTTAAATAGATTTTTTTTTTCCTTTAACAAACGGAGCGTGCAGTGCTACAGTTTTATTTATTTTGTTATACATGGTATTCGGATTGTTGCCTTTTTACTTTATTTTCCGTGCGGAATGAACGCGTGCGTATGGCGCGCAAACAGAAGCTGCGTCTTGGGAATAAGAGAAGAGAAGTGATGAACAACAGGCATAAATGAGTGAGATCGGATCATCAATAATTCAGCAGAACCGCTGAAAGATCTCAATGACTTCTGCAAAAAATGTTTTATGGTGTTTTTTCCTTTCTCAAATGATTCGGAGTTATGTGTTTTTGCGCTCTAGTTGGAAACCTATTGCCTACGATATAAGGACTTTCATGACGCAGAGAATATGAAAAGATATTCGAGAGTGGATTGTCGCATGATAAAAGGAAAATATTTCGGAGTTGTCTATCTATTTGAACATCTTTCTTTGTATTGGAACGATCGTCTTCGAAAAAACACAATTCATTTCTAAACACGTAAACAGAAACTGCAGGTAAAATAGCTGTATGTTGCTTCTAGGAAAATAGCGTAAGAAATTATTAATGATAATAAAAATCAATAATTATAAATTTCTTTGTAATATGAATTATATAAGTTTATTTCCACTTAGATTTATAGCTTCGACCGGTTTCGGCAGGTCGCTGCCAATTTCTGGTCCAGACCAGGAGATGACAGCGAGCTAATATCCCAAAACTGGTCGAAGTCATAAACCTAAATGGAATTATACAAAATATGTATAATAAAGGATTTTTTATTTTCATTTATAACAATGTTGGAGTGCTATGTCTGGTCTGTATTACTCTATGTTTCGGAGACTTGGACCCTGAAAGTGCACACTATGAACCGGTTGGAAGCATTCGAGATGTGATTGCACAGGAGAATGCTTCGCATACCATGAACAGATTTCGTCAGCAATTTGGCGGTTTTGAGGAGATCCAATTGTAGTAGACAACTGCTAAAGGACGTTAAGGACCGTAAGATTTCATATCTGGGTCACATTCTGCGGAGAGATAAATACAGTTTGCTCCAACTAATACTGATGGCAAAAATTGAGGGGCAGCGTGGTCCTGGTTGAAAGCAATCGTCTTGGCTGTGCAACATAAGAGACCGGACCGGGATGAGACATTTGGGGGAACTGTTCCGGGTTGCGCAAGATAGAGAAGCCTTCGCCGGAGTGATTGCCAACGTCAGGGGGTCCTAATACGGCACGCGAAGAAGAAGAAGAATTACAAAGAACTTCTACTAAGATGTTTCAGATAACATTAATAATAAATAAGTTTTAGTATACAGAAAAATAAATCTTATAAAAAAATAATTATAACTCAATTCTACTTTAACGAGATTTCAGAAAATATCTTTCAAAATAATATTTAATTTTCAACCACAGTCAAATAATTTCGGATTCCTTACGCAAAAAAATACCTTCCGGGTGTAGCGGTTAACCTCATATATTTGTCATGTACAACCCAGTTAGAGATTTTACACCCTCTGGGGGTGAAAGCCGATATAAAAACGCTATTTAAACAGCCCCTGAGCAGAACCCGCCGAGGGGAAAGACCTAAGGGATGAAAATTTAGGACTGAAACAGCCAGCTTTTTTCTGGCCAATGCTTTTCTGAAATATTTCATCGGGATTTTCGCGTAAAGTTCTGTAATATTCGCTTTTGTAATATCATTGCAAAAGCTTTAGTCTTTAGTCAAATAATACAAGAAAAATACACTCGGTAGAAAAAACAGTGTAATAATGTCGCACCGCAAATTAAGTGCTTCATACGAAAGTTTAGAATGATCAGTGTTTTAATTCATAGAAACTCATCATCATTAATTTCCACAGTGTTAACGTCTTAAGTTTATCAAAAATCAAATAATGTAGTTTTGTATCATATGTTGAGGAATCGAAAGAAGTATAGGCTAAGTGCTTAGCTTTAATAAAATTTCGAAAAAAATGTTGTTATTTAAAATTTCATGGTATAAGTTATTTATTGTTTCTTAAACAATGGTGTAAAACTCCATATTGAATAATTAATATGAATGAAACATCAGTTTTCTAGAAGTTTTATTATTTTTAAGGGAATGACATGTTTCGCCTTTCTAATGCATTATCAAATGTTGACAATGCCTTAGAAAGGCGAAACATGTCATTCCCATAAAATATAATACAACTTCTAGAAAACTCGCGTGTTTATTCGTATTGATGGTAGAAGTTCATTGTAAATAATGAAAATAAAACATATTTTTAATGTATAATATATTTAGTTTAAATCCACTAATGTTCGTGTATTCGACCGGTTTCGGCAGCTTGCTGCTATCTTCTAGATAACCAAGATGGCAGCGAGCTCAGAAATATTAACGGATTTAACTAAACATATATAGCATTTCAAAAACATTTTTTAATTTTTTTTTTAGTTTTCATTATTTTCAGTATTTTTTCAAAAATAATTTAATCAATTAATTAATTAATTAACAAAGATTAAATCATTGTTTTTCCAATACAAATATAATATTCTTTCATCAGCATAATCTCTTTCTAAAATTATTCACCCTTCCATCCCTTACATACTAGTGGAGTACGAAGCGGCTTTGTGCATTACTTTATTCAATTATGATTCCTCTGAACGTCGTGTCGGCGCCGAACAAAAATAATGGTCCTCCCCGAAGTCTGGGCTGCGCGCATTTTGTTTTCGTGAAGACAGAATTAACATACCTAATTGCTTTTTGGGAAATTAATCATTTAGAACAAGTAAGGACGCGGTACCTAATGGTTTAATAACTTATGCAAATTCTAAATGCTTAAATACTTTCTCCCGCAGGCAGCGAACAAACATTAGGGTTCAAAATTATTCTTACGAAATCCAAAGAATATGACCTGCTTTCCTATTTTTGGCACACTAAAAATTTTCTTAAAAAATTAATAATTATAACCATCCCGCCGTCTCTCTGAAGGGGTACGCAGAAACAATGGACTGCCACACTTTCCTTTCCTGGCATACTTCTCTCGCTTCTTCAACATTCATACATTGTGACTTCTCACAAGGTCGACATTTAATAACGTTTATTAATTGTATACATATTCATTGTTTCTTGAAAAAAGGTGCAAATAATCTAATGATTTTACAGAAATATCCAGAATTTAAAAAAATAATAATTGACAAAACATCGATTTATTTCATTATTATTTAAAGAACGTTATTCTCTATAGTTAATATTTAATATCGGAGAAAATATTATATTTTATTGAAGTGACCTATTTTCCTTTGCTTGGAGATTATCAAATGTTCAGAGATTTACTGGGTTATCACTGGATTCACTCGGCTTTATACTTTCTTCCAACATTCTCTCTTAGCCATCCCTCCATTGCTGGATGTAGACCTCTTCAAACGTTCTCTGTTGTTTAAGTTTATTTTTCTCGACACGTTTCGAAGGTTTCACACCTTCATCATCGGGAGAACGATATTTACTACCCTAAAAAAACTATGAAATATGTCAAAAAAAAAACTAAGTGGAAAAACAGTCTTTAAATTCATAAAATACGCCATTAAGGAATTTCAATTTTTTTATTTCGAATACTTTAATTCTTTCAAAATACCTTTATAAAAGATGTAATCATTCAAACTTAAATACATTTTATCTACTGTGAGACATTGTTAAAAAAAGGTCAAACGAAATTCCAATTTTGAAACAAATTCACAATTTTCGTTAGCTCCGTTCTGTGGAATAGAAAGACGAAAACAAAACGCTCTATCGTTCAATTTAAATTTCGAAGTCACATGCAAATTTATGCAATTTTGACGTGGAATAGAAAAGTTTTATGGCTGTGACGTCAACAACAGCCTGGAAGTGGGTTGTTCGCCTCTGATAGCGGAAATGTTATCTTGCCATACAAGAGAGCATGCACCACGCCCGATGGAAGCTGGCCGGGATTTTCGATGCACTTTTAAATTGTGGCCAATTCTCTGTTATTCGACTGTTACACAACCTTTGCTGTTATTTTATTTGATTCAAGCTTGAAGTTAGCGCTGAGAAATTCCATTGTTAATTTGGAAGTAAATTTTTAATTTATATAATATAAAACCACCACATTGTCTGTTATGCGGACGACGCTGTCATATTTGCCGAGACAGAGAAAAACATGCAAATACTTTTGAACGCACTCCATCTTACTAGTCAAAAATACAATATGATCGTATCAGTACCAAAGACCAAGAGTATGGTATTCTCTCGATATTAGGTGGGATGGCGTGTCTCCGGGGGGTGTTTCAGGGGAACAGGTGGAAAATTGTTGATATCTGGGTGTGGACTTGTGGGGGGAAATTGATGGGGCAAGTAAACAAGGCTGCGGTCATTTCAGGAAGCTTGAAGAATTCAATTTGGAAAAACCCTGATATGAATATAAGCTGCAAAGTGAGAATTCGTAAGACTTGTGTGCGACCTATCATGACATATGGGATCGAGTGCAGGGCGGACACCTCAATCACAAAAAACGTACTCAGAATGTCAGAAATGAAGACGCTCAGATATATATCTGGCAAACACTGCAAGAGAGGATATGGAATTCACGGATAAGGGAGATATGCGAGGTCGAGGATGCCGTTAGGTGGGGAAGGCAAAGGAAAAGATACTGGTTTTCACACGTGAGGAGAATGGACCCATCCAGACTCCCCTTCATTGTGTTACACGGCCAGCCCCAAGGTAGACGACCCCGGGCAGACCACCAAAGAGATGGATCGACAGCTGGGAGTCGATTTCGCAGGAAGCCAATTCCTCTTAAGAAACAGGCCACTAGGCCTACACTAAGAATAATTATATGAAGAAGATAAAACCACTTATTATAATGTGTACTAAACCAATTAAATTCTATTTATTCCTTGATGTTTCGCCTTATTAAACAAAGAACAAATGACAATATGACAATGACTATGACTATGACAAAAGCAAAATGACAATAGATTAGTTATCTATCACATGTCATGAGAATTATAGTTAAAAAGTTGTATTAAGTAATTTGTTTCAAATAACCTGATCTTTACAAATGTGGGAAACAACGGAAAACTACAACATTAAAGACAAAAATGGCATCACAAGAATTAGCGAAAGTGTCACACTTTGCTGCAAACCAATCCCTTGGTAGCGAACCTAGCGAAGATAGTCATATACAAAAATCAACACTTCAAGTCAATCAAAAATCAAATAAAGAAAAAAGATTATGTCTGTTTTATAAAAGTTTAGTATAATTTATGGGATTGTCATGTTTAATCATTATCAAATCTGAATTTTATAGAGCCTTATCATGGTGAAACATGTCATTCCCATTAAAAACATTATTGTTTAATATATACGAGTAAAAACAAAACAGTGGCTATTTCTCAAAAGTCAAGAACAAAAAAGTATAATAATAGTTATACGTAAAAATAGATAGTATCCCAGAAATATATTATTTACTTTAATGACGGTTAAAAATTATAGGGAATGACACGATGTATGAATGTTGAGGAAGCGAGAGAATTATGCCAGGAAAGAAAAGTGTGTCAATCGATTCTTTCTGCCTACCCCTTTGGAGAGACGGCGTGATGGTTACTTAGTTGGTTTTTATTTAATTTATAAAAAGTTTTTGTATGAAAAATTAATTTTCCCTTCTTAATTAACGTTTACAGAATTTCACATGATTAAAAGAGTTATTTCTTCTTCTAACTAACTAACTATCCATCACGCCGCCTCCCCGAGGGGGTAGGCAGAAAGAATAGACTGCCACACATTTCTTTCCTGATAAATTTCTATTGCTATCTTAACATTCATACATCGTGTCATGCAAGCGCTTCGTCATCTTCCTTAATTAAAAAAAAAGGTTTTATATGTAAATTAAGAGAAATATTAAGATTCATTATTTTTAAAAGTATGTACCATACATTATTATGTGCAGATAAGTTTTGAAAAGCTTCCCAAAAAGTAATCAATAATTCTTCAAAAATGTAAAAAATAATAACTATATGAATCATATTGCGGCGCACGCGGCATGAAAAATCTGAAAAATATTTCAGCAAATCAAAAGCCAGATCCAAAACCGAATAGTGCATTTCCTTTAACTTTGCTACAGTCAGTCTTTCCTCAAAGCCATAACTTTAAGAAGATTTTCCTATATCACGGAGTACCGAACCGCGTCTCCTTTGTTTCTGTATTCGTCTTTTTGTGTTCATAGGGGATTGCTTTTTCACTGACTCCCTTTCGTGATGAGATTACAAACGACTTGGATATAATTTATTAGGTTCCCGGAGACTTTCCACGAGACTAGCGGGGAATATTATATCACTCGATGGATGAGATTTCTAAACGATTTTAAGACAAATCGAATTTCGGAATTGGATTCCCGTTTTCAAGTAACCAACACTCATTCAATATATTGATTTACCTAGACATCGGATACTCGCTACTTTTTTCGCTTAAGAAAAATGCATTGTTTATAATAAATATTTCACATAAGATACGAGTAATATAATGATTTAACTGAAATCTCTTGATGGAAGTTCATTTTAAATAATAATTTAATAAAACGATTTTTTTTATAACTTCTTCCACATTTGTCTTCAACACGCCGCTTACTCTCGGTTAAAAATATATTAAAGATTAAAAAAATATTCTATAATGAATCTTGTTATGCATAGCTTTTTGAAAACATTATATTTTCACATTGCCTTCCCCTCCGGGGAAACGGCGTGATGGTTAATTAGTCAGTTTTTTAGTTTTTTTAGTTTTCACTTTTCAAAAATATGTTCGGGACGCAGATATAGAAGTTTAGAATAAGTTTTAACATTGTAATGTAACCTCGGTATAGAAGTTTTAACATTGTAATGAGGCAGAGTCGCTGCTTGTGTGCTGAATTAAACGCAGTTTCTCCGGAGGGGTAGGCAGAGAGGATGGACCGCCGCACTGTTCTATTCTGACATAACTCTCGCGCCTCTTCACATTCACACATCGTGACAAGCACCCATGTCGATTGTTCCTACATCGAACATGGCCGCCTTTCAGTAATTGATTAATTTGGTCGTGCCATGTCTTCTTTGGCCTTTCTTGCACTTATTTTTCCATTTACACTTTGTATATACCTTTTAAACCATTATTCCCTCATCCATTCGTTCCACGTGTCCAAACCATCTTTAGGACGCATTCATCCGCCTTACATTCCTTTCTTATTTCATCGTTAGATTTTATATCAAATATTATTTTTCCGCATATTCTTCTTAGTGACTTTATTAAATGGCAATTATCCTAATTTCATCCTTCTTCTACCAACTCCAAACTTCACGTCCATAAATAAGGGTCAGCACTTAAGAAATTAATTTAATTTAAAAAATACTGTTACGATCCATAAACAGGCCATTTTTCTTATTTTGTTTCGACAATCATACTACAAAAACCTCACATCAAGCAATTTTATAATAATGATAATGATATCAGAATCTACGCTCATCCATCAAAGCCAACGTTACAGTAAAAACAGTCGAACGATGCGGTGTATTCATCGCATCAAATAATTGTATTCTCTTTCAAAAGCACAACGAGGAGAAATACGTACAAAATACAGAAAATATTCAATTACAAGTCTTTGATCGGAAATCCCAATTAGGAAATTATACCAACAAAACATTGAGGAGCAGAAAATATTTCTCTATGTGGATTTTGCATAAACATCCGCGGGGAAGAATGTTTGTGGGCTGTATGCTGCCCTACGCAATTCTACCCCCTCATAAATAAATTGTGGTTTCAGAATAAATGTTTTTGTAACTATTTTAAGTACGCTTCATGAAAACATTAAAGGTTATTTCATTTGTGTAATTGTTTTAACACGGAGCTTTGATGGAACTTAAATGTAAAAAGATTTTAAGCAGTGACAGAAACCTATACAAAAAAAATTAAACGGCAGTACACAGTGATTTATTTGTACCGATCCTAAACAAACATCACGCTGTCTCCCTGAAAGAATAGACTGCCACACTTTTCTTTCCTAAAATACTCTCTCTTTTTTCAACATTCATACATCGTGTCTGCATGACATTAAGAGATCTCATTTCTACTGCATTTATTCTACTTTCATCCTTCTTTTGCCAGTTTCATTATTCGCTTCCACATATACGGGTCGTACAAGAACATCATTATGCACCTCTTTTTTTGGTTTTGCTTTATTTGCGATGACGACGATTGTTGCCTGCCCCAACCCTTATTTCAATATCCCTCTCCACTAACCCATATTTTGTAAACATACTACCTTAATAAAAAAAACTCATCTAGAAGTTCCAGATTTTCACAATTCACGCTAATGTTGCACGCATTCGTGTCTGCATGACATTAAGAGATCTCATTTTTACTGCATTTAGTCCCTATCGAAATAATGCCAAAATTGGCAGTAGTTTTTTAAAAAAAACGTCTGTTTATTTCATTGTAATTGAAAATAAACTTCCATCAAAAGATTTGTATAAAATCATTAGGTTATCTTAGAAATTCAAAGCATTACGTACGAAATTATACATAATTCTTCAGACAACAGTGAACAAATCTTTATTTGTTTTTTTCATTCCAGATTCAAGTGTCTGCTCATGTTCCCTGATATGACGTCCTGGATAGCCGGCTTTAAACTGGTAAAATATTTTGTTGAATGTGTCATTTTCAATTGCATGGATTATAAAAAAAAATTATCTCATAAATTTCGAGATTATAAATTTAGTAAATGCAACGTTTTCGAATAGAAATATTTCAGTTTCATCAATAAAATCACTTTGTCTAACAGAATTACTAAATGTAAATCATACTTTCGTATGAAGCACAATTTGAGGTGAGCAATTATTAAAATTAACTTGAAAACACTTTTACTATTATAGTTTTGACACCACTTTATTTTTTTCAAAACCAATCGGTTTCGCTCCCGCTGGGGCTTCGTCAGGGTTGCAAAATAAATTTACATAGTAAAGTCTTAGTTATATTGATAACTCTTAGGCTTAATTTTTACCGTTAATTTTATCTATCTGTATCACAAAATATATTGGAATTTATTGCGTCTATAACAAATAAATAAATAAATATGAAATCAGTTTTCTGATAAATAACACTTACCCGAGCGCTGTGCAGATCATTAATAGTAAAGTAAATATCTCAAATTGTATCTAACAATTTCTCCTGTCACGTCCAATAGAATGACCAAGCTGCTGGCTGCTGGCTGCCGGCCCTGCAATGCGATTTGTCTCTGCAAATTACTTCTGAGATAGAAAAGTTGAAAGTAATTGGGCAAGGGGCGAAATCCCGTTAACTCTCTGCAATTTCGAACTAGTAATCTTATATATTAGAGTAGTCTATCTGAAAGTTTACTCGCATCTAACACGTAAGAAACATTCATTGAACTTATCTGAAAAAATTAAAAATAACCAACTAACTAACCATCACACCGTTTCCCCGAAAGGGTAGGCAGAAAGAATGAACTGCCACACTTTAACCGATCTAGCACTCCATCCTCTTCTTTTCGCCCCGCGGGAGTCGCGGTGTGATGGGTTACGAAGTATTTATTTAGCGCTAAGTATTCATTAATAAATAAAATATAAAATAACAATAAATTAATTACTGGTTGAAAAATATGTTTTACTTTGTAACACGACACTATGTTTAAAATAAAAATTTAATTTAAAGTGAAACAATACAACAAATATGTTTCGGGACACTCAAGCCCTTCATCAGTGTAGTTAAATATCGAAACACTATGATACTTTAACATTATAAACTGTTAAATTAAAAAACTTTGTTTTATGTATTTTATTTTACGCGACAGCTGTTTTGTCAACCTATGTTGATATCATCAGGTATTACAATATGTTTTATTGTAACACCTGATGTCAACATAGGTTGACGAAACAGCTATTGCGTAAAATAAAATACAATTGTGATATTTTTTAATTTTACAGTTTATTTTTTGTATACATAATATGTACCTACAATGATAAAGGGCTTCTGTTTCTCGAAGTAAGTTTAATATTTAATTTTAATTGCTATTTTAAATAAAGTTTTGTGTTACAAAGTAAAACATATTATTAAATTATAAATCCGCAACACAAAGTAATGGTTAATATATAGAATAAATTTATAAAAATGTCGGAAAACCATTTTTCGATATCTTAAACCATTCGCACAACTATAAACTGCAGTTAAGTTGTATTTAATAAATAATTTAAAACATTTTTTTGTTTTTGTACCACTTTTATTTTGTTTTATCGAACCAGTTTCGCTCCCTCCGGTTATACAAGTTTGTTTTTGTTACTCTGACGAAACTCCAGCGGAAGTTAAACCAATTGATTCGATAAAACAAAATAAAGGTGGAGTAAAAACAAAGTACACAAGTCTTTTAAAATATTTTTTAATAATGCCACACTACAAATTAAGTGCCTCATACAAGAGTTTAAAATTTATTTTAATTAAAAACTTTTTACTTCCTATTTAGATTTGATTTCATATCCGCATATTTTGAATCTAATACTTTCATCGAAGATATAAACTTTTTAAAAGTTTTTTGTTGTTACTTGAACAACGATGTTTAACTTCATACTAAGTTTTTACTTTGATGAAAGTTACAAACGTACATAGACTGAAGAAGAATAAGACCAAATTAATCAAATATTAAATATCGCTCATGTGAAATGTCGGAACAATCGGCGTGCGTGTATGACTCGAGAATTTGGTGGAAGCGAGAGGTGTGTCAGGATAGAGTAGTGTGGCGGTCTTTTATCTCTGTTTACCCTTCCGGGGAAACAGTCTGATGGTTTGTTGCTGTTTTTATTGCACAACGATATTAATATATTATATGAGAAGGGTGATTCAATTTGCTGAGGCTTTATCAAATGGATTGAAATTTAAATCATTGCTCATCATTTTGACTCCAATAATCACCTTATGTCGAGCTGATATCATTACATTTCTAATAAAAATGCAATTAAACTAATAACAAGATATAAGAATAAACCGGAATACATAATGTATCATTTATGACCATTTAAACTGTTAAATTAAATAACTTTGTTTTTGTATCACAATAGTATTTAATTTTACGCCACAGCTGTCTAAACTATGTGTTTATTACTTCTAATTAATGTTTTATTATTATTATAATTATTTTATTATTATATTTTCCACCTTTAATATTTTCTCCTATAAATATAATTGTAACTAACCGTTCTTTTAATTAAAATATTTAGGTACCTAACTCAATTTCAGCAAGAACTTTAAAATTATATCAAAGAAATTATTCAAATTGATAGGAACATACACATAAAGATTCGAAAAATCACGAAAATTTGACATTTGATATATTATTGTAATGATGCCTGATGATGTCAACATAGTTTGATGAAACAGCTGTCGCTTAAAATAAAATACAATCGTGATACAAAAAACAAAGTTATTTAATTTAACAGATTATAATGTTAAGGTATCATAGTGTTTCGGCCAATACAATGGACTATTTAATTTATGACAGTAAAAATAAAAAAATAAAAATGTAATATTTTTCCCTTTTTCAATGATTCATATAGAAATTTCGTTAGAATATTCTACAAGATTATTAAAAAATTCTAACGTATTTTCCCAATAACGTTCTCATAATATAAATGAGCTTCAAGAAACAGTCGGTTTTGTATTATAATACAAATATTTATAGTAAAACTGTTGAAAATATTTTAAAAATCGTATACCACATAAATTTATTCGTGAAATTCAACAAAATTGTATTAATAAATGATAAATATATTTATGAGATGCTGTATCAAAGGTAGACATATCCATGATGTTGTCCAACCTCGAATAAGAGAGGAACAAGAAGAAGAAGTAACATTTTGATTTACGTCAAAATTTAAGTTTTAAGAAACAGGCAACCACATTTGGTAATAAAATAAAATAAAAAGATATAAACGTCATGCAATAAAGGTGTACTAGTGCATAAAATCAGTTTTCAAAACCAATTTCACAATTTCAATTGTCATTCTCTCCAGGATATTCTCAAACAAACTATTCACAGAGAACGAAAACTAAACCCCTGCAGCTCTCACTCCCCATTGGCTACCTGATTGGCCAATCAACTGCGCCCGTCACGGCATCAGTCGCAACGGAAATATAATCAAACTAAAAGCTTTCCCTCTCTTAACAGCTTCCGTCCGCCATTACTTGGCTACTTCCGCTTTCACCTCTCCGCAGACATAATGTCCGGACTGTGATGTGGCGGATCACTCAGAATTTCATATTTTATTGCGCCCGCGCAAAGGTAGGTTCTATGCGATTAAATATTTCGAGGCTACAAAACATCGTCCTGTGTAAATAGCAAAGATTTTTGCTATCCATATGTATGTTTGAACATTTTATTTTTAATTTTAGATATACACTATTCAGAGGCTCGGATAAATATCGTCCTTCATCGGCGCATTAAGCTTTTAAATTTTACCTTTAAATTAAAGTTAATAAGTATACGCTGAAGAAGGATTTATACCATCCAAAACATGGTTCTGAATAGTGTTATAAAGTATTGTGTAAATTATATGTTTTTATATATTCAAGTTTGAATAATTCAGAAAAAACACGTACGTAATTTTTTTTATATTTAAGTTATTTTTATTGGAAGAATTAATACACCGAATTTTCCACCATTTACATTTATTAATGTTGACCGGTTTCAAAGGTATTATGCCGTCAACTTAAGAATAACTAATTAAAATAACAGTATTGTAATCTATATATTTTTTTCTTTCTACTGAATGTATTAAATTTAAAAATGTGGAAAAACATAGCATAACAAAATTTTGAGATTAATAAATTTTGATATTAATACCAGACGATGGCTGAATCGTTAGAAACCGATGAAAAATATATATTCTGAGTAATATTATGATGGGATTCCAAATTACTTAAAATATTTAAAATCATCAATCTAAAGATGCCTTAGCAAAACACACTTGTCAACCGTCAAAACTTAATTAGCATTTTTCTAATGAATGTGTGTCTATATATTACACAATAAACTGAAGATTTTCACTATTTTTCGGTTAGTCAGAAAATTCATTATTACAAATTTAAATGAACTGTTCTGATAATACGAAGTGTAAATTTATTTATTGAAAAGTGAATCCACAACACAAAGTGAAAGTGAAAGTAGCAGAAAAAATTAGGCGTTTTTTAATACAACGGCGTTTTTCCTTAATACTGACATTTAATATCATTAAATTTTAATATTAATTATATGGAAAAACGGTATGTTAGCATTTTAGAAGAAAAATAATGATTTATAAAATTCATAATTTGTTTTCCAATATATAATATCATCAAAACATATATCATATTTCGTAGATTAACTGCCAACAACAAACATTTGAACTTTCCACTGATCCCTATAAACCTTAGATTAAATTTCCCTTTAAATTAATGGTTCCCTTATCCATTCTTATCTCATATATTTCTTTTCAATTTACTTAGTTAAAAGGTTTGGGGTGGTTTAGCAACAACCCCTCCGTCAATCTGCTGTCAATAAACCCCCGCCCACTGTAAAACAACCCCAATGAACTGAGGACGGGGTTGAAGGTGTGGTTGATTTTTTGTTACACATATAAATTGCTTTGTAGAACAGTTTCCATTCAATCCCTACAGCGAAAATCCTTGTCAGGATAATGGCGGGATTACGGCTTGGTATTGTGTTATAAAACGGCGTTAGATATTTTTAAATTGAGTGAACGTTAAAAAAGGATTTTGAGGGAAATGAAATGTTGGTTCTATGAAAAAATCAACTTCTTTGTTGTTAGTTAACTCTCAAACGTATATAAGATCTCGAACCATCCTGCAATTTTCTGTAATCTAAATAAGATTATTGATTTTGTTTGTATTATTTTTGTGGTATGGTCACATTTTACCATCAACTGGTTCAAATACTATCCGCATCTTTGGAAGGGATGTCACTAATATAAAGTCAAAAAATAATTTGGGCATTTGAAAACATGAAGAATCAAGAACTGGTACTAATAAACATACTTTCAATATAATTCGAGCCATTTGTTTACAGACTGAGTAAAGTAAGATGCCATCAAATTAATTCAATCTGTGTATTCATAAATATGGTATAGACCCGAAAGAAGCTAAAAAATATTGTCAGAATAGAAAAACGAAATAACCGAACCCCCTGTTAATATTCGATTATATGAGAGTTTAGGCGCTAAACGACTTTCGTGACAGGGTGTCAAGAGCTATGATTTCCATACCGGAGGTCCCGGGTTCGATTCCCAGCGATGCAGTGTGAAAGTTATACTGTCATTGGTCTGGTATAGTATTCACGCGAAAATAAAATGGCGATAGATTAGCTACCTATCACATGTCATGAGAATAAATATGAAAGCTTATACCCTTTACATCGATTTGGCTCGCGCTGTATTGATGTTAAGAGCGTTTCAACAAAATTATTATTATTATTATTTTAAAAGCGAAAAAATATAAGAACCGACCAAATGAATTCTCGTGAATAATAAAAAAAAACACTTTCATATTCATTTTGTTAAATACCTTTCATTTTTATTTCAACCGATTTCGGCAGCTAGAAAGAAAGTCATTTTATGTTTCTTTTTTATACTCTTATATTGTGTTGTTCTCTGATTTTATTTTTAATGTATTTTTGTAACCCTGACGAAGCTCCGGTGGGAGCGAAACCGATTGGTTGTTGTAAAGAATAAAGTAGTTTGAATACAAATTTTAAAATTGTATTAATATTATATTTGATAATGTCACACCACAAATTAAGTGCTTCATTCAAATGTAAAAGAAGTTTTTTTAGAGGTATACAATACATATTCAAAATGTAAAAATAGCACATTAAAATAATGTTAGCTTTATTTATTAGATAATTTTATTCCATTATTGTTTAAATATGATTTCGGGCATATGAGCGCCACGGCTAGCTCGAATGAAGCGCAATCGTAAAGTCCAATTTTCGACAATTGTCGTCTTTGTGGATGCATATTATCCACTAGAGTGTACGTGGTGCGAAAACGATCCATAGCTTGCTTGGATGGACGATTATATCGACCGGAAAATGGACGTAGTGCACGATAAGTATGGCGAACCGAACCATGATTATCAAAATAAATTTGCACAATTTGTAAGCGCTGTTCTGACGTCAGTCTATTAATGGTGAAATGGAAAAAGTACTGGCTACAAATCAACTATCAAATGTCAAATTGACAGTCTGTAGAAACAATGTTGCCAGTTTAAAAACCAAACCTCTAAAAAAAATACCCTATATATACATTTTATAAAGATTGTTCAATATCATAATTAACAATGAACTTCTACAGAGAAACTTCAATAAACTACATTTAAATAAAACATCTTTCCCCACAAACTGCCAAAACTCCCAGGCATTCCCCTACCCATGTATTATTCCTTATCAGTTTCATCTCTCGTCGAGACAGAATTGCAAGAAACGCACGCAATAAGAAAGCGATTTTTACTGCGGCGTATCTGTATAGCCGGCTCCCCACAGCATCAGCCAGCGGCCATCAAGATCAGATCTTTCACATCCGTCTTCCCGTCAGCACCATCCCGGCGGGAAATGGCGTCTGCCGCCGGGTGAATTCCCGCCAATTCTCGGTCAGAATCGCTACATTACGGCCGCATTTTCTAATAGCTTTGCGTTTGTTCTTGTGTTGGGTGTGTTAATGCGTTTGTACTTGCAAGATAAATCGTCTATATACACATTTCACATTCTTACGAAACATACAATATGTTTTTACACTTCTTCTTCTTCTTTTTCTTCTTCCTTATTGTAGACCTATGTGGTCTGTTCTCCAGAGAATTGCTCCTCCTGTGAGGTAGATTCCCAGCTGTCCTTCCATCTTTTAGGAGGTCTTCCACGAGGACGAGTCCCATGAGGTTGATTATGCAATGCAATATAGGGGAGTCTAGTAGAGTCCATTCTCTGAACATGACCGTACCAGTCCCTTTTTCGCCGTCTGCTCCATCTTATAATATCCTCAACCTCACATATCTTTCTTATTCTGGTGTCCCTTGCGCGATCCCTCAGTGTCTTGCCTGCTATCGTCCTCAGTGTCTTCATTTCGGCAGTCCTCAAAACTTGTTTGGTCCTTACTGTGTCTGCCCTTGCTTCGACGCCATATGTTATTATTGGTCTTTGCTAAATAAAATAAATTAACGACCTTCGTGGCAGAGTGGTAAGAGAAGGTCCCGGGTTCGATTCCCGACGATGGCAGTGTGATAGTCAAACTGTCTTTGGTCTGGTGTAAAATTCGCGTGACAATAAAATGGCGATAGATTGGCGACCTATCACATGTCACGAGAATCAATATAATAGATAAAAAATAAATTGTATACAGTAATTGGGTTCAAACGGCCTGTTGTATACATAAAAAAAATCCGCTGGCTACGGTGCTGGGTTATCACTACACATATCTCAATGAGATATTTAAAAATAGAATTGCATAGACAATTGCTTTGATTAGCTACTGTTAAAGTCAAAACTAATACTATTAAAATTTTATTGAAATAAAAATATATTCAAAACCACCAGTAATATTACATTATGAATAATGTCATAGTAACACAAATAAAGTAAACCTGTATATGAGTGTGATATATGCAAATGTAATAAGTGATGAATGAAGGCGTTGCGAACAAAAACATCAAAGGGTCAAAATTAAGATGGTTACACAGAAATAATAAATGAAAAAAGAAAGGTGACGATCTTTAACGATCCAAGCAGAACAAAAGAAAGAAGGAAGTTATAAAAAAAAATCATCAAAAACTGTTTTTAAAAATAAAAAAAATAAGAACACTAATTTAACATTATGATATACGTTGACGCTCTTAAATACTTATAATTTCCATAGAAAAACAATTCGCATTCGTGTGTCTCATTACACGAACTTTTTCAAGATATTCATGATGATTGTGTAAACAGAAACTATCAAACTTTACGCGTGTACGTGTGTAGACAATGCTATATATTTTCAATTTGTTTCGGTATCACTCACACCACTGCAAGCGCGAGGCTACGTGACAACGTGTCATCCCGCGGACGAAATCACCGGCGAGATAAAGCCGCCATTAGACGCTCGACAAAACGGAATTATTTTGAATGAAAATCCCGACGAAAATGGAGGGAAAAAACGGACGGGTTTCAGCGGGAGGGTCCATAGATAGCCCCCGCCTTATCTCGATTCGCGTGAAGTTTGTCAGGACGTGCCGTATCGGTGACATCTATGGACAAGGAATTTCAATCCTAGTTTGTGTATACATGATCAACAATTGCAATATTTTGGTTTGGAAGTCATTTCCTAAAATACGAGTATAACATAATCTAAACATTCATTGTAAGTTTGGGAATGGTATGATTTTATTTTACAACCTAAACTCGTCCACGCTAGTGAACTCTGCGAACAATTTCCTTCGTTAACTGTCGATCGTCTTATGGAACGCACGTGTTTTTCTAGGGTCAGTACTTATATTTTTTTATAATTAAACATTAATTAATTGAGCATCATTTCATTATTTCAAAATCCTTTTCCCCATAAAAAATTTAAAAATGCATTTTTTAACCATAATCTAAGAAGGGCTTCAAGTAAAGTTCTTTTTTTTTTCTTGTATACAACAAGTCGTTTGAACCCAATTATACACTGTATACAATTTATTTAAGCTATTATATTGATTCTCATGACATGTGATAGGTAGCCAATCTATCGCCATTTTTATTGTCACGTGAATTCTACACCACTCCAAAGGCAGTATGACAATCACACTGGCATCCCGGGACCTTCGGTATACAAGTCAGAGCTCTTACCACTCTGCCACGAAGGTCGACAATTGCACAAACAACATTTCCGTACAAGTATTCATTCTCTTCTAACCTAAAACACTATTTTCCAACCATTTATATATTTTTTTTTAAACTCTACTTCCGTATGAAGCACTTATTTTGTGGTGTGGGATTATTAATAATAATGTTTAACAAAAAGAAGAAGAAATTTCTTTCTATAAAACCTTAGGGTACGGCCACGCCGAAGTGCCAGGGTCGGAGGCTAGACCTGGCGAACCAACATATGGCGTACTATAGGACCGGCCACCCTATAGGGTTCGCGCCACAACCCAGGCACTCCGGTGTGGCCGCACTCTTAGAGAATGAATGGTTCCGTTGCACCACAGCATCCTTGTTTAGAGCTGCTGTATCAATGATAGAAATAGCTATGATGTCGTCCAACCTCCGATAGGAGAGGAACAACAAGAAGATGAAGAAGAATGTATATCACTTGTGTATTTTGTTAACACCTCTTTATTATGTTTTATCAAACCAACCGGTTTTGCCCCCACCGGAGCTTCTCCAGGATCACAAAAACAAACTGTTTGTTAATCGAAGAGCTAAATCGGTTAGTTCCATAAAACAAAACAAGGTGATGAAAATACAAAATACGCAAGTATTTCAAATTATTTATATAAAATTAACTATATTCTTTATAAAAGTTCATAACAATAAAAAAAAAAATATGATATAACAATTGGCTTATTCTTCGGTTCATATTTAGATTAAACTAAAAAAAGTTGGTTATTTCATTTATTAATTAAGAGCTATTTTTTATTAGATATATTGCTAAATTTAATGTACGAGGCTTATCTAGAAAGTAAGTGTACTGAGGCTCTCACAACCGGATGGATTTTATTTTCGACATGTTGGCTACACTTCCGCGTAGCCTGACCCTTCCCCTCCGCAACGAGACCGGTTCGGGATCAGTACGTTAAGAAGTGTCGACGCGACAGCACGTTTCGTGAAAAATGTCAATCCAATCTCCCGCCAAGTGCGAAATACGCGTCACCGGGTAAGAGTTTTTGAGGCGCTGCAAACTCCTATAGAATACGTAAGTAGTCCTGCTATGTTTCAATAAATATATATAGTAAATTATTCCTCATATTAAGATTTAAATTTTTACGTTATGTATTTCTACGAAAGATCTGTTTTTGCCTCCTGAATTGTTTAAATTCAATATATCAAATTCGCGGATATTTTTCTGGTATTATATAGTTTGAAATCGTGAAATATTTACGGATGCAAACCAAATTCTAAATTCACTTTCATCGTTTGTTTGTTTGTTTAATGTCATACAACAAAAAATAGGGCAAAATTCTAATTCCCGGGTATGCGCATCGTGTGCATTTCGAATTATTTTCGCAGATAATCGAAGTATTCTTCTCTCGCTCTCTAGTACTCAAAATTCAATTCTCGTATTCTTTGACGACAACCGTGCGGGTTTTTGCCTATTTATATTATGAATAAACTTGAATTGAAAACCCAGACTGTCCCATGCCGGGCCATAAAAACGTTTTGTGTCCTCCTCACGACTCTATTTGCCCCACACACCGCACGCCACACACCACCGCTGCTCTCCACACTCCAGGGATGGTGAGACCCTTATGTATGTAAGTAAAGCGTGGAACTGGCAAGCGAAGGAAGATAATAGAATAAATGCAGTAGAATCGAGATCTCTTAGACTAGGGGTCGACAGTTTGTCAAGTGAGAAGAGCCAAATTGTCACGGAAACAGGATAAAAGAGATACCAGAGAGACGTATATACTCGTATAAACTATACTATACGAATATATGAATTTTTGTGAAAAAAAAAGTTCGAGGTGTTTTATTCAAATTTTTAATTAGAACGGTGCCCTTTCGTCGCTTTTGATAGCTTTACTATATCTGGCAAATAGCTACTCATTTTTGACGATTTTATGAGAATTAAAACACCTTTTTTCCACTTTTGAGTTTATTTTTCTCGACATGTTTCGAAGGCTTACACTTTTATCATCTTATTTTTAATTGAATACGTGATTGTAATTTTTCATCCGTTATTCTGCTTCTAAGTTATTTTTTGTTTGGTTCATGGTTGAGAATGTTTGTTTGCATATATATGTGAGGTCAAAGATTGTGACACAATAAATTTAGTTTTTCATATGAAAGTTAATAAAAAATACATCATTAAAACAAAAAAACATCATTGTACAAGTACCGCCTCTGCCTAAGAATACATACTCGTATATACAATTATACGCACCCTGCGAGAAGCATCCAGCAGTTCTGCTGTCACATAACCTTCCAGGCTTCCGTCCTTCCCGGATGATGTAAAGCGGGAAACCGGCTTCCCGCTCATACAAATGCCTTCGAGTTCTGCTGAGATGCCTATTGTGAGGCAATGCTAATAGGAGACAAAGACACACTTTAAACGGTTGACCTATTTCGAATGTACGCGCTCATATGAATCTTTAACGATACGTGATATACTCGTATACGCCAATGAAATGCCTTTTATTTCATACACATCGAGGTATACACAATAAATAAAAATCTATCTAATATATTAGTAAAAATAACATTAATCTTGGTGTACTAAATCATAAATATGTATTGTAATAATAAAAAACAATAATTATTTTATAGACGTGTTTTCTGGGAAGGCTTGATGGAGCAAAAAAAACCCACACACTTCTTACATATAACAAACATCTTAAAAATCAAATAACACATTAATAAACGTTTCATCTGTGCACATCGACTTAACCATCTCGGCATGATCGACAATTAAAATTTAAACTTTTAACTGTTTGAATAACAACAACTTTTTATAATTGTTAATTCAAAAACTTGGTTTTATATCACAAATTGTATTTATTTTACTTTACGACAGCTGTTTCATCAACCAATGTTGACATCATCAGGTGTTACAAAAATATATATCAAATGTCAAATTTTCGTAATTTTTCGAATCTTTGTGTATTTGTTCCTAAGTCAATTTGAATAATATCTATATTAAAGAATTAATTTAAAAAAATTATTCAAATTGACTTAGGAAAACACAAATTTTCGAAAAATTACGAAAATTTTACAGTGTTTCGGACAAAACAATGGACTATTTAAACAAAACTTTGTTATAAATATCACAATTTTTATATTTTGTCGCGACAGCTGTTTCACTAATCGATGTTAGCATCGTCAGGTCTTACAATCAACTAAGTTTTTAATTGCTTGTAAGCCTGACGATGTTAACATCGGTTAGCGAAACAGCTGCTGCAACAAAATATAATCAATTGTGATATTTATAACGAAGTTTTTTTTTATATTTAAACAGTTAATAATGTTGAAATATCAAAGTGTTTCCGCCAAAACAATGGATTATCTAATTTTAAATTTTAACTTTATTTGAGCTCTCGATAATGTCAGTTTAAGCGACATAAATAAACCATATTATGTAAGTGAAATGAACATTTCTTTAATTCCACTATAAATCTTTCGCAGAAATGGAAATTAAACGATCCAACATACGTGTAAATAAAATATTTCGTGAAGTGAATATGAAGGAGTACCATAAGCTTTGCTGCTCCAGAATATTTATTATGTAACGAGGAATGCATAATATCTGATCATGCATATGAGCACGGAAATTTCGCATATGATAGGAAGTGCAGTCTCAGAGTTGTGAGCAACGAGCTTGAAGATAAATAATAAAATATAGGTTTTCCGTTCACAATGGAAAAATTTCATTCTGTAGATGTGATTTTTAAATACATGCTCATTTTATTATTTCTTTTAGGAATTGTGTTTTTATAATTCTTGAAGCGAACACGTTGAACCATCCTTGTATTTTTTGTCACTTTTAAGGACTAACATAAAGTTTAGAACGCTCGCTGTAAAAATATATATGATGTAGTATTGAATATTTTAAATTTCTTTTGGCAACTTTTTTTTTACATTGTAAAAATCGTTTAAAATTGTGTTTTTTAACCTTCTTTTCAAAATAACATACGAGAATAACTCGTATATGAATTAACAGAATAACTATTCCTTTTTTAAACAAAATTTTGCTTTTAGATATTTTGCCTGAAAATTATAATAGTTTCATAAAATCTAAAATTGAAATAACATGCTTTAAAGATACAAAAGACAAACATGACATTTAAATACACTAGATTTTTAGAGAACCAAGAGGTTCCTAGAACCAAAATTTAATTTTGATGTGAATGCTGTTGAGTTATTTGAAAAGCAATATAGCGTTTACCTTATAAATATTGAATAAACCATGTTTTTTAGAACTTCTTTCATTTAAATAATATATTATTGTCAGCTATAATCAATTTAAAATCCATTTTATAATACTTGAAAACAAAATTGAAATAACCCTTTAAATTGTTTAAATTCAGTAAATTTTTAATTTTTTTAATTTTTTAATTTTTTTTTATACCACCCTTGTTCTCTATCAGTAAGTTTATAACAGTGTCATCAGTACGTTGATGCCAGCCTGGTGAAACCGGAAAACAAAAGTAGAACTAGTTATAAGAAAAAAGGTTTAATTTAAATATTTTAAGGTTACAAAAATACATTCGAAAATATTATCTACTAGATTTTTAGTGAACCTCGTTTTAATTTTTTTTTATAATAGGAATATTTTGTTGCGAATGCTGTTGAGTTATTCGAATAACAATAATCGGGTGGTGGTCTAGGGGACAGAACGCTTGATTCCTGATCCAGAGGACCGGGTTCAAACCTGGACACGACCAGATTCCTACTTCATAATAATGAGTTACATTTTGCTCATCTTGAAGTTTAGACCCTCACTCTCCATTCATTGACGCCATTCTGTCACAGGGATTCCTCGAATATACTCGTTTCTTATTCTATCGAACCTAATCACTCCAGCAGCCCACCTCAACATATATCTTATCTCTGTCACAAAATAATAATAAAAATATATAAAGTATTTATATATTGTTTCTTGAATAATGATATAAAACTCCACATTAAGTCATTATTATGAATGTAATCGTCTGTTTTCTAGAAGTTTTATTATATTTTATGTAAATGACATGTTTCGCCTGTCTAAGGCATGATTTTTTTATTGAATTATTTATTTGTTATAGACGGAAAAAAATTCCAATACATTTTTTTGTGATAACCTAAATCTGAGAACATTTTAATAATAACGGTAAAAATTAAGCCTAAAACGAGTTAAGACTATTATCACTATAAGAATACAGATATGTATGTAGATTATTAAGGAATAAGGCCATCATTGTAAATTAATATTACAGGTTTGTAGGATATTATAGAACGAAGGACACTATAAATTAAAAATACAGGTATTAAGATAATCAAATGATTTTACTGAAATCACTTGATGGAAATTCATTTTAAATAATAATTAAATAAATATGTTTTTTAACTACATCCACTTTTGTCTTTATTTCGACAGCGAGCCTGGCGAAACTGGTCGCTGTCGAAATAAACACACAAGTGGAAGTAGTTAAAAAACATCGTTTTATTTAATCATTACAGGAATTAAGATTGTTAGCGAGAGAAGGACATTTGATTATCAAATTGGATAGGCGAAACTTGCCATTCACATAAAATATAATTAATCTTTTAGAAAACAGACGTTTTCATTCGTAACAGTTTCAAGCTGTCAGAAAAGCTTGTTTTGTATTTCTTTCTCTTGGATAAGAATGTATTCATTTTCAATCTGATGGATAATCCTATTCCTGGAAGGAGAGGCCATCGGGAGTCAGGCGGAATGCCCCACGGTTCTGTTACAAATATGTTTGTTTCCCTTTTCCGTTTCCAATTTGCCTCCCCGTGAAAGAGTTGAGAACAAATAATAATACTCACGTCCCGGTGATACGTTGCCAAGTCATTTTATAGATTGCTATCCTCCGAAAATCTTTCGCCGAGGATTTGCAAAAAGCTCGATCCGTTTACGTATTGCTGCCTCCGATGCTACTCCTCACTCGGGCCGAGCCGGGATACATTCAAAGTGGGAGCTTTTGCTAATATTTTCGTCAAACGTGGGAACGTGAGAGTTTCGGGATTTATTGGAAACTTATAATACGAAGCTCGGAGAAAGATTCTAGAATACACGGTGCCCGAAAATTTCTCGTTTAAAATCGCGTATTTTTAATGTAATGAAATTTATTTTCAAAATATAGACGGTCTTACACTTTGGTGCTCAAATGGTCCCTGAAATCTAACCGAAAGCAAAACAATGGCAAAACGTTTGTATTTTTAGTATGATTTTTAAACCAGAGGTCCAATATCATGTAAAATTCAACTATACCGCGAGACAATTTTTTTTTATTTGTAAATCTTTTTAAAATTCATATTTAGTTAAAATTATTAATTGTTTAATTTTAAAAAAAAAATTTATGTATCACAATTTATATCCTTTAATTTTTGCGACAGCTATTTTGTCAACCTTTGTTGAAGTGTAATTGAACAGATAACAATGTTGATGTATCATAGTGTTTCGGTCAAAACAATGGACTATTTAGTTAAAATCCACTAATGTATGACCGGTTTCGGTAGCTCGCTGCCATCTTCTGATGATGTCAAATAACAAAATTATTTTTTTACACAGTAGAGAGCATCTAGTATTTCCTTTTCAAACGATTAACAGTTATCTATGCAGTATTATTTTTTATAAGACGCTGTTTATTTTACTAAATGTCAAGTATTTCTAAAAGTCGTCATTCGTTGTTCGTAGCACGTAATGACGGCAACATAGGTTGACGAAACAGCTGTCGCGATAATCTCTTAAAACTAAATCGCGATACGTGTAACAGTGTTTAAAAATTATACATTTAAAAATTCCTTACTTAAATGTGTACGAAAGTAAAACATACTAAAGCTGAGAACCGCCTGTAATTAATATTAAAGAATATTTACTGTTTCTTTAGCAATGATGTGAAACGCCCTATTAAATAATTAATACGAATGAAAAAGTTTGTTTTATACTAGCTTTATTATATTTTATGTGAATGACATGTTTCGCCTGACATTTGAGAATGGCTTCGACAAACGAAACATGTCATTTACATAAAATTTAATAAAACTTCTAGAAAACAGACGTTTTCATTCGTAATAATTATTGACACAACTTCATAAATGCTTTTTTTCCTGTAATAACTTACACCCGTATCTAAAAACACTTATGATAGAATATGACATTGTCTCTGCATTTACTCAAATGTTATATCATACGACAATATTTGGCAAGGTGAAACATTTTATTCGCATATAAAGTTTATAGATAACAATTATTTTAATCGGTATATTATTTTAAAAGTGGAAAGCAACGGGAAACTACCACATATAAGGCCTAAGTGGCATCCCAAGAACCATCAAAAATCTTGTACTTTATTTTAAAGTTCAAAGCTAATAAACATTTGCCATCATGCCATAAATATATAATATAATATTTTTTTAAGAATTAGCGCTATTTTAGATTTGTGTATTTTTTTAATAATAATATGTAGATTTTCTCGACTCGATACGTTTTTATTTTATTTTAGTATAATATGGTATATGAATTTATTTTACAGCCTCCAAACCGAGCAGATGTAACACGTGATTATGAATAATGTATCGGGTTATTCTTTCAATTACATATACACTATAAATTTTTGGATGGAATAAGTAAGCCAGGCAGACCTAAAACCACCTGAAGAAGAACCCTGCAGGACGAGGTTAAAGCAGCAGGTCTCATTTTGTATGATGTTAGGCATCGGGCGTGCGAAAGAGTTAGATAGAGAAGGTTCCTTTAAGCCCTATGCACCACGGAGTTGTGACAGGACAAGAAGAAGATGACCAAGATTTCGAAATTCTTTGTGAATTTTTTTATTTTAATAAAAGCATGTAACACTAGTTTTTTTTTTAATGTTTGATGCGTACTTGTGAAGTCAATTTTGAAACATTGGGTCCTGGTGTTTATAATTTATATCACGAAAACACGCTTAACTTGTATTTCATCTACAAGTGTGTTACAATACCATTTTCTCGGAAAATTCAAATACGGAATCTGAGGAGGGACAAACTTTATATTAATTTTCTTGCGTGTTTTCACGTTCTTAATTGAATTCTCTTCTAAGAATTTCGAAATGAAGTAACTATGCAAGTAGTTTCAAATATAATTATAATTATTTAATAAGTAAAAAATTACATTAAAAGTCAGTCAACTAATCGGCGTTGAAGGTAATAAAGGGGGCGTTTTTGGTGCATGATAAATTTAAGGCATTCAAAACCAACTGCTGGCCCCTGGAAATTATTTGTAAAAACGGGTTGAAAAGTATGAATGCCACTTAGTTATTTATTGTTTCTTGAACAATGGCATAAAACTCCATATTCAATAATTAATACGAATGAAAACGTCTGTTTTCTAGAAGTTATATTATAATTTATGGCAAACACATGTTTCGCCATTCTAAGGCATTATCAAATATCATTTGATAATGCCTTAGAAATGCGGAAACTGGCATTCTCACAAACAGTAATAAAACTTTTAAAAAACTAACATTTTCATACTTATAAATTAATTAAATTATAATTATTACAATATTCCGCTCTGGTGTAAAAATAGTGAAATTGATAAAATAAAAAAACTCTTGTTTCCACAATGTGCCGATTAATTTTAATACAACAACAAACCATCACGCCGTTTTTCTGCAGGGGTAACAGAGATAATGGACTGCCACACTACTCGATCCTGATACACCTCTCTAGATTCATCCATATTCATACAGCGAGTCATACACGCACGTCGATTCTTTCGACTTATCATGGCTAACCTTTAAAATATGATTCACTTCGTCATGCCACGTTTTCCTCGACTCCGTACTCCATTTACATCGCTAACGTCTACTTTCTTAACCATTCCTTATTCGTCCATGCGCTCCATTTTGGTTATAATACCTACTTACGCTCTTCATTCCTTCCTAACTAACTAACTAATCATCACGCCGTCTCCCCGAAGGAGAAGGCAGAAAGAATGGACTGCCACACTTTCCTTTCCTCACATATTTCTCTCGATTCCTCAACAATCATACTTCGTGTCATGCTCGCGCGTCGATTTCTCTGACTCCTCACATGGCCAAAGTTCAATATTTGATTTATTTGATCGTGCCACGTTTTACTCGGTCTTCCTCGATTTCTAGTTCCATTTACATCGTTAACATATATTTCTTTTACCATTCTTTTTTCATTCGTTCTTTCCATATGTCCGAACCATCTTAATGATCCTTTTATTATTTTGTTCATAACACGATCATTCGCACCGCATTCACTTCTTATATTAGGTCCTTACAAATGAAATTGGCGTTTTGTATGGGAGGAACATAAAGTTGTTTTTTTTTTAAATATAATATATTTATTTAATCAAAGTATGTACCATTGCTATCTATGCAATTTTGCCATCTCATAGGTAGTTCATCGATCTCTTTACTAAAAAAATCATTCGGACGGAAATCAATAAAATCTTTGAAGTCGGTTTGGACTACCCCATCGGAGTTGAATTTTTTCCCTTGCAAGAAGTTATCCAAATTTCGAAAAAAATAGTAATATGTTGGGGCAAGGTCCGGAGAGTACGGTGGATGTCTTAGACATTCCAATTGAAGCTCTTCTAATTTGGTAGCCGTCTGTTGTGCAGTGTGTGGTCTAGCGTTATCATGAAGCAGCAGTGGCCTAGAGCGATTAACCAGCCTCGGTTGTTTAGCAGCTAGCTTTTCCATCATGGTTTGCAGTTGCTGACAATAGACATCTGCCGTAATCGTCTGGCCAGATTTAAGAAAGCTGTAGTGAACGACACCAGCACTAGTCCACCAAATGCTCACAAGTAACTTTTTTGGAGTTAATTTTCGCTTGGGGCATGGTTTGGCTGGTTCGGCAGGGTTCAGCCATTGCGATGAACGCTTCCGATTATCATACAGGATCCACTTTTCATCACAGGTAATGATTCGATTCAAAATCCCTTCATTATTGTGCCGGTTGAGTAATGCAACGCAGCAGTCAACGCGCGTTTGTTGATTTGCTTCACTCAATTCGTGAGGTACCCACCTTTCAAGCTTTTTCACCTTCCCAATTTGCTTCAAGTGAATTAAAACAGTTTTATCACTAACACCACAGCCTGCAGCTAACTCGGACGTGGTTTGCGATGGATCCGCTTCCACAATAGCCTTCAATTCTTCATTATCAAATTTGGTCTCCGGCCGTCCACGGGGCTTGTTCTGCAGGTCGAAATTTCCAGAACGAAAACGTTGGAACCAAAAACGCACTGTGTTTTCTTTTGCGGCACCGTCGCCATACACATCATTAATCCTTCGAGCCGTTTTTGCAGCACTGGTGCCACGGTGAAACTCGTACTCGTAAATAACGCGATATTTCAAGTTTTCCATTTTGTAAACTGAGTGACGCAAAGAAAAAAAACAATTGAGGAAAAAACAAATAATTTTCGAAACACAAATACTTGAGTAAATAGCTGTATAAATTTGAATTTGGAATTCCTTACCAAAGAGAAGATATTTGAGATCAAAGTTGCCAGTACGGCAAAACGCCAATTTCATATGTAAGGACCTAATATTTTCATTCGACACTCTATCTTACACAGAGTATCCACACATTCGTCTAAGAGATTCATTCCTTCCTTATATCTTATATCCTATGTGTGGATATACGACTGAATTTTATATGCTTAATTTTAATAAGTAATACAATTATGTTATTTTAGACAAATTTTGAGTTTTTGTATAACATTTCTTTCCCTTTGCTTGCGTATTATATTATATAATATATACTATTTGCACACAACTCTTGCGTCTGACATGTGACATACGTGACCTAACTGAAGATATTGCGCGGTGAAACATTACCAAGGGGATGTATAATATATGTTTAAAAGTTTTTTGTATACCTTCATGTATGCTTTAACCCTTACTACTCCATTATTTTTTGTTATTGTTTGTCAGCTAACTCTAATTTAAATAATGTCAAAATATTCTTATTGATAGGCAGTTACAAAAAAAATCGTTAAAAATTCGTTTGTAATGATTTATTCTTCAAATAAAAAACAATTTACAAAAAACATTATGGACTACTTATAGTTTTGCATAGTATGGTACTTTTTAAAACAATCTCCAGGATAGAGACCAAGTTTTTTGGAACAAGTCTCACAAAACCACACTGTTTCCCGTCTTCCCCTGGAATTTTTCTGTTACTGCACACTGTATAGTCTTTAGAAGTTTCGCAATGAAGTGGGGCTTGTACTCTAATCGTTCCTCTGCATGACGTATCACGCGAAGTTCCAGCTATTTTAGGTTATGGGAATTTGCAAGGATTATTTTACTTACTAACTAACTAACCATCACGCCGTCTCCCCGAAGAGGTAAAGGCTCAATATTTGATTTATTTGATCGTGCCACGATTTCCTCGGTCTTCCTCTATTTCTGGTTCCATTTACATCATTAACATATATTCTTTTTACCATTCTTTCTTTCCATATGTTCAAACCATCTAAATGATCCTTTCATTATTTTGTTCATGACACCATCATTCGCACCGCATTCACTTCTTATATTTTCATTCGAAACTCCACCATACACAGAGTATCCACACATTCGTCTAAGAGATCTCATTTCTACTGCATTTATTCTACTTTTATCCTTCTTTCGCCAGTTCCATGCTTCGCTTCCATACATAAGGGTCGGTAGAAGAACACCATTGTGCACATCCTAATCCTATCCTTTAGTAGGATTATTTTATAGTAAAATAAAAACGGAAAACAGTCAAAATCTTGTTAAAACGTGAAATTAAATGTTTTTTTAGCGAATAATCACAAGAAAGTCAAGTTTTGCGCGCTAAAATACACCGCGCGCGCAAGTCTTATCTTGTCGGCCGCCAGCCGACAACTGAGTTGTAGCGTACATATAGCGATGTCGGCTGGCATTCGACAAAGGAGTGGTAAGGGTTTATATAAAATAACAACTCATACGTATTGCACTTTTCCCTATTTAGATCCAATTTAAGCGTATCTATGAAAATGAGAATATGCATCTTGAATATATATGGATCCAAATCAAGTGGCAAACGTAATATACGAATCTTCTTCTTTGCTAGCCTTCTTCTCTCCACTGCTGGATATAGGCCTCTTCCAATTTCTTCCACTCGTCTCTATCTTGCCCCCTTTGTATCCAAGATTTTCCAACCCTTTTGATAATATCATCGGTCCATCTCATCGGTGGCCTTCCGACACTTCGTCTATTTTCCCATGGTCTCCAACTGAGTATCCTGGGTGCCCATCTGTTGCCACCCTGTCTAGCCAAGTGTCCAGCCCATTGCCATTTCAATTTTGCCACTCGGTCCATGACGTCTGCAACCCTGGTGCGGCGTCTGATTTCTTCATTTCTTATGCGGTCACGCAAGCTCACACCAAGTATCTGTCTTTCCATGGACCTCTGTGTACACTTGAGCCTGTGGACACTTTTTGCTGTATTTGCTGTAATATACGAATACATGTACAATATAGATGTCAACATTTTTCAGTGATTTTGAACGCTAATTGTTTTGTTCTCTAGAAAGCCAAGAAGTTGGACTTACTGGAAGTCTTGTAATTGTCATGCAAGGCGGCCTTTCGTGGCATTTTATGCGTGTGTGTACAAATGTACATACCTTTAGAAATGTAGACTTTAGCAGAGTGTGTCCCGTCATGATACATCCAGTCTTTCGAGTCCCATAATTTCACTCTAACAATAACATTTTGGAATTCGCCACACACCTCATTGAAAAAAACTAACTCGTTTATAACGGAAATATGACATTAAAATAACTTTGAAATCTACTTATTACTATCAACGCAATCTTTAGCGCATCCACAATATGGAAAAACAATGACATGGTCATTAAGAGTAAGATGAGAAACTACGTATAAAGCATGCGTAAGACCAATAATAACATATGGCGTCGAAGCAAGGGCAGACACAGTAAGGACCAAACAAGTTTTGAGGACTTCCAAGATGAAGACACTGAGGACGATAGCTGACAAGACACTAAGAGATCAAATCAAATCAAATCAGTATATTTTCTCAAAATATATTTCAAACATTTTTATAGTTTAAGGCATCTATTGAGAACAGGTAAAAAATATATATATATAATACCAGAAACGCATGAAAGATGGTTCGACATTAGGAATCGCGTGAGGAACACCGGAATAAGAGAGATATGTGAAGTTGAGGATATTATAAGATGGAATAAGATAAGATGTTTATTTAATTTTAATTTTTAATCAGTGTCATTAACAAAGAAATAAACATTGTTTAATGAATCCGCAACATAACGTTATGGTTAATATAGAGGAAAATAAAAATCACGAATTTTATAAGTGTACGGTAAAGAAGGGGTAGAAATAAGTCTGGAGGTAGAATATAGAGAGAGTATTTAAGTAACCAAGCTTCCCCTAGTGATGCCGATGGAGAGAGCAATCAGTTGCTGAACATGATGACCTCGGAGATCGACGTTTTTCGTATTAGTGATAGTACGTCAAAAGACAAATAATCTTGACTTTAGAGAGTATCCTGTTTTCCTATAGTAGAACCATCTCTTACGCGTTCTTGGTACTTTACCATTTCTCAAATAGATGCTTTAAACTATACATTTTTGTACTAAATTTTATGTTTGAAGCTATGTACGGAGTATAATGGTAAAAATATTTAATCTAAATCCAGCTGAACAATTCAAATATTTTTTTCTTTATTTTTCCTCTATTTCTGCAACGGAAGCTTCTTTTATTTCGGACGCATTTCCTTTCGACTCCTGATTAATGGAACACGTGTCTATGGTCTCCATGTGGTCAAAGGTGATATAAATCACTCCAACAGTTGGCGAGGGAACCACATATTAGATATCTGCTTTTGATATTGGTTTTGGGTCGCTTCTATTAGTCAATGAAATACTGAAAACTCTCTAACATCAATTGCGCAATGACCGTATATTTACTGAAATACTTCTAGTAATACTTGTAAATATGATATTACAGTAATCCCTCATGTAATATGACTTTCGCGGCTTCACTCTTATCACATCAAATATGTTTTTTTTTTATATCTCAACCAAATTATAATTAATTACTTGAAAGTTAAGGCGTTAACACTGTGGAATTCCATTGTAATTGCACTGAATTTTTTAAAATAAAACACTGTTTAATATTCCACCATACTATATTTATAGACTATACATGTTTCGGAGTTACCTCCATCTTCAGGTGTAAATATACGACTAAAACTAAAACAAGAATGTTTATTCTACGGAAATATGAAGGGAAGCTAATACGAATGTAGTGTGTGAACTTTTATAGCGTGTTTACAATGATTTTTGCCATTTGCCAATACCATTTGCGTATTAAACAATAATTGCGTATCAATAAATAAACCAATTGCGTATTAACTACTTCTACTTACTTACTTCCTATGGCCATACAACTCTTTAAGAGTTTTAGCCTCCTTGATGATTTTTCGCCAAGCTCCTCGATCCTGCGCCTTTTGCTCCTAGCAGTCCGATTCGCCCAACCTAGCCAGTATTAAACACGTATTAAACACAGGACAAATACCATGCCACATTTGTTGCATTTGATCTCTTAATTTTTGTGTAATACGTATATAAGTTATTATATTGAAGGTGAAGCTGTTTTTGAACATTTTCTTTCAAATTAATAAAGTTATAAGTGATTACGATTTCCGAAAACTTGTATCTAAGCCCCACGATGGCTCCTAAACGTGTTGCTTCTTCTAAACCTTCTGCGATAAAAAAAACACCTGATGCATTACATCCAGGAGAAGTTGAAACTCTTGGATATGTCAATTGTAAAATCGAAGAGGTTGCCCGCCATTATTAGAATACCATACTACCAACCAGTGTTAAGCGGTTTCGGCAGCTCGTGTCCATCTTCTGGAAGATACAAATGTTAGTGTATATACTTTTTTTTTTCATTACAATATAATTTTTACTTTTTCATTATTTATTACATTAAAAATCAATTGAAAAGATCAAGCAATAGTTTAAACAAACTTGTAATTATATTCTCTCGCTCTTGGAATTATTGTCTACGATAAATAGCTCTACTCGTACAATAACTAACTAAACAACACCCCGTCTCCTCTGAAGGGTTGGTAGATAGAATGGACCGCCACATTGTTCTGTCCTGACGTGCTTCTCTTGCTTCCTCAACATTATAAAATAGAGTCATGCACCCACGTCAATTTCTCCGACTCCTTACGAAGCCGATATTCAATATTTGATTGTTTTGATCGTGCCACATTCTCATATAGCCTATACACGAGTCTACGTAGAACGAATATAGATTAAAGGAGCCTAAGCCATGCCGATACAATATTTTCAATATGCTTTTATGCACGTTCAATCAATTCCACCCTTCCTAATTGCTCCGCATTGGAATACAATCGCGAAACAAAAGAAACACAAAAAAAAATCCAATTTATTTTCGAATGAAAAATCCTTCCGCCCGACTGCGCCGCCCGATGTGTTTTCCGTGACTCGGAGAATTAGCGCGCGATCATTTTTCCCGTGAACACAGTACCATTGTGCCTGCTTCATTTATGAACACCCCCAATTAATAAGTCGGAGTGAAGAAATATTAGACAAAAAGGTTAAGAAGTAAACAAACTATTTAAATCTTATGTATAGATATAAAATAATAAAACATTTTGTATTTAACCGCGGTATGCTTATTAAAGTTACGACAAAGAATGGTCAGATGCTATTTTTGGTCAGTGCTGTTATACGGGGTGGAGTCATGAACCCTTAAAGTCAATGTTATGAACCAATTGGAGGCCTTTGAGATGTGGATACACCGAAGTATGTTACGAATCTCCTGGACTGACATGGTTAGCAACACAAACAGTTTTCCATAGAGCCAGAGTTGACAGAGAGTTGCTGAGCAACATCAAAGTCCGTAAGGTGTCCTACTAGGGCCATGTTCTAAGAGGCGAAAAATACGCACTATTACATCTGATCTTGGAGGGTAAGATTGAGGGTCGACGAAGTGTTCGGAGAAGGCGGACTTCCCGGCTGAGGAACATCCGAGAGTGGACGGGACTAAGGACTGTGGTGGAGCTGTTCCTAGCTGCCCAGAACGGGGAGGCCTACTCAAGGGTGATAGTCAGCGTTGAGGAGACCTGACAGGACACGGAAAGATGAAGTAGAATGGTTATTATAATCGATGTCAACTAGTTTCGCTTCAACACAAGCTTCATCGGGGCAATATAATAACTAATAAAATATAAGATATAGATATAAAATAATAAAACACTTTGTATTTATAATTGATGCCAACTATATAGTATATATAGTATATGTAGGTAACCCTAAGCAATTTGCTTCAGTTCGCAAATGTTTGTCATTCTCACAACAACATTTGTTTTATCGCTCCTTAAAATGTCGACTTTCGTCGTAAATAAGAAGCAATTGCTGGAAGTTCTGCTGTTCTGTTTTAATTGGAAAATGAGTGTAGCTGAGGTGCATGAAATGTTTGTGGAAGTTTATGGCGACCATGCCCCTTTGGTGATTTTAGCATTGACGGCAAAGATCGCCCTGAAAGATCAAAAAAGTTTGACCAAAAAATGAACTCTTCAAACCGAGTAAAACGGTCTCGGAGGAAGTCTACTGACAAAAATTATTGCGATTAAAACAGGCACTGACTGAAAAATTACAAGAACGGGGCAACAGACAGAGCAAGCTGAATTTTCAACACGACAACGCTCGACCTCACATCGCAATTGCGGTCAAAAACTACATACAGAATGTGGGCAGGAAGATTATACCGCACCCGCCTTTTTCACCAGATGTGGCACCATCGGACTAACACTTGTTCAGATCCAAGACGCATGCCTTAGAAGAGCAGCACTTCCAATCATATGCAGATGTCAAGAATTGGGTCGATGCCTGTATTACCTCAAAAGACGAGGCGTTTTATCGACGATGGATTCATCTATTGCCAGAAAGATGGGAAAAGTAGTGGCTAACGATGGATAATATTTTGATTGATGTGTTTATTTATTTTACCTTTCGAATAAATGCGATTTTTATTTTAAAAAAAACGGACCGAACATTCAGAAACACTCAATATATATATATTTTTAATTAGTAGTATTTTTACTGAACGCTAAGGCATTAACATGGTGGAATTCTATAGTATAAACTTAGAAAATTGAAAAACTTTGTTAAATCCACTATTTAATTTTTTTTTAATATTTAAAAACACGACATGTTTCGAAGGTCACCTCCTGAAGATGAAGGTATCCTACGAAACATGTCGTGTTTATTAATATTTTTTTATTAAATAGTGGATTAAACAAAGTTTTTCAATTTTCTAAGTTTATAGTAGTATTTTCTTACCAAGAACTTTTTATTGAAAATATTAACATATATAATACGTGCTAAAGTTTAAACGAAATCTCACATTTTGTGTAAAAAAATACATCAAATCCCACACGTAAACTGATATGACACGATCACATATCAAAAACGGTGGAAATGACTTAACGATGGTGATGCAGACGTGTTATCGTAATATATGGTTCTCTCGCCCATTGACGCGAGCCGCGACCTCGGGGTGTTCAGTTGCGACCCCTAATATAATATCCCACCCCTTTAAATCGTCAGGGATCCATCAAAACACCGCTAAAACAATTCCTAGCGCCTCGTGACTTACGTCGGCCATTTGTCAACGTCCTTCCCGCCTTCGGGCCGTTCCAATTTCAAAGCCCAGCCGCTGTCGTAATGGCAGAATCGTGTACCTATGCCCAACCCGGATTGTCCATATTACAATAATTACAAAACGCACTTTTTAATTAGTCTTTTGGCATTTGATTAAGATACTATTTCACAGAATCAAACAAATGAACTTTACGAACTTATTTAAATTAATTTTAAAATTGTCCATTGTTTTGGCCGAAACACTATGATACCTTAATATTTTAAACTGTTAAATTAAATAACTTTGTTTTTGTATTACAATTGTATTTAATTTTACGCGATAGCTGTTTCATCAACCTATGTTGACATCATCAAGTGTTACAATAATACTCGTATATCAAATGTCAAATTTTCGTGATTTTTCGAATCTTTATGTGTATTTGTTCCTATGTTAATTTGAATAATTTCTTTGATATAAAATATAATTTTGATACAAAAACTAAGTTATTTAATTTAACAGTTTAATTTTAAAATCTCATTGTATGAGTAATAACACAACAAACATTGTTATTGGTTTATTTTCTAACACAAAAATACGTAGTTCTCTTAATCACCGAATTCGAAAATTGTCAGATCATTTAATGTTACGTTTTTAGTATTCATATGTTAAATTTCAACGCTTATCTTTGATTTATACGAAAGAAAACGTCTGTTTTCTAGAAGTTTTATTATATTTTATGTTTTGCCTTTCTAAGGCATTATCAAATGTTCAAGAAACATTTGATAGTACCTTAGAAAGGCAAAACATGTCAATAAAATATAATATCACTAATAGAAAACAGATGTTTTATTTTGTTTTAAACATTTGATATAGAGTTTTCCATTATTGATCTGTGTTGCCAACACAAATCAAGCACCTGTATTAAGCAATAATCTAACAAATTACATTTTGAACAATAGTCCCATCAAACATAAGGGTAATCAAACATATACCCATCAACAGTAAGAGCAATCGAACATCAAACATAATAGCTTCAAGAGCTGAACTTCCATGTGCCAGAAGATCGAATTTCAATTTTAATATTTACGAAAACATTCGTTTTCTAAATGTATCATTTTGATTAATGGGAATGAGTGCTTTACCTTGATTCTTCTTCTTTGTCCTTCGTTTCCACACTGCTGAGGGTCGTAATCCATGGACTTGTCCGTGACCAAGACAAAATGGCTCCAATCCTTTCTGATCTCCACAGCCCGAACCGCCTAGTAAAGATCTCCCCCAGTTATCTTCTTAATCTGGTTTCACCGTCCTGTGACAATAAATCACTTTAATATGGCATGTAAAATCAATTTTATAATGCCCTACTAAAGTAAAACAATCACTCCTAACATTATAATAAATCTGATTATGAGAAAAGAAAAGTAACCACCAACGTTTATTTAATTAACTAACTTACTAACTAACCATCACGCAGTCTCCCTTAAAGGGTAGGCAAAAAGAATGGACTGTCACACTTTAACCGATGCGGCACTCCATCCTTCTATTTTCGCCCCGCGGGAGACGCGGTGTGATGGGTTGCGAACCTCATCGCCAACAATAGGCATCTCCCGTGCACACTTCGATGGTCCAACATCCACAAAAAATCTAAAACAAATAATATAAAACACATTGATATAAAATAAAAATAATTTATCATTAAATGTTCTTTTTAGATGGTGTATACATTGTCTATGTAATTTATGTTCCACGTATCCACAGTTTTTTTTTTTAATTAGCAGTAATAAGGCACTTAAAACGAACCAACACCAGCAAGAACTAAATATTGAAGAAATTATTCAAATTTTCATTGGAACAAATAAAAAAAATATTTTTACAGTTCAATTGTTTGTATAAACGAAAAAACTTATATAAATACTCGTATACCATATTTCTTACTTTCCTCCATTTTCATAACATAAAAGTCCATGTTTTCCATAGCATAAGCAATTAAAACGTCTCTAAATCATAGATTCTCTTATCACCTCGAAGAATCGCAAACTTGCAAGGGAAGGTTATACTAAATTGTTTAGTTAGTCTCTTGGCTGCATTCCCGCTCGGCGTAATATCCGAAGAAATATTATTTTCGCCTTGCTAATGGCTGATATTACTCAATCTATTAAGGATGTTGACAAATGAATTTCTTCACTAAGTATTTTGTAGCTCCGCAACCATAAGCACCCGTATTTTCGTATTAAATTTCTAGGAAAGCTAAATTGATACAAATCGCAGCAAATGCAAAGGAACGCAGACTCATAAATGTAAATATATATTGTAATATAAAACGGGTGCAGAACAAGGCGTACTAAGGCAAAACTACAATTATTGCATCAAATTCTTATATTTGGAACCTCCTTTGAAATCCCTGACACATGAAAAAGAAGAATTGACATGTTTCGCCTTGCTAATGCATTATCAAATGTGATAATGCCTCGGCAAAATACATTGCCTTAGCAAGGTGAAACAAATCAAATCAAATCAGTTTATTGATTCATTACAAACATAATAATAATCAGTCATTACAAACATAATAAATGTTAAAGGCATCTATTGAGTACAGGTAAAATATTATACTCGTATAATACCAAGAACGCATGAGAGATGGTTCGATATTAGGAAGACAAGATACTCTCCAAAGTCAAGAGTATTTGTCTTCTGAACGTACTTTCAGTAAAATGAAAGACGTCGATCTCCGAGACCGAAAGACCGCGTTCAGCAGACTAATTGCTCTTCCCACCAGTGTCACCAGAAGCAGATTGGTTCTGGCGGCCGGTAGATGAAACAATATGTGCTGTCGCTGTCGAAGATATCTACCCATTAATTAATTAAACAAATTCCCATTAATATAATAAAACTTCTAGAATAACAACGTTTTCATCATATTCATTAATTAATTAATAGTTTTGGCAGCTTGCTGCAAGCTGCCGAAACCGGTCGACGTTAAACCCAATTGAAAGCACACTAAATACATAATAATAAAGAAATTTTGTTTAAGTTTTTTTTATGTTATCATATTTTAAAATGAACTTCTACCAAGAAATTTCAATTATAAATATTTATTATGTGTTTGTCCTATTTACGAAATAACGACTTTACTATCATACGCAATGCTAATCATAATTGGTTATGCTTATTTTAATCGATTAAATAGAAATTGCTGCAAATTTAAAAAAAAACCGAGGCAAAAAAGTGGAGTATGATTTTTTATTGGTTTATCCATTTCGAATGATTTTAAAATACGTGTTCAAATAATGAAAAGCGAAACATCCGTATATTACAAATATTTAACGATTTTGTTTCGTTTGGAAAGCAAGTATTGAAGGACTCCAATGCTTTTACATGATTAAACGCTTTTTATTTGCAAAAAATGAGCTTTTTCGTTTGCGAATGAAACATTTAAACGTCGAAAATACATTTCGGCGCTGGAGAGAAAAAATGCGGTGAAATTTGGGGATTTCTCATCCGGCATCGTTCCTTTTATGTATGTATCGAATACGTATGCCAACAGATATAAAACGTATCAAATAACAAATGTATTATCGATGCGCTCAATGGAGTTCCTACACGGGTTATGGGGATCGCTTCACCCCATCGGAATTTTCTATTACAAAATACGGAAGGCTGTATACCCGGAATACGAGAGCGACGTCATAAAATCCGACGTCTTATGTCGGCCTCCCGTCCGCGTGCAGCCGGGACGGCTGTTGCTAAGCAGCCCGCTACGTGACCAAAAGTTATTTATTAATATTGCATCCAAAGGTTCTGCGGATTGGTCTGTACCTACCTCTCACACGCTGGTCAAGAGACGTAACGATGAAATCTAACTCATACTTGCTCGGGTTATCGCAGTCTACGTGACGAAGTCTACGTGACGCAGTCTACGTGACGCAGTCTACGTGACGCAGTCTACGTGACGCAGTTTAACACACTTTACATGACGCACTCTATATGGCGCAGTCTACATGAAGCAATCTTCATGACGCAGACTACATGACGCAGTCTACAAGTATCGACTATCACGCAGTAGGGAGTAGACTGAAAGAATGAACTGCCGCAATGTTCTTCCCTGGCATACTTCTCTAGCTTCCTCAAGATTTCTCCGACTCTTCGCGTGGCCGACATTTAATGTTTGATTTATTTGATCGTGTCACGTTTTTCTCGGTCTTCCTCTATTACTTGTTCCGTTTACATCGTTAACGTATACATTTCTTACCATTATTTCTTCATTCATTATTTCCATGTGTCCAAACCTTCTTTGATCCTTCATTATATTGTTCGTAACACTTTCATTCGCACTGCATTTATTTCTTATATTTTCATTCGACACTCTTATCATACACAGATTTTCTATACAATTGCTTAAGAAATCTCATTTCTACTGCATTTATTCAACTTTCATCATTTTTTGGCAGTTCCATGCTTCACTTCCAAACATAAGGGTCGGTACAAAAATATCATTGTGCACTTCCATTTGGCTTTTTTGGATAGGCTTTGAATATACGTAAAATAAATCATATTTTTACATGGTGTAAGGCTAAAAAGACATTGTTAAAATCGGAAAACATCTAGAAACATGTGATTTTTTTCAATTTTATTTGTTCAATTTCACGCCATAAGAAAAAAACGTTCATTGTGTTATTTATCAAATTGTTTAAACACATTTCACCTTAAGAACAACGCTTTTCAGCAATGTTGTTTTCCAAATCAATTGTTGTCAACCCTTTTCAAACATTGTCCGCGTTTTCCCGCCCAATCGGGCATTGAATTTTATCCTCAACAAACAGGTACACCGGCTTATCATTACAGAACCTGCTCCGATCCTTCAGGTCCCCGGAGAGTGCTTTGTCGAGATGAAATGAACCGGAAATGTAAAGACGAACAGACCAGCGGAAAACATTCGCTCAGTTCTTTACATAATACCCTTCAATCCCTCATACTCGACCAGGGCACGGGGTAATTCATTCATATGAATGTTTGATTCTCGAGTCGAATGGACTTTATTCTTCCCATGCCGATTCAATATCCTAGACTATTTTTAACGGAAAATATAAGTCCCTGATGCTTTTGCTGTATAAGTGAAAAACTAACCGATGATATTGGAGATTGAAGGCAAATATATTCAAATAACCTAACATAAACATCTGAAATATTTATATTTTATTTAAAGTATTCTTTATTGTTGAAATGGAAAACATATGAGGGTATTATTTGCAAACCTGGCAAACTCCCTCATTAGATGTTTTGAGTAAATCGCAAAAAACTGATACGCTAATAAAATGCGCTTTTTTACGATATTTATTTTTTTCATCTCAACCAGTTAGTATTTTTAAAGTAATCAGCCATGAAATAATCATCATTATGTTGATAATTAAAGTGAAATAATGAATTTCATTTTGGAGTTTGCCAGCTTTGCAACACTCAAGTGGAAGTTGCCATGTTTGCAACAAACCCTATATTTTAATAGCAAAATTCTTCAGAATGAAGCCGAATTTGAAACTGAAAATCAATAAAAATTGTGTGCAAATGTATTATGAATAAGACCCAATTCATATCTCACTTTTGATTGTTGGTGGATTTTGCCGGGTTTGCAAATAGTACCCTCATATATTGTATATTATTATTATTTGTGGGAATTAAAAAACGTTGTTTAATCCACTATTTTTTAATATTTTTTATTAAAAAATAGTGGATTAAACAACTTCCTTATTTCCCAAGTATATTACAATGGAATTCCACGGTGTTAATGCGTTAACTTTCAATAAGTTTACTATTATTAAATTGAATCACTCTTTACATCATGACAGTATGAACCAAATCGATGTAAAGGGTTGTTATAGCTATTATAGTGATTCTCGTGACATGTGAAAGGTAGCTAATCTATGGCCATTAAAATAAAAGACGACCTTCGTGGAAGAGTGGTAAGAGCTTCGACTGCCATACTGAAGGTCATGGGTTCGATTCCCGGTGATGACAGTGTGATTGTGACACTGTCTTAGGTCTGATGTAGAATTCACGTGACAATAATAAAATGGCGATAAATTATCTACCTATCATATCTCATGGGAATCGAAATTAGCTAAAAACCAATTGTATACAGTAATTGGGTTCAAATGACCTGTTGTATATAAAAAAAGGGAGAAAAAAAAATGGCATGACAATCAGTAAAGCTTGATTGTGATTTCGGAAGAAAGCTTGAAACGTTATCTCCTGAGAAAAAAGTATAAAAGGCAATGTTTTGTGAATCCTACTAACTAAATACTTCTATCGGAAATGTTGACACAGTCCACGCGTTATAAGTATTTATGTATAGAACAATATTTATGTGTCAACGGCGCTCGAGTTTGCAGAGTGAAACTTTTCGGAAGTCGCGCTTTAATCAGACCGAAACTTTGAGCTAACGGGACGGGACGGGGCGGAAGAGGAAGGAGCCGAGTGCCGCGGCCAAGTTTCTGGTTTTCCTTCCGGAAACGTCGCGGAACTCCTGAAATTATAATTATTATAATTGTTAAACTGTCGAAATTTACGTGATACTGATTAACGTGAGTGAAATCTGAAATAGAAAATCTGAATAATTAAAATACTGAGAAATTTAGGAACATCAATGAACATAGGATTATATTATATTATAGAACGAATCATTATAAGATATTATAATTTCTTCATAGAAGCCACGTTGGGTGAGCATGCTGTCTCGCTGTCGTAATAAAGCTAAAAATGGAAGTAGATCTTAAAAAAAACATAATTTTATTTAATTTCTCTTTTTTTTGTACTTTGTATACACAACACTTATTAAAAAAAAATTACACATGCATGTTTCGGACAACCTTCGTTAATAACATCTGTTAGATCATGTAAACAATTTTATAATATTTTTAAAATGAACGTTTATAATATGTATCACTGAAGGACTGGTTGTCCGAAACATGTATGTGTAATTTTATTTTTTAATATAAGTGTTGTATATACTTAGTATATAAAAAAGAAAAAGAGAAGTAAAGCATTATGACAACACAAAGTATGGCGTATATAGAAAAAAAAAATATTTATTTAATTATTACTTAATGGCAATGGGCTGGTGTGCCGACGGGATGATGGAAGATGGAGCCAGAGGGTTACTGAATGGAGGCCAAGGTTGGGCCGGAGAAGTGTCGGGAGATAGCCTACCAGATGGAACGAAGATATTGTGCGGACAGCGGGAAGGGCCTGGAGAACACTGACGAGAGACCAAGAGGGGTGGCGTGGGGGTGGAGAGTTCAGCAGTGAATGAAGACAAGCTGATGAAGAATTACTTAACAAGGTATGTATGAAAAAACCGATAGTTTCAAGGAGTTTTATTATAATATTTATGTATGACATGTTTCACCCTTCTAAGGCATTATCAAATGTTTGAATAATGCCTTAGAAGGGCGAAACATGTCATACATGAATATTATAATAAAACTCCTTGAAAACTATCGTTTTTTCATACATATTAATAATTTAATATGGAGTTTTACATCATTATTCAAGAAACAATAAATAACTTAACAAGTCGTTTTTTATCCAGAACCTTACTTAAAAGTACCTTAATAGTACATAGGACCTCGAAGATCCTTTTCTAATTGATCATATCGCACGCTAAGCTAATATACATAATATGAACGATGCAACCGTATTATCCACTAAATACTTGAATCGATAAAATAGTGTTTTTATAAGACCAGTGTATGGGGCGATCACCCCCATGAGCCATAAATACGTGTGTCAGGCTTTCTGATTGTAAGGCACCCGCAAGGGTTCACGGTGCGGGGGTGTCGGAAAGGCCGATTGGCTGCAAGGGGCGTGGACTGCGGATGCGGTCAGAGAAATGCGTCCCACTGGGACCACCAAATTACTTATCGATCGTCTCTACAAGTAGGTCCCAACATTCCCTATTACCAAGATGCGTTGCTTTATCATTTTATATCCTTTTATTTAACTTATATCTGATCTAATACTTAGAATTGGAAGATTACTCATCGCTTACCCGAAGCTGTTATAGCTGGTACGGCTAGCTTGAATGAAGCGCAATCGTGAAGTCAAATTATCGACAACTTTATCGAGCAACTGGGTAAAATGGCAAAACGTACTGACTACAAATCAACTGTTAACTGTCAAATTGACAGTCTGTAGAAACAATGTTGCCAGTTTTAAAACCAAACTATAAAACCTATGGAAAGCGAACGTTTTCATTAATACCGTGGTAAAAAAAAAGCACAATAAATGTATTAAATAAATACCTTTGTTTTCAAATTCCATTAAATATAGAGGAAAAAATATTATTATGCTAAAGGGGTTTTTTTTTCAAACATTTCTAGTCCTTAACAATGGAAGTGCTGTATGTTACCTTTATTCAATTTGGATTTTTAAATAAGCTTTATATTGTTATTTCAACATCTGGATATGATAAAGGTTCATAGGAATTACTGCCATGCGATATCATTTAATAAATCAATTTTAATACATATTTGAAAAGCTTTCAAGGTTTTGTTTCATATGCTTTGATTTATGTAATACTCTATCACAAACGCTGTTTTCATTTCTTCTAAAAGGTCTAGCAAACTATATTTATTAAGTATATAAAATATAGTAATACCTACGAGTATTTCGATACCACATGAAGTAACATTGTTCTCAGGTCTATTGCGCGTAACGAAAAAACTGCGAAATATCAGGACCCGATTCGGTAATCGCTTAACTAAATTACCCACCAGTTCGACCATTTGTAAGTGTCGGGGAGGAAAATTTCATTTTCTACGTTATTGGGGGCACAACCCCCTTCCCATGATCAGAGGTAAAAATAAGAAAAAAAATCATTTTTGGCCTCGCAAAACCTTGCCAATGTATTTTTTCAGCGCTGCGATCGCGGGCGATTTGTGGGGAGATAGAACGCTCTCGCTTGAGAGGACATCGTATTGTGGATTGCGTTTTTTTTCTTTGGGGTGGGCTTTATTGTGGAAATTAAAATTTATGGAATAATCTTCTTCGTATTTCTGTGATTTCATATTTTTCAAGATAGCCACAATCGGGAATGATGCTAGATGATGTAAAAGGTGCCTCAAAAGAATATTTATATTTAACGGATTGATTAAAAAAAAATTCGTTTATCGAAAAAATGTTCATTAATTATTAAAGTATACTATTTGGGAATTTTTTCTTTAAAATAATATTGTCCAAGTGTAAACCTTCGCGTTCGTGGTACTCATTTAGTCGAAGAGAAAAATTTCTAATGACGCCTCGGCATGTAGACTCCATGATGGCTGCCATTTCGTGACGAATATTTTCTTTCAAATGCGCAAGGTAAGTCGGTTTATTGGCGTAAACTTTAGATTTGCGTTAACCCCACAGGAAAAAGGGATTAGATCAGGACTGCGTGGAGGCCATTTTATGTCACCTCTCCTGGTGATCAATTTGCCAGCAAAAAATTCACGAACTCGTATTAGACGTGTGTCCTACTGGAACCATAATCTATGTTTATAGCCAGGAAAGTTTTGCAATTCAGGCACCAAGGAGTCTTCTAACATATCCACATAACACTCTCAATTCAAACATAAACTTTCTTTTAAGACAACTTGTATAATTTGCCAAAATAAATTAGAACACAATATACCTTATCAATACAATAAAAAATATAATATATTTAAATAGTCTTATACTTCAACATTATTACTGTTAAAATTTAGAACACTGTTATAATATCACAATTTCTTTTTATTCACTGAGAGTGTCGCGACAGCTGTTTCGCCAACCAATATTGGCATCATCAGGTGTTTAAACTGTTACAATCAGGTGTTACAATAAACTGTTACAATCGACTACCATATTCTGTTTCCAAAAAAAATTACATCTTCGTCTCTATTGAGATACAATTAATCCTTAAAAATTATTAACTCGCAATGGGTAAAAATCCAGTATTTGTATACATTCAAAAAACAAATTGTATCCATTTTATTTAATTGAAATAAAAGTGTATTTGTAATAGTTGAAAATGTTTCGTTTTGTAGTTGAATTCTCAGAATTTTGTATTAACCGCTCCCCGGGTCCCGGTAATGTCCAGCTCAGTAGGAACCGCGTATGGGTGTAGTCCTTAACTTTTATAGTCCCAATTGTTTAGGTACCGCGAAAGAACTTGGTGCGAAGGCGGAATAAATAGACATAAAGACGTCTTTATTGCCATCTGGCGGGGGTAATCCGAGCCCACGATTATTTTAAAAACTCAGATTTATTTCTTTGTAACCCGTAAATAATAAATTTCGTTTTCCTTCGTACAAAATTTTGTCGTGAAGTGTGAAATAACGTGAAATAGGGTCATTCGTATTCAAACAGACACTTCTAATTGTCGTAATTACTTTTATTTACACGTGTATATAAAATCTATATAATATAAGTATCTAAACTATCCCGGATAACAAGACACTTGACTCCTGATCAAGGAAACTGGAAGCGACCTGAATACTTATTCATAATAACTAGGACCCCGTGAAAAATTCATGGAAACAAAGATTTTCTACAGTTCGAAAACATGGTTCACTTAACCGTGAGCAGAAATATCTGTTAATGTATTATTTTTTTTTTCTACACACGTAAAAAAATCACAATTAATAACAAAATATTATTATCCTTTTGTTTTCCACACTACATCGTTCGACATGCGTGCACGACACGACGTATAAATGTTTAGAAATTAAGAGAAATAGGTCATGAAATAAAAGTGTGGTGGTTCTCTATTTCTGCGTGCCATTGCGTAAATGGTTAGTTAAGTAATTATTTATAATAATTTTATAAATATTTAAAAAATTTATACATTTTTTATACACAGCGATTTTGAATCGTGACCTACGCAATTATCAGTGCGATAAATCAAATTAAAACTGTTTTTACAAGTAAAGTAGAAAAAAGCGAATTATGAAAAATAGCGTGCCTTTGTGTGTATTGTTAGTTGTTCTGATTGATAGTTTAAGTAACGTTAGTTTTACTTAATTTAATGTTTTGATGATTTAAGAACTAGACGATTTTCGTTTTGATTCCAGTGTAATGTAGATTTCTCTGTTATCTTATATCCGATGTTAAGTTTAAATACCTCATTTTAAAGCTAATAATACGTTTTTTTTAATGATTCTCCTGGAAAATCTATAAGTTTTTTTTAAATCGCCCTTCTTTTGGAAATTGTCAATTAAAATGTCTGATTTTTCCGTCTGGTATTTCCTAATGTGGTCAGACAGTTCTAGTTTTTGTATTGATAATTAATGCCTGATATGTTCAATAAAATAAAAAATAAAGTTTGAACACCTGACCTTGATAAATTAAAAAAAAAACTCAAATTCATTTTATCTCACAAATTATTCACTTTTGAATAATGCCTTACGTGACATAATCATCGGAAATAACCTCCCCTACAACTTTCTAGAAGGAATAGGTTCAATAACCAATAACCCTATATAATGATTTGTTTTTTAAAAAAATATCGTTTTTAAAGTGACTATTTAAAACGGGTCAACGATAAATGTGCCGCTCAGCGATGAAAGATTTGATTATCATTAATATAATTGTCATTTCGTTGAATCGCTCTATACATCATTACAGCGCGAGCCAAATCGATATTAAGAGTATAGCTATCATATCGATTCTGGTGACATGTGATAGGTAGCTAATCTATCACCATTTTATTGTAATGTGAATTCAACACCAGACGAAAAACAGTGTATTAATCACACTGCTACAACTGGAAATCGAACCCCGGACCTTCGGTGGGGCACGTAGCTTGTCCCATTCGGCCACGAATGTCATCAGAGGCGAAAATTCGCGGTCTATAGATTAAAATAATCGATTGTCTTGTTTTTATATGCATCGGAAAACGTAAATTGAAAGCATCTTCGAATTGCCGGAATTTCCCGAGACTTCGCAGCCTAAATTATTTACTTCTTTATGGAACTTCTCGCCTCAAAATGTACCGTATTAAACCAACCCCGGGCGGCAAAATTACTGCGGTAATAAGAAGCACCCCTCGGCCTCAGGCCAGTCGAGAATATTTGGAAATCGTTTTGGAGACTACTTCCCAGACTAGGCGGGTACTATCATGCTGTAATGTCTCAACAATTTAATGTAACTAACTAACTAACTAATCATCACGCCGTCTCCCCGAAAGGGTAGGCAGAAAGAATGGACTGTCACACTTTTACTGATGCGGCACTCCATCCATCCGCGGGGGACGCGGTGTGATGGGTTGCGAACCTCATCGCCACCAATAGGCATCTCCCGATCACACTTCGATCGTCCAACACCCATAAAACAAATAATATAAAATGCTATGATATAAAATAAAATAACAAAATAAAAATAATTGAACACAAAATGTTATTTTTAGATGGTGCACATATTGTCTATTTAATTTAATCTTAATGTAAAATATATAATTTGATAATTATCCCTCAGATGGTTCCTACACATGGAACGAATTGACGAAAGAAGAATGCCTAATATGTTGTTTACAATCAGTGTGAGTGGTTAGAGAAGCCATCGAAAGCATAATATGACCAAATTAATCAAATACTAAAAGGCGGCCACATTCGAAGTTGGAAAAATCGACGAGCGTGCATGTTACGACGTATGAATGTTTAAGCTAGACACGTAGGTATGTCAGGACAGAGCAGTATGACGGTCCATCCTCTGTGCCTACTCCTTCGGTAAAACGGCGTCATGGTTAGTTAGTTTACGTATAAGAGAGAAAACCTTAGTTATTGATAAGGGATAGTAAAAAATAGATTACCTCAAAATCTACCATTTTAAGTGTTTTTGATCACAACTCTCTAAAATCAATATGCCGGAACTATATCGCACCCACAGTAATTCGTTAAGAGGCCTACCCCCACCCCCATGACGTCACTTGTGGATTCATCAATCAACCTTTGTCTACCACACCCCGGCCGGGTTAGTGGGGACGGTTCGACAAGTCCGATAAGAGAAAAATCCTGGTTCATGGGCGCACTTCAGATGTTTTGGACCCTAAAATCAAGAGCTCGGCATTCCAGCATTTTCTTGCATCCAAAAAATTATGAGAACAAAATATTGTCTAATTTTTATGAAACACTGTTTTTTCCATTTTTGAGTTTATTATTCTCGACATGTTTCGAAGGCTTACATCTTCATCATCGGGAGAACGATATAAACTAACCAAAATTATTACAAACTGAGTGCAAGAACCTAGAATTATATATAACATGTGTTAGTTAACTTGGCTAGTACTAGCTAGGGAGATAACTGATATGTAATACAACTGATATTCACGCACGTCAGCATGCTCCACGACAATGACACGCTCATATATTTTTTTTTTACTTCACCAATAAATATATTATTTATTAACTAAACTAACTAACAAACCATCACGCCGTCTCCCCGAAGGGATAGGCAGAAAAAATGGACTGCCACACTTTTCTTTCCTGACATATTTCTCTCGATTCTTTAACATTCATACATCGTGAATGTTACCAATATTTGTAGACAAATATTGGATTTCACCCATTGCGGGCTAATCATTTTTAAGGATTGATTGTATCTCAATAGAGACGAAGCTGTAAATTGTTTTTTTTTAAACAATATGGTGGTGGATTGGTTGGGTTAAGCGATCGCTTTATGTTAACAACATTCCTCATTCCGCCCTTCTTACAAACACATTACGTCAGACAATTTTTTGGAAGTCGTTTATATGCTACTATGTTGCACCACACTTCACATGTTACTAGTTCAATCTACACTAGCGCCATCTATTAATAATAGATGTAAGCATTAAGCAGAAAATCTTTTATTAATTCAATGTGAAAGGCTACATTTCTTAGACAACGCCAGCAGAATACTTTTTATGCTTTTTTAAACCTGGACTAGTTTTTGTTTTTTTCTTGAAATTAAGAATAGGTGTATTTTACATATTTTATTTACATCTTCGTCTCTATTGAGATACAATCAATCCTTAATTCATACATCGTGTCATGCACGCGTGTCGATTTCTCTGACTCCTCACGTGGCCGACATTCAATATCTGATTTATTTGATCGTGCCACGTTTTCCTCGGTCTTTATTTATTAATATACAAATTTTCCTGCATTGGGCAACATTTAAAAAAAAGTTTTTTTTTACTACTTCCACTTTTGGGACCAGTCTTTAGATGTCAGTAGGCCTAGCTAAACTGGTCGCTGTCGAAATCAAGACAAAATTGAAAGTAGTGAAAAAACGTATTTTTTTATTATTATTTACAACTATCTTCCATTAAGAATTTCAGTAAAATCGTTCTATAAGCTTTTTTTTTATTAGGAAAAGTATATTTTTGCAAAACCATTTAGTTTACAAACATGTTTCGAGTGGTTATCATCATTCTTCGGTGTACAAATTTTAGTATTAAAATAACCATATTATATTCTTATTTAATTTAATTCAGTATGGCTTTATAAAACGCGGGAAAATAAATAGGGCTGCGCCAGTGTCTCACTTAGAAAATGAATGAACGAAGGCGATTTCGCTAATGTTTCCCCAATGTGATGATAATGTACCTCCGATGTGGTGATTATATACTCCCCAATGTGGTGATAATGTACCCCAATGCGGTGATAACGCTTTATTCAACCCTGATTAATCTTCTATAATATATTTTTCTTCGATAACAAAATGTTGACGGAATGAGTCCAGGGCCTAATAGTCTTCCACTGTAGTATGATTTTATTTAATAATTTAAAAACACACATCATGATATCACTGACAAGAATGTTCGAGAAAACGGCGTATTACGAATATAAATACAATGCTAACGAAGAAATTAAGAAGGAATAAAAGGCTGAAAATTGCGTCCTAATTAAAGTTTAAAAAGGGTCACTTAGATTGCTTGGACATATGGATCAAATGTGTGAGAGATGAATGGATAAAAGTTGTCTACAAGCAGCGTTATTGGAAAAAGAAGCCTAAGATGATCGAGAAAAACATGGCTTGACCGATTAATCAATTTCTAATATACAATGGATTACACGAACGTATTTACTTATATATTTGGATAGATACTTACATCTGAACGTACACCCAAACAGTGTCAAATGTATACCCAAACAGTGTGAATATCTGTATACCCAAACAGCGTCAAATGCCGTTCTCTAGACCATAACAGGCGAAATGCCAATTAGAGAACAAGTTGCTAGACGCAAATGGCACTGGATCGGTCATACTCTGAGACGGAACCCAGTCTGCATCGCTCAGGACGCACTAGACTGGTCCCCTATGGGGGTAAAGAGGAAGCGAGACGAGAAGAGCCCTGCAGGACGAGGTTAAGGTAGCAGACCTCACTTGGGATGATGTTAGGCATCAGGCATACGATAAAGTCGGTGGAGAAGGTTCCTTGGAGGTGTGATAGGACAAAAAGAAGAAAGAAGAAGATATACTTATATACGCACGTGCAATCTTGCAAAATTTGTCAGACATGGTGGTCATAAGAAAGATGGAATGGGGAATGTTGTATTTCATAAAGCGTGCGCTTAACCCAACCGATGACAGGTCATAAGTCCTGTAAACACCTCGATCACCATATTCAGTTTCCAATTTGCATCTTCGTCTCTATTGAGATACAATTAATCCATATATAATATTAGAAAGGTAATATTTTCGTCAAAATATTATATATGAGTAATTTAAAAAAAAGGGGTTTTATGTAAATACGATTATACTAAATAACCAACCATCACGCCATTTCTCCGGAGGGGTAGGCTGAGAGGATGAAGCACTAAATATCTATCCTGACATAACTCCCGCGTCTCCTCCACATTCACATACGCACGAAACGACATGTCATACATCATCGTCATCGCCGACACGACATGTCATACATCATCGTCATCGTCGAATGTTCCTACTTCGAACATGGGCGGCTTTCACTAAATAACAATCATGATTGTACGACCCTGCATTGCCAGCTTTAAAAAAATTCTAAATATTCTTGTAAATTCTTTCTATGTAAAAAAAAAACATTTCGTTTCGGCCAGCTTTAGCGAAGCAGGAATTCAATGGATTCCTAATTTTTGTAAGAATAATGGCTCGGAATATTATTCATCTCGGGCTGTTTAAAAATTCCCTCGGCAGCTTAATAACATTGTTCACTTTTATGATCTTAAAATTATTTCTCCCTTTTAAGTGAATCCTTAAAAAAATAACCATATTTTTTGTCCATAGCCAAATTTGCTAAAGTGTAAAATTTCGTTATCTTTGCGGTTAAATTTTTTCTGAAAATGTAAAATAAACACAGATTCAAAATGTAATCATAAGAGTAACAGTGTTAAATTTAGAACTTCTTGCAATAAATGTACAAGGAAGTTTTAGAATGTAAACTAACTAACTAACCGTCACCCCGTATCTTCGAAAAGGTAGGCAGAAAAAATGGACTGTCAGACTTTTTTTCCTAGCATACTTCTCACGCTTCCTCAACATTCATACATCATGTCATGCACGCATGTCGATTTCTCCAACTCCCTACGTGGGCGACGTTTTCCTTGGTCTTCCTTTAGTTCTAATTCCATTTATATCGTTAACATATATTTTTTTACCATTATTTCTTCATTCATTCTTTCCATGTGTCCAAACCATATTGATCTTATCCTTACATTATTTTGTTCATAACACTTTCATTCGTACCGCATTTCGTATATTTGCATTCGACACTCTATCGTACACAGTTTTACCACACAGTCGTCTAAAAGATCTCATTTCTACTTCATTTATTCTACTTTCATCCTTCTTTTGCCAGTTCCATGCTTCGCTTCCATACATAAGGGTCTGTTCAAGCACACCATTGTACACAACCATTACTTTAACATTATTTATATTAAAATAACTAACTATAATAACTAACCGTCTCCCCAAAGGGGTAGGCAGAAAGAATGGACTGCTAAACTTTAACCGATGCGGCATTCCATCCTTCTCTTTTCGCCACCGCAGGAGACACCGTGTGATGGGTTGCGAACCTCATCGCCACCAATAGGCATCTCCTGCGCACATTTCTATCGTCCAACGTCCACAAAATAAATCTAAAAAAAATAATATTAAATACAATGATATAAAATAAAATAACATAATAAAAATAACATAATATAAATAATATAACACATTATGTTCTTTTAGTTGGTGCATATGTTATCAGCTGGACGATCCGCTTTTGTGTTTATTTAATTTAAGTAATGTATATGCATAAAGTACATTTACCGCCCCTGATGTATAACGTCCGTTTACCACCTCTGATAAGTGTGTTGATGCTAGCGAGCCTGGCGAAACCTATCGTTTGCGAAATAAAAACAAAAGTAGTTCTAAAATAACGTCGTTTAATTAAACATTAAATTGTATTAATCCAGCTATTTATTAGATGCCGGTGAAACGGTATCGCTCATCATTATTATTATAATTATAGAAATATAAATAATATCGCGGATATAAACTAACCTTAGAGTCCTCTAACAAGAAAAAATATATATGATAAAGACTTTCAGACTACGTCCAACGTGAAATAGACTTTTCGAAATATGAAACATCACAGAGATGCATTGTAGAATAAAAAGTTATCATATTTCATATTTGGGGGGTGGAAAGGTTGAAAGACGGTGGGAGTTTCACCGTTTATTTTCGATCGCAAGTAATTATATATTAATGGTAACTTTTAATGGAGCGTGATGGACGTCGCGGTAGTGTCGGTCAGCTGAAGCGAAGACTCGCCAGAAGCTACATGATGTAGTAGAGTGGCTTCGTTGATCGGCGGGAGAGAGTCCGAGATCCCCCGTGACGTAGACTTGATAACGTAGACTCGTGTCGGTTAGAAGTCGTAATAATGACTGGCGTGCAGAGTGGTTGGCTGTACGGAAATTATATATTTTGCTTCCTTTGTTCCTACTCTGCCGGGCAACCTCTAGTTACCTTTGTGTATGAACCCAGGCCCTGATTCATCTTTTTTTTTCACGCGATCCGCTTGGGTCATAGGCTTCGTTAGGCTGAGAATCTATTGTGTCAGGTGTTTTGATTGTCCATGCAATGTATTTCACCATTGCAATATGTTGGTACAACAGTCTGATTATTTTGTCCACTCGTGTAGTCTCGTGTTTTTTTGGACTTTGTCCTGCATGGTTTGTTAACCCCACACATAATAATTGCTGAATATTACGCTGCGTAACCATTAATCCCGTGTTAAGGCGGTGTTTAGATCCTTGCTCCAAAATAAAAGCCAGATCCCTGATTACGGCGGTCCGGGAGCCGAAACTTTTTGGGCGATAAATCAAAGTCAATGATTGCAGTAATGAACGAAACTTAGTTCACAACTTTAACCCAAAGCCGTAAAAGTTTCCACAATTTTTGGCCGAGCACTGTTCACCTTTTACCGGCCTATTAATAATGTATGTCACGTGCTCCCACTTAAAAGGAAGAAATAGAAGAAATATAAAACGTCTGAAGGAATAATATTCCCACGAATGCCATTGCTTAAGTGGCTCAAATGAATCGCTCCTTTCAGAGCTACATATTTCTCTTTTCCTCGTTACTTCGTATTTGGAGTTTCCTTTGAGATATTTTATTATTAAAACATATTTGTGGGGAAACTGAGATAATTCCGTGATAAGATTACTTCGTGATATTTTATTTTATGCACAAAAAATATTTTTTTAAACATTGCATGATAAACGATTTTGCTCATGCCACATTTAACAAATATTTTATTTGTCTTGTTTCGATCATGAATAACATGCTAAATGTAATAAAAATAACATGTATAATTTAAATGAATATCTTAAGAAAATAGTTTCCACTATTAACCAATAAAAAAATTGTGTCATAATCAGCAAATGAAATAAGTTAATAACCTTAATACAATTAGTTAGATTTAGTTATAACTACAAATTCGGTTTAAAAAAACGTGTCCTTTTTATTTTTTATGCCATTACATTTTATATAAACGTGTATTTTTAGTATTCCATATTTATTTAACCAATGTTACCGTTTGTTTTAAGCAGCTTGACAAGTATTAAGTTATTCTAGAGAATATAATTTAAATAATGTGTCGTTTGTTAGTCAATCACCGTTTAAAGTGTATGCTTTTACCAAAAAAATCATTATCGTATCACGAAATTAGCAAAATCTACCCCACGTCTCGCTTTCACCGCCTTAGGTTTTTTAATGTTCACTTTCTCTTGGAGTGTGAAAAAATTACCCCCATTTTCTTATACAAGAACATCAAACATTTATTCCCTCGTTTTCCTTTTCGGATGTTATTGACTAACAGAACGCAGGGCGCCTGGCAGAGGTTCGCAGAACATGTTTCTCTCGCAGATCGTTTCATTTAAAGAGATTTGCGAAAACACTGAGACCGTTTTCTTGGCGTCTAGTAGCTTTTTCTGTATGAAAGAGTGGCGAAAGATATTTCGTTCTGCCTGTGAATAACGACGGAACATAAATTGCGACTGCTTTCCTCAAAAATACATACAAAACATACGTCAAAGCAATAGCAATTGATAGAATTCAGAGCATCGATATTAAGAATATTACGAGAAGAAAGCATTGTGAACAGGCCTCTGAGAACATTACTGAATAGGTTTGGCCAAATTGAAAGAACGGTAAAATACTAATATTTGGTATAAAGTAGGTAAGTCATTCAATAAACCATTACGTTTTTTACGTGTAGGCAGAGAGATTGAACCGTCTTACTACTCTTCTTCTTCTCCTTTTAAAGCCTTGGAAAATTCCTATCGTTGGCCTGTCTTGAGATGTAGACTTCCAGCTATCCTTTCGAATTTTCGGTGGTGTTTTGGGGGGACGGTAGCCAACAAAAATCTGATGCATCACAACATGTGTTATTCTGGAGGGATCCATTCTCTGCACGTGCGCATGCTAGTGTCTTCTGCCTTGTCTTGATTGCCGTGTTGATTTGATTGATTGCCTTCTATGTTCCTCACCCTATCTCGAAGAGTCTTGCCTGCTATTGTCCTCAACGTCTGCGTACTCTGCCACCCGCATCTTAGCATTCGTTATTTGGTATCAGCGAGTCATACACGCACATCAATTCTACCGACCTTTTCCAAATGACATTTTTAATACTTTCAGACTTATTAATGTTCTGTGGTAAATCACTCTTATTCTACTTTTCTTAAACAGACATTATCGTCCCCTGCTGGACTGCATTTCCAAACTTCTCCACGTATTCCTATCTTGTACCACATTCAAACACAATAAATTTTTCTAATATCATCGGACCATCGTGTAGGGTGTCTCCCTCTGTTTCTTTTGTCCTCGCGGGGTCTCCACTCCACCACCCTTCTGGTCCATTTATCGTTTACCAATCTGAAAACATGTCCCGCAAATGAACATTTGACGACATCCGTTACTCCCGACCTTCTATGTATTTCAGTATTTCTTATCTGGTTTGAGAATCTTTTGTGTAGAGTAGTTCTTTCGTGTTTATTTGTGCTACAAGGAAGTCTACTTATTGTCGACTTGGTGAAGATTAGCGTTTCTGCTCGATGTAATAGTACTGGAAGTAAGCGTTGGTCATACATTTTGCGTTGCAGACTTTGGGGAATGTTACTGTCGAAAAACTTCTTCATATTGCCTTTCACAGGATAATGTTTTCTGATCTCCTTAAAAAGCCTCTGTCTAGAAAACCAAAATAAGAAAAACAAAAAGTACACTCAAATCAACAATCAGATCAAATCTTTCTCATTTTCTCGCATAACATTCTACAATATAATACATATTTTTTCTGATTCGTTGTTTTATTTCGTCTTCCATACAGGAAAAACAAATAATAAATCTAGTAGAACGTAATGGTAGACATATGTCATTTTTTGTTATTTTTCTAAAAGATTACATCTCAAAATGAGAGAGTGAATCAAAATTCCCCCACCGGAGCGCTGCAAACATAGCATAGACTCAGTGTATCATTACAGATCTGCGATGCAAATGTGGATATTCCCATACAGAAAAAACGGCGAGGTTTATTTGATTCTGAACAAACAAGGGTTGGATCGATCGATCTAGATGGAGTATTTGTTCGGCTAACAAGGCGGAAGACGCGAGGGGTTGAGAGCGCTAAAAATCCGCTTCCCTTGCAATTCTGTATCAATTTACTCTCATTGGAATTTGCACGAAGTAGCTACCCACCTAGATCTACGCGATGTGTACATACATCCCTTAAATGTTGTGTACATAATTCGATTACATTGCGAGCGATCTTAAACGCGAGAGAGAAATGGGAATTCCAAATGTTCTAATATAAAAAACTTAATGTTTAGTTTTAACCGTTCACTATGATTTCTAGTTCCAACCCTTATGTATGGAAACAGGCGATTATGTATGGAAGTAGAGCTTTGAGCTAACGAAAGAAGGATACAATAACAACAAAAAGAAACCATCACACCGTTTCCTCGCAGGGGTAGGCAGAGAGAATAGACCGCCACACTACCCTATCCTGGCACACCTCTCTAGCTTCCTCCACATTCATACAGCAAGTCATATACGCACTCAATTCTTCTGACTTCTAACAAGAGCAACCTTTAAAATTTGATTAATTTGGTCATGCCATGTTTTCCTCGGTCTGCCTCGACTCCGTACTCCATTTACATCATTAAGGTATACTTTCTTAACCATTCTTTCTCCATCCATGCGCTCCATTTGTCCGAACCAACGCAGCAATCTTTTCATAATTGTGTTCATAATACCTTCTTCCGCTCTACGTTCCTTTCTTATATCAGCATTTGAGATTCTGTCGTATATCATTCTACCACACATACGTCTTAGGAACCTCATCTCTACCATTTATTCTGCTTTCATCCTTCTTCTGCCAGTTCCATGCTTCGCTTCCATACATTAGGGTTGGGACCAAAAAGGATAAAAGCAGGAAAAATGCCGCCAAAATTAAATCACTGAGAAGAATATGCCAAAAATCGATATATGACAGAATACCCATCGACGATATAAGGAAGAAATGTAGGGCAGATGACTATATCATAAGTAAAATAAAAAAATAATCCCTGAGATGGTTTTGAAATATGGAACGAATGGACGGGAGAATAATTGTTTAAAAGTTGTATACAAGCGGTCTGAGTAGATAGGAGTGCATGGCATGACCAAATTAATAAATTATTAAAAGACGTCTACATTCGAAGTCGGAAAATTCGACGAACGTGCATGTTAGATGTATGAATGTAGAGGAATTTCAAGAGGTATGGCGATCCAGCCTACCCTTCCGGAGAAACGGCGTATTGATTAGTTTCTTCTATGTTCGCCATACTTTATGTTGTAGATGTTTTATTTGTCTTTTTCTATTTTATATACTTTGTATGTATTATATAACACTAAATTTAAAAAAGTTTAATATCAGGCATGTTTCGGACAACACGGTCCTTCCTCAGTGATATTATAAAGATATTTAAAATATTATAAAATTTATTTATATTTTTCTTTTTTATACACTTTGTATGTACAAAACTTATATTAAAAAATAAAATAATATAGACATGTTTCGGACAAACAGTCGTCCTTCAGTAAAGATACATTTTTAAAAATATTATAAAATTGTTTACATGATCTGACATATGTTATAAAGATTCGTAATTAATTTTATAAATTCTTTCCATAAACAAATCCAATTCATTTTAGAAATTGATTTTGATAAAAAAAATTTACTTCCTAGATTTGACATAAATAAACAATCATAACAACACAAAGTATGATCAGTTTTGACAGATGTTATCTGTTTGTTATCTGATGTTTTGATTAAAAGTTTGTGTTGTATATACAAAGTATACAAAAAAGAAAAAGACATTTAATGATTTAATTATTAATGTTGTTGATTGAAATTTCTTGGTAGAAGTTCATCGTAAATAATGAAAATAAAAAAAATTATTAAGAATTTTTCTATGTTTATTTTTAGTGTAAAATCTACTTATTAATTTTCGTCTTCGACCGGTTTCGGCAGCTCGCCAATCTTCTGGAACCAGAAGATGGCAGCGAGCTGCCGAAACCGGTCGGAGACGAAAATTAATAAGTAGATTTTACACTAAAAATAAACAGAAAAATTCTTAATAATTTTTTTTTCATTAATTAATGATTAATTAGTTAGTAATGACGACATTAGAACTTTATTTTTGTGAATGGAACACATTACCGAAAAAAATTACGCCACCTCATTAATCATATTTCAAAAATAGAAAAAAGGATATTTAAAGAAGAGTCGGGGCAGGCAACAGAGTAAATGGTGCACTTAAAGTTGTCATCGCAAACAAAAGCCTATCCAAAAAAGCTAAGATGGCAGTGCATAATGGTGTTCTTGTGCTGACTCTTATGTATGGAAGTGAAGCATGGAACTGGCAAAAGAAGGATGAAAGTAGGATAAATGCAGTAGAAATGAGATCTCTAAGACGAATGTGTAGCAAATCTGTATATGGTAGAGTGACAAATGCAAGTATAAGAAGTGAATGTGGTGCGAATGAAAGTGTTATGAACAAAATATGGAAAGGTTCATTAAGATGGTTTTGACACATGGAAAGAATGAGTGAAGACAAAATGGTAAAGAAGGTATATGTAAACGGCGTGAACGGAGCTAGAAATAGAGGAAGACCGAGGAAAACGTGGGAAATCAATCAAATATTGAATGTCGGTCACGTGAGGAGTCGTAGAAATCGACGTGCGTGCACGACAAGATGTATGAATGTAGACGGAGGCGAGAGAAGTATGTCAGGACAGAACAGTGTGGCGTTCCATTCTTTCTACCTACCCCTCCGCGGAGACGGCGTGATGGTTTGTTAGTTAGTTAGAAAAAAAACGATATGAATGAATAAAAGGATGTATAGTTGTAAAAGATGCTGGAAAAATATATTATGATAAAATTGTTTTGAGTTCTCTTTGGTTAATTTTATGTAGAATTGGCGTTTTTCCGATTGGTCAGTTAGTGTTTCTATGGATATTTGTACACAATTAATTCTGGTTAAACGTTACACATAAATTACGAACGTTTCTCAAATTCGTATGTAGAAGTTGGCTATTCGCTTTAGAAATGAGAAAATTTCTGGTTTCAAAGTTAGAAATGCAATCAGCTCACAGCGCCACGTCCTGTATGGAGAACTAATTTAGAAATGCGATGCAGTATCGTATTCGGACTTCCCCAGGGTGTAATTCAAATTAAATAACACTGGTTGTGGGTGTTTTTCGCCCTGTTTTAGTACGGAAACAAGAGCGTTAACCTCAATTTATTCGTATACTCTGTGGCACAGATCTGAGATTTTACAAAATTGTACTGCCCAGATTTGTGCAACTGAAATAAACCGTATACATTCTTCTTGTTCAAACTGACTTATTTTCAAACCGAACTAGTTAACCGAGATTCTTTATTTTGAAAAATATACAAGAATTATTTAATTTGGAACGCTACTATAATATCACATTTTATTTATTTAGCATTCCTCAGCATTCCCACAAAACCAAGAAGAAGAGGTCGCCCAATGGCAACATGGTGGGCCAACATGGAAAAGGAGCTCCAACGCGAGAACCTGACAGTGGAAATGAGTGAAAATAGGAAAGTTTGGCGTTTTCGTACGAGGAGGGCCGACCCCAGATGATGGGAAATGGCAAAGAGAAAGAAGAGAAGAATAAATAATTAAAGGATCATTAAAATGGTTTGGACATTTAGAATGGATGAAAGAAAAAATTGCTAAAGAACGTATAATATGTGTAAACGACGTAAACGGAACTAGAAATAGAGGAAGACCGCGGAAAACTTAGCAAGATCAATCAAATATTTTTTTGTGTGATTTTGGGTAACAACGTGTGATTTCTCCTTCTCAACCGACGTTTCGGAGATCATTGCAGTCTCCATCTTCAAGGTAATGTGGTGGTGGTAATATCACCACCACATTACCATATCCACCACATTACCTTGAAGATGGAGACTGCAACGATCTCCAAAACGTTGGAGAAGGAGAAAAGGAGAAATCACACAAAACATATTGCTGCCAACCGTGAAAATCTACGCAATTATCATTCAAATATTATTAAACATTAGATCCGACCAATGTTGGTTCCAAGCCCGGATGAAAAAGGAGGAAGATTGTCGGGTAAGGTATACAGCCTGCCTGACGTAAAAAAGCTACCACGCTCATAGAAGCAGAGAGGAAGCCTCGGACACTGGATTATGTGTCCCAGGAAACCTCGACGCCATTAAAACAGATCCACAGATCTTTTAAAAGAGGAAGAAGAAGAAGAAGATTATCTTATTTATTATTAATAACATAAAGTTGTTTTTATTTTTCGTGTTTTATGATGTTAACAATACATCACTTTTACTAGACATATTATCAAGTAATACCGTTTATAAAATAGACAAGCCGTGAGTAATACGAACTTAGTACGACGTTCTCGCAGGTGTCAAGACGGCTTCCCGCCCCTATTAACACATTTCCCGATGACGAGGTTCCACGAGGCGCTATGTGGGGCTAGCGACAGCAAAGTTCTTTCATGCTTCAGCCCATATCACCTCATCAATCATACCGTTGTTGTGTCGTCCGCCCCCTCCCCTGTACCCCAGGCCATTTTGTCGTGCTTTGAGGTCAATTCGAAAGCTATCATCGCAGTAATGATCGATCAAAGTGGATACAAAAATGTAATTATGATGTCCATAATTGATGAGTCATTCACTTGTTATCTATGGTATAAGACATAACTAAATGTTTCTGCATTACGAAGGGAATTTTTGTTACCCAAAATCATTCATGGATAATTCACAAATATTATATATCAGCTAAACCAAATAAATCAATCGGCGAACAAAAGATACTATACAAGAGAATGGCGTTAAAAATGCAACACTAATAAATTTAAAATTTAAATACATGCAAATCAACCAATACAATAAAAAATTACACCAGTGTGTCGGGAGGTCGCATATTGAAGAGTAAAAGATATACAACTTTTACGACACTTGACACACACTCACTTTATGTGTCACTATCGCTACTAAAATATTCGCGAATGCAATAGAGACAAATATTAAGTAGGATGTATAGAAATCTTATATCGCATCAAGCAGTCGTGAATGGTCGACTCGTTCGATGGTTTCCCAAACGTTGAGAGAGTTGGTCGATTTTTTATGTTAATTATTATAGCAACCGTTTTTAAAATATGTTCGTTGTGGACTTTAAACTGTATTTAATTGAAGCAATAAATTGTAGTATAGATACTCCGAATTTGCGTATCTCGTTTTGAAATGAGTAGTTACTACACAGGATCGTAATCTGCAGACTTTTTTAGCACAGTATAAGAATGTAGAAATAGTATGAAATAGAGGTAGGCCGCGGAAAACGTGGCACGATCAAATCAATCAAATATTAAATGTCGGTCACGTGAGGATTCGGAGAAATCGACTGCGTGCATGACAAGATGTATGAATGTAGAGGAAGCGAGAGAAGTATGTCAGGACAGAACAGTGTAGCATTCCATTTTTTCTGCCTACTCCTCCGGGGATACGGCGTGATGGTTAGTTAGTAAGTTAGTTTAAAAAGTAAGTGCTTTGACACACATACATTGAATTAAATTAAATAATTATTTACTGATACAATTGTCGTGTAGAAATTATGTTTCATATTTGCAACATTATTATTATACTATATGATATTATAATAATTGCTTACAAAAAATTTGTTAACATTAGACAAAATTCAAAAAAAAATGATTAACATGTTTTTAAGCTCGGCATATAGGAGATGTAACATAAACTATTAGCCGAGAACATAAATTCCAAACCTTTTCTTGACTCCTTAAAAGAAAAATAATTTCCATCGCCTCATTTCCCATAATAATACTAAATATTCAAATATTGTAATCTATATCTGTTTAAAATCGCGAAGTTGAAATTTAAAAAAATTATCTATTGTATTAAAAATGTTTACGATTACATATGTAGTTAAATTAATTATTTTATGAAAACAGTATTTTCATAATGACGAAGTTTTTTTAAATTCTGTTTTTTTTTTCACTTTTGAGTTGAAAAAAACAGTGTTTTTGATCATAAAAAAATCGTCATTATTGAATTCCACAGTGTTAAGGCCTCAAGTTTATCTCTATTAGTATTTTCATAGTATTTGATTATTAAAATATAATACATACCCCACGGCCGCCCTCTTGGCTGCCTTAACGCCCCCCATTTATCTCTGGACCCATTAGAGTGTAAAGCTCCAGTGCTGTTCCCGTTGGGAACCTATGCCCTAGAAAAACACATTAGATGTAATATTGTATTAACACATAATATATGACTTCCAATGTTTTCAAAAATATTTCATTTAAAGACACTTTTTGTTTAGCTGGATCGCGTAACAAAAACGGTACGGTGGCAGCATTTTCTGTTATTGGAATATTCAACTTATTTTTCAGGAGCTGAAGCGGGCGAATATTTCTTCATGAAATTCAGCTCCCCCGCGACCCACGCTAATATGTATAAATGTCCCGAACTCACACTGTGGAAGTCCTAAATTTTAGTTAAAAGTCAATTTTAAAATGGCAATGAAATAACTCGGCAAGGAGAAATTTTAATTTGCCCTTTGGCAACTGAAAACACCGTATTGTTTTACGTTCAGAAGTTTAACATACTTAACGGAATTAAGAAGTAGGAAAGTTTGAGCTAACTCCGTGATAAGTGAGTAAATGAGTTGCAATTAGTAAAGAATTGTGATAGAGTGCTTGTCTTTGGCGGGATTTTCTAAAATAGTTTCATCTGTGTTTATAAATGTTATTATTTTTTTTTTCTTTAAATAAAATAACACGTGATTCAATAATATTTTTACCCGATTCTGTTTTATCTGCTGAACCTTAACCAAAATAAATAATATGTTTATTTCCAGGAAAGAAAGATAACAGTAAGCTTCAAAAAGAGATTTTATTAATAATAATGAAAGTAGTTTGTCTCTTAGTTTCTCAGAATATAGTTTGTCTCTTGATTTCAATATATTTCTTTCTCCGAATCGCAAGTATTTTAGGAAATGACGGAAAAGTTAGATACAAATATCCTGACGTGGTTCGTTTCTTAAAATAACTGCAAATAATTTATTGTTATTTTGAGGGCCTGTTTGAGATTAAATATTTTAAAATAAATTTGATTTTTTTGTAGTATAGCACAAAACAAAACATTTGACCATACAATGTTAATTAATTTTAAGCATGCTACCACGGTTAAGTTAATCCATATTCCGTAATCAGCAATCACACCATTTAATTTTATTCAAGTAACAATGTTTGTAATAATTTACAAATTAATATACTTTGGAAATTGAACAATATCGTGGTATATGATCTTCAAAATATTACAAATCACAACATGTTTCGGAGGATACATCCATCTTTAGGTGTAAAAATATAAAATAAAAACTTAACAAAGAAAGACTAATAAAAAACGCATTTAAAAAATCGATACAATACAAAAGAACAAACATTAAATTTTAAAAATTAACCTGGACTAATTGTTTTAAAGTTCAGAACCTGTTCCAAGTGGCACAGGACAGAGGAACCTTTACTGCAGTGATCGCCAACGTTTGGGGGACCTGACACGGCACTGAAAGAAGAAGAATTGCTTTAAGTACTAAAAATTATTTTTTATCAGTAAGAACTAATAAATAAGATTAAACAATAATAGTACCTACATAATAAATTTTAAAAAAACTAACTAACCATCACGCCGTCTCCCCGAAAGGGTAGGCAGAAAGAATGGACTGTCACACTTTTACTGATGCGGCACTCCATCCTTCTCTTTTCGCCCCGCGGGAGACGCGGTGTGATAGGTTGCGAACCTCATCGCCACCAATAGGCATCTGCCGCGCACACTTCGATCGTCCAACACCCACAAAATAAATCTAAAACAAATAATATACTATAAAATACAATGATATAAAATAAAATAACAATATAAAAATTATTTAACACAAAATGTTATTTTTAGATGGTGCAATAATAATGATAATTGAATGATAATATAAAATTGTAATTAGGTAAAAACATACTTTGGATAGAAATATTTAATGATTAATTTGCATATGATTGGGAATGGGAGCTTGGGAGATTAAGAGTAGACAAAGTTTTTAAGGAGAAAGGAGTAAAAGGAAGAATTTGATTATTAATTATGTTTTCACCCAATTTCACCGACTTGAGGGTTTCTCAAGTTTCTGTTTAATTCATTTCTATTGTTTATTATGTGTGTGGATTATATACAACGTTATTTTTCAATTTCCAAATTATATTACAATGGAATTCCATAGTGTTAATGTTTTAAATTTCAATAAAAAAAATACAAATGAAAAATATTTTCTTCTATATACGACATGCTTTGTGTTGTTATGATGCTTTATTTCTCTTTTTCTTTTTTATACACTTTGTATATGCAACACTTATATTTAAAAAAAAATACATAGACATGTTTCGGACAACCAGTCCTTCTTCAGTGATACATATTAAGATCATGTAAACAATTTTATAATATTTTTAAAATGCATCTTTATAATATGTAACACTGAAAAAGAACTTGTTGTCCGAAACATGTCTATGTAATTTTATTTTTTTAATATTAGTGTGGTATGTACAAAGTAATTCTGCTTAATGCTTAAAATACAATCTTCATAGATGGCGTTAGTGTGTAGATTAAATAAACTACCATGCAAAGGGTGGTGTTGCAGATTGACATATATACAACTTCCAAAAATTTGTCAGACATGGTGGTCATAAGAAAAAATGTGGAATGGGGATGTTGTATTACATAAAGCGTGCGCTTAACCCAACCAATGACAGGTCATAAGTCCTGTAAACACCTCGATCAACCATATTCTGTTTCCAATTTGCATCTTCGTCTCTATTGAGATACAATTGATTCTTGAAATTTATTTATTTAAAATAACAAACGATATCACGCGTATAACTTAACATAATATTATATCACCAAGTTAGCAGAGATACGTACCATCAAACACTTTATATAAATATTCGAACAAAGCTTTCATGTAAATGTCGTGTTTTTGACGTTAACTTTGTTGATTAGAATTTTACATCAAATTTGTTTAATAAGTCTCTAACCATTTTTCCTTTGTTTTGAAATATATAATATTTCAAGACATCAACAAAATTAATATCATATTTCAAAACTTCGCTGTTATTTTCCCTCTTTTGTAAAATATTCCGAAAATACTATATTTTAGATCTTATGTTATATACCCTTATGTATGGAAGCGAATCATGGAACTGGCAAAAGAAGGATGAAAGTAGAATAAATGCAGTAGAAATGAGATCTCTTAGACGAATGTGTGGATATTCTGTGTATGATAGAGTGTCTAATGAAAATATAAGAAGTGAATGCGGTGCGAATGATGGTGTCATGAACAAAATATTGAAAAGATTATTGAGATGGCTAAGACACATGAATAAAGAATGGTAAAGAAAGTATATGATAACGATGTAAACGGAATTAGAAATAGAGGAAGACCGAGGGAAATGTTGCAACTATCAAATAAATTAAATATTGAATGTCGGCAACGTGAGGAGTCGGTGAAATCCTAATACATGAATGACACGAAGATTAAATCTTGAAGAAACGAGTAAAGAATGTCAGGAGAAAATAGTATGGTGGTCCATTCTTTCTGCCTACCGGGAGATGGCGTGATGGTTAGTTAGTTATTTATTAAAATGGCATGGACTCGAAAAAACTATTATTGAAGAAAGGGGATATAAATAAAGTATACGTTAACGCCGTGAATGGAACAAGAAATTAAGGAAGACCGAGGAAAATGTAATGCCTTAGCAATGAGAAACATATAGAAACATAGCAACTCTTGTGATTTTTTCGAGAAACCCTAGTAAAAGTTCAGTATCAAATATTTAATAGTTATAAACAAGTTCAACAAACATTAAGAGAACAACACGCATTAAGAGTAAGATGAGAATCTATAAAACATGCGTAGGAACAATAATAAGATACGGCGTCGAAGCAAGGGCAGGCACAGTAAGGACCAAACAAGTTTTGAGGACTTCCGAAATAAAGACACTGAGGACGATAGCAGGCAATGCACTGAAAGATCGCGTGAGGAACACCAGAATAAAATAAATATGTGAGTTTGAGGATATTATAAGATGGAGCAGACAGCGAAAAAAGGATTGGTACGGTCATGTTCAAAGAATGGACACCACCAGACTCCCCTATATTAAATAATCAGCCTAGTGGGATTCGTCCTCGTGGTAGACCTCCTAAAAGGTGGAAGGACAGCTGGGAATCTACCTCACAGGAGGAGCAATACTCTGGAGAACAGACCACATAGGTCTACAACAAGGAAGAAGTAGAAGAAGAAACAAGTTATAAAGGGGTAGACAGAGAGAATGAGAAAATAGACTCATCTCATCTCTACGCATTTATTATGTTCTCAGCATTCTTCTGCCAGTTCCATGCTTTACTTCTATACATCAGGGCTTGTACTTAAACTCCATTGTAAACAGTCATTTTTGCATTCATTGATAAAGAGCTATTCAACAAAATAAATAAAAATTGCTTCAGCCATTTTTTTATTGCATTTATGAACGTGGATATTTACAAAAGTTTATTTTTAACCACAATTCATTTTGAGAACTTATTCGCGTTTTGGTAATGATGATTTCATGGACAAATGAAGAGATTTGTTTTAATTAGCGCCCTGTAAATGCATAAGGTCAGCTCTTCAGACATGATAATGACATTTGGAGTTGTATTGTGACGTCACGCTGGGACTCAATCCGTGACGTCACACTCCCTAATGAAGGTGATAAACTCTCTAAATGAACTCGCTAAACTGTGGACTGCCTGTACTTTCAGGGGTGAGAAAAACGGAAAAAATATAACCTTACTTTTCTTTTGTTTAAAAAATAATAAAATAAAATCTTAGTGAAAAAATATTTAACTTATTAAACGCTTACACTGTGGAATTACATAGTATTATACTTTGGAAATTGAAAAACTTTGTTGAATCCACTATTTAAAAAATATTTAAAAATCACGACACGACAAAGAGCGTTTTAAGGCGTTTTTTTTATTAGTCTTTCTTTGTTTAGTTTTTATTATATTTTTACACCTGAAGATGGAGGTATCCTCCGAAACATGACGTGTTTATTTTAATATTTTTTATTAAATAGTGGATTAAACCAAGTTTTTCAATTTCCTTAATATTATATAAAAAATATTTAAACACAAAACACTTTAGTTTTTTGGAAAAATATTGTTTTTTCTCGTTATCTAATATTAAAATTTTCTTTTTACCAAAAATTTCCTCAAAGAGAGATTATCTTAAATCCGTTAAACTACCCTGAAGGTAGTCCTAGAGAGTATAATTATATAGTTTTAAAAAATGTTAAAAGGTGCTTTAAAATCGGTCAAAAATTAACACATTCGTGAATTTTTTTAATATTTGTAATATTGATCGATTAGCGAAACAGATGTCGCAATATTCTTAAAAAGTTAATAACAAAAATTATGATATCATAACAGTGTTCAATTTTAACATTTAAAAATAATATTAACAGACTTTTAGTAAATAATGAAAAGAAAAAAAAAATCAAACAAAACTTCTTTATTATTATGTACGAGTATTTAGTGTGCTTCCACTTGTGTTTATGTTTGACCGGTTTCGGCAGCTTGCTGCCATCTTCTGGTCTGTATTCCCATAGGCAGCAAGCTGCCGAAACCGGTCGAACATAGACACAAGTGGAAGCACACTAAATTCATAATAATAAAGAAATTTTTTATCTATTTTTTTTGTTTTCATTATTTAAAATGAACTTCTTCCAAGAAATTTCAATTAAAAACATGAACACTTTTATTAGTTTTCACAACACTTTTTTGTAATTACTAAAAAAAGTGGAAACATCATGGATAAAATTAAAAAAGGTTCCCTGAGATGGTTCGGACATATATAACGAATGGATGAGAGTAGAATGGTTAAAAAGTTGTACACTAGGAAAAAGAAGCCGCGGACGACCGAGGAAAACATGGCATGACCAAATTAATCAATTACTAAAAGGCGGTCACATTCGAAGTCGGAATAATCGACGTGCGTGCATGGTACGATGTATGAATGTAGAGGAAGTCCGAGAGGTATGCCAGGACAGAGCTTTGTGGCGATCTAGCCTCTCTGTCTACCCCTCCGGCGAAATGGCGTGATGGTTAGTTAGTTAGTTAGTTAACACTTTTTTTGTAAAACCATGCGGTTTTGCTCCCGCTGGAGCTCCACCAGGGTTACAAAATAAACTTTTCGCTTATTTTGTAATCCTGACGAAGCTCCAGTGGGAGAGAAACCGGTTTATTTTAACAAAAAAATTGGTTTAAAATCTAATAAATGTGTATTAATTTATTTTTAATTTTTTGTCTGATTTTTTGGTAGCCCTGACGACATTTCGCGGTTTTGCGATATATTCCTACCAGCCATTCCTACAGGAACCGTAAAGACGAGGCCTTCCGGTATGGGAATAACTTATTTCGGCATCAAAAGAATATACAAACAAGTTTCTCGGGAGAATTCGTAAGGGCAAAGGTACAATTTGGGGGTTGCTCCCTCCCGCGGGGAGTTGACAACCGGAAATTTAATTTAGAGTTTTGCCGTCACGTGTTTACGTATGCATCTCACGGATAAAAATTTTAATACATCGATACGTTCGCGAGATCGTGAATGAAATTACGAATACGGAGCGGCCGCTGTTTTTGTTAAAATGAACACGTATTTTATTAAACTTTGTTTATTATTTTTGGCTATTTAATTTAACTTGAAAACACACTCTGTTTTTTTTACGAAGATGGAAATGATTTTAATCACGTAGGAATAATGTTATTTTTACAATACTTTCTTATTACTCTAAAAATCAATACTTTCTTATTACTCTAAAAATCAATACTTTCTTATTACTCTAAAAATATAATTAAATTATTGAACGCTAAGGCATTAACGCTGTGGAATTCCATAGTAATATACTTTGGAAATTGAAAATAACGTTCGCAGCATCTTAGCATATATACAACTTCCAAAAATTTGTCAGCCGTGGTGGTCTTAAGAAGGGCGGAATGAGGAATGTTGTAAAACATAAAGCGATCGCTCAACCCAACCAATGACAGGTCATAAGTCCTGTAAGCGCCTCGGCCACCATATTCTGTTTCCAGAAAACAATTTACATATTCGGCTTTATTGAGATACAATTAATCCTTATAAAAGAAAATAACTTTGTTAAATCCATAATTTTTTTTTTTTAATATTCAAAAACACCACATATTTCTGAGGATACCTCCATCTTCAGGTGTAAAAATATATTATAATAAAAACTAAACAGTGAAAGACTAATATAAAAACGCATTTAAAATACGATACAATAATTTAAATTTTAATTTTAAAATTAACCTGGGCGTATTATACAAAAAAATGCATTATTTACAATGAAACTTTACCATGAAATTTCAAATAACATAATTAATTTCTTACTTCGAGTTGATCTCATTAAAATTAATAAAATCGCAAAAAAAATTCTATTTGACTCCCGATTCGTGTTAAAAATATTAAAAATATATATATTTGTATACTATAATAATTAATACCATCCATTCAAAATCGCTTTATTTTTTAATATAATAACCTAATTTAATACAAACTAATCCTTTAAGGATAACGCGTAAATATAATAAATATGTTTTCGCTGAAGTATACGTTCCTTTGATTAGAAATGAAAAAATGGATTAAAATGTTATAGTATTATAAGTATCTGTATTGACATACAATTGTTATAATAATAATAATAATAAATAGGCTAATTTGTATAGCGCCGTTTTCGTGAATAGCTGTTCCGTGTATATTATTATAACCTTCCTTTGTACCTATAACATACTAACAATGCTAACAAAAGACAGCAAAGTAAACAATATTTGTTTGTTCTGAATTGTTATGGGGTTATTTTTCGACCCCTCATTAACAACCATCGTGTCATTGGAAGCCTGACATGGGCAAATAAATCAATCCGCGAATACCTTCGGAGACAAATACAATATCCGGTGTCGGGAGTCAGCTTCCTGTTTACGAGAAAGGCGGATGTGGGTCAGGGGAGGCAGAGTGACCAACCTCATCAATCAATTGTCGTCGAAAGGCTGAAAGGGTAGGGCATTTCTGCAAACTTCACTGTATCGAACCATACGAAATTGTGGCCTATATTATTTTACCATCACGAAATTTTTATAAGTCGATTTATCACAACTATCATAATTTATATAACTAACTGACTGACCTTTAAAACGTATTCTCAAAACCGTTGGATATTATTTTCTTGTACATCTTAATTCCTCAACATCCATACTTCGTGTCGCATACACTCGTTGATTATTCAATCTCCAAACATTGCCGCCATTAAAGTTTTTATTATTATTAATAACCATTTAATATAATTGTTAGAAAGTGACATGTGTCGCTTTATAATGCCATTATAAATTTGGTATTGAAATAACTCCCTAAGATTTTTTTTAAATAGATTTAATAAGGAGTACTATATAATATTAAATAAACAATATTATTATCTATTATTATCATCAATATTAATACTTCATTGTTGCTTAACCAAATACCCTAAATCTAGACGAGAAACAAAAGCTGACAATTAGGTTTTTAAAATATCAAATTGAAGCCGTTATAAATTTTGTATTGTTTATTGAACAAAATATTTTAATATTCATATTTAGAATAAGAATATAAGGTAATACCCAAGCAAGGCAAAAAATTACATTATGCGACATAATAATAAATAAATTCATCGTACTTTATTTAGTTTCTGTCCATCATCTCACATATCTCGTATAAGGTATTGTGTCATGGATATAATTGTTCATATTCTTTAAATCAGAAAACAATAAAGCTTTAATGTTATTAAATTTGTCAATGCTTAATCTGCTAAATGGACTAATAAAGTACAAATAAGCCAAATCTGTTCCGACCGAAGCGACATCTATGTTTGATATGCGTATTTAATAATGAATGGTGTGTTTCTTCCATCTCGCAACAGGTGGAGCTTTAGCTAATTATTTGAATAATTACATCCCAAAACAACTGAATTTTCGATAAAGATAACGCTCCAGCAAAGCATACAATTTAACAAAATTATGTATTATAAAATACGTAAAGAAGAAACAAAAAAGGAACGCAAAGCAGCTAAAGGATATTTTACTAATAAATGGAAATAATTGTTAAAAAGTACAAAGATGTGAGACGGCATAGATAAACATGGAATAAACAAATTAATCACTTACTGAAGGGCGGACACGTTCAAAATCAGAACAATCTGAAGGAATGCGTTTCTTGTCATGGATCTTGGATTTTCGGGAATATCAGCCCAGAGGCTATTGCTCCCCCACAGATTGCAAAGTAGCGGATCAGAAGCGTTGGTGACAGCAAAGAACGAAGAGGCGGATTGATGGCAGGAGGAGAATCAAAGAACGACGACATCCAAGGAGCGGCGGCGGCTGTGATGGTGGCAGCGGCTGCGATGGTGGCGGCGACGACCTGGAAGATGACACCAACGGTAGAATGGGGCAGTGATTGAGTGCGACAGTCAGTAACTTCGTCTTCAGCACAGGAGGTGAAGAGCCTATTCATAGAAAGCACGAATTTTATTAATTTATAAAAGTAAACACGATTGTTTAGTGGTTTTATTTGGATTAAATTTATATAGATTATATTAATAGGGACAAATTTGTTTCGCCTTGCGAGGGCATTCACAAGCTTATGTCACTCAGTATCTTCTCAATTCAATGTTTAAAAATGTCCTCGAAAGGCGAAACAAATTTGGAACTATTTATATTATTTATATAAATTAAATCCAAATAAAACAAACGTGTTTACTATTATAAATTAATAATGGAGTTTTACAAAATAATACCTCAACCATCAATAACACAAATTTTATCTTATTAGTTAGCTGAAAGGAGGGCGAACGAAGAGAAGCGCAGCTAGTGTTTGGAAGCGTACATCATGTTATATTTTTTCCGTTTTGAAGCACCATAAAACAAAATAATCCTTCACGTCGATGCACATACATGTATATAGAACATTGTTAGACCATCTCAAATTTCAATTAATACTATAACAATGGCCAGAACGTAATATTTTTTAATGTTTTTTGAGACATTTCAAATGACAACTTACCCACGGACGCCATTTTGAAAACATCAAGAGTATTTCACAATATGTAAATATAAGTTGCAACCCGTGAAATATTCACGAATGTAAACCAAATTCTACAGTCATTGGGTTCATTAATCTGTAAAGACTTTTTTTAAATCTCTTTATACACGATGTTGTGTATATAAACATTACTGTTGTTCAATTTAAATCTACTTTAAAGTTTTCCTTGAAGACTTGTTTCAGATATACTGAATTTAATGTTTTCACGTTTCCGAGATCGTGAAAAAGTCACCTTTCTGTTTTTCAACATCTAATAATTAATTTGAGGTTAGTACTCCGCAAACGGCTCTCTTTTTACGAGATTTAGGTACTACTTCTATAATCGTAATCAGAGTTGTAATTTTACCGGAGAGATTTATGACATTATAAATAATAAATATTTCCCACCTCTTATATCTTCATAACACAAACTACGTGCATTACAATATTTCTCCCCTTTATATCTGTTTTTCGACAACTAATAATTAATTTGAGGTTAGTGGTCCACGAACGACTCACTTTTTACGAGATTTTCTACTATTAAAAACCTCGAATCAGTTAAAAGTTTCAACTTTTAATGCGAAACTATTTTTTCAAACACGTTCAAAATTTGACAATTACCTAACTTGTTTTCGGACAGTCAATTTCAAAACGACAAATTTTGAAATAACGTTTCAGAGCATGCGCACTCGAATCAGGCATCGAATCGCGCATGCGCATTCGAAGTATTTTTCTGTCCCCTCGAAGTTTTCTCTTTTAAAGGTAACCTTTACTCTCGTGTATTCAAAATATTCTCGTTCTCTATTTGATTACATCCGGATTTGCCTATTTATATTATGATGTGTGAACTTCAGAGGTGTCTTAGGATAGAATTAAGTGTCTGTTTATCATTTCTACGACCTGGGAGAAACGATAATTGCTAGTAGGGTAAAATATTTTATCTAAACATCCAAGATTTTACTACTAGGTATCTTTTATATTAGGTCCTTACATATGAAATTGGCGTTTTGTATGGGAGGAACATAAAGTTGATTTTTTTTAAATATAATATATTTATTTAATCAAAGTATGTACCATTGCTATCTATGCACTTTTGCCATCTCATAGGTAGTTCATCGATCCCTTTACTAAAACAACCATTCGGACGGGAATCAATAAAATCTTTGAAGTCGGTTTGGACTGCCCCATCGGAGTTGAATTTTTTTCCCTTGCAAGAAGGTATCCAAATAAAAGATTATATATTTATGTGAAAATAATAAATATCCATGTATAATTTTTATTTATTTAAATAATACCTATATCAAATACAAAGGTCACCGACATCATCCACCGGGTGGCGACTCTAAAATGGCAATGGGCAGGTCACGTAGCCAGAAGCTCAGATGAAAAGTGAACAAGAAGACTGCTGACTTGGAGACCGTGGACGGCAAATAGAAGTGCAAGGCGACCGAAACTTCGGTGGAAGGATGATCTGAACAGACACGTCGGAATAACTGGATGCAGTATGCACAGGACAGAGTGACATGGAAGCGAATGGAGGAGGCCTTTGTCCAGGAGTAGACGGGAATAGGCTGAGGAAGGAAGAAGGAAGATATAATAATCATTACTATATAGATAGTAATGATAGTAATGATAACAAAATAATGAAACGATCATTATGACGGTTTGGACACATGGAAAGAATATATGAAGAAAGAATGGTAAAAAACATCTATGTTAACGACGTAAACGCAACTAGAAATAGAGGAAGACCTAGGGAAAACGTGGCACGATCAAGAGGGAAGGGAGTGGACGGGAGTGGACGGGAGTGGACAGGAGTGGACGGGAATAGGCTAAGGAAGAAGGAAGAAAAAGAAATAATATAAGAAATAACATTTCTTTTTGATAATGACTTAGACAGTCGTCATGTCATTTACATAAATATAATAAAACTTCTAGAAAAGAGACGTTTTCATTTGCAATAATTATCATTTTTGTTATTCAAAAATTCATTATTTTAATAAATAAATATAACGTTTGCCAAAATAAAATGATTGGGCATGATTAACATCCATGTAATGTTACCTTTATTTGCATGAACCCTTGTATATAAATCATATATTCTGTTCTTTCGACCGTATTTGTAAGAATACCTATGTAGCGATGTGACGGTAGAATTTTATGATACATTATTATATCGACGAACTTAAAAGTTAAGAAGTTTAGGTCGAAGGTGTAGCGGAGTTTATATAATTGGACTCGTCTTGAAGCACATGCCTAACTACAATACTTTCCAACATTACCCCTCCGCAGCCGCCTCCCACAAGGCATTAAGCTAAGAAAGTAATCGCGTTAGCGCAGGCTCCGTAATACCTCATCCAGTTGAACAATTTCAATTATTATTTTCTCGGGGATTAAAACAAATTTGGTCTAATCAAATAAGATGTTTACAGCATTCAAACAAATGAAGTTTTCTTACTTTACTGCCGGCAATTAAGTTTGGCGAAGCTTTCGCCTAATTGATTAAGTGATCACGGCTATAAGCTTGTGAGCAGAAACAATTGGAACACCCCCTTATTATTATTACTGCAAGGGTTGTGTATACGAGCCAGGGACGTATCTACGAATGTATATATAATAGATATGTTATTTGGATGATATCTTGGCCAAATCATACAATTAGGACGAAACAATTTCGAGAAAGAAGCCGACCAAGAATTCAGTTGGGTTGGGCGGCCTTTGGGAAATTACGTCATGTTCTCACTTCTAAAATACCACAATGCCTCCAGACTAAAGTCTTCAACCAGTGCGTTTTGCCAGTCATGACGTACGGAGCCGAGACGTGGACATTGACAAAAGGTCTAGTCTACAGATTCAAGGTTGCCCAGCGCGCCATGGAAAGAGCCATGCTTGGAATAACCTTGAGGGACAGATTTAGAAACGAATTTATTCGACAACAAACCAAGGTGACTGAGGTGGCTCTACGGATAGGCGAACTGAAGTGGTGGTGGCTGGCCATATCTGTCGGAGAACCGACGGCCGATGGGGAAGACGGGTTATGGAGTGGAGACCGCGTACAGGATTCCGTAGAGTTGGACGTCCCCCTGCCCGCTGGACCGACGATCTGAAGAGGACTGCTGGACATGGATGGATGGGAGCGGCAATGGATAGGGGGCGGTGGTGGGCTTTGGGAGAGGCCTACATTCAGCAGTGGATGACAGACGGCTGATGATGATGATGATGATGATGAGATATGTTATTTCACCTCGCTTCGCTAGTTTCAATCCAAGGGATAGGTTTGCAGCAAAGTGTAACAGTATTCCTGGTTTTTGGGATGCCACTTGGGCCTTTAATGTGGTAGATTTCCGTCACTTTCCGCATTTGTATAGTGCAGCGAAGGCATCTCTATCATGTGCCACTTGGAACAGATTCTCAAACCTGTCCATTCAATTGAAACGCATTTGTATACAGCAGGTTATTCGAACCCAGTAACTATATTCAACTTTTTAGCTATTGATTTTCATGATTTGTGATGATGATGATGTAGTAATATTTCATGATATGATGATATGTGATGGGTAGCTAATATATCGCCATTTTATTGTCACGTGAATTCTACATCATACCAATGACAGTGAATGAAGTGTGACCGATCGAACCTGGGACCTTCGGTGTGGCAGTCACAGCTCTCGCCATTCTGCCACGAAGGTCATCTGTCTACATCTGCGATAGATATTTTTATCAACAATAAGGTTTGACGTTGTCCGAGTGATATCTTTTCCGTTTTTCCTCTTCCCTTGAAAATATTTTTACCTTCCTATAAGGACTCCATCTTTTTTGATAATCCGCTTATAACTTATTATTATTCTTCAAAATATTAATGTTGTTAATTGAAATTTCTTAGTGGGAGTTCGTTGTAAATAATAAAGTAATAAAATAATTAATAAATAACTCCTCCATAATATGTATATCATATTTCGTTTCATTTCACTTGATATTTAGCGTTAGCTTGTTAACCAGTAGATACAGCGAACTGCCGAAACCGGTTGAAGCTGAAAGTCAACTGGAATAAAACTAAACAATAGATGATTTTTTTATTATATTTATCTTATTATTATTTAAATTCAGAGATTAAATACAATATTATTTCTTATCCTTATAATTCATTTTTTATTAACTTTAGGACGTGAGATTCCATAATGACGATTTTTGTACAAATAAAAACAGCGTTTCTTTCACTTCTTTTTCTAGACGTGTTTTGTCATCGGAAGACCGAATTAAACCGTTTGTATTTGTCGTTTATCTTGAAATCAATTAACAATAATTCGGTTATTTAGTTTATTAATACGAATGAAAACGTCTGTTTTCTTGAAGTTTTGTTATAATTTAGTCTAAGCAGTCTAAGGCATTATCAAATGTCAAAGTATAAAAAAACTTCTAGAAAACAGACGTTTTCTTCTACTTGTTTGGATAGATCTGAGGGTCTGTGGCACAGAAATCATGTCTCCTGGGATGATGAAAACCATCTGTCCCTGGTCGCTGTATATGCGAGTCTATCACTATCTATTCTGGATGTCCCTCCAGTATCTTCTCCAGGATGGTCCGTCCAGTATCTTCTTCTTGACCTACTCCACCGAACGATATCCTCTATTTCGCACTTTTTCTTATGTCTGCGTCACGGACAAGATCTCGAAGAGTTTTTCCAGTAATGGACCCTTAGTTCGTACATTGTCGGCCCGCGTCTCTACAGCATACGCCATGATAAGTCGCATGTATGTCTTATAAATTCTGACCTTGCTGTCGATACGCATGTGCTTGTTCTTACAGACCAGATTCTTCAGACACCCTGACACGGCAGTGGCTTTATTGACTTGTTCTCGTACTCAGGTATAACGGTCATTGTGGCTTAGTATAAATTATTTAATATGAAGTTTTACATCATTGTTCAAGAAACAATAAATACGGTTAATTGGTATTATATTAAAATAAAATAGATAATACTTGTAGTTAACAAAATATAAATGACATCGTCCCCTCCCCCACTCCAGCACTGCTCCTCCCCCGGAGCCGTGTTCAGGGCGCCCAATTCCAGATACTAAACAAACAGACAATAGGTGTTATTTTAGGATTAATTTATTCATCACATTATCGGGAACTTGTCAAATTTAAGGCTTTTAGTATAGCTCCAGGGCGGCGGGAATTATTTTATGCAAATATTGTGAACTTTCAAACGAAAATATTAATTCCATCTCGATTTAAAATTTAATTCTCTTGTTTATTTAAGCCCCGTATCTACGTGTAAACGCGTTTAACGTATTGACGTAGATGTTTTTAAGGAATACAAGACCTAAATAAATACTGTTTTAGGGTTCATATTAACATATAATTTTTAACATTTTTTTAATTTAATGCGTTCACAGTACTAAAAAAATAAATTTCTGATATTTAAACGAGACCTAGTTTCTCAGTGCTTCTACTTTAAATTCTTATGTCTTTTAACTTACAGAGATTCAGCTTTAATGGCTACTTTTCTTACATCTGTAGGAAACATTGATGGAAGAACAACACAAATTTTTAAAGAACAACAACGAATCTACTGTTTTGAGAATATAATCCTAAGAATGATCCCGGGACCCAGATCCAGGTCTTCAAATCTTTTGAAGTCCTTACACGGTTCACATAAACACGTGATTTCAAAAAAATCCCTAGAAAAAAAACACACTGGGACAAATCGGGAGGGCGGGCCGACCACTCCAAATCGCCCCTAATTGAGATGAGCCACTCTGGGAAGTGTTCCCTCAAAATAGCCATCCCGTGACAGAAATCGTTCGATAAGTAGTCCTCAAAGGCAAACGCACGCTCCTCACTGTTACAACGCATGATGCCGACTAAACTGTATCAGGACAAAACTTATAGTTTCGCCTCTCGAACGAGACCACTAGCGCTCCGCTACGACATCATCCGACTAAATGGCGCGCATTTTAAAAAAGGAAGTTATGCTGCCGCACCCTGTACATTGACAAGCTTTCAAGAATACGTTAATATCAGTGATGTTAATTGATATCGAAACCGGTCACACAACGATATAAACGAGTAAGGATTTTTGTGTAATCCTTTAACACAAATTAAATAATAACTAGAACATTGTAAATCGAAGTAAAAAAAATGCATTCTTTTAAATAAAGAATGTTTGCCGAAAACAGGTCATACCCTACAACCCAGTAAAGGAAATTAAAATAACTTTCACGAATATTTACAATGGTTAAGATTGTAATAGTTGTTTTCAACGCATTCGTTCAGTGTAGTACCTAATAAATATTTTGAAGATCCCACCATAAAGAAGTTTGGCCATTTTCCCGTTCAAAATTTGAATATCCGATGTCGTTTTCATATTTTCAATTGTTATTGAATCCCTCTCGAACAAACACTAACAACAAACTATGAGTCTTTATCTCCCGTTTAATAGATAATTACTTCCCCTAACTTTCATCTCAGTCTTGTTCCAATCAGTTAAGAGATTACCAACCTACTTTAACAAGTTTCGCAATGTTTCCTCTGCGCCATTTTCGTTTTGTAAGTAGGGTAGATTCGGCTTAGTCCGTGATAACTTTTCTTCTCAGTAGAAAAATAAATACTTTGTATTAATTATTTAGTATTGACTTTTAATCATTTTTACTCAACGAGTACACTATAAAAATGAGGGTAAGTTAATTTGTTACTAAAACTATTACCCTAACATTCTAAATAAAGATAATTTAAGGTGGGCAAAAGTCTTTGATTAATTGTAGAAGAGAAGCGTTTTACTTAACTGGCTAAGTTTTGTACATGAAATTAATTACGTTATCAATATTAAGTGGAACAAATTTAAAAAATCGAGAAATTATGAGCAAAATATTCACTTTTTAAGTCAATGCAAATCTCTAATCCTAATGTGGTAGTTTCCCGTCGCTTTCCACATTTCCGTACAGCGGGTTATTTGAACCCAATTACTGTAAACAACTTTTTAGCAATTGATTCTCATGACATGTGATAGGTATAAATCACATCTATCACCATTTTATTGTCTCGTAAATTCTACACCAGATCAAAGAAAGTGTGATAATTACACTGCCATCTTCGGCAATCGAACCCGGGAACTTCAGTTTGGCAGCCATAGATCTTGCTACTTTGCCGTGAAATGGCATGCAAATCTAAAAGGCGATAAATTGGACTTCGAAAATATTCACAAAAACTTCATTTGTATCACTTATTGGTTAAGTGATATTCGAATCAATAAGTTTCGAAAGAGGCTTGATAAATATGGGTTTAATTTATTATATATTTCATTGACTAAATTAGTAGTAACGTCAATGAAAAGATTAGGAAACATTACGAAGTTAGAAAGTATCACAGAGTTAGCCGAGCTTACCGCATTTCTTCGGTACAGTCCCTAATACAGCTTTTCTTTAATGACTTGGAAGGTTTTTCTTTGGACTGGACTAATACTGTTTTTCAATATAATTTTCTAGAATATTCGGAAGCGACTTTTTGTTTGTGCGTTCGATGGAAGAAAATTGGGTTATTTTATTGAATACTTTTCGTAATTTTAGACTTGCGACCGATAATGAAATTGAAGCTACGGGTATCTTACTAAAAGTTTTTAAATCCATACGTTCGTTTTAAAGGGCCCTAGCACCGAGTTAATTAATCTCACTCACACCCCAAAAGAGATGATTCACTGTCACTTATGTACATATGGTACAAAGAGAATATGTAAGCTGACTGTTGATGATATACCTGTGGAGCAAGTAATGAGCTTCAGATATAAGGGAGTAGAGTTCTGCAAACCATAATGACCTTTATACCGATGTAAGAAAACAAATCAATAAAACTTCTGCCATGTCAGGGTGTCTAAAGAATCTGGTCTGGAAGTACAAGCACATGCGTATCGATAGCAAGATCAGAATTTATAAGACATGGGTGGCACCTAGCATGACGTATGCTGTAAAGACACGGGCTGACACTGTACGAACCAAGGGTCTGCTAAGAACATTTAAGATGAAGGTCCTAAGATCCATTACTGGAAAAACTTGAACTCCGAAATTGTGTCCGTAACGCACACATAAGAAAAATGTGCGAAATAGAGGATATCGCTCGGTGGAATAGATCAATAAGAAAATACTGGAGGGACAATGCAGCCAGAATGGATAGTGACAGACTCGCATATACAGTAACCAGGGACAGCTGGTCCTCATCATCCCAGATGACACGATTTCTGTGCCACAAACCCTCGGATCTACCGTGTAGCCAGAACGGATAGCGATAGAATCGCATATTCAGCCACTTACGAAGTCCCCTCCGGACACCGTACACCTGGAAGACCACCTAAGAGATGGAAGGACAGCTGGACCTCATCATCCCAGCAGACATGATTTATGTGCCACAGATCTATTAAAATAAGAAGAAGATTGTGAGTAGAGCGAAACCTAACCTGGTCACACGAGATGTGAAAACTGATCACCACAATGTTATATCCTGATGTCCATCTCAAGCTTCCTCTGTATTCAAACGCCGTAACACCCAAACTCGTCAATTTTTCTGACTTTAATTAATTTGATCATGCCATGTTTTACTCCCCTTTCTTGGCTTCTTTTTCAATTCATGCTAAAATACTTGTATGTATAATATATTTTTAATCACCCATTCGTTCCGTATCGCATTTGTATTTCGTTTCCCAGAAGTGGTAGGCAGAGAGGATGGATCGCCACACTGTTGTATACTAACATAACTCCCGGGAATCTTCTACATTCACACACCGTGGCACGTACGCTGTCGCAACACCGCATTTTAGTAATTGATTAATTTAGTCATGTCATGTATTCTATTACCTTCCTAGACTTCTTTTTCTCTGCAATTAAATATTCTAATAAGTTGCAGAAATGTGTATTAAATCAACATATCTACTACACAGCTAGCATAGTAACAAGTAACAGATTATACAAGCCCAAAAAGCATAATCATAAGTCTACTGAATTTTCATTTAAGTGCATAAGAACAGAACTAATTTTTGGGGAGACTTTTTGAGCTGTCAGGAACAGGCGTAATATTTTATTACTATGGAAAATAGGTTGCCTACCGCCATGGCCCCAATTGTTTTTTTTTATTATTAAGTAGACAAAAAACAAAAGATTTTTTGTTTTATTTACCGCAATTCGTGTTTTATGTTTTCTCGAATATATTGTAAACATAACCAACAAGGATATCATGTAGATTTATGTGTATAATAAGAAATCGTAAATATTTATTTTATCCATGATCTTATAGCTTTTCAGGGATATTTATTAATACTCACTTGAAATTTACATAAAATATACAATACTAATAATATGTATGTACGTTTTATGTTTTATATTATGTATGTACGAATGTATTATACATGCATATCTAAATCATGTATAAAGAAAACATGCATATCTAAAATTTTATTTAAAGTATAATTTTTGTATTCCGATGTATTAATTTTTGAGAATAATAAAAAAAGAATAAAAATATTAAGAAATTAAAAACCAATAGCACAACATATCGCTCGGCGAACTCCTCGGCAATAGGAAGATTAGTTGAGTTAAAGCGTTGCCCTAGTACAAATTTCGGGGATCGAGGGTTTGCGGTAGCCGGTCCATCAGCTTGGAACAATCTCCCTTCACACCTCAGATGCATAAATGATCCGACAGATTTCAGATCTAAGCCCCAAACCCATTTTTTCATATTTCATACCCAATTTAAAACTTGCGTATTTTGTTCTATTATCCTTACTAATCGATCGCGAATATCAATCAGATGCAGTATTCACATTTAGATTTAAAACACGTCTTAATGCGTCCTTGAGGTGGTGAAAAAACGGGACTTTAAAATTTTGCATATCGTCGCCCCAGAGCAATAATAAGATAAACCAGTGCCATCCTGACAATATAACAAGCCGTAATGTTCCTTTGATATTGTTTATGGTTTGACTTGGTGGAGGCCTTGCACATATTTGAGTCTCCTAGGGCCTAGGAGAATCAAATAAGTGCAAGGCCTCCACCAAGTCAAACCATAAACAATATCAAAGGAACATTACGGCTTGTTATATTGTCAAGATGGCACTGTTTTATTTAACTATTGCTCTGAGGCGACGATATTATTATTAATATTAACATGATTTTCGTTTAACTGTTGATTTTCAAATACTTGCATGCGTTATACATCAATTCAAATTAAGGATTACCCAGTCGATTACTCAGTAATCTTTAAAGAAGTTGATTGGAATCAAGAATATTTCACTGCCCAATCCAAAATCAGTGCAGATACTTTGGCAACGCGTAGGTACTATTTCAATGGGAAAAATGATTATTATTCCTCTCCCTGGCAACACCGTCCGCCCGGTGACAGCGCGGGAAACTTGGCGTATTTACGGCAGTTGTTTGTCCGCGAGGTTAGGTCGGGTCGGCGGGGAGCACTTTCTTGGCTTGCCCTCGCGCCTCGCGCATTACGGCCTGAATGGGGCTAGATTATAACAGATTACGGAATCATTACTCGTGAAACAGAAGAACGCGGGTGTGAATAATTGCAGCATTCCAATTTTGAATCTTATTTTTTTATTGACGATAAAGAATTACCTTAAAAGGCATTACGAATATAAACAATACATTCTGCCAAGTTTTTAAATACGATTTTGTTTTTTTATAAGATTTCTATTGCCACTGGATGACATAAATGTCATTCTATTTTGGGTTTATTCAATTATAATTAAATAAACACAAAATAGAATGAAATTTAGGTCATCCAGTTTTTGGCAATAATGAATATTAAATAAATCTCTATTTGAATAAATTTAAAATCACTTTGTATTAACACAACACTTTTTTCATTTTTATTTGGTTCTTCTACTATGTTGACCTTAAAAATTAAATTAAATTAAATTAAAAAGTTTAAATTTGTGCATAGAAGAAAGACCGAGTAAGGAACGAAACATGTCTGCAAATAAAAAAATTAAAATTGATTTAGGTGGTCTTCCAGGCGGACGTTGTCCAGAAGGGATTTCGTAAGCGGCTGTATATTCGAGTCTCTCACTATCCATACTGGCCACGTGGTCCCTCCAGTAACTTCTTCTGGATCTACTGTCTAATGATCAATGTCTTCTATTTCGCATTTTTTTTATTTCTGCGTTAAACCTCGATCTCGGAGAATTTTTCCAGTAATGGATCTTATGACCTTCATCTCAGATTTTCTTAGCAGCCCTTTGTTGTTAATACAGCATCGGTCCGCGTCTCTACAGCATACGTCATGATAGGTCGCACGCATGTCTCATAAATTCTGATCTTGGTGTCAAAATGCACGTGCTTGTTCTGAAATATATAATTCATAAATAAAACTTTGGACAGAAGCTATTACTTGGTGGTTTGACATATTTAAAATTAGAATTAAACACTTTTAAAACGTTGTATAAAACCACTTTATTTTGAGTCAGGAGCGCCAACCGGTTTCACTCTGTAACGAGCTTCGTCAGGGCTATACACAAGTTTCTGGCTATACTCAAAATAAAGTGGTTTTATGCAACGTTTTAAAAGTGTTTAATTTTAATTTTAAATATTCATAAATAACTTTCAGTGCGTAAACCACAATTCCTTAAACTACCATTATTAACTATGCTCTGTACGCGCGTGCAAAAATATACATATAATTATCATAAAATAATGAACAAATTTTTCATATTTTAATTAAATTTTGAACGGCCATTAGACCTAAAATAATCTCTCTAGCTTACCATTGTCCTGTTTATCCTGAAATGTGCACCTGGTAACATTAAGGGCGGGGGATGTTTTAATTTTAGCCCCCCTACCCCCACCCCTGGACCATAACCACCCCCTCCCTAATTAGAGCTGATTGTAATACAATTCTCGCGAGAGAAGCTGTTCCGGTGTTTTCTCTAAAGCTTACCATTTTCCTACGATGAAATTTCATTTTAAAAAGATAAGTACCTACTTTAAGAGGAAAGGTAAACAAAGATGATTTTTTTAATGTTTGCTTGCTTCCATTATCTGTCTAATCTGTAGGGATTATACTCAAATCTGGATGGAGTTTTATGAGAAGAGTACCTACCCGATGTATCGTGATATTGGCATTTTGGCATTCTCGTTCCTCTCATAGGAATGACGTTTTCGAATGAAGGTTAATTTTTTTCAGTAAATAATGGAGTTAGAGTGCCAACAGCCCAGTGCCAGACAGAAGAAGTATGAAAGTAGAATAAATGCCGTAGAAATAAGATTACTCATTTTTGTTACTCCTGCATCATCAGAAGAGTACGATTCTTTCGATGACGAAAGTATTAAACTTTGAATCATGTCGAGAAAAATAAACTCAAAAGTGAAAAAAAAGTTGTGTATTTCTTAAAAAAAACGTCTTTATGAAATTCCAGAGTGTTTACACCCTAAGTTTATCAAAGATAACAAACTTACTAACCATCACGCCCCGAAGGGCTAGAAAGAGAGAATGGACCGTCACACTTTTCTTTACTGACATACTTCTGTCGCTTCCTCAACATTAATACATCATCATCATCATCAGCCGTCTGTCATCTACTGCTGAATGTAGGCCTCTCCCAAAGCCCGCCACCGCCCCCTATCCATTGCCGCTCGCATCCATCCATGTCCAGCAATCCTCTTCAGATCGTCGGTGCAGCGGGCAGGGGGACGTCTAACGCTACGGAATCCTGTACGCGGTCTCCACTCCAGAACACGTATTCCCCATCGGCTGTCGGTTCTCCGACAGATATGGCCAGCCCACCGCCACTTATCCGTAGAGCCACCTCAGTCACCTTGGTTTGTTGTCGAATAAATTCGTTTCTAAATTGGTCCCTCAAGGTTATTCCAAGCATGGCTCTTTCCATGGCGCATACACCTGACCGATATTTAATATTTGATTTATTTGATCGTCCCCTTTTCTCGGTCTTCCTCTATTTCTAGTTCCGTTTCCATCGTTAACATTTACTTTTTATCGAAGATGTAATGTGAATTAACAACACAGGGCCAATTTTAATTATTCCGTTCATCGAACATACCAATCACACTTTTAAACATGTACCGCCTAATCAGAGCCGCATAATTAACAGCCTTAACTGGCACACGCGCGCATGCGCAGGTCACAGCAGCCTTTGTTCGCCCAGAAAACAATATTCTCCACATAACATAAAGGACTCCGCTTCACTTCCAATTTGAATCTATAATCAGGACGCAGGGAAAATCCTTGGAAACAAAGGCCGTTAATAACTATGCTAATGGTGTTATCACACGGCGGGATGCTGCGGAGTTATTGGGCCATCGACGGCCGCTTGGATCTGCGGCTTCAGCGAACAGATAACACAATGCATTCAATTCGGTATGGAAATCTCAAGGAAATGACTTGAGACTGTGGGAAATAAATTAACACCCGAGCATAAGCTCTATGCGTTCTTAAATTACTTTTACCTTTCTCAATCTTTTTCTTATTGATAAATTTTCTTATTTAAATATTTTTCTTATATTTAAATTTCTTCTTTGTACGTTTTGTGCCTATTTGCTCTTTTTTAAATTTGTTTTCATTATAAATTTAACTACTATATATTATTAAATGTTGAAATGGAGATGCCTATTGGTGGCGATGAGGTTCGCAAGTTGCGAACCTCATCGCTGTGTTATGTGTTGCGAATCGCAACACATCACACCGCGTCTCTCGCGGGGGCGAAAAGAGAAGGATGGAGTGCCGCATCGGTTAAAGTGTGGCAGTCTTTCTGCCTACCCTTTCGGGGAGACGGCGTGATGTTTAGTTAGTTAGTTAAGTAGTTTAGTTTATTTTTCAATTATTATTTTTTTTAATATATATTATAGGTTGGTTTGAAACAAAACTAAGTAACTAAACATCACGACGTTTCCCCGAAGAGGTAGGCAAAAAGAAAAGACTGCTACACTGTTCTTTCCTGATATGCTTCTTCCTTAACATTCATACATTTTTCCGATTCTTCACGTGGTCGATAGTTATGTTAATATTTGATTGATTTGATCTTCATTCTTCCCCTATTTCTTGTTCCTATTATTCTTCCTGCAATCATTATATCCATGTGTCCAAACCATCTTAATGTTCCTTTGATTATTTTGTTTATTAATTTAAAAATAATTAATTACCGTACTTTATTACGTTTATTTTTATTTATTTGGAAACGGGTTACTCAGCGTCGCATTTCTATCGTTTATTCTTTCCCCGGCTGCCATCCGTCTTCATCAATAATCGTCAACACACTCAAACGCTGACTTTTGATACGCGCCATCAGGACACTGAATATATTATATAATAATATATTCTTTTATTCGTGGTACTTCGATGATACTTTCCGAAGGGATGGTATATATCTCAGTATAGCATATATTTCGTAAACCTATTATAAATATTCTAACGTTTTTCCAATATTTAAAATGTGTCTTTTAAACAAAACATATGTCCCGAATTAGATGTCGGCATGTTGGATTATTTCAAATTTATCTCTTCTATTATTAAAGACAACTCAATCTCCATTAGAAGTTTCTAGAATACTAATTACTTGGTCCATTATGACCGCGGCATTGTGCATGCGCTGAATGGGGTGACTGACTCGTAATCAATGCGTGTTGAACTTCTTGGACGATCAAACCATCCCAGTGAAATTATTACACATTGAGCAATGAACAGAACAGTTAGAATGCATCTCACAATACATGAGAACTCTTCGGTACCTGTCTGTATACTGGTTAGAAATCGTGCGTAGAAATTATATCTAATGAGATGAGAAGAACACTGTTTAATCCATTAAAATATTATTCTTCTTATTGTAGACCTAAGTGGTCTGTTCTCCAGAGTGGTGCTCCTCTTGTAAGATAGATTCCCAGATGTCCTTACATATTTTAGGAGGTCTTCAATATTTTAGGAAATTATGCAATGCAATATAGGGGAGTCTAGTAGTGTCCATTCTTTGAACATGACCGTACCAGTCCCTTTTTCACTGTCTGCTCCATCTTATAATATCATCAACCTCACATATCTCTCTTATTCTGGTGTCCCTAACGCGATATCTCAGTGTCTTGCCTGCTATCGTCCCCGTCGTTAAAATATAATGATTAGAAATTGATAATGAAATAAAATAACTTATAACGATTATTTTTCTTTCTAATTTGACAATGCACACTAAGGTTTATTACAAATTATTAGAAAATCCATTGTTTTGGTGGAAACAATATGATACTTCAACATTATAAATTGTTTAAATATTATTCATTATTCATTAAAATGATTTTGATTAAGTTGATTGTAAGAACTGACGATGCTAACATCGGTTAGCGAAACAGCTGTCGCGACAAAATATAATGAAATCTAGTACTGTATGATTTGCAGACACTTTCACAGTACATTAACAAAGGTTTTCTGCTTAATGCTTTCCAATCTTAATAGATGACGGTAGTGTAGAGTGAACTTGAAAATGTAAAGATAGGCGTGAAATCCTACCATATATACAAGTTCCAAAAATTTGTCAGACGTGGTGGTCTTAAGGAAGGCGGAATGGGGAATATTGTTAAACATAAAGCGATCGCTCAACCCAACCAATGACAGGTCATAAGTCCTGTAAGCGCCTCGGCCACCACCTTCTGTTCCCAGAAAACAATTTACATCTTCGTCTCTATTGAGATACAATTAATCCTTACAAAATAAAAATAATCTATTATGATATTTATTACAGTTTTTATTTATTTAAACAGTCGATAATGTTGAAATAATGAAGTGTTTGCGCCAACCTATGTTGGCATCATCATTTTATCACAGTGTTCTACAAAATATTGGTCAATATTTTTTTTTATTTTGTTAATTATACTTTCTTGATAACAATTCATTGAAATTATTACAAATTCTCCTTTATAGTGCAGTGTCTGTCATTTTCGGACAGACAGCAAGCGAGTCACCAACCAAAACACTTCGGTGTTACCGGCCTTAAGAATAGTATTTAGATGGATGTGTCATTCTTTAGACTTGTTTATGAAAAAATCATTCATCGCCATTTTATAATCTCGCTACCAGAATTGAAATAATGAATTCAATCAATTTTGTCTTCTTGTTACCAGTAGATGAATGTCTTTATGTAACTTTAATAAAACGGCCGTTCACAATGGAGTTCTGGTCTCAACCCTAATGTATGGAAGCGAAGCATGGAACTGGCAGAAGAAGGATGAGAGCAGAATAAATGCGGTTGAGATGAGGTCCCTAAGACGTATGTGTGTAGAACGATATACGACAGAATCTCAAATGCTGATACAAGAAAGGAATGTAGAGCGGAAGAAGGTATTATGAACAAAATTATGACAGGATCGCTGCGTTGGTTCGGACATATGAAGCGCATGGATGGAGATAGAATGGTTAAAAAAATATACGTTAATGATGTAAATGGAGTACGGAGTCGAGGCAGACCGAGGAAAACATGGCATGACCAAATCAATCAAATTTTAAAGGTTGGTCATGTTAGAAGTCGGAAGAATCGACGTGCGTGTATGACTCGCTGTATGAATGTGGAGGAAGCTCGAGAGGTGTGCCAGGATAGAGTAGTGTCGCTGTGGGGAAATGGCGTGATGGTTTGTTGTTTTTGTTGTTGTTGTACTATAAATACATTTTCAAATCTCAGTAAAGTGGCCAATCAAATCGACTAAATTTTGACACGCAGTTTTTATTATTTTTGCCTAATAAATTTTACGTTAAGTTTTATTTTTACTTTATGGGTTTTTAGATATTAACAGTTTGTAATGTTATTTCATTCGTTCGAGATCGTAAGTAAAATTGAATAGCCTAAACCGGAGTTATCGGGTTCCTTCATCACATGTCAATGTCAGTGAATCTATATTGAACGATAGCGTATGGTATTCAATATGAATGAACGAATGTTTAATATTAATTTTTCAGATATCCAAAATAATATTCGTAATAATTATATAAAATTTTCCGTTAATTATAACAGAGATATATCTTCGTCAGCCCTTATCGGTCCACTGCTGGACATAGGCCTCCTCCTTCCCTTCCACTCGTCTCTATCTCCTGCCAGCCGTAGCCACATTTTCCCCGCCACAGCAGCAATATCGTCAGCCCACCTTTTTTGCGGTCTGCCGACGTTTCTCCTATTCTCGCATGGTCTCCACCTTATTATTTTCTGGGTCCATCGATCCTCACTCTGTCTCGCCACATGACCCGCCCATTGCCACTTGAGTCTCGCTAGTCGTTCCATGATGTCCGCTATTTTTGTTCGGCGTCTAATCTCCTCATTTCTGATTCTATCTCGGAGACTGACGCCGAGCATATGTCTTTCCATGGAACGCTGCGTGACTCTCAATCTTTCTACATTTCTCTTGGTGAGGGTCATTTAAAATGCACTCGATATATACCATAAATGAAGGTAATAATTAATGATATACTTTTTATAGCGACGTATTCGCTATGTATATAAATATTAGTGCCTAGTACGGAACCAGCTCCATAAATTAGAAGTAAAATATTGTTCTTCTGTGATTTCTAAATCTTATGTGAATGAATGATCTTCATTGATTTCTCTTAATTTAAAAAAAAAATGTTAAACTTTTCTTCTATTTGCGGTAATGACTTTGAGTGCACCATCTTTTTTGTTTCCAGCTCCAACCCTTCTTCCGATTTCTTTCACCATTCTTCCATCTCTTGTAAAGATGCTTCCCAGATAGGCAAATTGCTCTAATTTCTCACAGTTCACATTTTGAAAACCTTGCTCTAATTTCTCACAGTTCGCATTTTTGTCACAATCCGTCATACATTCTTCCTTTTCAAATAACTTTAGACTTTGACACGTTCATCACAGGGTAATACTTATTGCATACTTCGTACATTATTGACTCTAGGACTTGTAGATCGTCCATGCTGTCAGCGATTAAAACAGGGTCTTCTGCATATATAATTAAATACTATTATTAATAATCATATAAAAACTTTTTTTATTGATTCCATTGTATAAAGTGTATGTTTTTGGATAGTTTTATTCCCCCAGATCCACCTAAGAAGTGTGAAAAAAAATTAAATAATGTATAATAACTATTTAATGTCATTCTAATCCTTCCCTCATACCCCATCCTTTACAACATATCTTCATTCCCAACAAAGTCACTTCCAACAGGTGTGGGAGCAATAGCCTTCTGGCTGATACTCCCGAAAGACAAGATCATAGATATTATAATATATTTTTGAATATGACAAGATAATATCGAAGAAATAGTGAGAGCGTAGAAACTCGCAACGAAAAGAGACGGCATGCTGAGAGAGCAGTACAGAGCGGAGAAAGGAGATTGTTGGGAACAGATCCCGTTACCTTCTGCACTACCGGGTAGCCGCCGTACCAGACGGCGCGTTTACGACGGAACTATAAAGGCACAGAGATAGCTTATAGTATACTTCCCATAGAAAAGAGCTTCTGTTGATTTCGAGGAATTCGATAAAATCAATATTTCTAGTTTAAAACCAAGCAGAACTAAGAAAAAGGTTTTTTTATGCATTTACATATTTTTGTTATCGCAGTTTTGAAGTTGCTCATTAAATAGTCCATTGTTTTGGCTGAAACACTATGATACTTTGACATTATTAACTGTTAAATTTTCAAACGCTGTTTATGGTTTCACAGTTTTTATTTTTTTATTTTTCGCGACAGCTGTTTCACCAATCAATGTAAATATCACCCCGTTTCCCCGTTGAGAAATTCCCCGAGAATGGACCGCCACACTACTCTATCCTGACATACCTCTCAAGCTTCCTCCACATTCATACAGCGAGTGTATGACTCGCACGTCGATTCTTCCGGCTTCTAACATGACCAACCTTTAAAATTTAATTAATTTTGTCATGCCATGTTTTCCTCGGCCTACCTCGACTCCGTACTCCACTTACATCTTTTTTTTTTTTTTTTTTTTTTTTTTTTTTTTTTTTTTTTTTTTTTTTAAAAGACTAATACCAAGGATTTAAATCAATGATATTAGAATTTATTATTACAATCTTCAATGTGAGCAGAAAATAGCTCATTATTATGAAGAAGGAATCTGGTCGTGTCCAGGCTTGAACCCAAGTCCCCTAGATCAGGAGCCAAGCGTTCTATCCCCTAACCATTATTTCTTCATCCATGCGCTCCATATGTCCGAACGAACGTTCTACAACAGCTCTACAACAGTTAATAAGGTTATGTTTTTAGTTTAAATTAATAAGTTTATAGTTTAACATTTAATAAGTTGCTTATTAAAATTTCTAAGTAGAGTTCATTATAAAAAAATATTTTAATTATAATTTCCATATTATAAACTAACTAACCATCACGTCATCTCCCCGAAGTTGTAAGCAGAAATAATGGACCGCCACACTGATCTTTCCTGGCATATTTCATTCGCTTCCATTACATTCATACGTCGTGATATGCACGCACGTCGATTTCACCGGCTCCTCACGTGGCCGAAATTGAATATTTGATTGATTTGATCGTGACACGTTTTCTTGGGGTTTTCTATATTTATTGTTCCATTTAAATCATTAACGTATTATTTCATTATCGTTCTTTCTTTAATCATTGTTTCCTTGTGTCCGGACCATAATTATGACCCTTGCATTATTTCGTTCAAAACAATTTTATTCACACTGCATTATAGATTTACAATTATTATATCCGCATTTGACACAGTACATTATGCGGAAACATACAGGTCTAGTTATCTGATTTTATATAATATATTATATAATATTAAACAAGAATTTCAAACTACCAGGTAGTTCCAGGTATTTCCCAGGATTTTAGGGTTTATTACTTTATTATTGTTAACAATGTTCGAGTATTGAGCCACATCAATTACCTTAATTAGCATATTCTGCTACTAACTCGTGTATATAAACAACAACGCGCTTGATAATCCCTACCTTTGTATATGCCTTAGCAAGGCGAAACATGTCATTCCCATAATACATAATAAAACTTCTATAAAACAAACGTTTTCATTCGTATTAATGAAGAATGGTTTGAAAATATACATACTCGTATATACAATAAAACGTTTGCAAATTAGCAAAAGCAAGTAGAATCCGTGAGAGCCAGTTAAAAAACGAAAAGACTAGTAAAAAAATTATACATCAAACCCAGCATTGTTCAGATTCATCACAATCGACGAGCATGCTTAAGACAATGCATTAATGTTGACGAATATCGATAGATTTATCAGGATAAATATATTTGACGGTTTATCTTATCCGATTGATTAGATTTATTTTAATGTTTGTTTAGTTAGTAAGCAGACAAACTTTTGCTGTATATTTGCGTATATGAAGTCAAATATTTTCCATGTCCCAGAGATTAGGGTCGTCCACCCTAACAAATGCATTAAAATCGGCTGTTTCGTTGGATGCCGCAATAAAAGGGGATGAAAAATTCATTATAGGCGAATGAGAGGGCGCGATATGACCCCGCCGCAACATTTTTGCATAAATGTGCAATAAATTTGGCCGATTGGGGCGGCTCACACAGTGTTCAGAAATGATTTATTCCTATAGCACACAAAAAATATAACTGTCTCAGTCGGTAACTACTTACTAATTGTTTTTTTAATCGTTTTTTATATGCTTTGAAACTATTATGACAGCATGTTCATAAATTAATACATCACATTTTACTCTAAGTGTGCAAATAAGTTTAATTGGAAATATATAATGAAAACACAATTGCTTCACCTGTTTGACAGTGATTTTTTATTTATATATAAAAATATCTAAAAAATTGTTACAAATATTTTTCGCCTTGCGAGGACATAATCAAATTCTGCGGGTCTAACAGTTAACTTAACATTTAGACGATCATCTTAGATGGACAGACCAAATTGAAGCTGTCTCCAAGAGAATTAGAAGCCTTATTTACACTTTTAAAAATATTAGAAATATATTACCGTCAGCCACACTTAAAACAGTATATTTTGCATTCGTCCAATCCATCCTAAACTACGGTTTAATAGGATGGGGAGGAACTACAATAACTACACTAAACCCAGTCATTGTAGCCCAAAAGACAATAATTAGAGTCATTAACAAAAAACCATATCGATTCCCTTCAGACCAACTATACGATGAATTTCAAGTACCGGACATAATACAACTATATATAAGAAATTTAGTCGTGCACTACCACAAGGACATTGACAGACACTTAAAAGCACAACAAACGTACAACACACGCAACAAACATAACCATTTTGTACCAAAAACTAAAACTTCTTATGCGCAAAGACATTTCTACTATCTTGGACCCAAACTCTATAACATAATTAACAAAACGATAAACGACCCACAAAAAATAACAATGCACAATTACAAAAAACATGTAACTACGGAGACATTAAAAAAAGGACGGCTTGAATGTAGTATAATTTTTAAAAATAAGTAAATAGTTTAAATAGTGTTATATAAAACAATATGGTGTTTAAATAGTGTTATATAATATATAAGTCAATTAATTTTAAGTTATACACTTTAGGATATGTGATGCTTCCCTTAACTGCTCCCTAAATTTGTAAATTATATTATATATAGTACTAGGAATGCCTCCCTAGAACGGGTTACCCCAGTTGGGAGGTATTAAAACCATGTACTTGGTAAATGATCAATAAATGAATAAATAAATAAATAATGAAGAATTCCAGATAATGAAAGATATATATCTTCGAAATATTAAGGAAAAAAAAGTAAAGGGGTTCGAAAAAACACAGTTTTTCATTATTGAAAAACCTTATTTGTATTATTATACTTTGTACAAACTTGTTTCGGGACACAGACACCCTTTATCGGGGTAGAAATTTTAACAAATGAAACAAAATCAATACATATATACCTATAAAGATAATATTAATTCAATATAATTTAGAAAATATTTTTAAATATGGTCAGTTTTGGAAAAGTTAAAAATTAAGTTTAGAGATTTTTCAATTATGAATACACAACACTAATTCATGGTGAATATAGAATAAACAGTAGTTTAATTCATATTTACAATTAATTGTCTTCAGCATACGTTCCCAAACATTTTCGATCCATGTTCCCCCTTTCAGACACAAAATTACACAAGGCCCCCCTGGAAATTTACCTATTTTAAAGTAAACAAAGCAGAAAAATGAAGTGAACTATTTTTTTATATACTAACTTATAGTTTTGGGGTAGGGGGATAAGGGTTTTTTATATCTCTGGGGGGCCAGGGGGCCCACTTTGGGAACCTGTGGTCTACAGTGCTCATGAAATGTATATAAAATTATTTCACTAACATGTCATTTAATAAAAATCATAAAAGTTATAAAAGTTAAAATGATAATATTTTGGAACAAAATACACACATATTTAATTGAATTTACAATACAAACTGATGGCGTATGTATAAGTTAATTGTATATCTTTGATTGATGAATAATTTATTTTCTATCTGAATCTATTAAGATAGGTAATCAAATTATTTAACTGAAATCTCTTGATGGATGTTCATTTTAAATAATAATTAAATAAAACGATGTTTTTATAACTACTTCCACATTTGTCTTTATTTCGACAGCGACTGGTTTCGCCAGGTCCGCTGGCAGCGACAGACTGGTAGACCAGATCGTTTTATTTCATTATTATTTTAATCATAAGATTTTTTTTTAACTCATACAGGTAGACTTTTTTATGAACGGAACGATTCAATTTCGTTACCATAGTAGGGTACTATAAAACGCCAATGATTTGGGAACAGTGTGTACATCCCGTATAGAGGGAGATACTCACAAGCCCTGAGTCATGTACAGATTAGAGAAGACACGTTACCCTCTCATCTCCTCAATGGACCAATTCAACTCAAATTCGTAATGGATTATGCAACCTCCATACGATCATACGTGCTTTGGAATTAATTTCAATGGACCAGCTTATCTGCATCCATAAAGGCTAATGACGTGTCTTGTACCTACTTCCGTTTAGATCCGGTTCATAACACGTATCCTGTTGGGATAGAACCTTGAATCTTGCATATGAATTGAGCATTTTTTTCGCTCTTTCGATATGCATTTTTCATATTGACCGTTTTTAAAAGTTTCATTTCATTTTATAGAAGTGCATTTTGAGTATTGCAAACGATATTATTTGCCATCCCTTATGTATGGAAGTGCAGCTCGAAGCTGACAAAAGAATAAGTATCAATGCCGTAGAAATGACATATAATAAAATGATGAAATGACGTATGATAGAATACCGAACGACAAAATAAGGAAGAAATGTAAGGCAGAGATTCCAATAGAAGACCTCTCAAATTACGACCCAAACTCCCGCAGCCGCCACAAGCGCCCAAAATCGATTCTCCTTCAGATGGCCACACAAATCATGCCCCCGCATAAACCGACAACCCACCAAATCACCTTTCAACAATGTTCCCATCAGATGTAAGAGAAATAGCCACAAGAGCTGAACCTCTGTAAGCCAGAAGATCCAAGTCCAAGTCCAAGATTGGATCTTAAGTAAGATTTTAAAAAGTACAAAAATTGTATACAAGTGTGTTAATGGAAAAAGAAGCCGAGGACAGCCGAGGAAAACTTTGCATGCGGCTACATTTAAATTGTTACTATGTATGAATGTACAGGAATCCCGAGAGGTATGCTAGGAGAACAGTGTGAAGATTCTTCCTCTCTGCCTAAACCTCCGGAGAAATGGTGCAATAGTTATTCAGTTAGTTAGCCTTATCAAATGTCTTGGCAAGGCGAAACATATTCACTCCCATAAAATATAATAAAGGTTTCTTTAAAACGGACATTTCACTTAATATTTAATATGGAGTTTTACGAGTATATCAGTGTTCAGGAAACATTATTTTTAAATTGTAAATTTAAGCAAAATACACTAATGTTAATTTGTAAGGTTATGTTAACTTTTCTGAACCACCTAAATGTTTCCACAACGCATGTTTATTTCTTCTATGTTCGCCTTTTGTTTATTTATTTACTACCATCTATCGATAAAAAATGCAATTAGATAGTTGTGAAATTAGCAAACACGCTGCTAACTTCGTGACATAGAGCCGCGTCAAATTTGTTAATGCTTAACACGGAAGAAAGTGAGAGTTTAACGTATTATTTTTTGGTTTGTTTTAAAAGAATCCTAACAAAATACATCGATTCCGGTATAGTATGGTGGTTAATAAAAAAACGTTTTAATTCTGGTATATTTAGGAGTACTTACGATCTCCCAATCTTCTTTTTGTTCTCTTTATATGAGGTTAGAATGACAGGTTTAATGTGTAATGATATTGCTTAGATTGTGCCAGTGGGTGATTTCTTTTATTTTATAAGTTAGATTTAAGGATCCATGAGGGTCCAATAATACTTGGTAAGTATTATAAATAAGTTCATTTGTTTTTAATTTAGTTGAAAAGACAATATGGAAAAATGATTGCGCAATAAATTATGTGAGAATTTTTTAAATTGTAATATTGATTTAAATGAGTTAAAGATGAAATATAATCCCTTGCAATCATTGTAAGACAAAGATGCTGCGTTTTCTCTTGAAGTAGACGAAAATCTGATGATGATGTAACTAATTTTATCATTCGAAGGTTGACTTTTTGGATTCACAATAACACATGTCAGGATATTTACTTGTTGAAATGGAAATGGTGTTATGGTTGCCAATCCGCACCTTAAAAATAATAAGAGGAATGCTGGAAAAAGGTACTGATCATAAGGTAATTGACGCTTTCGTCAGAAAAAACTCAAGAATCATATAATACAGTAAGTACCAACTTAATTATAATAAATTTAAACGCCTGTTTTATATAAAGTTCATATCACTGTTAACGAAACAATAGGTACGTTCTTAACCATTTATCGTATATTATTGTGTTTCAAAATACATTATGTTTTTTTTTAATTCGATCTTATCGAGATATGTCTGAAATGGACCAATTATATTGTCTGAAAAAAACCCACTTATTTACACTCTTCTTTCAGATGTTTTTTTATCATTCGTCAATGTATAAAGGTTAGCAATAATCTGGTATAAATATTTTGCATATTTTAATGTTCTTAATTGAAATTTCTTGGTAGAAAGACACGTGGTAGGTTTTGATTTCTAGGTCTACATCAGAAGATGGCAACGAGCTGCCGAAATCGGTCGAAGCCATAAACCTAAGTGGAATTAAACATAATATATATTTTTTTTAATTTCGCCATAACTTTGTGTTGTAGATGTTTAATGTTTCTTTTTTTATATAGTTAGTATAAAACACTCACTTGATTAAAAAAAAATACCAAACATCTTTCGGACACACAAGCCCTTCATCAGTGATATTATATTAATATAAATATTATTTTTTTTAAAACAAGTGTGGTAGTATTTTCTCTATTAATAACTTTTCTGAATTCGCCAACCATCACATTGAAAAAGACCATTTATTTAATAAAGATAATGGCTTTGAAATTGTGCATGTTAATAATAGAAATTTAACTTTGAACAATCTCGAAATTTTAGAAATTGAAAAAGCAATAATGAATATATTGTAAATAATCAAATAAATGGAATGTCAAGTCCAATCTTGGATTTATTTCCTTTGTTGTAAGTAAATACCTGGACCCAAATAAGAACTTAAAATTATTATTTTAAATTTATTCATAATATTTTTTAAAACAAAAGCATTAACATTCCGAAATAAATCATTTTAAAATCTGTCAAAACTTACCACAATTGCGATTTTTTTTTAAGTAGTTTTATTTATAAAAGCAGTTTACAGATAGTGTTTCTTGTGGAATTGATCTAAATTGCATTGATTTTAATGTCTTTTTCGGTAAAATTAAAACTTATATGAATCATTTTTTAAGTGTCAAAATTTATTCGATAAAATTTAGAACTACATAAAATTTACGCAATCAATAAAAAAGGTACGCAACACAAAATGGGGTAAATCAATTTTTGTACGGAGTGAGATATCTTTATTTTGACTTTTTATCTTCTTCTAAATTAGTTTTATTTATTTATTTTAGTTAATCTAATTTTTTATTAATTATTTCTTCATGTTTCTTGTTAATCATTTACTTTAGTAACTTCAGTTCTAAATTTCTTAATTTTAAATACTATTATTATTATTTCTATTTTAATTCCTCTTCTTCTTCTTCTTCTTATTATTTATTTATTTTAATTTACTAATTTACTGTTAGTCTTTGATCATTGTTACTTTATTTTATTTGGTAAAATTAAAATTATATTATCATTATTATGAATATTTTAAATATTGTTATTATTTTTAATATTATTTTATTATAATGTCATTAACGTTCTCCCATCAGAGGGGCTGAGAGAAATAAGGATGCTGCAGCATTTAAATTTGATATTTATTATTATCTATTCCAGATGTAAGGCGGCGTGGGATGTGTCCGCGGACCGTGTGAGGGCGCTGGCATGTAGCCCTGTGGCCAATGCGGGCTGATGGCCTCGCGGCTTGCGCCCCCCTTGCCCACCGCGAGGGCGGAACGCCCCCTCTCCCCAGGAAGCTCTCCCTCGAGGGCCGACCTCCTTTGCTCTCCTGCGCTCCTGGCACCTTCGTACAAGAAGACGAACCCTTCAACCACTTCCAACATGCGCCGAACACCTCCAGAACCTTCAGTAACAGGTATAATAATCAGACCAAATCTTTCCCGGGAATCGTTGAAGCAAGAGATGAAAACGAAAACTCGGTTCAAACTAGCGCAAATTCAAAATCAACAGATGGTAAATTTGTCCACTATGAGACGCAAACGCCGAAGCTTAGAAGAAACCCGAAGAGTGCCGAGCTGTTCATTCACCCGCAGCACTTACGCCCCGCTAGGGAAGACTCGGAGTTCACCTGCGATCAATACGTGGAGTCCAAGAAATCGAGCAGCAGCAATCATTTACAACTGCGCGAAGACAATAATTACAATGGCTATTCTAGTCCACCCGCCGAGCCGCAATCTCACACTGAAAATTTCACCTCCGATTCTAATTGCTATGACACACTCCTTTCAAACGGCGAATCGGCCCATACTTCGGGTGAAAACATTTCTAAAGCGCCGAGCGAAATCTCATTACACGATAGTAAATTACAATTCAACAGCGCCACTTCTGCGAACGAGAGTGATACTTCGTGCGATTCTCTCAAAATTATCGAGTGCGAGTCGCATTCTTCCGCCGAAACATTCGATGGGCACAGCCCTACGCCGACCACGAGCAACAGCCTCGTCACCAGATCGTCTAGCGACGCAGACACTCCGAAAAAAGATCGATTCGGCGAAATTAGAATTTCTCCGCAAAGAAAAAATAAAACGGTGTGCCGCTCGAGACGCAATCGGCACAAGAGTATATCGGACCACAGATGCATTTCCCTCTACCCGGCCCCGTACCAGCACCAGAAAACCGGCGGAATTGAAGCCGGTGTCGGGTTGCGGACCATTAATGACGAAAGTGCATTGTTCAAGCACGGGGATTATTATGAAAAAGGGCGCGATGAACACGGAAACGTCAGCAGCGAGAGTTGCGGTAGCTCCTCGGTGGATACGAGAGGAGACGGTGCACTCGTCTTCCAAAGATCTGCCAGCAGACCGCGCGACCCTAATTCTATCCTCGGTCGGCACAACGTCATTAGTTACCCTAGTTATTTGCAAAATAACGCTTACTCTATATCACCAAGTCGCGGATACGAAGCGGCTTACGCCAGTACTGCTGCCATCTCTGCCGGCGGTAATAGGTTTTCAAATGATTTTAGACAAACTAACAACATCAGCGAGGGTGGCTGCGGTATATTCGGCACTGCGCTGCCTGTCAGCGCGTCTTGCAAGACGATATCGGAAGACGTGTCCAGGCGGGATGAGTTGTCGCTGCCCAAGTCCCGGAGCTGGCTGGAGAGCGGTGCGGGGCGGCGGGGGGTGGTGCACCGCAACGCGGACGAGGCCCTGTCGTGCCTGCTGTGGCAGCCGTACGAGTGCCGCGAGGAGAGCGAGGAGGGCGAGGAGGGCGCGGAGAGCGGCGCGCCGGCCGCCGCGCATTCGCTCCTCGACCGCCGCCATGGGGAGACGCGCACGGCCGCCATGCGCCTAACGGTCCCCGCGCCCGCGCAGTGCCGGGCCCCGCCCGCGCACGACAGTGAACTCAAGACGGCCGATACCGCTGACAGTGCTAGTGAGCGTGTGAGTGACACCCCTGTGAGTGCGAATGAAGTGATCGTGACCAGTTCGTGCGGAGTGAGCCAGACGGCCATCCGCCACAGCCCCGCGCCCTGCCGGACCTGGGCCTCCTGCGGGGCGCAGACGGAGGAGCCCCCGGGGCCCGCGCCGCCCCTGGCCCCGCCGCCCTACAGCACCCTGCCGCCCCCCGCCCTGCCCCATCCCGCCCTGCCGCCGCCCCTGCAGCCGCACGCCTACCCCTTCCAGCCGCTCACTCTCAGAAGGTGAGTTTCACGAAATGAAACACTAATGAAAAACATGAGTAGAATAAATGCAGTAGAAATGAGATCTCTAAGACGAATGTGTGGCAAATCTGTTTATGATGATAATTTCGACATGTTTCACTCTTCACTTCATTACATCTGATAAAAGGATATCTCTAAAAAATCTAAAATCGGTAACGTTTGATAATAACACAATTAGAATGGCAGTGCACAATGGTGTTCTTCTACCGACCCTTATGTATGGAAGCGAAGCCTGGAACTGGCAAAAGAAGGATGAAAGTAGAATACATGCAGTAGAAATGAGATCTCTTAGACGAATGTGTCGATACTCTGTGTATGATAGTGTCGAATGAAAATATAAGAAGTGAATGTGGTGCGAATGAAAGTGTTATGAACAAAATAAGGAAAGGGTCATTAAGATGGTTTGGACACATGGAAAGAATGAGTGAAGACAGAATGGTAAAGAAGGTATATGTAAACGGCGTGAACGGAGCTAGAAATAGAGGAAGGCCGAGGAAAACGTGGCACGATCAAATCAATCAAATATTGAATGTCGGTCACGTGAGGAGTCGGAAAAATCGACGTGCGTGCATGACAAGATGTATGAATGTAGAGGAAGCGAGAGACGTATGTCAGGACAGAACAGTGTGGCGTTCCATTCTTTCTGCCTACCCCTCCGGGGAGACGGCGTGATGGTGAGTTAGTTTATGAAAAACATGACAAAGATAAACAAAAACAATATCATCTTTCTATTATAATTCAAACATTTATGTACATATATCTTGTTATTCAGAAAACTGAGATATCGTTTATTTATTTATTTTTGTTTGTACACAAAGTATCGAATGTATAATAGTAATAAGTAACAAACAACAGAATTATATTATGTCAGATTAGACGCTTCAATTAGATGTGTACACCGAGTTCATAATACTGGCAGTTTAATTGAAATATAAGAAAATGTTTAACAAACATGTTCTCTTTAAATTTATTCTATTATTAATAGCAATCAATATTAATTTGAACTCATAGAAAATCGGTATTTTAAAATAAGTGAATACGTGAAAAGAAAATTGTACTAATGAACAAGATGAAACATGAAGACCATATAACAAACTCACAGGTTAACCCACAGCGAGTATTTGAGTCAAGCATATGACGTAGCAACCCTTCAATAGGGAATGAGTACAGTGATTTCCAGATGAGCATTAATAAAATAGGTTCTTAAAAAAAACTAACTAACTAACTAACCATCACGCCGTCTCGCCGAAGGGGTAGGCAGAAAAAAAGGACTGCCACACTTTTCTTTCCTGACATATTTATCTTGCTTCCTCAACATTCATACATCGTGTCATGCACGCGCGTCGATTTCTCTGACTCTTCACATGGCCGACATTCAATATTTGATTTATTTGATCGTGCCACGTTTTCCTCGGTCTTCCTCTATTTCTGGTTCCATTTACATCGTTGACATATAATTTTTTTACCATTCTGTCTTCATTCATCTTTTCCATATGTCCAAACCATCTTAATGATCCTTTCATTATTTTGTTCATAACACCATCATTCGCACTGCATTAACTTCTTATATTTTCATTCGACACTCTATCATACACAGAGTATCTACACATTCGTCTAAGAGATATCCTTTCTACTGCATTTTTTCTACTTCCATGTTTCGCTTCCATACATAAGGGTCGGTAGAAGAACTACTGTGCACTGCCATTCTAGCTTTTTTGGATAGGTTTTTGTTTGCGATGACAACTAAAAAGTGCACCATTCACTTTTTTGCCTGCCCCAACCCTTCATTAATAAGCATTAATATAATATTTGTTATTAAATAATTGATAGTGCAAACCTCGCATTGTGTAATATGTAATTTGTTTTACGACAATTCAGAACAAACGCTAATAACATATCACAAGAAAAATCAAACTAACTAACTAACTAACCATCACGCCATCTCTCCGAAAGGGTAGGCAGAAAGAATGGACTGTCACACTTTTACTGATGCGGCACTCCATCCTTCTCTTTTCGCCCCGCGGGAGACGCGGTGTGATGGGTTGCGAACCTCATCGCCACCAATAGGCATCTCCCGCGCACACCGCGATCGTCCAACACCCACAGAATAAATCTAAAACAAATAATATAAAATACAATGATATAAAATAAAATAACAAAATAAAAATACTTCAACACAAAATGTTCTTTTTAGATGGTGCACATATTGTCTATTTAATTTATGTTCCACGTATCCACGTTTTTTTTTAATTTAGCACATAATGTAATAACACATAATGTTTTTTTCGATGTTGCACATGTTGACATGGACGATCCGGACTTTTGTGTTTATTTAATTTATGTTACACGTATCCACCGTTTTTTAAAATAGCTGTAATTAGGCACTTAACCAGCAAGAACTTGAAAATAATATTGAAGAAATTATTCAAATTGGCATCAATGTATCAATGTATTATAAATATGCAATCATTTTTCTCTAAACAATAACAATACCAGCATCAGCATGCCGAATCCACTAAATACTATGCGATCTTGTTCTAGCCCCCGGCATCATTCATACTCGTAGTTGGGTTTGTTTTCTGCCGGGAGCAAGTCTAAACCCATACCTGTTTGGGCAAACGGGTTTCTCTCCTCCTCCAAGTTGAGCCTCCTTGCCATGACACCGTGAACGAGGTATAATCTCGCCAACATGGGTGTAATGTGAACAGCTGATCAAGTCGTAATTAATCTGTCAAAACTAACTTCCCAGACATCTTCTGTGGTTTCGCAACATCCTGGAAACTGTACACGACTTTAATTCAAACGTATGATTAACACAGCGATAATAACATAATCAACGATTTAAACGAATTTTAAATTTATACTTTTACGTATAATTGACCGGTTTCTGTAGCAATAAAAACATCGTTAATTACATCTAAATTTCATTAAATTTAATATTTATTTCTCTTTTTCTTTTTTATATACTTTGTATATACGAGTACAACACTTATATAAACTAACTAACTAACCATCACGCCGTCTCCCCGAAAGGGTAGGCAGAAAGAATGGACTGTCACACTTTAACCGATGCGGCACTCCATCCTTCTCTTTTCGCCCCGCGGGAGACGCGGTGTGATGGGTTGCGAACCTCATCGCCACCAATAGGCATCTCCCGCGCACACTTCGATCTTCCAACATCCACAAAATAAATCTAAAACAAATAATATAAAATACAATGATATAAAATAAAATGACAAAATAAAAATAATTTAATACAAAATGTTATTTTTAGATGGTGCACACACTTATATTAACAAAATAAAAGTACATAGACATGTTTCGGACAAACAGCGCCTTCTTCAGTGATACATATTATAAAAATACTTTTTTTTTTAAATATTATAATATTGTATACATGATATGACAGATGTTATAAAGATTATATTATATTTATAATATGTATCACTGAAGAAGGTCTGTTTGTCCGAAACATGTCTATGTTTTTTTTTTTTTTTTTTAATATAGGTGTTGTATATTATACAAAGTATACAAAAAAGAAACGATAAATAAACCATCATAACAACACTGAATATGGCGTATATATAAGAAATTGATATTGTTTATTTATTTTAATTTTACTTCACATTAACATATAGTTCCATGCTTCACTTCCATAAATCGATGAGACTGATTATGTAGTGCAATATAGAGGAGTCTGGTAATGTCCATTATTCGGACAAGACCGTACCAGTTTCTCCTAACATCTGTCTACTACCACTTATAATATCCTCAGCCTCACGTATCGTTCTTATTAAAGTGTTCCTCACACAATATCTTAGTGTCTTAACTGCTATCATTCTCATTGTATTCATCTCGGAAGTCCCCAGAACTTGTTTGGTCCTAACTGTGTCTGTCTTTGCCTCAACGCCATAATTTACCATTGGTATTTTTATAATTTATTTGTTCAATTTGTATTTTTGTCATCGTATTTACTCGTAAAAACGTCAGAGCACGCCCCGACACGACAAATAGACGTCGTCACGTCAGCATGCTCCACGACACGCCACAAATACATATTTTTTAACCTATATTATGTATTGCGTTTCCTGTGTCATAAGTCATATAGACCTTTTAAAAAGCTATATACTCGTATGTATGTGACCATGACTTTTCGTTGATTTTAAATTTACTTTTAAAATTATTTCCGCGAACCTCAATCGTTGCAATAATTATTAGATCCATTAGTGAATTATCAATTCGATATCAATGGATTGATTATAGACACGTTTTGTGTTGCCGCACTATAATGTAAAGGAAATGGTTACTCGATTGTACTCGGATATAAAAATGACAACTTGTATTGTCATTGCAGGTACGTTTGTGAGTACGAATTTAATAGACTGCAAGACAATAAGCAATAATAGGCAATGGGAAAGTAATCATTAGTGTAATTCAGGTATTATGCCATTCATTGTTGACACGAAGCCATTATGTAAGGCGTAAAACGAGTCATGTTTTTTCACTGGATTTTTAATTGATTTTTGTTGTTATTGTTTTGATCTTCGGTATATCCGTGCCTTGCAATTTTTTCTCGATTTACGTTTCGGAGATCGTTGCTATCTCCACTTCAGAATGATTGATGTGCTGTCACATATAACGCTATGTTTTTTCTATGCCTTCATTTTCGTGTATTCGAATCGTTAACGAAAAATTTCATCGCCATTATTCTGCCTATATGTCCAAACCGTCATAATGATCTCTTAATTTTTCGATAGTTTCTTGAACAATTGTGTAAAAATCTATATAAAAAAATAATATTAATGACAACGTTCGTTCTCTAAAAGATTTACAATATTTTATATGAGTTAAACCTTGCATTACGCCATCATGAAGTTTTTGATGACCCTAGCAAGCAAAACGTGTCACTCGCGCAAATATAACCATGCTTATTTGAACTTATGGTTTCATCAATATTTTTAATTAATTAGGTTGTTAGATTCATTTATTTATTTTTGTTGGTATACAAAGCATTTAATATACAATAGTAATAAGTATAAATAAACATATATTATGTAAGTCGAGATATATTGACGACCTTCGTGGCCGAGTGGTGAGTGCTTTGACTGCCACACAATAATAATAATAAATTTGGACAACTTATAAAGCGCTGTTTTCGCGAAAAATTGACTCAAGAGCGTTGCACAAAAGAGGCTAGATTACAGTTCATCTTGCAGCTACCAATTGCATGAACGATTGGAATTCTAGACCCTTGTTCAAAATTTAAAAAGATTTTTTTTTACAAATTAATGAAATACGGCAATATGTTACAGTAAAAATGTTTTTGGCTAAAATTAGCATAGATTTTACGAGCGAATTGACTACTATATAGGAGGCTAGATCATAACTCGTCTTTCAGCTACCAAGTGCATAGATTATTGGAATTCTAGAACCTTAATTTATCTATGGTCAGATGCATTATCAAATCAGTTTATTTCATCAATAGATATTACAAAATTAATTTTTAAGGCATCTATTGAGAACAGAACAGTACCTGGGTTCCATTCCCGGCGATTACGGTGCGATTGTCGCACTGTCTTTGGTCTAGTGTAGAATTCACGTGACAATAAAATGGCGATAGATTAGCTACCTATCAATTGTCACGAGAATCAATATGATAGCTAAAAACAAATTCGACAATCGCGAAGATCACTTTATTTACATACTTCTTTATAATTATGTAAAGAGCGCTGTAATTATGTAAAGAGCGATTCAACTTAATAATAATAATTAGATTTTTCAAATAAATATGGACACCAAGTATTACATAGTGACAATGGAATTGTTATGCACCACCCTTTAATGCGAGCAACTGTCAGATAAAATAAGATATTAGCATTAGATAATGAAACGTACATAAATCTAGTAAAATAAGTCAATAGCAGAAGAAGACCAACTATTAATTACGTTTATTTATGTTGGTTATTCATAACGCAAATGATATGTATGAATTCAGAAACTTGGGTTTCAATAGTAAATGCATTTCAATGCAGGTACAAGTTCTTCGCTCGCATTGTTACGGTAACCTTCCTCTGGAATGCGAGAATTCACTTGAAACTTCATCTGAAGCGACAAGTCTCCGTAGCCCACAGCCGACTTCCGACAGTGGCAGTAACCTTTAACATGTTTTTAATCGCGATGTGAAAATATGAGACTCTCCCTACTATCAAAGCTATCCACCGACGCATTGTAATTTATAATTTGTCTACAGAAAACTAGAAAAAAAAAAATGAATACATGTTTTTTCTGCACATCTTTCTCAGAGCTCTTATAATATTATATAATATTTTTTTAAAAATCAAATAATAGATTACACATTAACTAAGAAAATAACACAATCGTGTTCTTATACCGACCCTTATGAAGTGAAACAGGAAGTGAAACAGGAAATTTCAAAAGAAATATGAAAAAAAAAAATAGTTTTTACTTTCGTATGAAGTAGGTACTTAATTTGAGGTGTGACATTAAAAATAATTTAAAAACAGCTTTTTTGTTGTTTCACCATTTTATATTTGTTTTATCAAACCAACCGGTTTAGTTCCCGCCAGAGTTATAAAATAAAAAAAACTGTGGAGCGAAACCGGTTGGTTTGATAAAACAATTATAAAGAGGTGAAAAATCGACTTCAAAAGTATTATTTTTTAATTTTAGTTTATTTTGTGTTATAATCATTTTTTGCGAGAACGTCAAACTCTGATTCGTAAAATGCTTATGGAGTTTATGTCGCAATTATTAATGTGATTTAATAGCATTCAATCTTCTTTATTTTTGCCATTTCCCACTTTAACTGGGGTCGGCCTTTCTAACATGATTTATGCAGGACCAGGGTCTGCTCTCTGTTGAGTCACATTTCCTGAGTGGCCTGATAGATTACCTCCATGTCGCCAAAGGCTACACTCAACCCCTTTGGATCGTTGGGAATCAAAAGGCAGATTTAATAATATGGTCATCTTCTCGGTGCATGATGTGGCTAAGCCATTTCAATCTGACTTCTTCCACCTTATCTATTATAGGGGCGACCTTAAAACTGCCCCGAATATTCTCGTTGCGGACTTTATCCAATCTGGTTACGCCTCCAGACCATCTGATCATCTTGTGGAACTTTTGCACGTGAGCCTTTTTAAAAGCCCAACACTCAGTACCGTAAAGCATTGCCGGTCGGACAGCTGTCTTCCTGTCTTATATGTCTAGGAATAGCATAATATATATTTTTTTAAAACGCTTGAACTGTAGTGAGCACCTAGGCTTGTCGTGCAGAACTCTATGAGAGGAGGAGGAGAAAGGACACACCACTGGGAGACGGTGACGGCTCCATTACAAGCGCCTTCCTCTGCCCCAGATGCCCCAGAATATGTGGGTCCAGGATCGGGCTCTTCAGTCACATGCGGACCCACAACCGTGAAGGACAGTCTTCCTCAGACACGAGGGACAGCCGATGATGATGATTAAACTAAGCTTTTTGCTGCGTTTTTCTCGTATGGAAATTATTGAATTAATCTAGTAAATTAACTGCAATACTCGATTCATGAAAAGTCATTCGAGAAAACCGAATAAATGTGAAGTTGTTTACCCTTAGAACTCACCAACGACCCAACAAACAAGTCCCCGGCTCATGGCTACAGTTTAGCTACAAAAAATCCTCATTTGATATATCAGAGAATGGGATGTTTTGAAATCGAGACCACGAGCGAGTATCCTGTACAGATAACAAAGGATGGCGTCCTTGCCCATAACGATGGCTTTGTTATCAGGTAGCGGCGAGGATTTCTATGCCTCAGTATGAGGCTTTATCGATCCCTCAATGTTCCAACCGGAGGCTATACAATTTTGTCCCATAGGAATATCGCACATGTGCGCAACCATTTTTTGTTGTGAATCTTGGGTAATCTTTTGAAAGTAATGTTGATGTAGGTAGCCATGCTTTGTGTGATTCTGTCTCCTTTCTAATATATAATATAACATTATTTATTATATGGCTACACTGCTTTAGCACAGCTAATATTGGCTCTAGTGCATTGGTTCTCCAACTGCTAAATAACTAACCATCACGCCGCGCCGAAGGGGAAGGCAGAGAGGATGGATAGCCACATTGTTCTATCCTGACATAACTCGTGTGCCTCTTCTACATTCACACATCGTGACATGCACTCTCGTCAATTGTTCTTACTTCGAACATGGCCACAGTTCAGTAATTGATTAATTTGGTCATGCCGTGTCTTCCTTGGCCTTCCTCCACTTATTTTTTCATTCACTCTACATGTATATATATTTTTAACCATTCTTCTCTCACCCATTCGTTTAATATGTCCAAACCATCTTAATGACCATTTATTTATGTTATTTATCACGCATTCATCCGCTTTACATTCCTTTCTTACTTCATCATTACATATTCTATCATACGTTGTTTTTCCGCACATTCTTCTTAGTGACCTCATTTCTACGTCATTAATGCTACTTTCATCCTTCTTCTGCCAACTCCAAGCTTCACTTCCATACATGAGGGTCGGCTCTAGAATTCCATTGTGCACTGCCATTTTTGCTTCAGTCGATGTATTTCTAATTGCGGGAATGACTTTGAGTACGCCATTTATATTGTTTCCAGCTCCAACCCTTTCCTTATATTTGCATTTGAAACTCCATATACAGATTTATCACACATTCGTCTTAGAGATCTCATTTCTACTGCATTTATTTTACTTTCATCCTTCTTTTGCCAGTTCCATGCTTCACTTCCATCCATAAGTTTTTTTATAATATCTTAAAAGGCTTGTTTCATGTTGAGTGTCACGCTTAACAATTAAAATCTGGAGTGTGTGCGTATAGTTAGTTATCTTGTCTTATGTATTTATTTACATTGCCTTTTATAATATTACGTTAATCTATTATAATTGTAACTGTCGATTGTTAAACATTAAATATGTTGAATATATTTCTTTGACCCTAGAGTGAACATAAAAATACATTATTTCAAAATAGAAAATACCTTCCGTGTCTCGCTTATCCTCAAGTGTACAAGGTAACTAGATTTTCTTTCTTTCATTTTTTTTAAATCGTGTTTTTATGATTTTATTCCATAATTAAATGTTGTTTAATATACGGAAAATTCATAATTTATTCATTAAAGAATTCGTATTTACATGACGCAAATAAAATATTATATTCTAAAAGTTGTATTACAATATATTTAAAGTGGAAGACATGTTTTGCCTTATCTTTGCCAGATATTAGATTTTTGATTTGAACATTCTTTATTTTGCGCTACTGAATGTTAAAATCAAAAATGATTCGTTTTATATTTAAAACGCGTCTCAATATACCCTTGAGGTGATTACATCACGAAAACAATTATTTAAAATATAGCATATTATATCCCTAACGTATCAACAAATAAAATATAATAAAACAAACTATTACTTCATTATTAATTAAGTGGTAAAAAGTTTTAAATTATTATAAATAATTTGAAATGCTTAGTCTTTACACCAGTTTATTATATTAATAAAGCGGTGTTAAAGTATACAAGTGTTTTAAATTATATTTTAAAATCCCACATCACCAATAACTAAATGGTATCAATAGCTATCTCGAAGACTTGCAATGTATTTGTGATTGGAATGTTTTATTTTTCTTCTTCGAGGAAAACGTGGCACGATCAAATCAATCAAATATGAATGTCAATCACGTGAGGAGTCGGAGAAATCGACGTGCGTGCATGACAAGATGTATGAATGTAGAGGAAGCGAGAGAAGTATGTCAGGACAGAACAGTGTGGCGTCCTTTTGGTCTGCCTACCCCTCCGGGAGACGGTGTGATGATTAATTGGTTAGATATTTTATTTTTCTTCTATCTTCGCAGTTTAAATCCTAGGGATTATTTTACACCAAAGTCTTGCACGTTCTCCACTGCGTTTGGTCTTCTGCAGCCCTCTTCAACTCAACATATGAGACGCAGTTCATTCCCTCGCACACATGTTTCATGTACTACCCAACCATCCCCTCTATAATATCGTCCAGGAGACCCTCATGGCGCATAATGTGGCCAATCCATTGGGCTCACCTCTCTAAGATGGGACGAAGACAGTATTATCTATCCTCTTGGGCATGCTGGGGACCAATAGTTTGCAGATAAGAAGAGATGGGTGCACACTTACCCATTTCTTCAGACTTATCAGGTGATTCTTTGAGAACTCCGTTATCTTGGAGGCTATCCATCTTTATGTTCCAGATGGTTATCTTCACAGCACAGACTCTTTTATCTCCTAGCATGCAGAACCAACCTGCCTCTAGTGATGCCGGTGGGGAGAGCAATCAAACTGCTGAACATGATCGCCTCGGAGATCGACGTCTTTCATATTCGTGAAAGTGCGTTCAGAAGACAAATACTCTTGACTTTGGAGAGTATCTTGTATTCCTAATGTCGAACCATCTCTCATGCGTTTCTGGTATTATATTTTTTTTTATGTTTTACCTGTTCTCAATAAATGCCATAAACTATAATTGTTGTTTGTAATATCTTTTGGGAAAATAAACTGATTTGATTTAATTTGATTATAAAAGACAAAACTTAAATTCTAAGTTTAAAAAAGGATCCGCCTGCACCTGCAGGTTAAAGAAACTACATCCAAATTATCATCAGATCTACAATACGAGGGCGGTTTGATAAGTCAGTGACTTTTTGCATAAAACGTATATATTTTTCGACAAAAAAATATTTTATTTCTCAACATAGTCTCGTCATAGTCGCGGAGCGAAATGAGAAGGATGGAGTGCCGCATCAGTAAAAGTGTGACAGTCCATTCTTTCTGCCTACCCTTTCAAGGAGACGGCGTGATGGTTAGTTAGTTAGTTAGTTAGTTAGTCTCCTTTCAGCTCGATACGCTTTGTCCAGCGTTTTTCCAATATTTTTTTCCTTCCAAAAAAATTGTTTCTCTCAAGGCCCTAAAAATTGACATTTTTTCAGTGATGAACTCTTCATTCGACCCAAATCTCTTACCGTCCAGCCATTTCTTCAGGTTTGGAAACAGGAAATAGTCACAGGGGGCTAAATCTAGAGAATATGCCGGAGGGGTTAGCAGTGCGTAGCCCAATTTATGGATTTTTGCCATGGCGAATGCACACGTGTGCACCCGTGCATTGTCTTGATGGAACAGCACTTTTTTCTTCATCAAATGCGGTCGTTTCTGCTTCAAATCAATATCGAATATGTCCAAAAGCTCTGAATAATATTTGCCGGTGATCGTTTTACCCTTTTCAGGGTAATCGATGGGAATACACCACGTGCATCCCAAAAAACTGTGACTATGATCATGTTGGCCGACAGACCCACCTTGGCCTTCTTTGGTGCACGTACACCCGGAGAAACCCACTGTCTTGAATTTTCCTTAGTCTATGGTGTACTATGATGGATCCATGTTGCGTCTACGATAACAAATCGGTGCAAAAACTCGTTCCGATTGCGTGTGAACATCGCCAAACACTCCTTTGAAGTGGTCACACGGTTGCGCATATGGTTGAGTGTGAGCAATTGCGGCAGCCATCGCGCGGATAGCTTTTTCATGACCCAATAATGTACCCACTCAGTTGAGATGCCTACAGCCTCAGCCATCTCACGCACTTTCATTCTTTGATCGTCCAATACCATTTCATGGATTTTATCGACGATTTCTGGCGTGATGACCTCTTTTGGGCGACCTGAACGTTCGGCGTCTCTTGTGCTGGTACGACCACAACGTAACTCGGTAAGTTACTTCTTAACCATTGAAATTGATGGTGCAGAGTCCACATATTATAGTATTTATCAAGCATTTTCTTGGTTTCGGTGATGGGTTTTTTTCGCAAAAAATAATTCTTAATCAGCACACGAAATTCACTTTTTTTTCCATTTTCGTTACAATTCACCAGATTGTTTGCTTTCAATGGCTGTCAAATGCGAACAAAATGGCGCAACCTTCTCAAAATTGTACAGTAGTCTATTAATATGTGGTAGTTGACGGGAGCAGTGTTACATTTAAAGTTACTGCGCGGGAAATTCAAAAAGTCGCGGACTTATCAAACAGCCCTTGTAGTTAGCGTATTTACCGGCGAAGTGTACGCCGTGCTAGAGCCGAACTGCCGAACTCTCGTAAACGGACGGAGCTACCTGCATTGTTTGTTACGCACAAGTTTGAACATTAGTGCGCGCCTTTCCTTTGAATGGGGCATTCTCTCCGCGTCTCGGCATTGTCTCCGCCGGAGTTATGTGTTCCCACATCACATCCGCGTCTTCGTCTAATGGCGCGCCACACTGTCTTATTGGGTTAAACAATATCCCACTTTGAGCGAATCTCCGCAGTTTCTCGTATAATAATAATTGTACAGTTACAAATTATTATACGCGCTTTGTACTTAATGCGCTGAAATGCAGCCTCGTATTATTGTCTAGTAACAAGTGTGAATCAGGTTTTTTTAATTCGTATCTTTCAATGTGTGTATCTCAAAGCCTTCTAAACTAACTAACCATCACGCCGTTTACCAGAAGGGGTAGGTAGAAGGAATGGACTGCCACACTTTTCTTTCCTGACATATTTCTCTCGATTCTTCAATATTCATACATCGTGTCATGCACGCGCGTCGATGTCTCTGACTCCTCAGTGGCCGACATTCAATATTTGATTAATTTGATCGTAAGAAGAAGAAGTATAATATTAACGTTGAGTGACATTTTTGGCTTGATGATGGTGTTATAAATACGCAGCTTGGTGTTTTTGGATAGAAGCTTGGACCTTAGGAACGTTCGCAAGGAGCAAGCTCGTAGGCCTTTTTAAACTCTGTGTTCAAACTCCACGTGTATATCGTTGGCTTCCGTCATGACCATATCGAGATAAGTGAACTATCTGACTTGTATTTAAAACCATTTGTTTAAAACCATTTATTTAAAACCAATATAAAAATGTTGGTTATTATAATTTTTTGGTAAAAGTTTTGAAACATTTTTAAGTTCCGATTGGTTTTGACAGCTTTCTGCCTAAACAAAAGGTTACCCCTAATAACCAACAGAAATAATATTAACACTAGAATTAAAAAGTATTCAGCAGAAAACGAACCGTGCGTTTTCTACTTGATATTTGAATGTGTGTTAAGTGTAAGCGCCGTGTATGGAAATGATACAGATTTTGTGTTTTCCTCGTCATTATTTCTTGACAAAAGTACCACATTGTTACTTTCTCTTTTCAACAACGGATTTGGTTTACTCGGCTCCAAAGAATAAAACAGGCAGTAACAAAGAGAACATCAGCAAAACAGTTTTTTTGATACGAATACTTCCGTAAATCGAGAGAATTATTATATTAAAATATCAGTCATTTTCCTTCACGTGGTTATACTGGAACATATTATGCTTTATTGTTACTTGAACAATGATGTAAATCTCCATGTTAAGTATTTAATATTGATGAAATCTCTGGTTTCTAGAAGTTTAATTCTAGTTTATGGTTGACACGGTTGATATGTTTATATAAAGCAGTATTAAATGTTTGATATTACCCTGGCAATACGAATCATGGAACTCCCGTAAAATATATGAAAAAATAAGAAAATTGTGAATATAATCCATTGTTTTGGCGGAAACACTTCAACATTATCAACTATTTCAACAGTATTAACCGTTTAATTAATTATAGAATACCACAATTGATTTTATTTCTTTTGAAATTGTCGCGACAGCTGTTTCGTTAACCAAAGTTAGCATCATCGGGCGTTGTAATCAACAGTTTTTTTTAATTTCTTTGTGAGTTGAACTTAGTCCTGAATTTATTCCAAATTTAAATTCAAACGAAATGTTTTTGTATTAAAAAAATTCATTTAAAAAAATTCTGTAATGTATTTTCCGTGATATTTATGTAACCAATTTTAAATAATCAAAACAATGCTTTTAAAAAATAATTAACATGTAAGAAAATGATGTTTTCTAGAAGTTTTGTTATATTGTAAATTATATTTTTTTCTATTGAGATTATATACATACAGTAGTTATATACATACAATGGAGTTCTAGAGCCGACCCTTATGTATGGAAGTGAAGCTTGGAGTTGGCAGAAGAAGGATGAAAGTAGGATAAATGCCGAACAAATGAGGTCACTAAGAAGGATTTGCGGAAAAACAATGTATGATAGAATATCAAATGATGAAGTAAGAAAGGAATGTAAAGCGGATGAATGCGTGACAAATAAAATCAAGAAAGGGTCACTAAAATGGTTTAGACATATGGAACGAATGGATGAGGGAAGAATGGTTAAAATATATATACAAGTAGTGTGAATGGAAAAAGAAGTCGAGGAAGGCCAAGGAAGACATGGCATTACCAAATTAATCAATTACTGAAAGGCGGCCATGTTCGAAGTAGAAACAATCGACGAGCGTGCATGTCACGATGTGTGAATATAGAAGAGGCGCGAGAGCTATGTCAGGATAGAACAATGTGGCGTTCCATGCTCTTTGCCTACCCCTCCGGGGAAACGGCGTGATGGTTAGCTAGTTAGTTACATATAGTACTAAAAATACCTCACTAGAACTTAATACCCCAGATGGTTAGCTTTAAAAAGATGTACTTGGTAAATGATCAATATTACTAAAAAATTTATTACGATCGTCCCAAAAACTTTCACGATTTCATCGGTTCGTCTAATAAATGTAATAAAGCTTCAAATTAACGCGAGTTTATCTTTGACTTTTCATTTATGGCAACAAAGGGGACAATGGAGTTCTCTATCTCTTGCCCAAGGCCGCTTTATAACGTTGTCTTCGATGTCACTCCAGCAACTAGGTCCATAAATATCATAAAGCCGTTTGACCGAAGACGATGACAGAAAGAAAACTTCCTCCACACCCTACAGCGTTTCGTGCTCGTACTTCTAAAACTGCTATAATTTAATTGGTCATGTAATAAAAACGTTTTTAATTAAATTTCTTGATTATAACGTTATTGCATAGCACTTTGTGATCTTGAATGCTCAGTTCCAATCTGATCCATACAATAAAATAAATGATACTTAATTATAACTGACACCCAGATTAATCAAATGGAGACCATGGTCAAACAAAAGAGGTGTCGGAAGGCCACAGAAGAGATGGGCCGGCGATGTAGCATCAAAAGCGGATAAGCATTAGTGAGAAAGGCGAGCGATAGGAAGGAGTGAAAACTTTAAGAAGAGGCTTATATCCGGTAATGGAGAGATTAAGATTGAAGAAAAAAAACTAACTAACTAACCACCACACCATCTCCCCGAAAGAGCAGGCGGAAATAAAAGACCGACACTCTGTTTTTTCCAAACACACTTCTCTCGATTCCTCAACATTAATACATCGTGTCATGTTTTTTAAGATATAGCGGTTGATTTACAGCAATGTGAAACATTTTTTTCTGGTTCCTGGGTACCTCATTATGGAACTCACTTGGGCCTTTAATAATGTGGTAGTTTCCCGTTGCTTTCCACATGTTTGTGTACAACAGGTTATTCGAACCCAATTACTATGTATATATATTTTCACCTATTAATTCGAATGAATACGACAGTTTTCTAGAAGTTTTATTATATTTTATGGGAATGACACGTTTCGCCCTTCTAAGGCATTATCTAATTTTTATCACATTTGATAATGCCTTAGAAGGGCGAAAGTGTCTTTCCCATAAAAATATAATAAAACTTCTAGAAAACTGTCGTTTTCATTCGTATTAATTATTTATTATGGAGTTTTACATCATTGTTCAAGAAACATCAAAAATAAATTGTAATAAGTATATAATGAATGAATAGTATAAAATTATATTTCTCTTACACGTAGAAATTTCCATGACGCAATCCAAAGTGAATCTAAAATCGTCCGTTATATTTAATAATCACGCCGATTATGTACATAATTGTATTACGTTGTATCTATTCGCATATTTTCAGTACTAGAATGTTTCGATTGCCACAGCGGCTAAGGCTTGCGAAAGTGTTTTTTGAAATACGATAAAAAAACGGTAACGTTCTGCCTGCGTCGTCTGTGTATAGGAAAACAATGTAACTAGCTTATGAACAAAGCCTCGCTGACGGATTACTGAGACTCGAGCTATTTCAAATCAACGCAGATTGGTGATGCGGCAAAGTAATACTTACGAAAACTCACTAACTTATTTTGTAATATAATTTATATTTCATATCTATGATTTGCAATCATGTTATAATACAATTATTATGTTATGTATTTTTTTTTTTAATTTTAAAACACTGATATTGTACGTATTTCATTTTTATGATATTGTCGCGACAGCTGTTACGCCGACCTTTGTTTTTTTTTTTAAACACTAATATTCAGTCAATGATATTAAAATTTGTTTTACAATCTTCAATATGAGCAGAAAATAGCTCATTATTATGAAGAAGGAATCTGGTCGTGTCAAGACTCGAACCCAAGTCCCATGGATCAGAAGCCAAGCGTTCTATCCCCTAGACCGCCATCAGTTTGTATCACCTGATGATGCCAATATAGTCTGGCGAAACAGCTGTCGCATCAATATGAAAACGAAAAAAAATGTAATATTCTTGAACTATCGTAGTATTTCGGCCAAAACAATAGAATATTTTATTAATGAAAACACTACTTATTGCACGTTAAATTTTATTTTTCTCGGCATGATTCAAAGATATAATCCCTTTATCATTATGGGAAGATGTTTATTTGCCAACGCTAAAATAAAATTAAGGTAATAATAACCCTTTACCACCAAGTTATCCCCCATCATTCAGTCCTTTACCCCTCCCGCAATCAATGCGGGTAAAAAAAAATCCTCCCCGATATCCCACTACGTACTCCGCCAAGCAAAATGGTCTCACGCAGGATGCTATCTCCTACCACAACTCCATCCAGGCACTGCTCCTCTAATCTACCCTCGGGAACAGACTTTTTTTATAAATACAATCCCAACCCTAACTGGTCTTCCATTCCTTAACAATAATGTAAGATTTTATCATGAACCCAAAATCCCCCTCGCCCTCTTTCGGAGGGACACTCCGGACCATACATTTAGCCCCATCATAAAAAAAATACCAAATCACATTCCAACAATGTTTCCTACAGACGTAAGAGGAATAGCCATTAGAGCTGAACCTATGTAAGCCAGAAGATCCATGTCCATGTTCTATGATATTAAGAAAGTGACATTTATCCCCTTAATGTGATATTTATAAACGTGACATTAGAAATTTACGTGGTAAAAAAAAAAATTCTTAACATATAATAAAACACAAATCCAGACCTTTATCGGGCAAACTACCAAAAATATGGATCGACGTTAAGGAATCAACTTTGCAGGAGGCAAATTCTTCTTGAAAAATAGGCCACAATATCTGCAGTAAGAAAAAGGGATGTGGACTTTAATATAATTGTTTAATCAATTGTAAAGACATAATATTGGGTATATTATTATTATATTACATTGCCCTATGATGTTCCGTCAAGTGAACTCTGGTGTTCTCAGCGAGCGGAGAACCTACAAATTGTTTGAACAATCGCCGATGTGGCAAGAAACTGGTCGTGATTTCGGTTCATTGAACAAAACGGATATTTTACACCGATTTCGCCAGATGTCTACCTCTTTAGCTACAACAATAAGAAGCCTATTCTGTTACGGCGGTGCCAGATTCAGCCGCTCTCACACTGTCTCACTACGAAGTTATTGTCGTTTCGCGGACAATAAGCAACCTTCGTAGATCTGTAATGTTGTTAGGTTATGTTGAGCACGTGGAAAATTTACTCTTAAAATTGTATTATACCAGTAAATTTATAAGTGTAAAAATCAGTATTTCAGCAATTTACCTGATACGCGAAGTACAAATACTGTTTAAATAATTAATTCTAATGAGTTTACGTAAAATCTAACTAATATAATAATAATAATTAGGCTAATTTGTATAGCGCCGTTTTCGAGAATAACTCACCTCAACTAACTAACTAACTATCACGCTATTTCCACGGAGGGGTAGGCAGAGAGGATGGATCGCCACAGTGCTCTGTCCTGGCATACCTCTCGGGCTTCCTCTACATTCATACATCGTACCATGCACGCACGTCGATTATTCCGACTTTGAATGTGGCCACCCTTTAGTAATTGATTAATTTGGTCATGCCATGTTTTCCTCGGTCGTCCTCGGCTTCTTTTTCCATTCACGCTGCTTGTGTACAACTTTTTAAACATTCTACTCTCATCCATTCGTTCCATATGTCCAAACCATCTCAGGGATCCTTTTTTTAATTTTATCCATGATGCAGTCATCTGCCTTACATTTCTCTCCTATTTCATCGTTCGGTATTCTATCATACAACGTTTTCCCACACATTCATAAAATCGAAATACGTAAAATAAAAACTTGTCTTTTTAATTGTATAAGTTATCGTAAAAGGGAAGTGCTATGCTTATTTTAAATTTAACAACTTTACGGTTATTTAACTAACTAACTAACTAACTAACTAACCATCACGCCGTCTCCCCGAAGGGGTAGGCAGAAAGAATGGACTGCCACACCTTTCTTTCCTGACATATTTCTCTCGCTTCCTCAACATTCATACATCGTGTCATGCACGCGCGTCGATTTCTCTGACTCCTCACATGGCCGACATTCAATATTTGATTTATTTGATCGTGCCACGTTTTCCTTGGTCTTCCTCTATTTCTAGTACCATTTACATCATTAACATATAATTTTTTTACCATTCTTTCTTCATTCATTCTTTCCATATGTCAAACCATCTTAATGATCCTTTCATTATTTTGTTCATGACACCATCATTCGCTCCGCATTCACTTCTTATATTTTCATTCGACACTCTATCATACACAGAATATCCACACATTCGTCTAAGAGATCTCATTTCTACTGCATTTATTCTACTTTCATCCTTCCTTTGCCAGTTCCATGCTTCGCTTCCATACATAAGGGTCGGTAGAAGAACACCATTGTACGGTTATTTAATATTGCGGAAAACGCCAGTTTTCGAGAAGTTTATTATACACAAATTAAGATGTTTTGCATTAATAAGGCATTACCAAATGAAATTTTATAATGTCCTTACAAATCGAAAAACACCATTCTAATATAATATAATTAGAATTCTAGAAAACTGTAGTTTTCGTTGAAATTATATACTTGTTGTGGAGTTTTATATATCTGTTTAAGAAACAAAAAAAAGTATTTAATATTTATGAAAACGTGTTTCCTAGAAGTTTTGTTACAGTTTATAAAAAAGACAGATATGCTTGCTAAAGCATTATCAAATTTGATACTGCATTTGCATGACGAAACAAATCAACAGAATATTGTTAATAGAACTTTTTGCCAGTTCCATGAGTGAAGCATGGAACTGGCAAAAGAAGGATGAAAGTAGAATAAATGCAGTAGAAATGAGATCTCTAAGACGAATGTGTGGCAAATCTGTTTATGATAGAGTGACAAATGCAAGTATAAGAAGTGAATGTGGTGCGAATGAAAGTGTTATGAACAAAATAAGGAAAGGGTCATTAAGATGGTTTGGACACATGGAAAGAATGAGTGAAGACAGAATGGTAAAAAAGGTATATGTAAACGGCGTTAACGGAGCTAGAAATAGAGGAAGGCCGAGGAAAACGTGGCACGATCAAATCAATCAAATATTGAATGTCGGTCACGTGAGGAGTCGGAAAAATCGACGTGCGTGCATGACAAGATGTATGAATGTAGAGGAATCGAGAGGCGTATGTCAGGACAGAACAGTGTGGCGTTCCATTCTTTCTGCCTACCCCTCCGGGGAGACGGCGTGATGGTAAGTTAGTTAGTTTTAGTTAGTTAGAACTTTTAGAAAACACGTATTTTCTCAGTATTTAAAATTTTGTTTCAGATACAATACATAATAATCAATTATTATTTCGTCTACATTTTTATAAGTATTAAACGCGATAATATGGCTAATGATTGTGTAGTTTTTAATTGTTTGTGGATGCATACCTTCGAAATGAAATATCTATATCATAGGGCGATTAATGCTTTAAATTGAAATTTCTTGGTAGAAGTTCATTTTAAATAATGAAAACTAAAAAAATGTTGATACGAAATTTCTTTATTATTATGTATTTAGTGTGCTTCCACTTGTGTTTATGTGCGACCGGTTTCGGCAGCTTGCTGCCATCTCCTGGTCCTCCTTCTCCTTTGTATCAAAATATTTTGTTTTCATTATCATAGAGCGATGTTTTTTTTAACTTCTTAAGTTTTTTCTATACAAATATAATATTTATATAATTATATGAAATTTACTGAATTTAAGTATTGTTATTGAAGTTATTACATAGTTATTTTAATTTCATTTTTGAATAGATTCATGTTTACCACCCCCGATCTGTATGTATATAAAGGAGTCAGTTTATAACAGTGTCACCAGTCTGTCGATGCCAGCGAACCTGGCGAAACCGGTCGCTGTCGAAATAAAGAAAAAAGTGAAAAGTAGTAAAAAAAAAACGTCGTATTATTTGAAGGGAACTTCCATCAAGAGATTTCAGTAATATCATTCGATTATCATACGGCGATGTTAAGTTAATTGTAATTTTATGTCTAAGAATCACTTTTCACTCCTTTCAAATCTTACACAATCCAGTCGTAAACACATTGTTCCGTCGAGTTTTATTTGTTCGTTTTGAAGTAGGGACCATTGATCTCCGAAACAGTAGAAAAATAAAACGATCTTTCACTACGATTTCTTGTGGTCTCCTTTCAAAGCGGTTCGTTTTGTTTTCTTTGGCCTGAGCATTAAAGGAACATCGGACCATCTTCGGAGTACCGTGGCTGCCGTCGTTTGATCATCGCTTTCGCTTTACGAAACTTTCTTTAGTTGTCGCATGGCCGCTCTTATTCTAGATCATTCTGTCTCTGAAAAAACAAACTCCTCCTAATTTAATTTCTATCGAATTTGAGACACCATTCGTGAACAGTACTCGCAAAAATATTGTATGGTAAACCAACCAAAACATTTTTAAATTAACTGTCGATCATGACTTTATTATTACATAGTTTTAAAACTAACTAACTAACCATCACGCCGTCTCCCCAAAAGGGTAGGCAGAAAGAATGGACTGTCACACTTTAACCAATGCGGCACTCCATCCTTTTCTTTTCGCCCCCGGAGACGCGGTGTGATGGGTTGCGAACCTCATCGCCACCAATAGGCATCTCCCGTATTTATACATAGTTTTATTTTTATTAATTAATCATCTCAATGGCACTGAAGTGCTCCATGCTCCATGTTACAAACTAGTTATAAACTATACATATTTACTTACTTTTTCTTGAACAGTTATGTAAAACTCTATATTCAATAATTAATACAAATGAAAACGTCTGTTTTATAGAAGTTTTACTATATTTTATGGGAATGACATGATTCGTCTTGCTAAGACATTTGATCCTCAATCAATACAATATGTTATGTGTCTTAAATTTATGTAAGAAAATTTTTAAACAATGTAAATTAAATAATAATTAAATAAAACGATGTTTTTTAGATAAACTTAAGGCGTTTACACTGTGGAATTCCATAATGACGAATTTTTATGAATTAAAACGCTGTTTTTTTCCACTTTTGAATTTATTTTTCTCGACATGTTTCGAAGGCTTTGATGAAGGCATAGAAATTCGTCAAAACGATGTTTTTTTAACTACTTCCACTTTTGTCTTTATTTCGACAGCTACCGGTTTCGCCAGGCTAGCTGGCATCGACAGACTGGTTGCACTGAGTCCTTTTTATTCCCACAGATCAGTGGTGGTAAACAAGATTATGTACATATATACGTCATTTTTAATGTTGTTTTTAAGTTCAATGAAATTTGAAATTTCGAATTTTTAGTGAATAAAAAACAGTATTTTTCCATTTCTCAAAAGGGGAAAAAATATATATTTTTAACACCACTGTATTTATATATAATGTTTTATTTATTTTGGTTCGCCGGTTGGTCTTTCCGTTGGTTTATCCGTCTTTAAGCATGTAACCGAAACCGGTCGCTGTCGAAATTAAGGCAAAAGTGGCCGTAGTTATTTAAAAAACAGCGTTTTAATTCATTTATATTTAAGATGAACTTCCATTAAGGGATATCAGTAAAATCATTTACTTATCTTAATTACGATAATAATTACTTTTTCTACCTACATTAAGTAAAAAATCGTATATTTTTTATATTTTACAAATACCTTAGGCCTCAGAATAAAAATATATTTTTACTCACCACACTCTTATCACACACGTGATCTTCTCTACTTATGTATTACATAAAACTTTCTTACCATACATATTTATAAACAACGAAAAGGTTGCCTTTCTATCCAGCCATTTGTATCTAATTCTCACATATTTTAACAAACGTTTCAACCCAATAGATAGAGCATATTTATATTTGATTCGAATGCGTAACTCACTATTCTCATTAACCACCATGCTTTAAGTTTAGTATGCAAAGAGGATAAAACGCAAGCCATAATAATTAGTAACTAATAAAAATCATAACTAAGATTTGCGTGGATCGTCACGGGTTTCGTTGTATCCTTTTAGGCCCAACGTTTCAGAGATCGTTGCAGACTCCATATTCAATGTTATTGAAATGACGCTTCGATTACCCTGTATAAAATATAATATATTGTTGTTTTTTTATATATTTTACGTGGGTTTTATATGTACGGCTTGAATTTAATAGAATTTTTTCTCACCACCTGAAATCTCTCAAATTAGAGATTATTATTTTATTTACGCGATTTACGGCAAGTGGCACGATCAAATAAATCAAATATTGAATGTCGGCCATGTGAGGAGTCAGAGAAATCGACGCGCGTGCATGACACGATGTATGTTGAGGAAGCGAGAGAAATATGTCAGGAAAGAAAAGTGTGGCAGTCCATTTTTTCTGCCTAGTTAGTTATTTTATTTATCTAATCCGGGAATGCTGAAAGCGCTAAAAACGAATTCAAATATCATTTATTCTCAAAATTAATGAGGAAAACTTTCTGAATATTTTAGTTATTCCAATAAAATAGCATTTTTTATAGTCTCAAATGGCAACAACTTTCGTCAGCTATAATTAAATAAGTTATTGTCCGATTCGCCTTTATTATTATAGCTTCCAAGACAACAATAAAAGCTCTTATATTTTTACGTTTTTTTACATTTGGCTAACTTGTTTTACAAGCTTATTCATTATTCAAATGTGATCATCATATCGTAAATATTATGTGGATGTGTTTCAGAAAATTACATTTAGTTCCGCGTGTTTAAGGATATCAGAGAATAGAATATTGTATACGAGATTAAAAAGTATGTAATGATTTACCAACGAACATCAATGATTATTTAAGTGTTAAATTCTGGAACCGATGTACTTTCAGTCATTAATACGAATGAAAACGTCTGTTTTCTAGAGGTTATATTAACATTTATGTGAATGACAGGTTTCGCCTAACTAATGCATTATCAAATATCTAAGACCGCCTAAGACAGGCGAAACATGTTTTTCGCATAAATTTAAATAAAATGTTTAGAAAACGGACGATTTTATTCATATTAATTATTTAATATGGAATATAACGTCATTGTTCAAGAAACAATAAATACGTTCGGTAACGTTTTTGAATGTTATGTGTTACTTCGTGTGATTTCTGCTTTTTCATAAATATATTGTTAAAACGGTTCTCTATTGGTTAAAAATTAAAAAAATATTTTAAAATCTATTACATTATTGTTTGCTTCAAATCATAATATGATCAATGGCAATCAGCACTAACTATCTAACTAACCATCACGCCATTTCCCCGGAGGGGTAGGCAGAGAGGATCGCCACAATGCCCTGTCTTAGCATACCTCTCGGGCTTCCTCTACATTCATACATCGTACCATGCACGCACGTCGAATATTCCGACTTCGAATGTGACCGCCTTTTAGTAATTGATTAATTTGGTCATGCCATGTTTTCCTCGGTCGTCCTCGGCTTCTTTTTCCACTCACGCTGCTCGTGTACAACTTTTTAACCATTCTACTCTCATCCATTCGTTCCATATGTCCAAACCATCTCAGGGATCCTTTTTTTATTTAATCATGATGCAGTCATCTGCCTTACATTTCTTTCTTATTTCATCGTTCGGTATTCTATCATACAACGTTTTCCCGCACATTCTTCTTATTGATCTTATTTCTACGGCGCTTATCCTGTTTTCATCCTTCTTTTGCCAGCTCCAAGTTTGGGCAATCAGAATGTTACTTTATTATAGTTTACTATTTACTTATATTCTAGATTGTTTTACACGTTTGATTGATTTTACGCATCGGATAAAGGTAATAGTGGCCGGTACTATTGATTCTCAAGGTGAGACATTGATTTATGTACTCACCAATACCAGCATGCATTCCAGCACACATTGTTATGTAAGAACATCTCCCGTCTACCTGGCTCTAATATCTGCCAAACCTCTATTATACCCCCACTCTTGCTGTATTCTACCTCGTTCTTACGCTGTTTTTATAATCTTTTCTCTTCTGAAACGTTACCTGTGCTCCGAGAGCATAAAACGTTAAGGTAGCCAAGGTGTTTCTGACATCTGGGATTCCATTGTGAGTAGATTGACTTATGCGAGTATTAAGATCAAGAAAAAAGGTTCCTGGATGAATTGGCAACTTAATTGATGCTTCCTTTTGTATAGAGATTCATACATAAAGTATAAATGAAAACGGATTTTCGCGATGTTTTGTTTAGGTGTAAGAATGCATATTTTTCTTTAACATCTCTTTTTATTACAGTTAATACGCAGTTTATTTTTTCATGCAAGTTAAAGACTTACTGTAATTGAAATATTAACTGACTGGCGAAACCGGTCGATGTAGAAATAAAAACAAAAGTGAAATCATTTAAAAAAACATCGTTTTGTTTTATTTTTTATTTGAAATATTAACTAACTCATTGAACTCTAAGGCATTAACTCTCTGGAATTCCATAGTAATATTCTTTAATCCACTATTTATTAAAATATTTAAAAAAAATACGACATGTTTCGGAGGATACCTCCATCTTCAGGTGTAAAAATATAATAAAAACTACACAAAGAAAGACGCATTTAAAATTCGATATAATTATTCAAATTTAAAAAATAACTTTGGCTATTTGTTATAAGTAGGTACTAACAATTATTTTTTAACGGTAAGAACTAATGAATAATATTAAATAATAATAAAACATGATGATAATATAAATAATAAATAAAAATAAATATATAAAAAAACGTAATAAATTTTTTAATATTTTTTTTTAAATAGTGGTAAAACAAAGTTATTCAATTTCCTAAGAAATATTAACTATCTAACCATAACGCCGTTTCTCCAAAAGGATAGGTCGAGAGGATGGATCGCCACAGTTTTCTATCCTGACAAGACGCTCGCGCATCTTTTACATTCACACATCGTGACGCACGCTCGTCAATTGTTCCTACTTCAAACATGCCCGCCCTTCAGTAATTGACTAATTTGGTCATGCCATGTCTTCCTTGGCCTTCCTCGGTTTCTCTTTCATATATATTTTTAACCATTCTTCCCTCATCCATTAGTTCCATATGTCCAAACCATATTAGTGATCATTTCTTAATTTTATTTAGGACACTTTTATCTTCTTAATTGGGTATTCTATCGTACACTGTTTTTCCGCACATTTTTAGTGACCTCATTTCTGCGACATTTATCCACCTAAACAAGTTTTCCTTCTACTGCAAGTAAAGATGGCCGTGCACAATGGAGTTCTAGTAGCGATCCTTGTGTAAAATGTAACAATATTCAGAATTACATAAATATTTTCAAGAGTATCAAATTGCCTTGGCTTTCCGCACATTCGATCTCATTTATACTACTTTCGTTATTCTTCTGCCTACTCTAAGTTTCGCTACCATACATAAGGGCCATACATCTAAAATACATGCAGATGTATTCATAGTATATCCCTACGGCATACCTCATGGGTCTCCAGTCTGCATAACTTACTGAGTCATGTTTATCTCTGTGAACCGCCTCTGCCCGTACCTTGTCATTATGGTGGTCGCTAACATTATAACATACTAAATGGAATAAACAGGTGTTTCTGCGGTGAAGAAGGTAACAACAATCAAAACGCCTCATAAATGCGTTGATGTATTTAAGTACTGCGTATTTCAAATACAATTTCGATAGATTTAAAAATCAAATACTTATCCCGATAATGATTACCTACTTCGTCTCCTCGTTTTTTTTTTCTTCTTCTTCGTAAGACCTGTTTATTACAGTGAACTGTCCTGGGATGATAATGTCCATTCATCTTCTTGACGACCTTCGTGGCAGAGTGGTAAGAGCTCTGACTGCCATACCGAAGGTTCCGGGATCGATTCCCGGCGATGGCAGTGTGAATGTCACACTGACTTTGGTCTGGTGTAGAATTCTCGTGACAATAAAATGGCGATAGATTACCTATATATCAGCTTAAAAACAAATTGTATACCTACAGTTCGGTTCAAGCAACCTGTTGTATACGAAGAAAAAAATAAACAAAAATAAATAAAATCTCATTTCCAACTTTCCTGGTAAACCATCGCTGCTGGGATTTTTATCATACACAATTTTTGCACTTCTTGTATCCTCCCTAATGATTTTCTATGAATTGAAACTGTTCGTTTTCGAAATGCTACCACTGTAGAAAAATGACAACCATCCAAAACATAGTGTTTTAAAAATAAATATGTAAATTGTTGCGTCAAAACGAAATGTATTCAAAATTGAATTGACAACAGTGACGACGGGTATAGAAGACTCAATATTGTTTCCACTAATAATAACTAACTTACCATCACGCCGTCTCACTGAATAAATGAACTGCCACACCTTTCTATCCTGATACACTTCTCTTGATTCCTCAACATTCATAGATCGTGTCATGCACGCACTTTGATTACTCTGACTCCTCACGTGGCTGACATTTAATATTTGATTGATTTGATCGTGCCACGTTGTTATCGATTTTCTTCTATTTTTTTGTTCCTTATACGTCGTTAACACATATTTTCTTAATTTACATTGATTTGGCTCATGCTGTCATTATGTAAGGAGGGATTTAACAAAATTCTATAAAATTATGCGTAATATGAACTGGGAGTATCCATCTGAACTGACAGCCGCAGTTAGAGACCATATATTTTTACTGCAAAGGAAGCCAGCCGCACATAGGGGTTAAGAAACAACAAACAAGTTACGGATGTAGTTTTAGTTTCAAGCATCAAGATGACTGATGAACTAGCGCTAAGATGGAACGATCATTTCGACGATCGTGTTTATGGTCGAACACAAAGATTATTGCGTATATAAATAAAAATTGTTTGTACGTTTATATTATGTGTAAGTGCTAATACGCAAATCAATACAGGCGTGTACACACAAGTATCATATACAAATATTCAGTAGCTCATGCGCAATCAAGGGTCGCCACTTAGTGAGGCCGTGCACGTGTCGGGACGTAGGAATCTTAATGATCAATTTACGTCTTCGGGAAAACAAAACAAAGGAAAATCTGCTAACACGTTGCCGTATAAATTAAGTATGGATGTTCCAAATTCAAAAATTCGTGTTAAATATATAAAAGTCAATATTTGATATATTAAATTAGGGTGTTATTGTGCTGACCCTTATGTATGAACGTTAAGTAAGGAACTGGCAAAAGAATGGTGAAAGTGGAATAAATGCAGTAGACATGAGATCATGAGACGAATGTGCGTTTAATCCGTATACGATAGAGTGTTAAATGCAAATATTATGTAAGAATTAAATGCACTGCGAAGAATTAACTAAGAAGAATTGGACTAAGCTGGACAGCTTTCGGAAACGTGGGTTACATCCTTAAAAACCGGAAAATACCGATCAACCTGAAATGAAAAGTCTATGAAGCCTGCGTTCTGCCAGTTGGTACTTATGGTCTTGAAACTGTAACATTGTCCAAACAATGTGCCGAGAAACTACGAGTGACCCAAAGAGCCATGTTAGGAATAAGCCTAAGAGACAGAATCAGAAATGATACGGTGAACGAAAAAACAAAAGTCACTGACATCATCCGCCGGGTGGCGACTCTAAAATGGCAATGGGCAGGTCACGTAGCCAGAAGCTCACATGAAAAGTGGACCAAGAAGACTGCTGACTCGGAGACCATGGACGGCAAAGAGAAGTGCAGGGAGACCGCAACTACGGTGGAAGGATGATCTGAAGAAACACGTCGGAATAACCTGGATGCAGTCTGCACATGGTTAAAAAGTTGTACACAAGCAGCGTGAGTGGGAAAAGAAGCCGAGGACGACCGAGGAAAACATGACATGACCAAATTAATCAATTACTAAAAGGCGGCCACATTCGAAGTCGGAATAATCGACGTGCGTGCATGGTAAGATGTATGAATGTAGAGGACGCCCGAGAGGTATGCCAGGACAGGGCATTGTGGCGATCCATCCTCTCTGCCTACCCCTCCGGGGAAATGGCGTGATGATTAGTTAGTAGTTAGTTAGTTCAGTCTGCACATGATAGAGTGACATGGAAGCGAATGGAGGAGGCCTTTGTCCAGGAGTGGACGGGAATAGGCTGAGGAAGAAGAATCAATACTAAAGAAGAATACGTCTTTTTTCTAGAAATTTTATTATATTTTATGTGAATGATATGTTTTGGCTATCTAATGCATTATCAAATACATATCGGGATCAAATATTTCCTATTAATACATCTGCGAGAGGAGATAAACAAGATGGAATGTCAGATAACAATAATAAGAATTGATAAATCATTCCTCTAATTTCAGGTTTATATATATATCATATAAATCATTTTTCCACAAAGCATTACGCAGCATTACTTTACAGAATACATAGTCAGTAATCCAATCAACGTGGACCATTCATCTTGCTCATGTTTTAGGCATACAATACCTCTGACAAGCAATGTGAACCAATAGCCTGGCCAGCGTACACGTAACACGTTAAGCTTAGACACGCGCCGTCACTGCATTTTCTAAAAGCTTATTATATAATGTAACATTAAACTAACTAACAAACACGCCGTTTCCCCGGAGCGGTAGGCAGAGATGATGGACCGCCATACTGCCCTGTCCTGACATACCTCTAGCTTCATATGGATTCATACATCGTAACATGCATGCTCGTAGATTTTTCGTAACATGCATGCTTGTCGACTTGTGACCATATTTTAGCATTTGATTAATTAGGCCATGCCTTCTTTTGGTCTTCCATGGCTTCTCTTTCCACTCACTCTGCTTGTATATAGCATTTTAACCCTTCTTCTAACGTCCGTTAGTTACAATAAGTCCAAACTATCTCAGGGAACCTTTTTTAATTTTACTTATGATGTAATCATGTCCCTTTCATTTCTTCCTTATTTCATCGTTCGGTATTCTATCATATATCATTTTCCCATTATCAAATCAGTCACGTGAGGAGTCGGAGAAATCGACTTGCGTGTATGACAAGATGTATGAATGTAGAGGAATTGAGAAAAGTGTGTCAGGACAGAACAGTGTGGCGTTCCATTCTTTCTGCCTACACCTCCGGGGAGACGGTGTGATGGTTAGTTAGTTTGTTATCATTTTTCCCGCATATTCTTCTCACTTCTGAGGCATTTGTTCTACTTTCATCTTTCTCCATGCTTCACTTCCATAAATTAGGGTTGGCACCTGAAGTCTATTATGCACTGTCATATTTACTTTACTGGATATAACAATTCTAGAAAACAGACGATTTCATTAATACCGAATAAATTAGTTTTACGTCATTGTACGAGAAACACTAAATTCGTATAAAAATTAGATTTTGTATTTTAAATAAAACGTATTCAATATAAATGAAAACGTGTGTCTTCGCGGAGTTTTATTAAGTTTTATATAGAATGACATGTTTCGCCCTTCTAAGGCAGCCTTAGAAGGGCGAAACATGTCATCCCATATAAAACTCCGCGAAGACACAAGTTTTCATTTATATTAATTATTTTATACATCGTTGTTCAACTAACTAACTAACTAACCATCACGCCGTCTCCCCGAAGGGGTAGGCAGAAAGAATGGACTGCCACACTTTTCTTTCCTGACATATTTCTCTCGCTTCCTCAACATTCATACATCGTGCTATGCACGCGCGTCGATTTCTCTGACTTCTCACATGGCCGACATTCATTATTTGATTTATTTGATCGTGCCACGTTTTCCTCGGTCTACCTCTATTTCTGGTTCCATTTACATCATTAACATATAATTTTTTTACCATTCTTTTTTCATTCATTATTTTCATGTGTCCAAACCATCTTAATGATCCTTTCATTATTTTGTTCATGACACCATCATTCGCACCGCATTCACTTCATATATTTTCATTCGACACTCTATCATACACAGGGTATCGCACATTCGTCTTCGAGATCGCATTTCTGCTGCATTTATTCTACTTTCATCCTTCTTTTGCCAGTTCCATGCTTCGCTTCCAAACATAAGGGTCGGTAGAAGAACACCATTGTGCACTGCCATTCTAGCTTTTTTGGATAGGTTTTTGTTTGCAATGACAACTTTAAGTTGTCGTTGTTCAAGAAATGATAATATTACGTATTCCATTAAAGTTTATTATAATGTAAGTAAACATCTGCGTTCAAATTTAAAAGTTAGCAAATATCTTTGTATTAGCTGTGTATTCAAGAGTTTTTTATGCACGAAATGGCCTAATATAACAATAATGGTAATTAATCTTGATTCCAAGGAAATTCGCTAGAGGTAATTTTGGCAAACGGAAATAGACATCTCTGTAAACTTGTGAAGGGTAATGGAGATGTTTGTGTTCAACGCTAAAATATTTACACTCGCAATCTTGTTTCTCAGAAGTATGATTTTTCGCAAACAGTATGTTTTAATGTTAAATACGTATGTATCTTAATTTGCCGTTATTTAATTACGACATCTAATTGGTTTATTTACATTAATCTTAAACTTGAAGTAAAGCATGGATCTGGTAATCGGCCGTTACAATTATAATACATTAACGTAATATAACATAAGGCAATGTAAATAAATACACAAGACAAGATAACTATCTACCATATACAAACACACTCCAGATTTTAATTGTTAACACATTGTTTTACCGGTCGCCAGAATCAATCTCCCTCTGGTGACACCGGTGGGAAGAGCAATTAGTCTGCTGAACGCGGTCTCCTCGGAGATCGACGTCTTTCATGTTAGTGAAAGTACGTTCAGAAGGCAAATACTATTAATTCTGGAGAGTATCCTGTCTTCCTAATGTTAAACCATCTCTTATGCGTTTCTGGTAGTATACTATACAACTAACTAACTAACCATCACGCCGTCTCCCCAAAAGGGTAGGCAGAAAGAATGGACTGTCACACTTTTACTGATGCGGCACTCCATCCTTCTCTTTTCGCTCCGCGGGAGACGCGGTGTGATGGGTTGCGAACCTCATCGCCTTCAATAGGCATACTATACATAATATATTATTTTACCTGTTCTCAATAGATGCCTTAAAAATAAATTTTGTAATGTCTGTTGATGAAATAAACTGATTTGATTGATTGATTGATTTGATTGTATGCGGGTGCTTTTGTGCTAGAGAAATAAATTAAGTCCTATAAGCTTGTTCTTGATTTTGTTTTAACTTAATGGACTTTTTATAACCTAAATTATAAAAAAAAAACTAAATAACCATCACGCCGTCTCTCCGAAAGGGTAGGCAGAAAGAATGAACTGTCACACTTTAACCGATGCGGCACTCCATCCTTCTCTTTTCGCCCCGCGGGAAACGCGGTGTGATGGGTTGCGAACCTCATCGCCACCAATAGACGTCTCCCGCAAACTTATAAAATATTCTAAAAATCTTCCGTTGCCAGTTAACGTATTTTATGGTAAAAAATAAAATCTGTTGAAATTTCAAGAATCGCGTATTTTTACGTTTCCCGCACACAATGTGTTAAGTGTGACACTCAACAAACTGTTAAGTGTGACACTGGAACTGGCAAAAGAAGCATGAATGTAGAATAAATAAAGTAGAAATGAGATCTCTAAGACGAATTTATGGTAAATATGTATATGATAGAGTGTAAAATAGATCAAATTGGCGACCTTCGTGGCCGAGTGGTAAGTGCATTGACTGCCACCCCGAGGGTTCCGGGTTCATTTCCCGGCGAGGGCAGTGTGATTGTCACACTTTCTTTGGTCTGGTGAATGGTGTAGAATTCACGTGATAATAAAATGGCGATAGATTAGCTATGTATCACATGTCACGAAAATCACTATGATACATATAATACCCTTTTACTTCGATTAGGCTCATGCTGTCATGATGTAAAGAGCGATTCAACAAAATAATAATAATAAATGCAAGTATAAGAAGTGAATGGGGTGCGAATGAAAGTATTATGTACAAAATAATGAAAGTGTCGTTAAGATGATTTGGATACATGGATGAATGAGTGAAAACAGAATAGTCAAGAAGTGATATGTAAACGACGTGAACGGAGCTACCAAAAGAGGAAGGCCGAGGAAAACTTGGCACAATCAAATCGATCAAATATTAAATGTCGGTCACGTGAGGAGTCGGAGAAATCGACGTGCGTGCATTACCAGATATATAAATGTAGAGGAATCGAGATAAGTATGTCAGGACAGAACAGTGTGGCCGTCCATTCTTTCTGCCTACCCCTCCGGAGAGACGGCGTGAGGGTTAGTTAGTTAGTTAATACTATTTACATTTAAAATATAACATTGTTTTAATTTATAAAAAAATCGTAAATATTTTCTTATTATTAAAAAGTAAATAAATCAGTATATTGATATACCAACCATATTCAGTTTCCAATTTGCATCTTTGTCTCTATTAAGATACAATTAAATCATGAATTGATAACCCACGGTGGGTGAAATCCAGTATTCGTATACAAGTATAAGTATACATTCACAAAAAATATGATATATGAATTGTTCATTATATTCTCATTCACCAAAATATAAGATACAAAAATACTAGTAAGATTGCAGATAGATATTACGGCAACCATGTGTTAAAATTACACCAAAAAGTATGTAATTAAGTTTTTTTATACATGTAAATGTTCAATTTCTGATACATAATCACCCCTATTCTGTTTTGGTATAACGCTGTATAAAAATACGCACTCACAAAAATATATGACTATATCTCAAGGAATCCGTAAACATAATATAACTATAGATAGACATATATACAGAGTACGTTATAATGCGATTGTTCTGTTCCCTGAGAATTTACACTTGATCCGCCAAAGAGTTGATTTCTTACGAGCCCAGAGCCCATTATAAAGGATATTAATCATCGTCTAACATTTCCATCCATTTAACTAGTTTAGGTCCCGACAAAAAATACGCCACAAAAAGAGGAAATCATATAGCCCGCTCTACGCCTTAGGCCGCCATCTTGGTCGGATTACCTCTCTTTCATAAACTAGCACACTCGCCACGAAATGTCACAGAAATATACCGCACTCCAATAAAACTCTAGCGCACTATTTTAATATACTACAAAATTTGTAGCAATATAATATCAGCTTTGTAGTTTTATCCGAGCCGACTATGACGCTCACGTTGACCGCTTTTTGTTGAACAAGGTAGTTCAGATTCAACAGTTGGCGTGCACATGGCCTGTCAAACTATTTTTTATCCCTCTCAACCTCGAGACATTTACTAACCTGCTTCTCTCTTTAGCGTGCGTCCCTTTTAAGCCATACCGGCCGCATCATACTTTCTCTTTCGGGCACACACAGTTACCTGGTCCATCCCGGTGTTGCCGGTTCTTGAGCGATCTCGACAATCTTATGCGTCCGTCTTCGTTCGCTTTGGTAGAGCATGGCAACACTGTTACTGTTTGTAAACACGAAGCGAGCGAACTCCGGGTTGCTGTCATGATTTATTTACTCGACCGGAGCATTCTAAGTTTAAACTTTTTAGCGGGAAAAATGGCTAAATCGAATAAATTGAGATTCAGCCATTTTGTTTAACACTGCATTGCTAATTTGAGTAGTGTACTTAATGCATGATATTGCCGCTAAAATATTATCCCACGGCGGACATTTTATTAGGTAGATAAATGTGAACAGCAATTAAACAAATTCTTATTCAAACAATGCCATGAACTCGACAAATATTATGTCCATTGTTCCATATTTAAAAATAAATCTTTCGTTCATTCGAGGTAAAAGAACTGAAATTTAAGTACTGCTATCTTGTATATACAGTCTCAATTGAACAAAGCGATTATCAAAAAAAAATCTTTATTCAAAATATCTTCACCAGCTTGTCTCCATTCACTGCTAGATGTAAGCCTCTCCACCCCCAGGCCCTTCGCTCCACCTGGTAGACTATCTCCCGACACTTCTTCGACCCAACCTTAGTCTCCATTTAGTAACTCTCTGGCTCCATCTTCCATCATCTCATCGGCACGCATGACCAGCCCATTGCCACTTCATCCTTGCAAGCGTGAACCATGATTTTCAAAATACATTTGCGCAATTTGCAAGCGCTGTTCTGCCGTTAGTATATTAATGGTGAAATGGCAAAACGCTTTGACTACAAATCAACTGTCAACTGTCAAATTGACAGTCTGTAGAAACAATGTTGCCAGTTTAAAAACCAAACCTCTAAAAAAACACCCTATATATTCTGTTAGGAATATTTTGAGTGTTATTTTGTAATTTACATATACGGCGTGACATGGAGGAAAATAGGAGAAGATTAAATGTGGCCTAGATCCCTCTTGATTTCTTGAGATTGAATGAGCGAAGCTGACAAAAGGCGCCGTTTGCCTATAACCTGGTAGGAATTCTCTATATCCTATGTCCTATGGTCCAGCTTCTCTGCTTACCTCTTTAGCAAAGGCATGATGATCAGTTTGTTATTTTTTCTTGCAATAGAGTAGCATGGTATCGGCTTTAAACATTTAGTTCAGATCTGTTAGATTCGAGTGGGTAGATAATAACAAATATATTCGGAATATTAATGAGCAGAGAATTCACAGCCATTCTTTCAGTTTTAATTTCCAAAGACTTTGTTCTACTTAGACTCCCCTAGTTAACTCTGTGTATCAATCATTTCAAGACGTTTTCTTTGTTTGGCCATCGGAGATACCGATAGCCCGCACACGGAAGATCGTCCAAATCGGTCCAGCCGCCTCATCACTCAAGATATTACTTCCGACAACCTCTGACCCAGTGGATGATGTCGGTTATTTTTCCATCAATAATATTTTTGGGTCAATATCCATTTTGGGGAGCGAAACCTGCGCTGAGTTTAGAAAGTGTTTTCCATGTTGGGACAGAGCATCGGAACGGTGATTGTGATCTTGAATGTTTGGTACTTGATTTATTTTTATATTTTAAACACAATGCTTCACCAAGGACGTGGCTTATGTAGTGACATCAGCCTTTCAAATGTGGATTATTTTTATTATGATTCTAGCTCACTTAATACTTTTTTTATAAACACAAAATAACATACAGCGACAACTAATGCAAAGCCCTCATATTTTTTTCTTTTAAGAAGAATATAAGTTTTGTTTTGTTTTGTATTATAATGTAATATGAATGAATAGAATTTTAATATCCTTGATTTATTTATAATCTTTTTAAATATTTTCATTTGGTTGTTGAAAGTTGAACGTCACTCAAAGGCTTAATCAATATATTATAATAAAACTTGAAGCTTTTTTGGCATATGTAAATCAATGATGAAGAAAGAGTAGTTAGAAAAGTATACGTTAACGATGTGAATAGATTACGGGTTCGAGGAATTCCAAAGAAAAAATGGCGTGTTAAAATTAATTAACACTGTTATAAAATATCACAACTGATTTTATTTTTTTTAAATGGTTTTTGGAATTGTTTCGCTAAACGATGAAAGCATCATCAGGTGTTACAATCAAAGGATGATTGTAACACTTGATGATGCTTACATCGGTTAGCGAAACAGCTGTCACAACCATTTCAAAATAAATAAAATCAATTGTAATATTCTATAACAGTGTTTTAATTAAACTTTTAATAATGTTGAAATATCAAAGTGTTTCCGCCAAAACAATGGATCACTTAAAATTAATCAAGTTTTAAAGGTCGCCATGCTAGAAGTCGGAAGAATTGACTTGCGTGTATGACTCGCTGTATGAATGTGGACGAATATATAGAAGCGTGTCAGGATACAGTAGTGTGGCTCTGTCTACTCTTCCCGCTAAAATGGTGTCTAATTAAGACGCGTAAAGTTTCAAAAGATGTACTGGCATCTCTTGCTATCTCTTTGATTACTGTCTTTATAGGTTTATAAGTGTTTGTGCTTCACATTTTCCAGCCAGTGATTTCTTGTTGAGCGTTAAGTGTTGATGCTTACGGGCTCCCGACCGCAGCTTACGCTTTCTTGCCTATGGTCTCTGATGATTAGCAGCTCAGTTTTTATGGCCATAGAAAACTCCGTCCGTAAACGGGCATATCGGGGTCAGGCGGCCCCACGACAGTTCGGGTACGCACTCGCTTTGCATTTCTCAGTCTACTTAGCATAAACACTGCCGCACCTAATGACACTTGGACATCCCAAGACAGTTACACTTTTGTGCTCCTAACGTGCTCCGACAGACTCGCATCCGCGTTATCCCGCAATCATCTAGCTTAATAGATCTTACCATCACCATACTGTTCTATCTTGACATACCTCTCCAACTTCCTCTACATTCATACATCAACACATGTAACCCTCGTCGATTTTTCCGGCTTGGAATGTGGCCGTCTTTTGAGTATTTGATAAATTTAGCCATGCCATGTTTTCCTTGATCTTCCACATGTTATCTTTCAACTCACACTGTTTTTATGCAACATTATAACCATTCTCCTCTTATTTATTTTTTCTTGAACAATGATGTAAAACTCCATATTTAATAATTAATACGAATTACTACACATTCTTAATATAACATTATGAATACTACTACACATTCTTCTCGGTGATCTCATTTATACGGCATTTATCCTACTTTCATCCTTCTTTTGCCAGCTCCAAGCTTCGCTTCCATAAATTAGGGTTGGTATTAGAACTCCATTATCAACTGCCATCTTTGATGACACTGCTGCTTTATTGTTTGTAACACCTGATGATGCCAACATCGGTTGGCGAAACAGCTCTCGCGACATTCTCGATAAATGTGTGCTTAATTCGTATGTGATAGAATGTCAAATACAAATATTAGAAGTGAATGCAGTGCGAATGAAAGTATTATGTACAAAATAATGAAAGGGTCGTTAAGATGATTTGGGCACGTGGAAATAATGAATGAAGTATATACGAACGGAGTTAGAATGTGAAAGACCGAAGAAAACGTGGCACAATCAAATCAATCAAAAATTGAATGTCGGCAATGTGAGGAGTCAGAGAAAACGACGTACGTGCTTAACACGGTGTATAGGAATAGAGAAGTATGTCAGGACATAACTGTGTGGTGGTCCATTATTTCTGCCTACCCCTCCGGAGAGACGGCGTTATGGTTAGTTAGTTTTACCATAATGAACATTTTTGATATACAGGTATATTATAAATATAATATACACTAATTTAGCATAAGGAAAAATAATCATCCAGTATTGTTCAGTGGGTTATGTTCTCGGTAAGATTTTTGTTCAAGTACACATATGTATTGTATATAATATTGCCATCCTTCAGATTGAACATTTTAAGTGTATATAACGTTGCTTTGAATATGGAATAACGTGACAGGCGGAATTATATATCTTTTCATGTCTCGTTTTTTTTTGTAACCGTAATGACGAACCTCACGAAGCGCCTTGCCTAAAAATAGTAATTTAGTCATGGTTAAAACATGTTATTTTCCACGAGGTCAATTATTATATTATTTTAAATTACCCTTAAGCAATTGAAAGCAAAATACCTCATTTATTATTTTGTGAGAATACCCCTGAAAACCACAATATTTTATTGAAAAGGCAATCTGTACAGCAAAAATGAAATATGAGTTCTTCGTCTTCGGTCTGCGTGTCACGGTGTGTGAATTTAATAAAAGAGACGCGAGACTCATGATGATGTGAACAGTATGACGGTCATTCGCTCTGCTTACCCCTCCGGAGAAAATGAGTTATGGTTAGTTATTTTAGTATGCATTTGAACGGCCGTAACGTTGAAAGGGTGGAAAAATTTAAATACCTGGACAGCATACTAACGCAATCTCTTGACTCAAATGTAGAAGTAGTATTAGTTCAGTATTTTATATTAACCACTGTAGTGCGGCTGGCTGTATTTGCAGTCCAAAAAAAATATTTCGATATGAGGAAGACTATATTTGCAGTTCATATTTGAACGTATCTTATAAACATTTTTACTGAAGTTCCTTACAAAAATTAATATGTAAATGTAATATTATGATGAACTGAGACCATCTGTCTGAGCTGTAAATGTAGCCAACCGAAGTTCGAGACCAATTTTTTTTACTGCAAATGAAGCCAGTCGCACAATGGGGATTAAAATACACACATACAAGTATATGGTTCCGTAGTTTTAAACAAACCCGAGTTTCTGTGCGAGAATCTGGCTAGCGTACTTGACACAGGAAAACATCAGAACAATAAAAGGCCGCCACCAGAAACAATAATATTTTGGTCTCAGTTCTGGAATGATTCCAAGACATTAGTAGTGTGCGGACTCTGAAATCTTTATTCGCGAATTAGCCTTGGAGCGCTTGCATAATACAGGATAATTTGCAACTTTCGATGACGCCGCTCACCCACTCTAGACTGGATCAGACCATAACTTAAAATAGCTCGGATTGTGCTATCTTCGTCCCAATGTAATCTAATTTAATCCAAAACATATATTTTATTATGCATAATATACAGGGATCTTCGACCGGTGGTTGGCGGGCAGGGGAATAATGCGACAATATATGAAATTTTGCATTTTACCTAGATCACGTCGAAATAATGGATCGCCGTATTATTGTATTCTGACATACCCCTATTAATTTATCTGTATTCATATATGGGGACAAACGCTCAGGCTCGTCGATTATTCGACAAACATGGCCGTATTTTAACTAACTAACTAACTAACTAACCATCACGCCGTCTCTCCGAAAGGGTAGGCAGAAAGAATGGACTGTCACACTTTTACTGATGCGGCACTCCATCCTTCTCTTTTCGCCCCGCGGGAGACGCGGTGTGATGGGTTGCGAACCTCATCGCCAATAATAGGCATCTCCCGCGCACACTTCGATCGTCCAACACCCACAAAATAAATCTAAAACAAATAATATAAAATACAATGATATATAATAAAAAATAATTTAACACAAAATGTTCTTTTAGATGGTGCACAATTGTCTATTTAATTTATATTCCACGTATCCACCGTTTTTTTAATTTAGCACATAATGTTTTTTTTCGATGTTGCACATGTTGACATGGACGATCCGGACTTTTGTGTTTATTTAATTTATGTTACACGTATCCATCGTTTTTTAAATTAGCTGTTATTAGGCACTTAACCAGCAAGAACTTAAAAATAATATTGAAGAAATTATTCAATTTGTCATTGGAACAAATGAAAAATTTATTTTTACAAATAGATCATTTATTTATTTATTCTATATTCGCTATTTTTCTTTATTTATTTTTTAATACATATTATTGGAGAATTGAGAGAGATGGCCAGGGACAACGGACAGTGGAGGACTATTGTAGAGGAGACCAAGTCCCACACCGGGATGACGCGCTGTGACGAAGAATAAAACATATTATTGCATTTTTACAAACATATTTTCAAATGTAGGTACACATCATTCGTCTGTCTAAGAATTAAAAATTTATTTTGACCTCACATTTTTCCACTGCATTCCATTATACTTTCCACTATCGCTACTTGTCTACAATTGTTTCACCATTTTTTTCTCACACATTCTTTCTACATATCCAAACCGCGTGAGTGCTCCTTTTTTAATTTTACTAAAAACATTCACCTGCCTTACATTTCTCCATTTTTTATGTAAACAATCATGCATCCTCTTTCCACATTTTTTTGTAATTTCATTTCTACAGCATTTACCATTTTAAAGAGAAAAACATACTGTTTTGTTCATAAAATATAGAATTAATATTTATTTTTTTGTGAATGTATACTTATACTTGTATACGAATACTGGAGTGAAATCCAGTATTCGTATACAAGTATAAGTATACATTCACAAAAAATATTTAAATCATATCTGGTCAAATTCTTTGGCATATAGATAGGAGTGACATCTCCAGGCGGCTTCTAACAATGCGCTAATGGCGATAGCCTTTCACATTGTGTTAATAAAGATGTTCTGCTGAATGCTAAAATTAATCTCCATAGATGGCGTTAGTATGTGGATTATATAGAGTAATCTTAAAAAGATTAACATATGTAATCAAAATCTTCATAGATGGCACATTGAAACTGACATGTGAAATTAGGCATAGATTTGTTACATATAATATATACAACTTCCAAAAATTTGTCTTACATGGTCATAAAGAAAAATGTGGAATGGGGAATGTTGTAATTACATAAAGCGTGCGCTTAACCCAACCAATGACAGGTCATAAGTCCTGTAAACACCTTGATCAACCATATTCAGTTTCCAATTTGCATCATCGTCTCTATTGAGATACAATTAAATCATGAATTAATATTTTGTCCATTTAATTTACACAAATTTAATTAATAAGTTTTCCACTTGATTCCTTGTTAACGTGGCCCATTGATTTGTTAAAAAATCTCCATTTTACAGCGTATTTGTGAAACTGATTGTAAACAAGTTAGTTAAGAATACATTACGTAGTTTCCTGTTTTACCTACAGATAATCTAAAAATATTCACTAATTTGTTCATTATTCTAACGGCCATGATACTTCCTTGTGCATATTCATGAAATACTCCTGAAATATCATTAAACGGTAGCCTAATACATATATATTAAATTTTGCTTGTATCATATACACACTCATAATATAATATTATTGTTATACACAGGATGATTCTTAAACGACTGAACAGCGAAGCGGTATACGATATAAACTCGTTCTCCCGAAGGTGTAAAACCTTTGAAACATGTTTAGAAAAATAAGTTATCGATGGTTAAGGTTTTTTCTATTGTAAAATTCACTCAAACATTATAAATTATAATATAAACGCGATGGTTTCATTGGTTTCACGAAGATTTTTACTTATATAATAATATCGTATACATAATGGAGTTCTAGTGCTAACCCTTATGTATGGAAGTGAAGCTTGGAGTAGCAAAAAAAGGATGAAAGTAGGATAAACGCCGTAAAAATGAGATCACTGAGAAGAATGTGTACGATGTATGATAGAATACAGAACGCCAAAATAAGGAAGAAATGTAAGGCAGATGATTGTATCATAAGTTGTATTAAAAAAGGATCCATGAGAAGGATATACGGAACGAATGGACGAGAGAAAAATGGTAAAAAGGAGAAAACAAGTAGTATGAGTGGAAAGAGAAGCCGTGGAAGAACAAGGAAAACTTGGCATGACCAAATTAATTAAATAATGAAAGGCCACCACATTCGAAGTCGGTAAAGTCAACGACCGTGTTACGATGTATGAATGTGGAGGAAGCTAGAGAGGTATGTCAGGACAGAACGGTATGGCGGCCCATCCTCTCTGCCTATCCCTTTGGGGAAACGACGTTATGGTTAGTTAGTTAGTTGATTCGTATCATTATTAGTTACAAATTTGTTTCGCCTTCTTGAGATTGGCACTTCTCAAACGCTTGAGATTGCCGTCGGAAGGCCAAAAAAATTTGTAAAAAGTAGAGGAAGACCTAGGAAAACGTGTCAAATCAAATAAATCAAATATTGAATGTCGGCCACGTGGGGAGTTTGAGAAATCGACGCGCGTACATAACACGGTGTATGAATGTTAAGGAAGCGGGATAAGTTTGTCGGGACAGAACAATGTGGCGGTCTATTCTTCGGGGAGATGGCGCGGCGTGATGATTAGTTAGTTTAAATTTTTTGTTAAAGTAATTAAACAATCACGTTCATATTATGAGAAAAATAAACTTTAAAAACTGTGTTTTAATTCATAAAAAAAACATCATTTTCCTATATATTCGCCATCACCCTGTATTGTGGATTCACACTTGAATAACTTCCACCTATGATAAGAATCTCGTTCCACAAGTTACCACTAGTAATTCAGATCAAATCAAAATAATACATTGAAAAAGATCACCCTGTAAGAAAATTGGTGGCTACCGTTTTGCCAAAAACACACGCATTGTGTTTTTGTCCTTGCCCCAACAAAAACCTTCTCACATTCTATACTGATTATTCTTCTCGTTTACTTTTTTATTCCTCACCATGAGCAGCGCATTTTTGTATTATGTACATGATTACCTGTTTTTATTTATTAATATAATTATTTTCGGAATCTAACAGTATATTCGCCTCTTTGCAAGAATAACGTGTTATCTTGAAAAATTTAAAAATTTAAAAATGAAACAAGATACCCGTCTGAAAGAGGCAACGTGACAACACAATACCACTGTTGTGTTGTCTCTTTCCCTCATAAATTCTCTGTTTTTCACTTTAAAAATACCATGTTTTTAAAGAATATAATGTTGAACACAGCGGATTTGATTTTCGAAATGTCACGTTAAGGCAGAAACATACTATTAACACACCACGCCACCCGATGCCACGTGATGCGTGTTGAGTCGAATCAAATTGTATTGTTTTCTATGGACAGAATCACACTATGAACACCCGACGCGACGCCTGCGCGCACACGCCACCCGATCCAGACGAGCTAGATCGACGTGTTGCCGATGGTGGGAGTAAACACGCCACGTCGCGTGTTAATAGTATGTTTCTGCCTTTATTCTTGCAAAGAGGCGATATATTTTTCAACACGAAAGTAAAATCGAATGATATTTCTAAACATCCTTTTTTTTTTACTTTTATCGGAGGGTATTTACACGTAGCAGAAATGAAGGTGCTGAGGTGGGCCGCCGGGGTTGCGATGCTGGATAAAGCTAGAAATGTGCACATCAGAGGTAGCCTAAATGTCGCTTCCATAGCGTAAAAAATTGGGGAACGTCGTTTGCGGTGGTACGTCCATACGAACGACCTGAAGACGCTGGGACTGGACAGCCAGATGACCCTGGATCGTGAGACTTGGCGGAGCCGTATTAGTAGAGCCCACACTAAATAACGGGAAATTGCTAGGCGAAAGAAGAAGTTATCCGGGGGTATTTACAATACATGAATATTAAGAGAAGTTAATCTGTACGTTCCCCACAGCTTTAGCAGAGCATGAGGGCATATCTTATTTTATGCCCCAAATTGCCTCACAGAGACGCTTCGAAGTTTTCCTGTATTGATTGCAGTTTGTCTTCTAAACGAGGAGGCTACAGAGGTTACCTTCTCAGATGCACTATGAGAGCAATAAATAGATAACTGTCATATATCTATTCACATGTTTCTATGCATATTTCATTTGATGTTTTTTTATTTTTATTCTTTACATCGATTTCGCTCGCGTTGTAAAGATGTATAGAACTATTCAACAAAATAAAAATAATGACTATAGTTAAGGAAATGGCAGAAAACCAGTCATAAATTTTTTTATCCTAACTTATCATATCGTCGGTTCAAAGGTAAAACTCATTAAGTGACATTTGAATTATTTATTTATTTTTTTGCAATTTCTGATCAGACTTGTGAATTCTACGTCAGAAAGTAATCACCAAGTGTTTTTATTAAAGAATAACTGTTATTCTTTAATGAATACACTTGGTGATTGTTTTCTGACGTAGAATTCACAAGTCTGATGCGGAAGTTGCAAAAAAAGGAGAATAATTTGAAATGTCACTTAATGAGTTTTACCTTTGAACCGACGATATGTTTCCTTAGGATAGGCAGATTGGATTTGATCGACTGCCACGCTCTTTATTACTTACATACTCGTAATGTCGATTTTTCCGACGTTCAGTCCACTTATGCTCCATTCACATCATTAATCATCATCATCATCTTTGTTCGTTCATTCTTCGTTATTATTGTCTACGTGTCCGAATAATTTTAGTGATACTTTTATAATTTTTTGCAATTCAAGTTTTCTAGCTCTTTTTTTCACTAGAATCTCTTATTAAATCCTCAAAAAACATTAATGTAGGTATTTATTCACAAAAAAAAAATATTCCAGTATTCTTGTAATTGTCTAATGATGTGTTATTTTCCTTTGTTTCAGGTAATTACCAATGCCTTAACAAATTATACCAATGACAAAAAAAAAGACATTCGTCCAAGGTGAGTATAGGTTATTAAAAATTCGTATTTTTTGTATATACTTCTAACAAAGTAATCATTATGCCGTCTTCCCGGAGGGGTAGGGAGAAATAATGGACCGCAACACTGTTCTTTCCGGACACATCACTCGCTTTTTCAACATTCGTACATCGTTTCATATACGCACGTTGATTTCTGCGACTCCTTTCGTGCCCGACATTTAATATTTGATTGATTTGATCGTGCCACGTTTTATTAGGTCTTATTTCTTGTTCTGTTTACATCGTTAACATATACTTTATTTACGAACCATCCAACCATCTGAAGGCCCCTTATCTTTATTTCTTTCATAACACTTTCATTCTCACTGCATTCACTTCTTATATTTGCATTTGGAACATTGTTTATTGTTAGCTGTTAATAAACAAAGATAAGGTGACAGAAGGCATTTATGTATTTGTTTATCTTAGCTCAGTTTATATTCATTCTAAAAAAATACTTTCTTAGCAATCCAAACGATGCCAACGATTAATACACATGCAGAGAAGTGCACAATGGTGTTCTTGTTCGGTCCCGAAAGGGAAGCATGAAACTGGCAAAAGAAGGATGAAAGTATAATAGAAATGCAGTAGGAATGAGATCTCTTAGATGAATGTAGAAAAATAACGAAATAATCGTTAAGATGGTTTGGACACATGGAAAGAATGGTAAAAAAGTATGTGTTAACGATGTTAATAGAACTAGAAATAGAGGAAACGTGGCACGATCAAATAAATCAAATATTGAATGTCAACAACGTGAGAAGTCGGAGAAATTGACATGCGTGCATGATACGATGTATGAATGTTGAGGACTCGAGAGAAGTATGTCAGGAAAGAAAAGTGTGGCAGTCCTATTTCGTTAGTTATTTAGAGTGTATTTTTTACCCTAAGATCCATCAGTCTTGACTTTGTCAACATTTGTACATATTCCCATTTGTATATCTTCACTTGGTATGTCTCGAAAGTGTTTGTTTTATGACACTTGATTGCGTTTTACAATATTTACACGTATAACCACAGACAATGGTATTTTAATATCGCGGCTTTGCGATAAGCAAATAAATGACAATCACAATACTTAATGAACATATACAATAAAAAAGTAAACACTGCAAAATGCACGATGTGTACATCTACCAACCTAAGAAAATGTAATTAATATTATCACACATATAATAAACAATAGACGTTTGACTTATTGTTCCTTGAACAAACTACGTATTTTATACTGTCGAAAATGCACGTTTTCTAGAAGTTATATTATATAATATTTTATGGTAGTGACATGCTTTTTCTAAACTCCTCAACTATATAGCTCGTCATCTACGCACGTTCATTTTTACGACTCTTAAAATTTGGATTGATTTGATCGTCCCGAGTTTCCCTTTTATTATATACATATACTTTTCTTTCTTTCGACATATATCCTAGGAAGATGAAAAATAAACTCTCACTAAATAATAAAACTTCTGGTACTCACTATAAGTAGGTTAGTTTTTTTTTAAATTATTGAAAATTGCGTTTTATTCAGTACATCAGACATTATTATATTTGTGATCAGATTCGAAATCCAAGCAAATGATTTTAGGTACTAAATATGAATGATAACGTATGTTTTCTAGAAGTTTAATCACATTTTAAGGGAACGACATGTTTCGTACTTTCTTTTCTTCGTACTTACGTTCTTTTTAAGAGAAGCTTTTCGGACGTTAAGCGCCCTTGAAGTGAATTTCTCACAAAAATGGCGCTATATAAATCATCATCATCGTAATTCAAAGGCATTATTAAATGTTTTGATAATGGCTCAAGAGGACAAAACATATCATTCCTTTAAAATATTATATAACACAATAAAAAAAAAATTATGTACGTTTTCATTAATATAAATGATTTATTTTCAAGCTTTACATTGTTCAAGAAACAATTTATATGAAAAAAAAAACTTTAAATTTTGCAATCAAAAAAAAAAAATTTACGAATTTTTATGAATTAGAACACTGTTTTTTCCACTTTGAGTTTATTTTTCTCGACATGTTTCGAAGGCTTACATCTTCATCATCGGGAGAACGATATATCGTTTATATCATTCTCCCGATGATGAAGGTGTAAGCCTTCGAAACGTGTCGAGAAAAATAAACTCAAAAGTGTAAAAACAGTGTTTTAATTCATAAAAATTCGTCATTATGGAATTCCACAATGCTAACGCCTTAAGTTTATCTAAAATTACAAAAATAATAAAAAATAGAATTTTGCGAAAAGTCTATTCTTACTTTTGTGATCGGCTTGATAGATATGCGGATAGTATCGAAACCGGTAGGCAGTAGAACTGATGAATGAATAAAACGTATGTTTATGAGAAAATGGTAATGCATTTGTTTCGATTGAATAATATTACGATGTGATATTTGGATGTACGGATAGCACAGCTTATCATTCACCGCTCGTGCGGGACACCTTCCGTCTACTTTGATTGTAAAATGATTACTACATTTGTCACATGAAGTCAAGCGGTGGGTTTGAATTTTTAATTTCCCTCCTACGTGCCTTGTTGATTGATTACTTCATTTATTTATTATGAGACCTCTATCCGCTGTCGGCTTCCCGATCTCTCGTACAGCCGCCAGCGTCTGCTTCAATTATCTACATTCATTCTATTTAGTGATATAACTGACTTTCACGACGTTTTCTCGCAGGGATATACAGAGAGGATGTGCTGCCACAAGTTTCCATCCTGATTTATTTAAAAAGCATCATTAACGCACATCGATTTCTTCAACTCCTTGTAATAAAATTATGATTGATCTGACCGTGCCACGTTTACTCTTTCTTCCAATAGTAATAATAATAATGTGCTAACTTTTAAAGCGCCGTTTTTGTGATGTAATCACCTTAAGGGCGCATTAAGAGGTGTTTTAAATCTAAATTTGAACGCTGCATCTGATTGATATTCGCGATCGATTAGAATCGATTAGAAATATGCAGGTTTTAAATTGGGTATAAAATATGAAAAAAATGTGTTTTCAGCTTAGATCTGAAATCTGTCGGATCATTTATGCATCTGAGGTATGAAGGAAAATTGTTCCAAGCTGATGATGGGCCGGCTACCGCAAACGCTCGATCCCCGAAATTTGTACTGGGGCAACGCTTTGGCTCAACTAATCTTCCTATTGCCGAGGAGTTAGCCGAGCGAAGTGTGGATTTCCTTGTATTTCAGCTGTCCGTTATACAGAGTTCAGATATATAATTTGGATTAATTACATGCAGCGCAATATTTAGTGTTACATCTTCATTTGTTAATTTCGTGCGTCCAAATCATTTAAGGGATCATTTTATTATTTAGTGCATAATGCATCTGAAATGCAATATCTTCCAGTATCATCCCAGCTAATTTTTATTTATTTTTTAAACAAGATTTTCGCCATGAAATTAAACATAACGCTTGACGTAAGATTTGATTCTCACCTATTCTGTTTATGTAACAATTACTGTTACTGTTCTTAAATGGTATTTAGAGATTATTTTTTACAATATGCATGATCATTTCAGGACATAAAAAGAGCATAGCATAAAGAGCGGCGAATTAATGAAATGAACTAAATAATTTGCATAGTGATAGTGCCTTATCACGATTGCCTATTAACTGTATTCTTCTTCGATGGCCCTGCAGCCCATATCGAGCCTTAGCCTCCAATATTCTTCGCCTCCAACTCCTCCTGTCCTCCTCCAATCTGACACTCGTAACAATCTTGCCCCATCTCTCCCAACTTCATTCTTCCATCGCAGCCTTGGTCGTCCAATTGGTCTTCTACTACCTGGGTGCCACTCCAGCAATCTTTTTGGGGTTCGCGATGACGGCATGCTCTGCACGTGACCGGCCCATCTCAGTCTATTCAGTCTGACCTTTGTGGAGAGACAGGGAGCTTTGTAAATATGGTACAGCTCGTCATTATGCCGCACTCTCCAGATTTCACCGTCATTCACAGGTCCCAGAATTCTGCGCAGCACCCTTCTCCCAAAAGTATCCAGTCGCTCTGCGGACGTATTTTTATATTGACTTTAATTTAATTAATTATTAGCAGCATAAACAACCGCCAAATCAGATTTCCAACAGACGTATAAAATAACCATTAGAGCTGAACTTCTGTAAGCCAAAGGATCCAAGTCTAAGTGTATTCTTTATTAACCTGCTCCACTTCCATGTTTGCAAAGATATTTGCGCCACCTCTCGTGTTATCACGGTCACAGCTCCAAGTGTGTAGAATGTACATGCTGTCAATCGCCGTTTTTCCCGTGTCAACAGTTTCACGGTGAAGGTGAATTTGGCAATTGATATTACCCGCGTTTATCGACCTCTCGACTGTATAATTGTATGCGACGCGATACCCGAAGCTGCGCGGAATATTGAGTAACCGCGTAACAGGATGCATTGAATCTTCAGTAAAGATTGCACGCTATCCGGTCTTCTTGCTATTCACACACTTGTCCCCCGCATTATATTATATCATCGTGATAGTAAATCATATTTACCACATATTATACAGTGCTTACAACATGGAAAATGTTTTATTCGTGTCTCAACAAGTTCACAATAGTGAATAGCGCTGGAAACCGACTTTTTATTGACGAATATAATAAACATAACTGTTGTCACGTGTAATTACGTGATCGACACGCTGTGCACTTATATAATAATAATAATTAGGCAAATTTATATAGCGCCGTTTTCGTGAATAGCTCACCTCAAGGACGTTTGACAATGTTTTAGTCATGAGAGCTGCATGTGACACCAACAATCAGATAACCGTTTTTAGGTGAGATTTAAAATCTGTCGGATTGTCAATGCATCTGAGGCGTGCAGGAAGCATATTCCAGGCGGGCGTACCTGCCACTGTGAAAGCCCGATCTCCGAAATTTTCCCGGGGGTTGCGCTTTGGCTCAACTAATCTGCCTATTGCCGAGGAGTTTTCTATTTGAAGCGTAGATTGCCGCAAGTTCAGATACAATATATAGGCTGGTGCCATTCCGTGAAGCGCTTTAAAAACCGTCCAACATAGTTTATACTGGATTCTTTCAGGACACTTGAGCCAGTGAAGATCTTTTAGATGTTGTGACTTCCCTCATCACACACAATTTCCTCAACATTCATACATCGTGTCGCGCACGCACGTAAATTTCTCCTCACATGAACATAATGCAATGTAAATATATCATAGTCTCAATACTAAAACTAAAAACTAACTAATCATCACGCCGTGTCCCCAGAGGGGTAGCCAGAAAGAATAGACGGCCACATTGGGTTCTGTCCTGACATCTTTTTCTCGCTTCCACTACATTTATGCTTCTTCTTCAAGTGTTCAGGTCCCCCCAACGTTGGCGATCACCTCGGCGAACCTGTTCCTGTCCTGCGCCGCTCTGAACAGCTCCTCCACACTTCGGATGCCGGTCCATTCCATTTATACAACTTATGAAAACGTCGTTAAGAAAAGTATGTCATTCAGATGGTTTGGACATATATTATGGAAAGAATGAATGAAGAAAGAATGGTAAAAAAATTATATGTTAATGATGTAAATGAAACCAGAAATAGAGGAAGACCGGGGAAAACGTGGCACGATCAAATAAATCGAATATTGAATGTCGGCCATGTGAGGAGTCAGAGAAATCGACGCGCGTGCATGACACGTTATATGAATGTTGACGAAGCGAGAGAAATATGTCAGGAAAGAAAAGTGTGACAGTCCATCCAGCCGAGGCGGCGTGATGGTTAGTTAGTTATGAAAACGTCTGTTTGCTTAAGACATTTTCAAACATTTGATATAATGCCTTAGACAGGCGAAACATGTCATTCACTTAAAATATAATATTAGGTCCTTACATATGAAATTGGCGTTTTGCCGTACTGGCAACTTTGATCTCAAATATCTTCTCTTTGGTTAGGAATTCCAAATTCAAATTTATACAGCTATTTACTCAAGTATTTGTGTTTCGAAAATTATAATTCATTTGTTTTTTCCTCAATTGTTTTTTTTCTTTGCGTCACTCAGTTTACAAAATGGAAAACTTGAAATATCGCATTATTTACGAGTACGAGTTCCACCGTGGCACCAGTGCTGCAGAAACGGCTCGAAGGATTAATGATGTGTATGGCGACGGTGCCGCAAAATAAAACACAGTGCGTTTTTAGTTCCAACGTTTTCGTTCTGGAAATTTCGACCTGCAGAACAAGCCCCGTGGACGGCCAGAGACCAAAGTTGATAATGAATAATTGAAGGCTATTGTGGAAGCGGATCCATCGCAAACCACGTCCGAGTTAGCTGCAGGCTGCGGTGTTAGTGATAAAACTGTTTTAATCCACTTGAAGCAAATTGGGAAGGTGAAAAAGCTTGAAAGGTGGGTACCTCACGAATTGAGTGAAGCAAATCAACAAACGCGCGTTGACTGCTGCGTTGCATTACTCAACCGGCACAATAATGAAGAGATTTTGAATCGAATCATTACCTGTGATGAAAAGTGGATCTTGTATGATAATCGGAAGCGCTCATCGCAATGGCTGAACCCTGCCGAACCAGCCAAACCATGCCCCAAACGAAAATTGACTCCAAAAAAGTTACTTGTGAGCGTTCGGTGGACTAGTGCTGGTGTCGTTCACTACAGCTTTCTTAAATCTGGCCAGACGATTACGGCAGATGTCTATTGTCAGCAACTGCAAATTAAGATGGAAAAGCTAGTTGCCAAACAACCGAGGCTGGTTAATCGCTCTAGGCCACTGCTGCTTCATGATAACGCTAGACCACACACTGCACAACAGACGGCTACCAAATTAGAAGAGCTTCAATTGGAATGTCTAGGACATTCACCGTACTCTCCGGACCTTGCCCCAACAGATTACTATTTTTTTCGAAATTTGGATAACTTCTTGCAAGGGAAAAAATTCAACTCCGATCGGGCGGTCCAAACCGACTTCAAAGATTTTATTGATTCCCGTCCGAATTGTTTTTTTAGTAAAGGGATCGATGAACTACCTATGAGATGGCAAAAGTGCATAGATAGCAATGGTACATACTTTGATTAAATAAATATATTATATTTAAAAAAAATCAACTTTATGTTCCTCCCATACAAAATGCCAATTTCATATGTAAGGACCTAATAAAACCTTTAGAAAACGGACGTTTTCATTCGTATTAATTATTAAATATGGAGTTTTACTTCATTGTTCAAGAAACGATAAATAAGTTATTGATTTTATGTAACCACTATAAAGTGATGAGCTTTTTAGAAGTCTTCGATGTCTTGGTTGAGGAGGTGAGCGACCTTAGGGCCCAGACAAGCGGTGGCAAGTCCCAACAGGCACCGACACACGCAGAGTGATTCACTTCATTAAATTTCTATAGTAAAGAGTTACCCGAGTGCGGGGCTTTTATATCCCCTTTAACCAAGCTCCGGCGATCGAATTTCCAATAGCAACGTTCCAGGCCGATGGCTTTAGATGGAAAATATTATTTTTTTTATCAAAACTAGGACGGGTACGAAGATACCAAAGGATGATCAATGAAGCGTTATATTTAAATTTAGAAAATTATGATGTCAAAAATAAAAAATAAACAAAAAACGACTTGTCTCGTGTGTCGTTCAATTTTGTAATCTGTTTTTTTTTATTATTTGGTTTTCGAACTATGCCGTAATACTCCGCATTAAATATTTATTCATTCACCGCATTAATACCAAAATAATGAAAGGGTCTTTAAAATGCTTTGGACACATGAAGAGAATGAATGAAGATATTATAATGGTGAAGAATTGATACGTTAACCATGTGGCCGAGTGGTAAGTGCATTGACTGGCACCCCGAAGGTTCCGGGTTCGATTCCCGGCGAGGGCAGTGTGATTGTCACACGGTCTTTGGTCTGGTGTAGAATTAACGTGACAATTAAATGGCGATAGATTAGCTACCTATCACATGTCACGAGAATCAATATGATAGCTATAATTCTCTTTACATCGATTTGGCTCATGCTGTCATGATGGTAAGAGCGATTCAACAAAATAATAATAAATAATAATAATAAACGGAACAAGAAACAGAGGAAGACCGAGATAAACGTGATACGATCAAATCAATCAAATATGAATAGTCGGCCACGGTAATAGTCGAAGAAATCGTGAGGCGTGCATGATACGATGTATGAATGTTGAGGAAACAAGAGATGTATGCCAGGAAAGAACAGTGTGACGGTCAATTATTTCTGCTTACCACTTCGGTGAGACGGCGTGATGGTTACCTCGCTTCTTCTTCTGCAAGTGCCCTGTCGGGTCCCCCCAACGTTGACGATCACCTTGGCAAACCTGCTCCTGTCCTGCGCCCCTCGGAACAGTTCTTCCACGTTTCACAGCCAGGACATCTGTCTACAACCGTGCCCTCGGCGTCCCTCAATTTTCCCCTCCAATATCAGTTGGATAAGGTGGTACTTTTCCCCACGCAGTACATGACCCAGATGACCTTGCTTAAGCATCATCAAATTTAATGAGAATCAAACGCGCATCTGTTTATATAATACAGCGAATGGAGCGGAATAAAATACTTAGGGCAATTAAAATTGCTTAACACATTGTTAATATTAATTAAAGGGCAAGATATTATTCTTGGAAACACTATTTCGAAACTATTGAGGTATTTTAATATAACTCTTTATTTCTCAAAAATTAAAAACAATTCATTCGCGACTGGACTCGCAACTGAAATTCAGACGATTTAGTTTGACCATGTTTTTATTAGTCTTCTCGATTTTTTGCTTACATTGAGGTATATTTTTATTTTGAAAACAATGTACAATAAATTACGCGATAAATAACGTATGTTTTCTTCATAAGTTTTCTTTACGTGTCCAAAACATATATGTGATATTTTCATTGTATTATTTCACTATTTTTTCCTTGAAGTTTGGCTTTTTGTTATATCTTCTTCTTATTCAAGTGCCCTGTCGGGTCCCCACAACGTTGGCGATCACCTCGGCGAACCTGTCCCTGTCCTGCCCCGCTCGGAACAGCTCCTCCACACTTCGGATGCCGGTTCACTCCCTCACATTTCGCAGCCAGGACATTTGTCTCCTACCGGGTCCTCGGCTTCCCTCAACTTCCCCCTCCAATATCAGTTGGAGAAGGTGGTACTTTTCCCCACGCAGTATATGACCCAGATGTGAAATTTTCCGAACCTTGATAGTTGATAACAGTTCCCTGTCAACTCTAGCTCGCCTCAGGACTTCGGTATTGGTAACCATGTCTGTCCAGGGAATTCTGAGCATTCGGCGATGGAGCCACATTTCAAATGCTTCCATTCTGTTCATTGAGTTAACTTTCATGTTCCACGTTTCACATCCGTACAATAAAACAGACCACACATAGCATTTGATCATTCTCTGGCGGAGTTTCAAGTTTATGTTATCATTGCAGAAGAGTGATTTCATTTTATTAAACGTAGCTCTTGCTAATTCTAATTAAGACATATTTTTGCTTTCACATTTATTCCATCTGTTTTTTTAATTAACCCTCATTGGTTTTAACATCACGTAAACACATTATATAATATCAATTATTCGCTGATTTCCTATTGATCGAGGAAACAATATTCGCTTCGATGATAGTAATTGTCAGTTTAAACTTCCGATACCATTTATTTAATAGAACCTAAGAAAACTGTTTTATTTAATGCAGATTACAGGTTGCAGATCTCAAAGGCCTTTCTCTGCGCATACAATCAGCGACTATAACAACTTTCTAATATTTACATCCAGCGCCGTGATCTTCCACGTAGGAGTACGATCATATAAATCAATGACTTGCATAGATGCACTTTCCTATATTGGATGCAAGATTCTTGCTGGTACAAATCACAAGAAGAGAACTAACTCTCTTGTGCGTGGAATAACAAAGAATCCAGCGAAGCTGTGTGGGAATGAACCCATTCTATTTCGGCAGAATTAAATATTGCCACTTCTGCTTTCCTATTCCCATTGAAATCACGTTCGTGTTGTATTCACACCATCTCTTTTCTCCGCAACACATTTTAATCACTTCAGTTCGTCATTAAGGTGCCCCGTTTTATGCAAATTAGTTTCTATTTCCATGAAGTTATTAACTAGTTTTCCTATCTTTCATTATCGGAGTTTCATTTTTCCATGCATACATTCGCTGCAAATATTATATAAACGCCTTCACCATCGGGAGCCCGATTTTATATTTTTCTCCCGATAGTGCAAGTATAATATCTTTTAGCATATCGAGAAAAAAGTTAAAAAACATAAAACGGTTTTCTAATGATTCTCTGAAGAACTCTGTTATTATGATTTACATATGAATTGTATGTATATACAACACTTTATTAAAAAAAAAATTATATAGACATGTTTCGGACAAACAATCCTTCTTCAGTAAAGTTACATATTTATAAATTTTTTATAAAATTGTTGATGTTTACATGATCTGACAGATGTTATAAAGATTTATTTTGGAACGTTTATGCTTTTGTTATAACAAATATTATGATTCAATTTACAATAATAATTTAAAGTTTTTAATGGGGTTCAGGTTTTTAACTTACAACAAAGGAAATAAATCAAAGATTGGACTTGACGTAATTATTTATTTATATGGAGTTTTACATCGTCGTTTCTAGTGTTCCCAGTTTACCAAAAAATAATTGTGTTATTATCAAACGTTACCGATTATAGATTTTGTAGAGATATCCTTGTATCAGATGTAATGAAGTGAAGAGTGAAACATGTCGAAATTATGAAATAGAATTCTTGCAAACCATTTTTAATATATCGGCATTGATATGGAGTTTCATTGCTCAGACAACCTTGAATAATACTGAATAAAATACGACTTTTATTACCGTCAGATACAGCGAAATCTGAATACAGAATAAAATATCAGAAGAAGACTATTTGAGGGTTTATTTTAATCGAAATATATAAAAATATAGACTTTATCTTTTGAGCTTAGGAAGCGTAGGCAGTTTGATATTCTTGAAAATAATTATGTTATTCTGAATCTTATTACACTCTAGAAAGAGTATTAACTTGCTAAAGCTCTCCTTCAGTATTCGATTCTTATTTTCGGAATACAAAAATAGCCGGTAATCTCATGGATTTTAGAGTCTGCCTTTGACAGATTAATTTACACGGCTTCCTGGATGCAGCATACTTGTCTAATAATAACCCACCCTCTTTTATGTCGGCATTTTGTTCTTACGGTTAGTGTTACAGATATCAATGCGTCTACTGTTATATGGTGATTAAGCCTAGGTGGTCTGTTTTGTATGTAATTTTATATTTTATCTAAACATAACTAAAGCTCTTTAATAATCACACACTTGACGCTGCATTCGTTTCGAATATCAAATGTATACTTTTAATTTGAAATGGTTCAGAATTTCTTTTACGTTCGTCATCATTTTATGCTGTGGTTTCACATTTCAAACAAATATTACATTGAATTCAAGTTCCATTCTTATCGCTCACATATGCTTTCATTTTTTGTTTTAATTTTTTTTTTAAGTATTCAAATACATTATTGATAAAACGTTTTACTATTAGAGTTTATATTAGTTAGTTTATATCGTGGGTATACTGGCAAAAAACGTTAAGTCTAAAATCGCTGTTTTGAGAAATCGAACATTTAAGTTTTCTTTAAATTTGAAACATATAAGTGTCGTTGTCAAAAGTCAATCGAGGGAATTTTTTTCAGCCGAAGACAATAAGTAGAGTTAACGTTTTTTTCCAGTACAAAAATGTTCAACAAGACTCTTCGAAAAATATTAAGTTTTTTGAAGCTTTTAGCCTGTATGAAATACCTTTTGTACGATTTAACGTTAAATTTATTTTTAAAACTAGAGAAAAAATCTGTTTCATTCGACTTCGTGTATTTTGCCAATTTGTAGAGCATTGTAAACTTTACAATACTGCATCACTAAGTCAAAACTGCCAATTTTCGACTTAACGTTTTTTGCCAGTATACCCACGATATAGTCTATTAGAGTTTTACTATTAGTTTTATTATTTGGAGTTGTTAACACTATTTAATTCTATTATTTTGAATTTTAAGTGATCAATTATTATTTTTTCCACTATTAGGGAGCGATACAAAATTTGACATCACATTCTTGATAATGAAGGTATACTGTAGATTGTTGGTTGTGGTTTTTATTTTAAAAACTCATTTATAAACGCGATTGTTTTATTGGTTTTGCAGAGATTTTTATTTAAACAATAATTTTATTCATATATAAATATTAGTGACAAATTTGATTCGCCTTGCGATGGCATTCTTGGACTTGGATCTTCTGGCTTACAGAGGTTCATTGATGAGAACATTGTTGGAAAGGTGATTTAGTGGGTTGTTGGTTTATGCGGGGGCTTGATTTGTGTGGCCCAGAGTGTTCGTCTGAAGGAGGACCGATTTTGGGTGCTTGTGGCGGCTGGAGATGTTTGGGTCGTAATTTGAGAGGTATTTTATTGTGGGGTCACTATTACACTGTCCAAACAAAGTGCCGAGAAACTACGAGTGACCCAAAGAGCCATGAAAAGAGATGTTAGGAATAAGCCTAAGAGACAGAGTCAGAAACAATACGGTGAGAGACAAAACAAAGGTCACTGACAATGGCGCACATCCACCGGGTGGCGACTCTAAAATGGCAATGGGAAGGTCACGTAGCCAGAAGCTCAGACGAAAAGTGGACAATAAGACTGCTGATTTGGAGATCATGGGCGGCAAAGAGAAGTGTAGGACGACCGCAACTACGGTGGAAGGATGATCTGAATAGACACGTCGGAATATCCTGGATGCAGTCTGCACAGGGTAGAGTAACATGTAAGCGAATATAGGAGGCCTTTGTCCAGGGGTGGACGGGAATAGGCTGAGGAAAAAGAAGAAGAAGAAGGATGAAGTTATACACCTTAATAATGAAGAAAAAATCCTCTAAGTACTTTAAATACAGTGTTTTGAATTATAAAAATGTATATTACATTTGTGGATTTTTAACGGCTTACGTTAAGCCAAAACTTATTTTACTTACTTTTTATTTTGTGCTTTCATACAAAAGACAATCATAAACCAACCAGCTAACTTAAAATCACTAGCGGTTTTTTCATTAATGCTTAAAGGCCGTGCTACACTGTTTGAAACAAACTCTCCACAAGGGTGACCTTGGTGGAGAGCTGTGGAGCCCACGGTTGGTGTAGCGTCCACACACTGTTGTAAACAAGCTCTCCACACGTGGAATGCGGTTTTAAACGCGCGTCCGTCCACAAAGTTTGTTGAATGTCAAACGAATTTTGGTTTCAAACAAGTGTCTACACAGTTTTAAACCGCCGGTGGATACCGATGTGGAGAGCTTGTTTAAAACAGTATGGCCCGCCTTTAAGTCTCTAACATATTAATAAATATTTCTGCTGCGAATCTAATACCACTTGTAATTTTGATCTCTCTATTACCACTAGACCATTGAGATTGATATTGTTTTGGTATAAAAAATGACTCCCATTAAAATGGCACTGAACTTATAATTACAAATACTTATTATGGAATGAGTATTTTGAATAGTTTTTTGCCTGATACATACGTGCATAAAAGGTCACAGTTAACATTATGTAGGCAGTGGTTGCTGCTTATTATCGCGAACCAAATGTCAACCAAGTAATGATCGCGTATTCGTTCTAACTGGAGTCATAATGATGCATGGAAGTGTGAGAAACGGGTCTAATGCAAGGCTAAGAACATACCTGTATGACTCCCATCGTAAACAATGATCGTGATTATTATATTATATGTTTATTTGTGATTATTACGACTGCTATACTTGTGGTTTACTTAGATACACACTAGACTAGGGTCGCTTAATGTTATCACGTTTTATCACACGAAATTCCCAATACGAGTGTTTTCGATAGATTTTTTTCAAATTAATTTTACAATGAACAAACAACAACAAACCATCACGCCGTTTCCCCGTGGAAGTAGGCAGAGAGAATGGACCGCCACACTACTCTATCCTGACACACCTCTCTAGATTCCTCCACATTTATACAATGAGTCTTACACGCACGTCGCTTTTAACATGACCATCATTTAAAATTGGATTAATTTGGTCATGCCATGTTTTTACTACATGACTCCGTACTCCATTTACATCGTTAACGTATACTTTTTTATCCATTATTTCTAAACTCATGCGCTCCATATATCCGAACCAACGCAGCGATCCTGTCATAATTTTGTTCATAATATCTTCTTCCGCTCTACATTCCTTTCTAATATAAGCATTTGAGATTCTGTCGTATAGATTCTGACTTGCATACCTCATACATTCTCGACACCAAGACTTGTAATGAACAAATACGTAATTTGCAATGAACAAAATTGTCATCGCAAACAAAAGCCTACCCAAAAATGCTAAGATGGCAGTGCACAATGGCGTTATTGTGCCGACCCTTACGTATGGAAGTGAAGCATGGAACTGACAAAAGAAGGATAAAAGTAGAATAAATCCAGTAGAAATGAGATCTCTTAGACGGGTGTATGGTGAATCTGTAAACAGGGCTATTGGTTATTGAGCTTTTTCCTTCTATGAGTTTATTTACAATGAATTATGGCATATGCAAAAGTTTAAAAGAATTTTAGTTTTTTTTTATTTATCGAGTTCAGGTGTTTTAAAAATTAATTAGTGAACATAACAGGCATTTATTTTTTAACAAAAAAACGAGAACTAACTAACTAACCATCACGCCGTCTCCCCGAAGGGGTAGGCAGAAAGAATGGACTGCCACACTTTTCTCTCCTGACATATTTCTCTCGCTTCCTCAACATTCATACATCGTGTCATGCACGCGCGTCGATTTCTCTGACTCCTCACATGGCCGACATTCAATATTTGATTTATTTGATCGTGCCACGTTTTCCTCGGTCTTCCTCTATTTCTGGTTCCATTTACATCATTAACATATAATTTTTTTACCATTCTTTCTTCATTCATTCTTTCAATATGTCCAAAACATCTTAATGATCCTTTCATTATTTTGTTCATGACACCATCATTCGAACGAGAACTATCTTTCCACATTATGAAATACTAGACAGAAACATACATTTTAATTGACAAATTCCGAAAGAATAGCGATCTAAAAATAATCACTAATAAATTTTTCGTGCAGATTTTTATAAAATCATTTTTAAAATTTTGTAGGTTCATCGAAAATAGTTGGGTCACAACCGAAGCATGTCTGAAATAATGGAATAAAGTGTTGTTGTATGAAGTGTAGTAATATTTATTCAAAATCGTGTTATTTTACCGGATTTTGTGATTCACCCTTAAGCCCTCTACCCTCTACCCACCCCTGATCAATGGCCACGCTCCGTGTCGCCGGTAAAGAGGGGTAACTCTTAACTAATTTATTTATCCCAACTCTGACTCCAAGTTCCAACTTGTTTTTAAAGTTTAAAGTAACTTTTTTCACGTAATGGCCCATGTTTTTATTCTCCTAAGACTTAAATCGTCCTCCGACATTTATAACTCTGAGAATATATCAAGAATAAGGGATTCCCCTCTCAGATTTGTACTTTGAATGTTTCTTTATAAGAGTTTTTAAACAAGTACTCAAAGTATCTAAAAGAGTGATTTTTATTTTTCCAATACTATACTATTAAAAACATGCAAAAAAGTAATCTTCAATTACTATATTATCCCGGAAATGTATTATTTATTGTTTCTTGAACAATGACGTAAAACTTCATATTAAATAATTAATACGAATGAAAACGCCAGTTTTCTAGAAGTTTTATTATATTTCATGACACGATGTATGAATGTTGAGGAAGCGAGAGAAATATGTCAGGAAAGAAAGGTGTGGCAGTCCATTCTTTCTGCCTACCCCTTCGGGGAGACGGCGTGATGGTTAGTTAGTTAGTTAGTTATTATATTTTATGGGAATGACATGTTTCGCCCTTCTAAGGCATTATCAAATGTGACGAAACTTCAATAATGTCTTGGAAGGGCGAAACATGTCATTCCCATAAAATATAATAAAACTTCTAGAAAACTGACGTTTTCATTCGTATTAATCAGAAATGTATTATTCACTCTGAAAGTTAAGTTCCATCTATGATAGTTCTTCACAGATAGAACTCAGCTTTCGTCACACATATAGTGGATTGAAACAAGATCCAAACTACGGTCGTCATAATACACGGATTACATTTAGTTTAAATATGAATTAAATACAATTGAACTATTTAGACTTCTTGTCTATATTTTATAACGGGAGATGCCTATTGGTGGCGATGAGGTTCGCAACCCATCACACCGCGTCTCCCGCGGGGCGAAAAGAGAAGGATGGAGTGCCGCATCAGTAAAAGTGTGACAGTCCATTCTTTCTGCCTACCCTTTCGGGGAGACGGCGTGATGGTTAGTTAGTTAGTTAGTTAGTCTTTATTTCGGCTTCGACCGATTGCGTAAGGCTAGCGCATCGACAGACAGGATCAGTCTGTCGATCTCGGCTAGCCTGTAGAAACCGGTCGCTGTCGAAATAAAGACAATAAGTGGAAGTAGTTAATAAAAAAACGTCGTTTTATTTCATTATTATTTAAAATGAACTTCTATCAAGAGATTTCAATAAAAATCATTAGATTACATTTAGTTTACATAGACACAGCCCGGAGATTTCAGGACAACCTTGAAAAGCTCACTATCATGGGCAAAATGTAGGGAAGGCGACCACAGAGCCGCTGGTCCGATCAAATCAGTGATCTGACTGGTCTCTCATTAGTTTCAACCTGGAGACTGATGGGTGACAGGAGCGCATGGCGTGCCATGGTCAATAGTTTACAGGATGACATGACCCTCAATCATGAGGAATACGACTGAGAAGAGGACATTTAGTTCATTATTTCCTATGGAAATGGTTAAGTCAGACTTGTGCAGATTCCTCAGACCAAGAATTGTGTTCAAATCTAGAACTAACTAACTACCCATCACACCGTTTCCCCGGAGGGGTAGGCAAAGAGGATGGATCGCCACAATGCTCTGTCCTGGCATACCTCTCGGGATTCCTCTACATTCATACATCGTACCATGCATGCACGTCGATTATTCCGACTTTGAATGTGACCGCCTTTTAGTAATTGCTTAATTTGGTCATGCCATGTTTTCCTCGATCGTCCTCGACTTCTTTTTCCACTCACGCTGCTTGTGTACAACTTTTTACCATTCTACTCTCATCCATTCGTTCCATATGTCTAAACCATCTCAGAGATCATTTTTTTAATTTTATCCATGATGCAGTCATCTGCCTTATATTTCTCTCTTATTTCATCGTTCGGTATCTAGGCGTGTCCTTATTCGAATTCACGATCAGCTATTCAATAACTAAACATAATATCATCAACAACAAACAGACAAAATTTTTCATAACATTACGTTATTTTATGACCTATTCATTGCGTATACTGTCATTTTTATCAACAAAAAAGTCATAAATTCAAAATCTTTATCCGCTTGTGAATTCATATAAATTCTTGGTATTTTTTTATCATAAATTATTTATGTAAAAACAGATTTAAAATGACTACATACTATGTTTTATTGTAACCCTAAGACATAAATGTGTACATACATTATACATACGACATTTTAAAATCCGTTTTTAACGTCTACATTAACACTAAATTCGTATTCCAGTATAATAAAAACCAATCCATCGCTCGCACGGAATATAATATGAAAAAAAGGGTATAAAAATTTAACGACCTGTTGAATGAAAGCTTTTTTGCTCTTACAAACCGAAAGAGGCCGCTATTCCAGAGACTTCACTTCGGATATTTCCTAAAGTTGTTTTTAGAACAAACGTCGTGTAAGCAAGAAGGAACACGGCTCCGGATTATTTCAGATGGGAACACAGACTCCGGAGACACATGCTCAAAATTACCACAATTTATGTTAGGCAGAGATTGACAAAGGAGGCATGAATTTACTTCTGACAAAAAATGCTTGCGTCAAATATACGTATATATGGAGATCATTAGAGGTACTTAGCTTACTCTACTGGATGTTTCAATATTCTTCTTCTTCTTTCTGTGTCTTGTCAGGTCTCCCTTACGTTGGCTATCACCCTTGAGTAGGCCTCATGGTGATGACCTGGGGAAAAATATCCAAAAAATATCCTTGCCTTCTCTGGAAGATTTTCTGTCGGGGTTACCTTCCCTTAGCTGGGTGTATCCAGTTTTATGGCGATGGAAGCTCACCGTTCGTCCTCTCTCTATCTGCTATGGCACTAAGTAATATGTGCCACATTGCCCGGGGTTCGCGGGGTCTTTAAAAAGACCTCTCGTGGACGCTAGAGAGTTGGACTTGATAGTTGTGTTGCTGTTGTAAATGCAACATAGCGACTTACGACATTTTGTAGAGGCATATTTTCCAGCAAATCATACCCCATCGTAACCCTACTACCCTTTTGAACCCCTCAATATTACAGAGTTTAAATCTATTCAAGTCTGCAAAAGTGAAGCATGGAACTGGCAAAAGAAGTATGAAAGTAGAATAAATGCAGTAGATATGAGATCTCTAAGACGAATGTGTGTAAATCTGTATATGATAGAGTGTCAAATGCAAATATAAAAAGAGAATGGGGTGCGAATGAAAGTGTTGTTAAAATAATGAAAGGGTTGTTAAAATGGTTTGGACACATGGAAAGAATATGTTAAGACAGAATGGTAAAGAAGGTATATGTAAACGGCGTGAACGGAGCTAGAAATAGAGGAAGGCCGAGGAAAACTTAACACGATCAAATCAACCAAATTTTAAATGTCGGTCACACGAGGAGTCTAAGAAATCGACTTGCGTGTATGACACGATGTATGAGTGTAGAGGAATCGAGAGATGTATGTCAGGATAGAACAGTGTGGCGTTCCATTCTTTCTGCCTACCCCTTCGGGAGAAGGCGTGATGGTTAGTTAGTCACTTAGTTAATTATTTAAAATATCGATTTTATATAATAATAATTTAAAAACTAACTATCTAACCATCACGCCCTCTCACCGAAGGGGTAGGCAGAAAGATGGACTGCCACACTTTTCTTTCCTGACATATTTCTCTCGCTTCCTTAACATTCATACATCGTGTCATGCACGCGCGCATTCACTTCTTATATTTTCATTCGACATACACATAATATCTACACATTCGTCTAAGAGATCTCATTTCTACTGCATTTATTCTACTTTCATACTTTTTTTTCCAGTTCCATGCTACGCTTCCATACATGAGGGTCGGTAGAAGACACAATTAATAATAATTTACAACCATAAGAAGTGAATGCGGTGCGAATGATAGTGTCATGAACAAAATAATTAAAGGATCATTAAGATGGTTTGGACACATTGAAAGAATGAATGAAGAAAGAATGGTAAAAAAATTATATGTTAATGATGTAAATGGAACCAGAAATAGAGGAAGACCGAGGAAAACGTGGCACGATCAAATAAATCAAATATTGAATGTCGGCCATGTGAGGAGTCAGAGAAATCGACGCGCGTGCATGACACGATGTATGAATGTTGAGGAAGCGAGAGAAATATGTCAGGAAAGAAAAGTGTGGCAGTCCATTCTTTCTGCCTACCCCTTCGGGGAGACGGCGTGATGGTTAGTTAGTTTTTTACAACCATAAAAATATAATAATTGTAAACAATTGTTCATATGACTCGCAAAATTGACTAAAAAACAGTTGACCCTAAAGATTTGCCTTGAATTCAGTTCAAAAAACTGAGAAGCTATTAGCACCCATTCAATTTGCTAGTTAACACTTACTGAAGTGTAATTATCCATCAATTCGACCATAACTCGTAACTGGCATAGTATTCTTCAACTTGAATGCCTCATTAATTAAAATAGTTAACAATGAGCTTCTTAGTTGGACAAGTAATGGCCGTGGAATTCTTTTCACAGGCACGCCATCTTATTTAGAGCTTCTCTGAACGTCCACCAGAGACACTTCAAACGGTTTGCCAGTTCTATCTCGGCTCAAATATAACAGGAAAAATTAAATAAAGCATCCCAATACCGCTCACTCTAAAAGCTTTGAGACGTTAACGGTCAGAGTGTATACGGTAATCGGTCCTTATTAAAAGTAATGATTCTGGCAATTATGTATCAAAAATGATGACTAATAACATTTATTTTCAAAGCGGGCGATATTGAATTCGTTTTTAGAATCATGTAACAGTTTGAAATACTGTGGAGTCCGTTTATAACGAGCCTGCTTGTAACATAATTTCTCATATAGCGAACTAACCTTATTACCATGTTATAATACCCTGTGTGCTAGAAGCCCAAAAATGCATACTCGATCTTATTTTACTATAAACTTTTTGTGAACATCGTATTTCCACAAGACTTTTTCACTTTCACAAACACGTTTCGGGACACAGAAGGCCTTCCTCAGTGTTTAAAATTTAACAGTATAATGAAACGTTACTTATACAGGAGTAGGGTTAACTGCAATTAGTTTATTTTAGATAAACTTAAGGCGTTAACACTGTTTAAACACTGTTTTTTCCACTTTTTAGTTTTTTCTCGAAATGTTTCGAATGAGACGTTCTCCCGATGATGAAGGTGTACCTAAGCCTTCAAAACATGTCGAGAAAAATAAATACAAAAGTGGAAATAACAGTGTTTTGATTTATAAAAATTGGTCGTAATTTTTCGTTGTTAACCTAACCTAACCAAAAGATTTCAAGAATTACATTATTTTTAATTCGATATTATATAAAACGTATGTTTTCTGGAACATAAGTATTGCTTTTAAATGAATTGTTGACTCATTAATACCTAAGAAGGCGAAACATGTTACCTTTTAAATATATAATTAAACTTCTATCTAATTTTGATGAAAACGTTGGTTTTCTAGAAGTATATTAATTGAGAGTGACAGGTTATGTCTTACTAGGGTAATATCTTAGCTATTGCTATTGCCATTATAATTCAATACAATTTAAAAACAAACCATCACGCAGTTTCTCGGCAGGGACGGGTAGGGAGAATGGACCACCACACACACTACTCTATCCTGACACTTCTTTAGCTTCCTCCACATTCATACAACGAGTCATACACGCACGTCGATTCTTCCGACTTCTTATATGACCAACCCTCTAAAATTTGATTAATTTGGTCATGTCATGCTTTCCTCGGTCTACCTCGACTCCGTACTCCATTTACATCATTAACGTATACTTTTTTAACCGTGAGAAAAAATTACATTTTAAATAACTATTTAACCCTTAATTGGGTGCTAGGAAAATGAATATGTTACACGACATAATGTTCAATGGAGAAGCGTAAAAATATTTATACAACAAATGATCTGTTAACATCATTCTTCGAAATGATTATTATTTTCATTCCATCGAATAATTTGTTTATTTTATTTACATTAGTAATAATAACCTGTGTCTATATGAACATGGATAGTACTAACTAAATAACCATCACGCCGTCTCCCCGAAGGGGTAGGCAGAAAGAATAATAACTAGTGGATATTTTCCTTCGGTTCAATTAAGGTGATTAATTCATAAAAATGATTAATTGAGATGATTAATTCATAAAAATGGCGCTCTATAAATCATCCAATTTATTATTATTATAAGGGTTAATACATAATATTACATTATTGTTCAAGAAACAACAAATGAAACTTTCATTAAAAATTATACAATTTACAAGGTTAATATTATATAAAACACTCATATTTTTTTATCATATTTGTACACAATGGAGTTCTAGTGCCAACCCTCATGTATGGAAGTGAAGCTTGGAGCTGGCAAAAGAAGGATAAACGCCGTAGAAATGAGATCACTAAGAATAATGTGCGGTAAAACGTTGTATGATAGAATACCGAACGATGAAATAAGAGAGAAATGTAAGGCAGATGACTGCATCATGGATAAAATACAAAAAGGATCCCTAAGATGGTTTGGACAAATGGAACGAAAGGATGAGAGAAGAATGGTTAAAAAGTTGTACACAAGCAGCGTGAGCGGAAAAAAACCCGAGGACGACCGAGGAAAACATGGCATGACCAAATTAATCAATTACTAAAAGGCGGTCACATTCGAAGTCGGAATAATCGACGTGCGTGCATGGTACGATGTATGAATTTAGAGGAAGCCCGAGAGGTATGCCAGGACAGAGTATTGTGGCGATCCATCCTCTCTGCCTACCCCTCCGGGGAAATGGCGTGATGGTTAGTAAGTTTATATTTTTTTAATTTTAAAACTTCACTACCGATTGTTTTTAAAAAATAATTTCATTTTACGATTGTGACAATCAAATTAATTTATTCTTCAACACCGTTACAAGCGAACATTTTATTTCTACGTCTCGTGAGAACAGAGTTTAACTGTTTGTCACTTTATTTAAATGCTTTGATCTTATTTTACAACCATGCCATATTAAATTTGTCTTAATTAACGTAGCCAATCTGTGGAGGACCTATTGAAGTATTTTTATTAAGCATTTATATCATTGTTTACAAGTTGTTTGCATAATTAAGTTGGTTTGAAAATGCTAATCTTAATAGACCTATTTAAAGTTTTATAAAACATCTTGGCGAATATTTCCGTAAGGAATTCCTTGATAAAAACTGTATCCGTATTTCATATAAATTATACTTTATTAAACTTGATTCTTAAGTTAAAAATATCATAACTAGTTTTTAAAGTTTTAACGCATATATTCACAAACTTATTATATATAGCCTACTTTCTATTTTTTATAAAAAAATGGGTAGGTATTTTTGTTATTTTATGATTTGAAATAATTTAATTAATTTTAAATATTAAAATTACAACCATTCTCCTGTTTTTATTTCCTTTGTATGTCGCAATTGTTTATTTAATTATAACAGTATAAATTCTTCGTCAGCTTTTCTCCATCCACTGCTGAATGTAAGCCTCTTCATCCCCACGCCATTCCTCTCAGTCTCTCGCCAGTGTTCTCCAGGTCCGTCGTCCGCCGTCCGCATCGCTCCACCTGGTAGGCTGTCTCCCGACACTTCTCCGGCCCGACCTTGGCCTCCATTAGGTAACCTTCTTTCTCCATCTTCCATTATCCCGTCGGCACACATGTCCAGCCCACAATAAAAATAAAATGAAACAAAACATCATCAAAGGATGGCAGCAAACTCCTCAAACCTGTCGGAACTAAAAAAAAACATTGATTACTCCAATGCACTTCTACAATTAATACATATAACCAAAATAATTCTTCATTATAACGTTTGTAAATAAACAGAATTATATTTCTTTTTAAATTAATATTTTAAAATATCGACTACTAAAAAAAATATGAAAACTGAACACGTCGCCACTAGCAGGACTCGAATCCGCGAACCGTAGCTATCTTGAGTTCCTCAACATATTTATTATTATTATCATTTTGTTGAATGGCTCTATACATCATTATAGCTCGAGCCAAATCTATGTAAAGGGTATAGCTATCATTTTAATTCTCGTGGCATGTGATAGGTAGCTCATCTATCGCCAGATTATTGTCTCGTGAATTCTGCACCAGACCAAAGACTGTGTGACAATCACACTGCCATCGCTGGGGATCGAACCCGGGGCCTTCGGGGTGGCAGTCAAAGCACTCACCACTCGGCCACGAAGGTCTTCTTTTAGGTTAGTTTCCAGAAGTCCCAATAGCAAAATTATATGACAAAATATTTGTACCTAGTTTATGTAACCACACGTAACTGGAATATTGACTCCAGGAAGTGTTCTTTATAAAGCATCTTATTTAAATTAAAAAGTGCACTTTTTTGTTTAGAATTTTACCATGTAATAATTATTTATGTGGTCGTAAACAGTAAATGCACATTAACGAAATTTTATAATTATTAGTAATTTATATAAATTGGTGGATAATTTACGTTATTTTAAGCTTTAATTTCAACAATTAAGTTGTTTTATGGCATGTTTAACGATATAACGTAGGTAGACCCCCTGAATCTGTTCCCACGTGGGGGAAGTCGGAATTAACCGTGTACTCTCTCGCAGACGATGTTAATAAATTATTTAGTTTTAAAGGTATGTTTGATTCGTTTCCCATTTTATATATATCTGAATATGTTCATCCGTTGTTTAAAAATACAACAAAAAATCCGAATATACTATCCTTATTGTGGATGAGAAGAGAATCAATTGAAAATAAGAATATATGTAGTTAAATAATATTATTATAAATCTTCCTACGACTTCAATATTTTCTAACCCACGACAATATTTAAATAGGTGATACAAAAACGGACATGTTTTTTTTTCTTTCTTCGTCCACTAGTGGACAAAAGCTTTCACATTTCTCCGTGGTCTCAAAGTCAACAGTATTCTTTTCCATTTCTCGTAAATATGAGTAATATAATAAACAAATGATTTTACTGAAATCTCTTGATGGAAGTTCATTTTAATTAATAATTAAATAAAACGATTTTTTAACTACTTCCACTTTTGTCTTTATTTCGACAGCGACCGTTTTCGCCAGGCTCGTTGGCAGGCATCAATAGTCTGTTGAAATAAAAACGGTCGCTGTCAAAATAAAAACAGATGTGGAAATAGTTTAAAAAAGCATCGTTATAAACAATAGTTATAAAAACTAAAGTACCATTTTTTCAAACGTTATTATATAAATATGTAAGCTATAATAAAATTTAAAATCCATTGTATTGAATATGAATTTTCTTGAATACCTGAAATTCCAATATTTAAATTCACTAAATTTTACATTAATATTTGAAGATTATTTTTATATAGAATCATGTTTACCACCCCTGATCTGTATGTAAAGGACTCGGTTTGCAATAGTGTCACCAGTATGTCGATGCCAGTGAGCCTGGCGAAACCGGTCACTGTCGAAATAAAAACAAAAGTGGAAGTAGTTAAAAAACATCGTTTTATTTAATTATTATTTAAAATGAACTTCCATCAAGAGATTTCAGTAAAATCATTTGGAATTCTATTCATCATAACTCGGAATAATTCTCAAGAAAACAATTTATAATAATTAATACATTAATAGTGATGTTTGTACATCATTCCATAATAATACTAAAATCTGATTTGATTCCTTATGCAAATAAATAAAACAGTATCCTCGGACCCCACGTCAAGTTCTACCCGTTCTTCCCCTATATGAACATGTACGTATTCACGTACATAAGTAGGTAATGCGATTACTGCCATTATTTCACGGGGATTAATCCTATTCGTATTTATGTTTCACATAATTGCCCGTAAATACACAGCGATGTATTTACACCCCTAGAATAGCTTTTGAGCAGATGAACACATGTATTAAATAAATATACACGTTTCATATTGCGTTTTAAATGCTGTAATACCACTTAATGCCTTTTAGATTTATAGTTTTGCATAACGTTAAGCATCCCTTTACATAAAACTATATTATACGCGCAGTTCTGTGGAAAAAATACAAAACCAGAAATTAGTTTTTTTTTTTTAATTACAGTTCACTTGTTGTACTATACGAGTTTCAGGTTATTATAGGTCGTCGTAGAACACAAGTGGAAGCACACTAAATATATAAAAATAAATAAATTTTGTATCAATTTTTTTTTTTACATTTTTTAAAATGAACTTCTACCAAGAAATTTCAATTAAATATTAATGAATCGACTTAACTAATATTAGTCAATGGGCCGGCATGAGTTGTTACTGCAAGAAAACCGTTGAAGATGCTTACATACGTTTTACATATAATTTAATTTTGAGAGAGTAACATGTTTCGCCTTATTCAAGCATTATAATTTTAAATGTTCAAGAAAAATACATTTTCTTCCACAGGTAGGCAAAAAGAATACACCGCCACACTGTTCTTTCCTGACAAACTTCTCTAGATTCCTCAACATTCATACATTCAATATTTGATTTATTTGATCGTGCCACGTTTCCTCGGTATTCATCTATTTCTAGTTCCGTTTACATCGTTAACATATATGTTACTTTTTTACCATTCTTCATTCATTCTTTCCATGTGTAAAACCATCTTAATGACCATTTCATAATTTTGATCTTAACGCTTTCATTTGCGCTCATACACAGATTTTTACACCTTCGTAAGAGATCTCATTTTTACTACATTTATTCTATATTCATCCTTCCATATATAAGGGTCGGTACAAGAACACCATTGTGCTCTGCCATTTTAACTTATATACGAGTTTTTTTTTTTCTATTTCAAAATGGATACTCTGGTGAAGAACTGCGGGACTAGAGCTAATAATAGTCAGGTAACTAGTTGAAATTTGACACAATCACACGGTAATTAGTGTTTTAGACTTGCTCGCGGGAGCACCATGGCAATATCTCGGTACAATCACCTGATGCCGGGCATTGTGAACGAGAAAGTTCATCCCAAACCCTCCGGAATGTCGGGGAATAACTGGCGTCTAGAGCGCTCACAATGAAGGCCGACCGGGTTCCCACACTTAGAGGGGAACGGCGTCCTACCGCTGTGATTGGCGGGCTAATGGCTAATGGCCACTGCTTAACGAAGCAAATTCGTCGGAATTCTAATAATGACGGGTCTCTATACCAACACTTCGGGTACTCTGCGATACCAAATAGTCTACAAAGTCACGCAATCGCCACACGAGATCGTATACCCATTTGTCACTGCGACAGAGTTAGTTTGAGAAAATTCACTTGACTAGCCTAACAACTCAATGTACTCGAATGACTGTAAGTACTACGGTGGGACATATCCTGCTTAAAGGTGTGTACATAAAAATTGTCATGTAACACCGCAAGACTTCCAGTAAGTCCGACTCCCTGACATCCTAGAGCGGTCCTTGTGATCCCGCTAGTCCAGGGCAATGTGATCGCTGACCTTACCATCAGGGTCATGGCAGACAGGGAGAGGGCGTATGGCGTATCTACGGTACCACAAAACCGAGATCCACCAGTCAAGGAAATGTAACGCCCACAGAAAATGCCTGGAAAATGCAAAGGGAAACCACTCCACTAACACTTCCCAGGAAATCACTGTGGCGAGAAAGCATTCGCCATCGTGATCGCCAATGTCAGGGGCACCTGACACGGCACTATTAAAAGTATATTCTTCTTCCTCAGCCTATTCCCGTTCACTCCTGGACAAAGGCCTCATCCATTCGCTTCCATGTCACTCTGTTTCTGTTGGTGATTTCACTGATACTTACAAATTTGTTTCAAATAAGAGTAGGGGAGAGAGTGGAGGGTTTGACAACGAGGAGCCTTTGAAAGCGAAATATCTATTTTTCATACATTTGCTTATTTTTTTCTTAATGGCAACATTATTGTCTATGGCTGTCACTGATAGGGGAACCCCATTTTGAATTCAGTTGATTTGTAGGTGTGATCGTTGACAGTTGTGAAATTTGTTAGAATAAAACCAAGTTAATTTAAATTTTTAATTATATCTCAATAGAGACGAAGAAACGAACTGGAAACTGACTATGGATGATCAAGGTGTTTACAGGACTTATGACCTGTCATTGGTTGGGTTAAGCGCACGCTTTATGTAATTACAACATTCCCCATTCCACCATTGTTATGATCATGTATGATACATTTTTGGAAGTTGTATATATACTCCAAATCCATACTTATTTTCACGTGGCAGTTCCAGTTAGCCATCTATGTAGATTTGATTGTACTAATTAATTTTTTAGATTAATCTATACAATCCATCCACTAACGCCATCTATGAAGAATGATTGTTTTAGCATTTTAGCAAACTACTTTATTAACACAATGCGAAGAGGCTACCGCCTCCTATCGCTCTGTTAGAAGTCGCCTGGAGTATCCACTCCTATTTTATACGCCAAATAATTGACCAGAATATTTACAAATATTTGTGAAATGTATACTTATATCTGTATACGAATCCTGGATTTTCACCTGTGGGTGGTTAATTTAAATTTTTAATTATATCTCAATAGAGACGAAGAAACGAACTGGAAACTGACTATGGATGATCAAGGTGTTTACAGGACTTATGACCTGTCATTGGTTGGGTTAAGCGCACGCTTTATGTAATTACAACATTCCCCATTCCACCATTGTTATGATCATGTATGATACATTTTTGGAAGTTGTATATATACTCCAAATCCATACTTATTTTCACGTGGCAGTTCCAGTTAGCCATCTATGTAGATTTGATTGTACTAGTTCGTTTCTTCGTCTCTATTGAGATATAATTAAAAATTTAAATTAACCACCCACAGGTGAAAATCCAGGATTCGTATACAGATATAAGTATACATTTCACAAATATTTTTAAAACCAAGTTGTTTAAAGTACTTTTCTATAATAGTCTTTAGTCAATCTGTTTTTGCTGTGAAGAAGGTTTATTACAACATATTTTACACGCATATAAACAAAAGTAATTTCATTGGAAACTCACTTTTTAATACTTAATCTGAAATGTTTTTGAAAAATGACACCCTGAGGAGATTTTGAACAATGTCTTTGAGGAACCTTTGAAAGCTGTTCAAAACCTCCTCAGAACGTTCACAACCTCTATATATTATTTTTAAACTACCTCAACCTAGTGTCAGCGGAGGTACAGCCCGTGAAATTTTTTAATTATTAAATTTCCTTATTTAAATTTATCATTATTTAATATGCGTTAATTTGAGTATTTTTGTGTGTGTTTTTTTTAATATTGATATTAAAAAGATTATTTGAAGACATTAATGATTTTTTCTTATATTTTATATTTTTGTCCATGTATTATATCTAAAAAACACGCTATTTATGCGTCGTTCAAAGCTACCCCAGGTTGGGGAAGGTTTGAACAAAATTGGACCTCGCGTAGAAAGCCGTAAACGTTAAACATATATTTTTTTAATACCTTTAATTTATTTAAAAACTGTTGACCACGTCCGTGGCTAGTATTTGTAATTAAAATAATATTTCATATTTTATCTACAATATTTCAGAAGATATTAATATTGTTCAAACCCTCCACCCTCTCCCCTACTATATTATTTTGAGTATTCTACGAAGCTAAGAAATTAAATTTAAAATCCAACGAATGAGCAAGTTGTTCTTTGTTCTCTGATATAAAAAGAACAACAAAAAAACTCCATTGAAATATAGTGCTAATAATTTCGTACTCTGTGAGAATTTTTTCCTTCAACAGAATTCCTATATGATTGCTCCAATCCAGATTTTCAAAATTCTAAGTAATTTTGCTCAAGTTCGCATGTCTTAGGGCCAATTTTGACAAAGCACTGAACGACGGCACGGTATAGAAATATTAACGTCAACGATTCATCTTTGTGCTACTAAAACATTTTATATTTTTGTATTCGTATAGACCGCTTTGAGATTCAGTTATGTCGGTTTTACCGCATGTGGAATGGCGCCTCCAGCCGTCTCCCAAGGAGCCCAAATAAGATCATTGTGGATTTGATGAATGTAAATTTATTCAACCAAATTATCGTTCCTCGGAACACAATGTGAGCCCCTGTTACCATTTTTACACTCGTTAGGCATTCTTCAGAAATCTCAACGCATTATTTTTATTCTAAAAAATCTCGCATTACATATGATGTAAGTATGTAGATATAAACACATATGTACATATCATTTACACGTGTGTAAACCATAGACTATTATGAAACGACGCATCTAAAATATACAGTACATCCCTAAATATATCGTCGTTGTTTAGGAAAAGTCATTAAATGCATTTTAGACATGCAGAAAAACGTATTGATTTTTTTTTCTATAGAATCAAAGTAATTAAACAGTTAGGTTTTTAAGATAATCAAATGATTTTACTGAAATCTCTTGATGGAAGTTCATTTTAAATAATAATTAAATAAAACGATGTTTGTTAACTACTTCCACTTTTGTCTTTATTTAGACAGCGACCGGTTTCGCCAGGCTCGCTGGCATCGACAGACTGGTCATTAGGTTAGGTTTTTCTATTGGCTCTACTATATTGCCTTCAATTATACCAGCAGTAAGTTTTATAATCATAGTAATCAGTGATTGAATGGACAAGAGAAGAATTGTTAAAATGGTGTATACAAGCAGTGTGATTGGAAAGAGAAGCCGTAGAAGACCAAGGAAAGCATCGCACGACTAAATTAATCAAATACTAAAAGGCGGCCACATTCAAAGTCGGAAAAATCCACGAGTGTGCTTGTTACGATGTATGAATGTAGAGGAATCTAGAGAATTTCAGGACAGAGTTGTATGGCTGTCCATCCTTTCTGTCTTAACGGTGTGATGGTTAGTTAGTTATAAATCAGTGTTTTTGATTCAAACGATAAAAATCTGTTATTTACTAAAAAAATATATAACGTTTTTCTTTTTCTTCTATGTTTGCCATAACTTTGTGTTTTAGATGTTTAATGTTTCTTTTTTTATATACTTTGTATACAACACTCATATTGATTAAAAAAAAAATTAAATTAAATGTCAAACATGTTTCGGACTAACCAGCCCTTCATCAGTGATATGAAGACCGAGGAAAACTTGGCACGATCAAATAAATCAAATATTGAATGTCGGCCACGTGAGGAGTCAGAGAAATCGACGCACGTGCATGACACGATGTATGAATGCTGAGGAACGAGAGAAATATGCCAGGAAAGAAAAGTGTGGCAGTCCAATCTTTCTGTCTACCCCTTCGGCGAGACGGCGTGATGGTTAGTTAGTTAGTTAGCTAATATCCCATCATACTCTACAATCCCAACTCTAACTGGTCTTCCATTCGCTGACCGAAATAATGTTGGACTTGAGCATAACCCCTTAATCCTCCCACGCCTTCTTTCGGGGAAGCACTCCTGGGCACACATTCAACCTTAGCATTAAACAACCACCAAATCACATATCCAAAATATTTCCTACAAACGTAAAAGAAATAACCATTAGAGCTGAAGTTCTGTAAGTCCAAGATCCAAGTCCATATCCTAGTGCAAGTACTATTATTTTTATGGGTAGGTACTTGAATACATTTTGTGTAATTCTAAATATGAGATAGAACCTGTTATTTAATCCTTTCTTCCAATGCTCCTCCCATATAAGACACTGCCTGTAATCCATAATGTGTTTTGGGTTAATTAGAAGGCTTTCTTCATCACATAGATTACCCCGCGAGGCCGATGACAGTCCGCCCCTCTTCACCTCTCCCGCCCTAAACGTTCATATCTTCGATAACCTTTTTCTTGGTCGGGATCAATTTATTAATGTGTGAAGATGGCTGAATACGTATTGTATGCTAACAGAAAGATGGCAAATGATGACATAATATAAATATGGCTCTCTGAAATAAGCAATTAACAAAATATAGAAACAAGGAAGGTGTCTCCAAGTGTTGTGTTATTTAGAACCCCTGGAAACGCCGGAAGTCTGCCAAACCTTTTACCACAATGGCGAGAGAAATATGAGATAATTTTAGATTTACTTAAGGCGTTAACACTATGGAATTCCATAATGACGAATTTTTATGAATTAAAACACTGTTTTTTCCACTTTTGAGTTTATTTTTCTCGACACGTTTCAAAGGCTGATGACACCTTCATCATCGGGAGAACGATATAAACTCAAGTTTATATCGTTCTCCCGATGATGAAGGTAAGCCTTCGAAACATGTCGAGAAAAATAAACTCAAAAGTGGAAAAAACAGTGTTTTAATTCATAAAAAATCGTAAATATGCAATATAGACCTTTTTAGCGCCACCTTTGCGATATATAAAGCTTTCTTGCCATTAAGGCAAAGAAGAAGAACAAAATGTCGTAAACTCATTAAAAATATTGTTGATTTATCTTAAATATTTTACCATCTGCGAAATAATATAACGTTAGCTTTGTAACGTTGCTTTTTTGAACTTAAAAATCTCAAATATATTTAATATATTTTTTTTAAATAAGTTTCTCAAACGCCCGTATTCGCCCTTGAGTGAATCTAGCGATTCATTATCACAGTGTTTTTTTTTTTGCATTAATGTGATTCTATTTAACTCAATTTGTTTCGATTATATTTAAAAAGTGTGTTAATTATGCACACTTTATATGGTTATATGTATTTGTAAATGCCTCTAGTGGATCACTTACACTTTATATTCAGCATTAAAATGGGGTATTATGTACCTTTTTGTGTATGAATGTACCTTTTTAAATCAACAATTCTATCCTATTCTTCACTCTTTTCTCCTAAACTATAGAAAAATCTCGATCCTTTTTGGTTTGTTAATATTTTAAAATATTCATAGATGTCGTTGTGAGAAAATCGTAATTAATTTTGAAATACATCTTTCGAATATTGCGAAGCGCGCACAGCTGCGCTTATGGCGATCGTCTACGTAGAGCGCACACGTGTGCTTATGGCGATCGTCGGGTTAAACTTTTGTGGATTTAATATTTTTGAGAAAGAACTTTTATTTAAAAAAAATATTACTTCTCAAAAAATATTTGTGAATATTTTGATGCAAGTATAAATTTTGCAAATGGAAAATGAAAAGTTATTTTATAATTAGATTCATTTGTGCAACCGTCAAGGAAAACATCGCTGAACTGATTAACATTTTTGATACATTTAATTAACTCAATGTAGCATTTTTCATGTGTCAGACAATACCGGCCTAACCTCCAAATATAACGCTCGAGTGGACGAATAGCGCCTTAGCATTCCTTTTGTGCCCTGGACATCGACCTTACTTCAGGTAGAACAGCTCGCGCCAGAGATCCCAGCAGGTACCCTCCGCGCCCATGGATATTATGACCGCTATTTATTAAAGGAAGAAAAAAAACGCCTTCGATTCATGTAACCCAATAAATTCTACCATTAACGAATGTGTTTTGAAATCGATGTCGAATCGAAACTTTAAAAAAAATATCAACACAGAATATGCCGATAGGATTTGAGTAAGCAACTGCACTGAGTATAATTAGATATCGATTTCGTCGCTTTGATGCCATCAACAGACTGATATGTGTATACGTGATTCGGGGCTCTATTGAGAACCCCTATGTTCTGGAGCAAATAGGTCTTTTTGTTCCTGATAACTACCTGCGACAGCGCCGACATCAATTGTTCTTTACTCCGTCACGCAGAACCAACCTGCCTTTGGTGATGCCAGTAGGAAGAGCAATTCGGACGCTGAATCTAATCATCTCGGATTTGGACATTTTCAGTGTCAGTGAGGCAGTATTCATAAAAAAAATATTGCAAACTCTGGAAAGAGTACTGCCTCACTGACGTCGACATATTTGGATTCCTTCTGATATGTATGATTTTTTTGGTCTCATGTTGTTGTGTTTTTTTATCTTTATAATACCGTTTTGTGTCCAAATGAGTCGCCCAAATATTTTATCGTTTGTTATGTCTCATTTGTAAATGTATATAAATAAATAAATAAATATTAAATTAGTGGTTAGGGTAATAATCCCTTCAATTGATAAAAGCATTGAACATTTTTTAAAATAAAATTGAGGCGATAATACTGTGGAATTCTATAATGGCGATTTTTTTTATGAATAAAAACCGGGTGGTGGTCTAGGGAATAGAACGTTTGGCTCCTGATCCAGGGGACATGGGTTCAAGCTTGGACACGACCAGATTCCTTCTTCATAATAATGAGTTATTTTCTGCTCATATTGAAGATGGTAAAATAAATTCTAATATCATTGATGTATTTCCTTGATATTTGTCTTTTTTTTTAATAAAAAAAAAACACCGTTTATTTCCATTTTTTTCTCGACATATTTAAAATTTTTTACACCTTCATCATCGGGAGAACGATACAAACTTATAAGAAATCGATTTGTTATTATTATAAGAAGGTGTGAAATCTTAAAAAAATGCCGAGAAAAATAAACTCAAATGGGAAAAAAACTGTTTTCTTCTTCTTCTTCTTCTTCTTCTTCTTCCTAGCCTTGTCTCATTTATTTGGGGTCAGCTCTTGTAAAGCGTCACCACTGTCCGTCCTGGGTGGCGTCTGGTGGGATACGATCTCTTTTGAGACTCCTTTGAATGAGTCCCATCCACGTCAACTTGGGCCTATCACGTCTTCTGAGTCGCTGGTCCGCTTCCATCACATTCCATGTAACATGGTCAGCTAGGCTCCGCGTGACGTGGCCGTACCATCTCAGACGATTCTCTTTAAGTTTGTCCGAGATTGACCCCACTCTGAAAATGCCGGTGACGTGAATGTTTCTGACGTGGTCGAGCAGTGTTACTTTTATAAAAAACAGTGTTTTAAATTTTCTTGTGGTCGGCCCTCCTAACATGATGTCTCCAGGAGCTCTGTCTTGAGTCTGCTTTCTGTTAACTCCACATTTCTTGAGAGTGGCCTCAATATCTCCTTAATGCCAAAGGCAATCTACACCTCTGGACCGTTGAGATTCAATGGACAGATTTTACAATATGGTCATCTTCTCGACACATAACGTGGCCAAACTATCTCAATCTGACTTCTTCAACATTGTCCGTATTTTAGGGGTGACCTTAAAAAACTATGTTTTATTCATAAATAAGTTCGGCAGTAAACATCAAATATTCTAGGCACTGTCAAATCAGAAAGTTGCAGCTCAGTCTGAAATTTCAGAAAGATGGAGCTCCTTGTTAAATATCAGAAAAATGTAGCTCAGTGTTAAATCACAGAAAATGCAACTCAGTGTTAACTAACTAACCATCACGCCGTCTCTACGAAGGATTATTAGACAGAAAGAATGGACTGCCGCACTTTTCTTTCCTGACATATTTCTCTCGTTCCTCAACATTCATACGTCGTGTCATGCACGCGCGTCGATTTCTCTGACTCCTCACATGGCCGACATTCAATATTTGATTTATTTGATCGTGCCACGTTTCCCATGGTCTTCCTCTATTTCTGGTTCCATTTACATCGTTAACATATAATTTTTTTACCATTCTTTCTTCATTCATTATTTTCATATGTCCAAACAATCTTAATGACCCTTTCATTATTTTTTTCATAACACCATCGTTCGCACCGCATTCACTTCTTATATTTTCATTCGACACTCTATCGTATACAGAGTATCCACACATTCGTCTAAGAGATCTCATTTCTACTGCATTTATTTTACTTTCATCCTTCTTTTGCCAGTTCCATGCTTCGCTTCCATACATTCAGCTCAGTGTTAAATTTCAGAAAAATGCTTATCTGTCTTAAATTTCAGAAAAATGCAGCTCAGTACTAAATTTCAGAGAATTCGATGTTTTGGTTTAGACAAATGGTTGTATAATATAGCCTGATCTAATTCTTTCGAATTACTGTTTGAAGCATTGCAGCAATTTGTTTCTCAAACCATCATTGCGCCGCATGCCTCCAATTCTTCCATACATAATAACACTAAATCATCCTCTTATCTCGATTGTTCTTTTGCTAATTTCCTTAAGAAATCGTGATCGTTGTTTATGTGCAGTAAAAATACTGATGTTTCGTGGTTGAATAATAAAAGTAAAAGTTTTAAAATGTCGTGGTTACGTTTTTATTATGTATATTAATATACAAAAGTAAATAAAAATAAGTATCGATGTGTTTATAAATATTATACACACTTATAATGACCACTGAGGTAAAAATTTGATTAACCCTTGTGGATATCAATATAAACCCTAATTTTGCTGATTACTTATTATATAAATTTGACACACATAAACATATTACAATATAGTATAAAAGTATAAGAATATAGTACATACACACAATAAGAGATTTCACTTTTTAAAAGCTATGCATTATTGCCTCCCTAGAACGGATTATCCCAGTTGGAAAGTACATACGAAAATCTTATACTTGGGAATGATAAATTTTTAACCCCAGAAAATGATGTTTATGTGGGTATTCACTAGCCTTTTGAAAATTCTATAACCAAATTGTCCATTGTTTTGGCCGAAACACTATGATACTTCAACATTATTACTGTTAAAATTTATAACACTGTTATAATATCACAATTTATTTTTATTCACTGAGAGTGTCGCGACAGCTGTTTCGGCAACCGATGTTGGCATCATCAGGTGTTACAATAAACAATAAGTTTATTGAACACCTGATGGCGAAACAGCTGTCGCGGCACTCTCAGTGAATAAAAATAAACTGTGATATTTAAACAGTGTTATAAATTTTAACAGTAATAATTCTATAACCAACTAACTAACCATCACGCCTTCTCTCTGTAGGAGTAAGCAAAAACAATGGACCGCCATAATTTTCTTTCCTGACATACTTCCCTCGCTTCCTTGACATTCATACATCGTGATTTCTCCGACTACTCACATGGTCGACATTTAATAATTGTTTGATTTGATCTTGCTAAATTTTCATTAGTTTTTGCTTTTTTTTCTAATTCCGTTTTCGTCGTTCCATATACTAGAAATACTTATCGCATAGAAATAGATTCTATGGTTCAATATTGCTTTTGCGATATGGGTGATATTTTAGGTTAATATTGTTTAAATATTAACCAAAACGTGTACGGGAGATGCATATTGGTGGCGATGAGGTTCGCAACCCATCACACCGCGTCTCTCGCGGGGGCGAAAAGAGAAGGATGGAATGCCACATCGGTTAAAGTGTGACAGTCAATTATTTCTGCCTAGCCCTTCGGAGAGACGGCGTGATGGTAATTAGTTAGTTCTTTACCATTGTTTCTTCATTCATTATTTTCATGTATCAAAAACACGCAAATAATCATTATACGTACTGGATTACCTTCTTATATTTGCATATGACATTCTTTAATATACAAAAAAATATTACTATCATAACACAAAAATGAATATGACTCATAACAAGTCTAAACATAAGGAGAAATCGAGCTGCAAGTTATGTGAAATGAAACGTTCCAAAAGCATTTTTTTTGTTTATGATCCGAACGCGCACTGTTGAGGCGCCGCGCCGGGCCTACGCTGTTTATTGAAAAGCCAGACAGAATGTGAAACAAAATCTATTCGAAATTCAAACCATAATCACCGGCCATTGTAAACACTAATCCCACCGATGTATCTGCTGGAGTTGCACAAACTTCCTACTACAGGACTGACCTCGGCGAGCGAAAGTTGGCCGCCCGCTCCAGTACGAAAATAATACGTATGTACGCTGTAGCTTCCTTTATATCGAGATTTCCTGCAGATTATCATCTCTAGCCCGAATTCTGAGGCGCTTAACCTTTTTAGACACTGCCACGAACAATTCTAAACTAAAACACAACCATATAAACTTCTATATCTCTTTGTATTTTGTATATTCAATTCAAAAGAGTTTGTGTGCCAGATGAAATCGTTCTCAACTGTAACATGAAAGGTCGTGGCGTACAAAGAATGTATTATACACAAGTTAAAATGTAAAGTGTTAGTGCAAAGTGAAATTGACCTTTACCCATTAATATATGTTCTAGAAAAGCCTTCGTTTTCAATATATTGTATTATATTATCTTGTATGAAAATTCCAAGTTTCGTTTTAATAAAATACAGGGTGCATTTTATATTTTACATAGATCTTGTCGTTATATAAACCGGAAATAAATTTATTTTTCAGGTCAGTAACAATTATATATAAAATCTCACTTAAAATTTTGAATTTTTGAAAAATTATAGACACCCTTTGGAATTCCATAATGACGTTTTTTTATGAATTAAAGTTTATGTTTCTCGACATGTTTCGAAGGTTTTACACCTTCGAGTTTATATCGTTCTCCTGATAATGAAAATGTACAAACATTAAAAACATTTCGTTTAAATAAATCCAAAAAAGAAAATAAAACAGTGTTTTCAGTCATAAAAGTTTTAAGATAATCAAATGATTTTACTGAAATCTCTTGATGGAAGTTCATTTTGAATAATAATTAAATAAAACGATGTTTTTTAACTACTTCCACTTTTATCTTTAGTTTCGCCATGCTCGCTGGCATCGACAGACTGGTCTGTCGATGACCGACGATAATGTCATAAAAGTTTTAATTTAAATAATAATGTTTGAATAATTTTTGGAAAACATTGTATTTTTACAACACATTTTTTGCACTTTCTTATAAACATGAAAGGAAAGTGTTGTAAATACAATGTTTTTAATAAATTGTGATATTTGAATCCAAACACAAAGTCATGCCGAATATAGAAGAAATAAATAATAATGATTTGAGTTTAGTTAGCACCGCTGAAACTATGCTATCCTAGACATGACTATTGTTTTGTTATGATATATAATTGCCCCAATGTTGGCAATCCCTACCTCGCAGATTAGAAGACAGATAGTTGACAGGTAAAGTAGGTCCGCGGAGTGAGTGGGATAATCTGGACCGCGCGACATCCACTCCGCTCCGCGACTGTGATCACTCCGCCGATAGTCACTCAATTGTAATTGCCACCCGAAAGATAAGGAGCGCCACTTTATTTCGGCCTTTGCAACAATACAAGCGTCACATGCACACATCTTTAATTCTTTATGACTAATATGGCGTCTTTTAATTCATGAGTGTATGCCTCGAAACTCTTGCGAAATGTTCAGTTATGTGCTTTCAGCACGTAGAGTCTGTTCATTTCAGGGATATTGTTTGCTGTTTTTATTTTTTATGAATAGAAAAGTCAAAAATATATTTCAATAATATTTTATATTCAAACATATATTTTGAATTAATATAATTGCACTTAATAACAACACATTATTTTACTTCACAGACATGTTGTGTACATTGAAAAATATTATATTATAACCGAAACATTAAGTCTGTGTTAAGTGATATAAAGTGCTGTAATACTAAGTGTAATTATGTTTATTCAAATATGAATCCACACCACAAGGCGAATATACCATAGAAGAAAACATTTTTTTTTTGTATAAAAGTTATATTCGCTTCAATTGTAATAATCACAGAAATACTTGTAAAGCTGATTTTTTTTTAACTAATATTCATAAACACAAAGATACGAGTACAATGTCAATCAGTATTTTTAATTTAATTATTTCAAATATATTATGACCCGGCTAATGGTGTCTGGAAAAACCTATTTTTTTGGCAAACTTGTGTTGTTTTTTGAAATTCAAGAACAAAACCACAAACACAAACATGTCCTTCCGCCTACTTTCATACATCGTGTCATGAACACGCATTTCGATTTCTCCGACTCCTCGCGTGGCCGATATTTCATATTTGATTCATTAGATCGTGTCACGTTTTTCTCGGTCGTCCTTTTTTTCTAGTATAATCTATTCTTATTAATTTCATAATACTCTGTACCCGTTTTTTCGAAGTCCGTAGCTTTTTTCTCAAATGTCAATCCATTATATAAATTCCTAACTAAAAAGTGAGCTTATGAATCCATAACAAACATCACTGAAAGGTTATATTGCTGAAAGGACAAAGCGAAACATCAACTTTCAGATCTCTAGGTCACCACTTTACGCCCAGTGCATTTAACACATAATTGCAATATGTTTAATTGTTCCGAGAGTATTACGGAATACCAATTATTCACATATAAAGTGATGGAATTGTATGGATGTAGTCGTATTTCCTGAATTATTTTACAAAATGGCAATGGTAACAATTATGTTGTACTCGGAAGTTTATTTTATATACTCGTACACTAAAGCGGCGGCAACGAGTGTGCATTGACGGGTGTGCATGTTACAATGTATTGTATGAATGTAGAGGAATCTAGAGAGGTATGTTAGGACAGCAGTATGGCGATCCATCCTCTCTGCACTAAAACAGGTTGAATATTGTCGATGAGTCAGCCAGTCACCAGAGATTCTCTAACCTATTTGACCCATTGGCACTCTTTTTAAAAAAACAATACACCAGCCCCCCTGGAAATACCTTAACATTATATTAAACCGAAAATCGCCGTGAATTTATTTATGTAAATAACTATTGTATTTTAAATAAGATGCACTGATCCTCAAACACTAAAAAAATAAAGTATCTTCTTCTTAAAGTGCCCTGTCAGGTCCCCCCGACGTTGGCGATCACTCTGGTAATCTCTTCCCTATCCTGCGCTGTCCGGAATAGCTCCTCCACAGATCTGATTCCCGTCCATTCCCTCACATTGCGCAGCCAAGAGATCTGCCTTCTCCCTGCCCCCCTGCGGCCCTCTATTTTTCCCTTCAATATAAGATGCAGCAGGCGATACTTCTCTCCTCACAGAACGTGACCCAGATATGCAATCTTGCGGACTTTGATTAATGTCAGCAGCTCTCTATTTACTCCTGCACGATTCAGGACTTCTGTGTTCGTCACTCTGTCTGTCCATGGGATCCTGAACATTCTTCGGTGAAGCCACATTTCAAATGCCTCTAACCGGTTCATTGTATTTACTTGTAAAAAAGTATAAATGTGCCTAAAATAGACATTTGACAGGTGTAAAAATACATTTTTCATTGGTTCCAATGACAATTTGAATAATTTCTTCTATATTATTTTAAAGTTCTTGCTGGTGTTGGTTTGTTTTAAGTGCCTTATTACAGCTAATTAAAAAAAAACGGTGGATACATGGAACATAAATTAAATAGACAATATGTGCACCATCTAAAAATAACATTATGTGTTAAATTATTTTTATTGCGCTATTTTATTTTATTTTTAATTATTTGTTTTAGATTTATTTTGTGGATGTTTTACGATCGAAGTGTGCGCGGGAGATGTCTATTGGTGGCGATGAGGTTCGCAACCTATCTCACCGCGTCTCCCGCGGGGCGAAAAGAGAAGGATGGTTAAAATATGACAGTCCATTATTTCTGCCTACCCTTTCGGAGAACGGCGTGATGGTTAGTTAGTTAGTCATACGTTGAAATATAAATATTATATTACAGCTACACAAAATAACAGGTGAAAGGAAATCACAGCACGCCACGCCACGCCACGTCAATATATATTCATCTCTTCCCGAGGCCCAATTCCTCGCTAGCACCATCTCCCGATTAAAGATCCAGGTCTGTTAATAAGTCAGTAAACACGGTCCACCCAATTAGGGTATTATCCTCCGCCTTGTTAACCGCCACTACACTATCTCCACCCTTTACATACACAAGTAGGGTTGTATGAAGAGCCCTTACCCCCAAGGGTCGTTATATGGTAAGGTGTTAGTGTTCCATACTGTACTTTCATACATTCAGCTCATAAGAACCGCACTGGAATATATTGTTATATTATTTTCATAATTTTATATATTTTTTATTGAACAATGATATAATACTCCATATAAAATAATAAATATAAATTAAAACGTCTACTTTCTAGAAGTTTTACTATTTTTGTATGGGTGATGACATGTTTCCTTTTGCTCAGGCTTACCTGCCATTCTCATAAAATATAATAAAACTTTTAGAAAACACGCGTTTTCATTCCTGTTTATTATCTATTATTGCTTTCAAAAAACGTATTTTTCTCCATTTTTATATTGAGTAAGGCAATTTATACACTACTTTCATACTTCTGATCACTTAATATATATTTTTAAAAGGGTAACGATAGATTTTAAGGATTAATTGTATCTCAATAGAGACGAAGATGTAAATTGTTTTCTAGAAACAAAATATGATGGTCGAGGCGCTTACAGGACTTATGACCTGTCATTGGTTGGGTTAAGCGATCGCTTTATGTTAACAACATTCTCCATTCCGCCCTTTGGTTCACTTGAATGTCATTTCTATATATTTTAACACATAATAGTAATTTCACGTTTTTTTTAAAGATATTGCCATCTTTTGGTCCCAATGAAGATGGCAGCGAGTTGCCAATCGGCCATAACACGAACGAGTGGAATAAAACTGTTTCTAGTTATTTATAATTTTCTCTTCATATTCGTGTCAATGGCAAGTCTTATATCTTCTATATCTCTTCTTTCTCTGCCATTGTAGTATTCATCAATAAGGTTTGGCCAATTTTGTGTCGTTTTCCAGGGGCCCCAGGCGCCATTTTTTCTGTAACACCTCCCATGGAAACACCGTTTTTTAAATGAACTACTATAATTTCATTTTAAACCAACATGAATATTTTTAAGTAAAGTAAATTAGGAAACAGTTTTTATAAATATATTTTATTCAATGTTTTTTCAATTTGAAAGTAAATTCCATAGAAATTTTTTTCTACCAAATTTTTGTAGCCTTGCATTTCAAATATTGTTAAGAAATAAACTTTTATGAAATTTTAAACCTGTTTATAAAAAAAAGTCTGAAGCTAGCGACTCTGTATCGCTGACGATGAATGGGAGGGCCGTAACAACCCTCCGCTCTTCACAGCCCTTAGTCGCCCAGCGGTGAAAAAGGTGCTAACTTCAGAGGGTAGGTTTGTCTTTAATTGGAACATTTATTTAATTATGCGAGCTCTTTGCACTGCTTTTCTGTTAACTAAATAGTTATTATCGTTTCGGATCCATCATATAATATATGGTATTTATTAAAATAATGTAAATATGTATTATTATTATTTTGTTGAATCGCTCTTAACATCATTACAGCGCGAGCCAAATCGATGTGAAGGTAATAGCTATCATATTGATTCTCGTGATATGTGATAGGAAGCTTATCTATCGCCATTTTATTGTCACGCCAATTCTGCACCAGACCAAAGACAGTGTGACAATCACACTGGCATCAACGGGCATCGAACTCGGAACCTTTGGTGTGGTAGTCAAAGCGCTTAGGTACCACTCGGCCACGAAGGTCGTCATTATAATGTATATTAGGTTAAAATCCACTAATGTCGACCGGTTTCGGCACCTCGCTGTCATCTTCTGGTAAAGAGAAGACACACAAAGTAGTGGAATTTAACAAAATGTATGTTTTTTTTAATTAACAAAAAAAATATTTATCAATAATTTGTTTTGTACAAACACAAAAAATGTGTTCTCGTGTACACTTAAATCATCTATTATAATATATCAATATACCTATGTATGTATCGTCCTTTTCGAAGATCATACAAACCACGTCTTCATTTAATTCGTCTTCGTTTTAATGCGCTTTTCATAGTTCTTTCTTGTAAAACCACCTTGAAATATAGTTTTTCACATAAGCGGCGCTATTGAAATTAGCTTCCTTTATTATTTGTATTGCTAACGAACCGCTTCAGAGAGTAAACGTTTAAAAAGCTATCATTATCCCAACGTAAACACCGTTCATAGAACAACGTACATAATAATATACTTTTTGGTTTTTTGTGTACAAATACTTGTACCAACAGTGAAGTTATTAAAAAATATTAACATATACTCGTATACAAGTTCCAAAAAATTGTCAGGCGTGGTGTCGTAAGAAGGGCGGAATGGTGAATGTTTTTAAACATAAAGTGATTGCTTAACCCAATCAATGACAGGTCATAAGTCCTGTAAACGCCTCGACTACCATATTCTGTTTCCAAAAAATGTACATCTTCAATTAATACTTAATAATATACTGTATATTTTCATTAGTATCTTTTATTACAAAGAAAAAAATTGAAATAAGGTAAAAAAACACACAAAAAATTGTTTAAATAAAACACAAAACACACATTGAAGACTGTTTCAACAATATTTATACGCTGTAAAACCACTTTTATTGTGAAAAGAGATTCGGGATCGAACCCGCATTTCCTGGATCAACTGTAGCCAAGCGGTCCTTTTTTACTTTTCATGTTTATTTTTCGTATATCATTACATAAAGTAGAGTTCGGACGATTATGTCTGCAATATACTGAATATGAAAATGTATAATATTAGCTCGAGCTAGAATAATGTAAAACAAAACAATGTTAGATGAATTCTAATCCAGATCAATGACAGTGTGACAATCACAATGCCATCGCCGGGAATCGCACCCGGGACCTTCGGCGTAACAGTCATATCACCTGCAACTCGGCCACGAAAGTCGTTGTTTTTTAACATGGCATTTCCATGAAATAAAAACTTATACAGTAAAACTTATTTAATTATTTATTTACTTATGAAATTGAAAACAACTTTGTTTCATCCACAAAATATTAAAAAACACGACATGTTTCGGAGGATACCTATATGTATTATTTTTTTAATATGTAATAAAATATATGTATTATTTTTTTACACCTGCAGATGGAGGTATCATCCGAAACATGTCGTGTTTTTTAATATTTTGTGGATTAAACATAGTTATTTTCAATTTCCTAAGTATATTACTATGGAATTCCACAGTGTTAATGCCTTAGCGTTCAATAAGTTAATTATTTACTATGGATTTCGATATCATTGTTCAATAAACAAATTATATATAATATTATTATTATTATGAGAACGTATGCATCAACATATGATCATAATCAATGATTAATTATAATTAAAGAGGTTTTATATTTATAAAAGAGGTGTTGAAATGATTCACATCAATTTTTTTGCTTCAACCGTGCGAACATTATAAAAATTAAATAATCTTACTCGCAGCGTGAAAATAATTATAGCTCTGCTCTATACAGTACCACAAGAAGTATATTTTTGATTTAATGTGTTTTAAAAAAACATTAGGAAAACGATTGTTTTTTTATTTGCTGTATGATAATTGTCTAATGGTGTGTTATTTTCTTTTGTTTCAGGTAATATCCGATGACACAACACTGGGTAAATGATACATTACACAAAATATTCAATCTCCTCAAGGCCTCTTCGTTTAATGATACGTGGAAAATGTATAGCTCTTTCTGAAGTGTCATTTCGTAAAAACCTTGCAATTTGTATTTAAGTTCCGGCTTCTACATTCATAACATTTGATTTCATCGCAGAAGTTTATATCGATCTCTCGATAATAAAGGTGCATTATCTTTTTCTGCCTCAGCCTATTCCCGTCCACTCCTGGACAAAGGCCTCCTCCATTCGCTTCCATGTCACTCTGTCCTGTGCAGACTGCATCCAGTTATTCCGACGTGTCTATTCAGATCATCCTTCCACCGTAGCTGCGGTCGCCCTGCACTTCTCTTTGCTGTCCATGGTCTCCAAGTCAGCAGTCTTCTTGTCCACTTTTCATCTGAGCTTCTGTCTACGTGACCTGCCCATTGCCTACCTAAGATTAGCTACCTATCACATGTCTTGAGAATTGAATGTATACAGTAATTGGGTTCAAACGACCTATTGTATACAAAAAAATATGAGTGACGTCATTTTATACGAATGTTTTTCGGGTTCTTGTAATATTCTTGTAATTATTTATTCCGTGTTCTGATGGCATACCAATAATTATTTAACGACAATTTAAAACACCGCCGAAAGTTATGAACAAACCTCGTTAAGGGCTAAGTAAAACACCAACAGAATACTTTAACATCAAGTCCTGCCCGGTTCTTCACGGGCCCTACATAATTTATCATCTTCGGTCCGCGATCCTTATTCCTGTGAAGTCGTGTACCTCAACTGTACCCTCGAGTGCCTTGCAAGTTACCGCGGTAACTATTGCATGATAAATAATAAATAGTTTTTTTATTTCATAAATAACGTATCCTCATCGCATCTATTTTAATCACACGTATGAATTTTTAACTCGAATGTATTAACTAACTTGATTAATGAATACGAATGGAAACGTTTGTTTTATAGAAGTTTTATTATAATTTATGGGAATAACATATTTTATCTTCACATATCAAATCGATTCAGTTTATTTCTCAAAGATATTACGAACAAAAATTTGAGTACAAGGCATGTATTAAGAACAGGAAAATAACAGGTAAAACATAATTATGTAATACCTGTAACGCATGAGAGATGTATATGATCAACATATATGATAAACTAACAAACTAACTAACCTTCACGCCGTCTCCCCGAAGGGGTAGGCAGAAAGAATGGACTGCCACACTTTTCTTTCCTGACATATTTCTCTCGATTCCTCAACATTCATACATCGTGTCATGCTCGCGTCGATTTCTCTGACTCCTCACATGGCCGACATTCAATATTTGATTTATTTGATCGTGCCACGTTTTCCTCGGTCTTCCTCTATTTCTGGTTCCATTTACATCGTTAACATATACTTTTTTTACCAGTCTTTCTTCATTCATTCTTTCCATATGTCCAAACCATTTCAATGATCCTTTCATTATTTTGTTAATAACACCATCATTCGCACCGCATTCACTTCTTATATTTTCATTCGGCACTCTATCATACACAGAGTATCCACACATTCTTCTAAGAGATCTCATTTCTACTGCATTTATTCTACTTTCATCCTTCGTTTGCCAGTTCCATGCTTCGCTTCCATACATAAGGGTCGGTAGAAGAACACCATTGTGCACTGCCATTCTAGCTTTTTTTGATAGGTTTTTGTTTGCGATGACAACTTCAAGTGCACCATTCACTTTGTTGCCTGCCCCAACCCTTCTTTCAATATCCCTCTCCACTCGCCCATCTCTTGTAAACATACTACCTAAATACACGAACTCAACTACTTGCTCCAAATTTTCACCATTCACGCTAATGTTGCAGACTGTCGTGGTTTCTTCCTTTTCAAAAATCATTACCTATATGATATTACATATATGATAAAGTCGAGGGTATTTGGCTTCTGAACGTTCTTTCAATAATATTATTAGGGCGTTCAACCATTACAAAGTTGATGGTGTTTACGAACTTTGTCACTAAGTGCCTTGATAAAGGTGCACAAGTCGACTGCTCGTATAGCGATTTTCCAAAAGCGTTTGTTAAGGTGGACCACCAACTTTTGCTTCGAAAGCTTCAATGGAATGGCTTTAGTGACAATCTGCTCAAGCTTTTCTCTAGCTATCTAACATCTCGAAAACAATGTGTGTCATATGGACTTTTCAGTCTTCAGCCTTTCATACCTCATCAGGGGTGCCACAAGGGTCCAATTTGTTTATAATAATAATATTTCCATTCCAAGTTTACAACAGTGGATGTAAGCTGGTACAATTGTATAATGATTAATTTTGACTAAAGTGTCTTACTATTTTTTTTAAAGATGTAATTACTCCAATCACTATCATCTCTCACAATGAAACATGTGTATTTATTATATCAATCAAATGGTATTTTGCATTTATACACGTGCATAAATGTATGTTATTTTTAAATACTCGATTTTGTCCTTCGCTTTGGCGTCCAAACTTAGATTTCCAAAATTTAAAGAACTGTTTTTTTGTAATTCAGTAATTTGTAAATCAGAATTTTTTATGACTATGTCGCGACAGCTGTTTCGCCAACCTATGTTGACATCATCAGGTGTTACAAACATCTAAAGATTCACTAAAATGATGGCAACACACATAGTAGCAAGAGCTACGACTGCCACACTGATTCCTGGCGATGGCAGTGTGATTGTCACACTGGCTTTGGTCTGTTTGGTGTAGAATTCACGGAACAATAAAATGACGATAAAGAATCAATAGCTAAAAAATTGTTTACAAATTGGGATTAAATAATCTGCTGTGTACAAATGTGGAAAGCAACTAGAAACTACCACATTTATTTTACCATTCTTTCTTCATTCATTCATTCTTTCCATATGTCCTGATGATCCTTTCATTATTTTGTTCGTGACACCATCATTCGCACCGCATTCACTTCTTATATTTTTATTCGACACTCTATCATACACAGAGTATCGACACATTCGTCTATGAGATCTCATTTCTACTGCATTTATTCTACTTTCATCCTTCTTTTGCCAGTTCCATGCTTGGCTTCCATACATAAGGGTCGGTAGAAGAACACTTCTAGATTGTATAATAAATTATATTGTATTGAATTATATTAGATTCATATTTTTTTTTAACCGTGCATGTTGGTACCCGGGTGCCTGTAGGAATAAAAAAGCAAACTGTTCACGAACACTAAGGTTAAGGATGATCTCGAGCGAATAATTTTAACGACCAGTTTCATCATTAGCCGAAACTGCTTTGCTTGCTTAATTCTGAAAGATTACAATCTCATCCCTATTTAACGCCGCTTAAAAATGTCGAGGAAGATTATGAATTTGTTTTCCCGGCCGCTTTCCGAATAATTAAACCCGCGCTGGGTTGTTTCTTTTAAAATTCAGAGGACAAAGCATATTTCTGTTTTTATTGACTGCTAATTCTTTCATTGCTTTTGTTTGCCCTTTTGTTTTTGTGGTGGTGCGAACAATTAAATTATTGTAATGAAATTATCAGCATTCCGAAATGGACGCATTGTGTGAACACAATAAATGAGTACTTGCATTTTTTATCGGGTGTGCCAACGAAACAGGTCATACATTAATGCTTTTTTAAAATATTTATTTCTAAACGTTGCTTAACCCCTATAGTGCGCCTGGCTTGGTGGTAGAAGACCAATCGGACGACCAAGGCTGCGATGGGAGGATGAAGTTGGGAGAGATGGAGCAAGATTGTTAAGAGTGTCAGATTGGAGGGTCGAAGCGGAGGACAGGAGGAGTTGGAGGCGATGAATACTGGAGGCTAAGGCTCGATATGGGCTGTAGGGCCATCGAAGAAGAAGAAGAAGAAGTGCGCCTGGCTACATTTGCAGTCCAAAAAATGGTGGTAGACTACATTTGCAGCTCTTTTTCTAATGTTTCAATTGAAAGACTTTTACTTTAGTTCCTTGCTACTAAATTATGCGTAATATTATGATGAACCGGGACTATCTCTCTGAGCTGTAAATGCAGCGGTTCGATTCTTCCTAGGTATTTCTCGACTCCGTCTCCATTCACATAGTTATCGTTTACTTTCTTACCATTTTCTAATCATTCATCATATTCATCCATGCGTTCCATATGTCCAAACAAACGCAGTGATACTTTCAAAATGTTGTTAATAATACTTATTTCACTCTACATTCCATCCTGATATCAGGATTTGAATTTAACTCATATCTGCCTCATATATTTTGCCACATGTTTCGCCTACATTCGTTTTCTTCGTCCATGAGTTCCTTATTAAAACTAGTTGCAACCTGTGAAATATTCACGGTAGTAAAGATTTTCTACCCTTTAAAAACTTGATTCACTGTACAAAGTTTTAATTATGTATTTTTTTTTCACAGTGTTAAAATTTTCACAAATAACAACACCAACTAGTCCTCAATTTATTTTCTGCGCTCTGTAATACAACAATAATCAGAACAATATTCAAAAACGTTCTCGGGCACGCGCATCATGTGTATTTTGAATACTTTCGGAGAGAATCAAAGTATTCCTCTCTCTCTCTCTCTCTCTCTCTCTCTCTCTTGTATTCAAAATATTCTCGTACGCTTTCTTGACGACATTCGGTTTTAGCCTAATTATGATATACTCGTACATACAAAGGAGAATAGATATATATAAATAATCGAATTTTAAACATTTGTAGATAAGTCCAGTAGTCTGTGTGGCATCGATTTAATCAGCTTTAAAAGCTTCCTGCTTCAATAGCGATCACCGCCGCGCCTATTACACAACAACCTTACATTCACGTCACAAATTGTGACATTACCGAGGTGTGACACATGTCATATTTATGACGAATCTTTAATTGGGGTGTCGAGGCCGCGTTACTCCACGTACGGCCGCAATAACTATTATGTCTTCAATAAATTATTATTAACCTATTGACAGAAGGTTAATTCGTTATTGTTTACTGCGTAGGTACTTGCGCAATGGTCCTGGACTGGGCTAACAGAGACATAATTGTTTGTTTATAAAATTTTAGATTACCTCACTATCAAAGTGTCATCATCATCAACGCAGCAGCAAGACTGATAAGAGGTGTGCCGAAGAGTTGTCACATAACACAGCATCTTGAGGAGCTCCACTGGCTGAAATTTCCAGAAAGAATATACAAGCTCTGCTGCACGGTCTTCAAGGCGTTGCATGGTATGGCACCAGCTTATATATCTGAACTCTGCATCAACGAGAACCTGAATGCCTTTATGGCTATTTAAAATGGGCTTTATACCATATTTCATTGTTCAATAAACAATATCGATGAGGAAGTTCATGTTGAATTATGCTTAACTAACTAGTATTAAAAAACACAATAAAAATTATAAGTATGATAACTCACTACATATGGTGGTTACCAAGTAGACCGTAACACTCTTATATCATCTTTCAGACTTCTTAATATTCGTACAACATGTTACCGATCGCACGTCGATTTTCTCGACTGCTATGATGACTGGTTTGATCATGTCGTGTTTTGTTTTCTAGATGTTTAATTTTATTTCTTGGAAATGACATATTTCGCCTTGCTTATGCATTATCATATCCGAAAACATTTGATAATGCTTCAGCATGGCGAATCAATTCATTTCCAGGAAAATATAATGAAACTTCTAGAATACTGATGGTTCAATTAATATTAAATATGCAATATGGACTGGACATGGGCTTGGATCTTCTGGCTTTCGGTTGTATGTTTTATATCACTGTTTCAATATAGATAAATGGGTATTATTTAATTGTCATTCATTCTTCGCCACCCTTTATTCATAAATTATTTCCGTTTCCATTAATAATAATACTATTATTTCCGTTTCCATATTTAGCACCATTTCTATATATTTTTAAAATTCTTCTTCTTCAAGTGCCCTGTCGGGTCCCCCCAACATTGGCGATCACCTGTGCGAACCTGTTCTTGTCCTGCGCCGCTCGGAACAGATCTTCCACACTTCGGATGCCGGTCCACTCCCTCACGTTTCGCAGCCAGGACATCTGTCTCCTACCGGGCCCTCGGCGTCCCTCAATTAAAAGCATTTATTGTATCACCCGTATTTCTTTCCTACAAATGGTTCGAAATAACCTCATGTAGAAGGGAAATACTTCTACTATATATTACCTAATGCAAAAAGTGAAAAAGTAATTAATGGCTAGAATGAATAATCGTTGCTCACAGTTGAACATGATCGCGTGCTATACGCTGGTAATTATAATGTAGGCTCGCGTTAGCAACACAAGGAGTACCATTTTACAGATCATGGGGGTATGGGGTATTATCAAGACAGGATGCAAGGATTGAATTAAAATTCATAGTTCTTTGTATTCACGTCCACCTGGCAGCGGTGCAAGGACGCGTGTCGATATAGGTTTCTGCAGAAAACACATAAAAGAATATCTAATACAAGGTGCTTACAAAATATGCTTTACTCTTCATTTATTTTTGGTCTTATAATTTTGCATAATTTATAGAGCGCCATTTTTATGTAGGGCGCTGTAGAAAATGCTTCGTTTTATATACTAGTTAAAAAATAAACATATTTAGTACGAGGGCTGCACCCAATGCAGTCGATCAATCCTTCTTATAAGGAAAAATAATTTGAAAAGGTGCGTTTTGAGTCTCGATCTAAACTCTGACCGATTCTCAATGCACTGGTCTGCTGGAAGATTGCTCCAGGCTGAAGGGCCGGCTACCGCGAAGGCTCGGTCGCCAAAGTTTGTGTCAGGGCAATGTTTTGGCACAGTCAATCTACCGATCGCAGAAGTCTTAGCTGATCGCAATGTAGACTGTCTGGCATTCAGGTTCTCGTTGATGCAGAGTTCAGATATATAAGCTGGTGCCATACCAGGCAACGCCTTAAAGACCGTCCAGCAGAGCTTGTATTGTATCCTTTCTGGACATTTCAACCAGTGAAGCTCCTTAAGATGCTGTTTAATGTGACAACTCTTCGACACACCTCGGCACACCATAAATGGATTATTAATTGTCGTGTTATTTTATTCCAATTATGATTATTATTATTTTTACGAATAGCCCTTTACATCATTACAGCGCGAGCAAAAACAATTTTAAGCGTGTTATGTGACTATTATATTGATTATCATAATGAGTGAATGAGTGAAGACAGAATGGTAAAGAAGGTATATGTAAACGGCGTGAACGGAGCTAGAAATAGAGGAAGGCCGAGGAAAACATGGCACGATCAAATCAATCAAATATTGAATGTCGGTCACGTGAGGAGTCGGAAAAATCGACGTGCGTGCATGACAAGATGTATGAATGTAGAGGAATCGAGATACGTATGTCAGGACAGAACAGTGTGGCGTTCCATTATTTCTGCCTACCCCTCCGGGGAGACGGCGTGATGGTAAGTTAGTTAGTTAATTTATCATAATATGTGATAGATAGCAAATTTATCGCCATTTTATTGTCACGTGAATTCTATACCAGACCAAAGACATTGTGAAAATCACATTGTCATCGCCGGGTATCGAACCCTTTAATCTCCTAGTTAAACTATATTTATAAATATATACGTCCTTCGGAATGACCCAGTTTTAATTGTTAATGTATCTATTATTCTTATATTTAAAAATATCGAAAAACATTTAACTAAAGTTTTATAAAACAAAACACTGCTTTTTTTTCATTAATTTTTGTTTATTTTTCTCAACGTGCTTAGAAATTGTTATTATCGTTGGGAAAAATACATAATGTCTGCAAATAGATTGAGAATGGTGAATTATGGAATTTGGAAAAATATATTTTTTTAAATTGTTACTTGGTTAAGTTATTTGGTTCGCTGGTTTTAAGACACATTTTCATAATAGAGTTATGCGAATATTTTTACAGCACGCCTCGTTAAAAGAAGAATTCATTGTCAACAAAGAAAACTTTCCAGATGGCATAAATGCGATACCCCGTGGATTTTACACCTGGACATTTCGGGCACCTTTTGCGTAAGACTTATTGTTATTTATCTATGGAACATGGAATACCCATCTACCTCTTCTATGGACAACGGTTTTGGCGGCAAATGGGCCTCTGACAGATGCGCCAGAAGAACAAAGGCGCCACATCCGTGCCATGAAATTGATTATAAACGAAAATAATCATTCCCCGCCATGTGCGGTATGCTGTGAACAGATCGTGCTTTAGTTAACATTGTTCTCGGAGTTGCGGAAGAACGTTAAAAACTTTATTTGGGATATAAACTTATTATATTTATTATGGAGCTGAATCTTTCGCGTGGCGTAACTGGGCAAACAACACCAATTATCTCGCGCGTTTATTGGATGAACAAAGAGCAGTCCAACGATTTGTACATCAATGATGTGAATGAAAATTAATTGAAGAAAGATCTTCTTCTTCTTCCTTGCTGTAGACCTGTGTGCTCTGTTCTGCAGTGGATTGCTCTTCCTGTGAGGTAGATTCCCAGCTGTCCTGCCATATTTTAGAAGGTTTTCCACGAGAACGAGTTCCGTGGGGCTGATTATGTAGTGCAATATAGGGGAGTCTTGTTGTGCCCATTTGTTGGACATGACCATATCAGTCCTTCCTTCACTGTCTACTCCATCTTACAATATCCTTAGATAAAAGATAATAGAAATTGCATCATTTTACCTACACACAATCGATAATTCAACCCATTTATAAGGAACAAACAGTGTTTTTAAATTGTTCTTTTATATTAAATTGAGATAGTTTACTAATAATGTTATGGAAGTAATGATAGTGAATTACAAAGGCGAAAGATTTGTTGGCAGATGCCTGCACTTTGCCTTTAAAGAACTGATTACCCCTGACAATCGATTCTTATACTTAATAATAATAATATGCTAACTTTTAAAGCGCCGTTTTTGTGATGTAATCACCTCAAGGGCGCATTAAGACGTGTTTTAAATCTAAAAATCTATATGTGAGCGCTTAAAAAACGATTGGTTAATAAGTATAGTAGAACAAAGTATATGTGTTTAAATTGGGTATGAAATATGATAAAGATGGGTTTTCAATTTAGTTCTGAAATCTGTCGGATCATTTATGCATCTAAGGTGTGAAGGGAGATTGTTCCAAGCTGATGGACCGGCTTCCAAGCTGATGGACCGGCTGGACTTCCTTGCTGTAGTCGAAAATAAAACATAACAAAACATGTGAAGGGGAAGAGTGCTAATTTTTAATTTATTTTCAAATTAGAAAACGTAAATAAATGCAAATAAACCCTTATGTATGGAAGTGAAGCATGGAACTAGCAAAAGAAGGATGAAAGTAGAAAAAATGCAGTAGAAATGAGATCTATTAGACGAGTGTGCGAATACTCTGTGTGATACTCTGTATGATAGTGTCGAATGAAAATTGAAGAAGTGAATGCGGTGCAAATGATGGTGTTATGAGCAAAATAATGAAAGGATCATTAAAATGGTTTGGACACATGGAAAGTATGAATGAAGAAAGCATGGTAAAAAAAATATGTTGACGATGTAAATGGAACTAGAAATAGAGGAAGACCGAAGAAAACGTGGCACGATCAAATAAATCAAATATTGAATGTCGGCTATGTGAGGAGTCAGAGCTATCGACGTGCGTGCATGACACGATGTATGAATGTTGAGGAAGCGAGAGAAATGTCAGGAAAGAAAAGTGTGGCAGTCCATTCATTCTGCCTACCCCTTCGGAGAGACGGCGTGATGGTTAGTTAGTTAGTTAGTTAGTTAACTAAACTAAATCGGCTTCTCAACCCTATTCACAAAAACTTTTGTGAAGGTTGGCTTTTAAGCGCAGTAGCCGCTCGCCGGTAAATACTTAATTTTTTGTACTTTATGTGTATATAATCAGGTGGCCATTAGCACTCTCTTCTTGCTTCCGCCCGCACGGATGCGCGGCGCATGCCTCTTACATCACACCACAATTAAAATGCACCGAAGATGCGACCCGTCACCCGGAACGAAACGTCTGGTGTGGTCACGTGGCCGATGTGTATCGCGATAAGGAGAATGTTTTATGTTGCCCTCAGCGAATTCCTGGAAAGAAAAATTAACATTTTTAATAACCATATCCACCATCCTTTTGTACCTGTAAAAAATATACATACATTTAGTTTTATTCCACTTGTTCTTTTAATTCTGACCCACCACGGATCTTGGACAATAGATAGCAGCGAACTACTGAAACCGGTCGGTACTACAAGAACAAATTAAATAAATCTTAATATTATTATTCTGATGATTGTATTTTAAGTGCGCCGTTTTGTAAAATCAATTACTTCAAGGGCGCACTAGGAAATTACTGACCGAACAGTGCAGTCTTTAGATGTTTCTTAAATTTTACGTCACTATCCTCATACGTAATACTAACATGGAGCTATTCCACGCCAACGGACCCGCAACGCTGAAAGCACGATCATAGAAAATACTTACATATATAATATAAAAGATTTCTATTTTTTTTTTTCATTATTATTGTACCTGACCCTAATGTAAATATGGAACTGACAAAAAAAAACACACACACAATAACAATCAAATCCTCGTAAATGCTGACACAAATATCATTATGTCGAGGCGATTATTTTATGAATAAAAACACTGTTTTTTCTACTTTTCAAAAATGGAAAAAAACAGTGTTTTATTTCATAAAAAAATTGTCATTATGGAATTCCAGTGTTTAACGCCTTAAGTTTATCTAAAAATCATAATGTCAAGCCTTGATAAAATATTTGATCATGCTAAAAAGCATTTCGCTTTTATTCAAAGTCTAAAATATAAATTTATCAATGAAAGCGAAAACGGCCGTTCACAATGGAGTTCTGGTCCCATCCCTAATGTATGCAAGCGAAGCATGGAACTGGCAGAAGAAGGATGAAAGCAGAATAAATGCGGTAGAGATGAGGTCCCTAAGACGTATGTGTGTAGAACGATATACGACAAAATCTCAATAAGAAAGGAATGTAGAGCGGAATAAGGTATTATGAACAAAATTATGAAAGGATCGCTGCGATGGTTTGGACATATGGAACTCATGGATGGAGAAAGAATGGTTAAGAAAGTATACGTTAATGATGTAAATGGAGTACGGAGTCGAGGCAGACCGAGGAAAACATGGTATGACCAAATTAATCAAATTTTAAAGGTTGGTCATGCTAGAAGTTGGAGGAATCGACGTGCGTGTATGACTCGTTGTATGAATCTGGAGGAATCTAGAGAGGTGTGCCAGGATAAAGTAGAATGGCGGACCATTCTTTCTGCCTACCCCTGCGAGGAAACGGCGTGATGGTTTGTTTGTTTGTTCTAAAATATAAAACTATAAAATCTTCAGAATACAATTTTGTATGTATATCAATTGAACACGAAACATTAAACATTTTGCTAGATTCAAATACGAAATGGATCTCACCTACTTTAGGAACAAGTTCTAAGACAATCTCTAGTACTTAATCAGTTTAAATTTCCCATAAATTTTATTTCTTTTCCACTGTGGCGCTCTCATTCGGCACCTAACCTCAAAAGTGGAATGAAATAACGGAGCGGCTCAACTTCGCAAACAGTTCGGCAGAACAAAACAAACGCAATCGGATTTACAGCCAATAAACACGATTTATTTATAACCACCATAAACATTTGAATTCGAATTTGGAACTGCCGTTCTTATCGAGGACGCTTTACATTATTTTAATTCGAATATAAGATTTAATAATTAAGAGAATTTTAATAAGCAGATTGTAATATGGAGAAATGTCATTGGGTCAGCAAGTTGTGAAATTCTTGGTTCAGAAACTATGGATTATCTAGATCGCATACATAAAAATGGAACAGTATTGAAGGTTCGTAAAACCAAAAAAAATAAGTATAAAACGCATTGTCATCAAGTTGATTACAATTTTTAGTTTTAAGTAGACAAAAATACAACGTATATATAATAAACACATTTAAAATCACTTCTTTCTTTGGTTCCTTAACATTGATTGAATCGATGTTTATAAAAATACATATCTCCAATATCATCTTCTTTATTTGAAATTATATGTTTTTTGAATGTAGACAAATATTGGATTTTACCCATTGCGGGTTAAATGCAATGACCAATGCAACGCAATGATTTTACCCGCAATGGGTAAAATCCAGTATTTGTCTACAAGTAGTTGTATGCATTAAAAAAACAAATTGTATAAAATACTAGTACAAGTTAAAAGCATAAAAATTGGAGTTTCACTCCAGGCGTTGTCTAGCAGTGTGATAATTGCGTAAGTGTTTTACATTGCATTAATAAAGATTTTTCTGCTTAATGTTTACACATAATCTTAGTAGATGGCGCTAGTGTAGATTGGCCAAAAAATGTGAAGTTATTTAACATAGTATGATGATGATGATGATTTATATAGCGCCATTTTTGTGAAAGATTCACTTCAAGGGCGCTCAACGTCCAGAAAGCTTCTCTTAAAAAGAAAAGTTTTAAGAGAGCTTCTGAACACTCCTTCGTCGTCTTGATTGCGGATATTGTAGGGCAGCCTGTTCCACGCCGTCGGTCCCGCGATGCCAAAAGCGCGATCTGCAAAGTTTGAAGCTCCTTGGCGCCGCGGGACGAGAAGTTTGTGTGTTGCTTCTTCCTTCGAGGATCGTAGAGTTGACTGCCGAGGGTTCAAATTTGTCAGCTGGCAAAGTTCTGTGAGTTAGTGGGGCGCTCGTCCATGTAAGGCCTTGTGAACAAGTAGACACAGTTTATAGTCGATTCGCTCAGGTAACCTTAGCCAGTGAAGTCGATAAAGCATTGAGGTTATATGGGTGAATTTTGATGCACCAAAAATGAATCTTGCTGCAGCATTCATAATGGATTGCAGTCTATCCAGTTGCTTCTTGGGTTGTCCGGCGAACAGTGAGTTGCAGTAGTCGACACGTGAGATGACAAAGGCATATATACAAGTTCCAAAAATTTGTCAGACGTGGTGGTCGTAAGAAGGGCGGAATGGGGAATGTTGTTAACATAAAGTGATCGCTTAACCCAACCAATGACAGGTCATAAGTCCTGTAAACGCCTCGACTACCATATTCTGTTTCCGAAGAAAATTTACATCTTCGTCTCTATTGAGATACAATTAATCCTTAAGAAATTATATGTGTTTATTTAAATATCAGGAAATACGTATTGATATTATTAAATATCAATACATATTTCCATCCCTCACAGTTTGAGAATCACTGACTTTTTAATGTAATGTCACAAAAAACACCCATGTTGCATTGCGCCATAGAGATATAATAGACACTCTACACCATAGAAAAAACAACCACTTAGCTGTTAACTAGGTACCTTATCCCAGAAAAGAGGGGAAGAAATGTGTATCGTGTTGCAAGATGAATATACATTATATTTTGTCTACACTTCTACATCTGATAAATTTCTTATGATTTAATATTTAATATTTTTGTTATTCACCCATAAAAAATAATCCTGAAAACGTCAATATCATTGTACCTATACTCGTATGTTTTAAATTAATAGAATTACGTTTTGTATTTTCACAACACTTTATTTAACTTTTCTTAGACATGTTTCGGTTGTAACACAGCTTCTTTTGATGTCCAAATTTTAACAATAAAATAAAACAAAATTGTCACTTATTTACTAATTATAAGGGGTGCAGTTATGTTTAGGGGTGCGTGATATTTTTTATCCAATTAGGATAGAGGGGCTTTCTATCTCTATTCACCAGATTTTTCTATCATGACATTCTTTCTAGATTTCTTTCACATTTATACAGCATTATGATACATACACACCATAGTTCTGACATTTAGCATTACACGACACGTGACAGTGTTTTCGTGCTAGACTGTAGTGTGTTAATGAAGGAATAGCACAGGTAATACTGACAACAAAAAGTGTTATCATTATCAAAGAGGATTACTCTCATGATTATAAAACATTCAAAGTTTTCAATATCATGGACTATGATTCAGCCAAAAATATCTTCTTCTTTTTATAGATTTAACTATCTGTAGCATAGAAATCATGTCTCCTGGAATTATGAGGCCCAGCTGTCCCTTCATCTCTTGAATTGTTTTCCAGGTGGACGGTGTCAAAAGGGGATTGCGTAAGCGGCTGTATATGCGTGTCTGTCACTATCCATTCTGGCTACATAGTCCCTCCAGTATATTCTGCTGGATCTACTCCACCGAACAATATCTTCTATTTCGCAAGTTTTTCTTGGAGAGTAATGGTTCTTAGGACCTTCAACTCAGATGTTCTTAGCAGACCCTTAGTTCATACAGTGTCGGCCCGCGTCTCTACAGCATACGTCGTAATAGGTCGCACGCATGTCTTATAAATTCGCTACGCATGTGTTGTTCTACCAGACTCGATTCTTCAGACTTATTTCCGTAAAAAGATCATTATGGCTGCAGATCTCCACTCTTAAATATCTCAAGCTCTTTACTAGTTCCACAGGTATATCATCAACAGTCAGCTTACAAAATATCAAATTCTTTTAATTTCATGAAATGCCAAATTTTAAATACGTAAAACATATAAACCAAAGGTAAATATTTATCTTTAAAGTTTTGTATACACAAATATTTATTTTATTGAATTCCGTCCTAAAGGCTTTTCTCAAGGCAAACTTCAAGAATTGCGCACCGAACATTATTGAATACTTTATGTAATGAAATTAACAAATAAGTGAATATTTTTTCTCAGATGTATTACCCATTTTTTCAAATAAACACAAAATTGTGTAACTGTGAATACGTTTTATAAATATTTTGTTTTTACATCTTAAATATGCAGTGTGAAAATATACATTAGCTAATTAGCGGGAGTACCATCACCACCGTATCAACACCACGTGTTATCTGAACCATTAGATCTACAATAATATACATCGGATTCGAACCATGATCCTTGAATCCAAGGACAGCAGTTTTTAATTGAAAAATAAACAGACGCCTAGCCCTATGGCAAGAAGGCAAAGAGAAAAACTACTATATTTTTGATTTTAAACTAGTATATTTTTACAACATTTTGAATGTATACAAATACTTGTAGACGAATACTGGATTTTACCCATTGCGGGTTATCAATTCAAAGATTAATTGTATCTCAATAGAGACGAAGATGCAAATTGGAAACCGAATATGGTGATCGAGGTGTTTACAGGACTTATGACATGTCATTGGTTGGGTTAAGCGCACGCTTTATGTAATACAACATTCCCCATTGCACTCTTCTTACGACCACCATGTCTGACAATTTTTTGGAAGTTTTAAATTTGCTACTATGTAACACCACACTTCACGTGTTCTATTTCAATCTACACACTAGCGCCATCTATGAAGATTGGATTAAGCATTAATTATATTTTTGATTGATTTGATCGTGCCACGTTTTCCTCGATCTTTCTCTATTTCTAGCTCCGTTCACGTCGTTTAAATATACTTTCTACACCATTCTGTCTTTATTAATTCTTTCCATGTGTCCAAACCATCTTAACGACCTTTCATTTGTTTGTTTATAACACTTGCATTCATTTGTTATATTTTCCACCAAATTTCTTATATTTTCCATGCTGGGGACCAATAGTTTACAGATAAGAAGAGATGAGTGCACAGTTATCCATTTCTTCAGACTTATCAGGGGATTCTTTGAGAACTCCGTTATCTTGGAGGCTATCCATCTTTATGTTGATGGTTATCTTCGACAGCGTCAGCACAGACTGTTTTATATCCCAGCATGCAGAACCAACCTGCCTCTGGTGATGCCGGTGGGAAGAGCAATCAAACTGCTGAACATGATCGCTTCGGAGATCGACGTCTTTCATACTCGTTCAGAAGACAAATACTCTTGACTTTAGAGAGTGCGAGTATCTTGTATTCCTAATGTCGAACCATCTCTCATTCGTTTCTGGTATTATATATTTTTTTATGTTTAACCTGTTCTCAATAGATGCCTTGAACTATAATTGTTGTTCGTAATATCTTTTGAGAAAAAAAAACTGATTTGATTTGATTTGAATCCACGATACAAGGTGATGGCGAACATAAAGGAAAATTATGTTTTTTTTTTATGAATTAAAACACCGTTTATCAACTTTTGAGTTTATTTTTCTCATAATATGAACGTGATTGTTTAATACTAACTAACCATCAAGCCGTTTCCCCGAATAGACCGCCACATAGATGCCTTAAACTATTATTGTCGTTTGTAATATCTTTTGAGAAAATAAACTGATTTGATTTGATCTGATCTGACACTCTATCATACACAGATTTTTCAGAGATCTCAATTCTACTGTATTTTTTCTACTTTCATCCTTATTTTTCCAGCTCCATGCTTCGCCTGTTCTAATTTCAGATACATATAATTTATATATGTCATTAATACGCTATAAGAGTGGTAATGGAATTGTATATACGAGTAGATAATAGTTTAAAGATATTATATTTTTATTATTTATATCATTTATTTTTATTTGTTATTTTATTTTATTTTATATCATTGTATTTTATATAATTTGTTTTAGATTTATTTTGTAGACGTTGGACGATCGAAGAGTGCGCAGGAGATGCCTATTGGTGGTGATGAGGTTCGCAACCCATTACCCGCGTCTCTCGCGGGGGCGAAAAGAGAAGAATGGAGTGCCGAATCGATTAAAGTGTGTCAGTCTATTCTTTCTGCCTACCCTCTCGGGGAGACGGCGTGATGGTTAGTTAGTTAGTTAGTTTTTTTCCATGCTTCGCTTCCATCCATTAGGGTCGGTACAAGAACACAAAAAAGATTATGTAGATATGTTAAAAATATTGACGTACGCCTCTGGCGTGCGAGTACCGACAATGGCCGCGCACGAGCGTGGTTCCGGTCATCATTAAGCCAGTCATTTTTTTTCTGTGTTATTTATTTTTATTTATTCAGTGGGGGAGAGAACCAGCGTGCTGTATGGGACAGGGTCGTCGGCCGCCGCCAGCGGGGGAGCCGCCCGCCCCGGGGGAAATAAAATTATCTCTCTTCACGCTTTCCTGCCCATTGACACGCTTTTTAATCGCGATTTATTAATTGCGGATCAAAAGTTTAATTGTTTTTAAATGAAGTGATTGTTGGTGATGGGAAAACATAGATAACCTTTCGTATAGTTTCAATCCTAGAGATTGGTTTGCAGCAAAGTCTATAAACATATTCGCCGTTTCTTGGGATGGCGTCCATCGTTGTTGTTGTCCGTCGTTTATAACAAGATTTATAAAATCCGAAATATCTTTTAAGGTACATAATCATATTATTTAAAACGAAAACTAATTAACTAATTTAAAAATAAAAAAGGTGGATACGTGGAACATAAATTAAATAGACAATATGTGCACCATCTAAAAAGAACATTTTGTGATAAATTATTTTTATTTTGTTTTTTATTTATTTTATATCATTGTATTTTGTATAATTTTTTTTAGATTTATTTTGTGGATGTTTGACGATCGAAGTGTGCGCGGGAGATGCCTATTGGTGGCGATGAGGTTCGCAACCCATCACACCGCGTCTCCCGCGGGGCGAAAAGATAAGGATGGAGTGCCGCAACGGTTAAAGTGTGACAGTCCATTCATTCTGCCTACCCTTTCGGGGAGACGGCGTGATGGTTAGTTAGTTAGTTAGTTAGTCATACATCGTGTCATGCACGCACGCCGATTTTACATTCGTCGACAATAATGTAAGACTTTATCATAAACCATAAATCCCCCCTCCCCCTTTTTCGGAGGGACACTCCGGACCATACATTTAGCCCCATCATAAAACAACTACCAAATTACATTCCATCAATGTTTCCTACGGACATAATTTCATTCATTCTTCTACACATTCTTTTTAAAGCGCTTCACGGAATGGCACCAACCTATATATCTGAACTTTGTGTTGCTGATAGCCCTAACTTGCGGCAATCTACGCTTCGATCAAACTCCTCGGCAATAGGCAGATTAGTTGAGCCAAAGCGCAACCCCCGGACAAATTTCGGAGATCGGGCCTTCGCAGTGGCAGGTCCGTCCGCCTGGAATATGCTTCCTGCACGCCTTAGATGCATTGACAATCCGACAGACTTTAAATCTCACCTAAAAACCCACCTTTTCAAAATATCTCATAAAATGTAAACAACGGTTATCTGATTGCTGGTGTCACATGCAGCTCTCATAACTAAAAACATTGTCAAAGCGCCCTTGAGGTGAGCTATTCACGAAGACGGCGCTATACAAATTAGCCAAATTATTATTATTATTATATTATAAGAGGAATAACCATTAGAGCTGAACCTCTGTAAGCCAGAAGATCCAAGTCCAAGTCCGTTTCAAACTAAGTAATGTACAAAATATGTTGTTCGAGAATAGTTCGTTGTGCGGAGCGCCCTGATTGAATGTCTGATTAGCTCTGATGAAAAGTGGAGGAGGAAGATCTATATGTATAAACCAAATGACTAACGGTCATTGGACTTTTTATAAAAATATGTATATAAAAATGTTTATGTAATAAGTATCATGTTATGGGTGGGTCTATGGCAATATTGTTATGATTAATGTTATCATGCAGAATTATTTTCTGTTTCTTAGGTTCAAACGGTGGTACCATCTGTATTCGTCGTTTCGAAGATCATTACTTTCCACCATCAGAATGAGTGATATACGATGTGTGGGAGTTTGGCAACAGCTGGTGAAGCATAACCCTAGTCTAGTACATCAAATCTTTCGCACATTCTCAACACTTGCATTATTCACCCTCGAGACATTCAAAACGTTTACACATGATGCCAAGAAACACGATTAACGTTGGTAGCGATGATGCTTCTCTTTCTCAATTTTTATGAGTAATTCTCGTTTTCCGCCAAAAAGAAAATCTCAGAAACGCCTATAATTGCAACATTTGATAACGCCTTAGAAGGGCGAAACATGTCATTCACATAAAATACAATAAAACTTCTAGAAAACTGACGTTTTCATTCATATTAATTATCCTATAATTGCAGTCAATAACCGGAATTCAATCAATCAAATCAATTAGGTTTGTTTTCTTCAAAGACTTTTTACACTTATTAATTATTTAAGACAACTATTTTAGAAAAGCTTAAACACCGTTTACTCATGAGAGATGGTTTGGCTTTAGGAAGACAAGATACTCTTTAATATCAAGAGTATATACACATCGAAAATAAAGAGAAAGTGTATTTTTAATCAACAGGTTTATTGAATATTATTTTATTCACGTAACTCAAAACAAATTACCACTGTTATTCAATTTACTTATCACAAAAATCAACCCTTTATTTTCACTACGCAATCACTGGGATATGTAATATTTTTAATTCACTTTATTAAGAGTGCCACACTGGATACGGTTTACTACCCTTAGCAACACAGACGCATAGAAAGTACACCCCTCGCGAATTAGCCCCATTCATCCCTGCGAGGGGGTGCAATGCCAATTTGCAGGCGGCCCTTCGACAGTGAAAGGGACAATCATTAATCACCTGTGAATGGTGCTAGTTTGTGATACGTACCGAGTTAATAGAGTTCCGTTGGAAAACCCTATTCAATAACCGTTCCACGCTTTCCGTTGAATTTCGCATACAAATGACTAAACATAATATTAAACAAAGTGATATAATAAACATAATCTGAAGACGAACTATGGTCATGGCAAACTAAAGGTCAATCTTGGTACAATATACGAATGGTATTATGAACATGCAAAATCCATACCTTAAAAAACTTAGTATTCAATAAATTGTAAGGCGATTTGACATCATAAATACCTTATTGACACGTTGATAGCCGAGTACGCGACAAGCGCGTACTACCGAAATCTCGCCGAGAGTACAACACGCACCTAGCGCGTACATTTTATAAACGAAAATTTCTGATCAAAAATCAATTGTATTTGTTTATTAGGACAATTTTAAATTCCCATCGATTCTTTTTTTCGACAATTTAAATAATACACAATTTGAGCATCTTACCAGATTACTTGAAAATATTTCTCAATGAATGTTTGGTTTTTAGTTTATAGAATTTAATTAATATTTTTTTAACAAAACCGAAGAATCGACAAAGGTGCGTGTCACACCTTATGAAATCAAAGGAAGGTCGAGAGGATAGAAAAATTTTAATAGTCCATTGTTTTGACCGAAACACTTTGATACCTTAACATTTCAATTTCAGAATTAAATCAAAGAAATTATTAAAATTGACATAGGAACAAATACTCATAAAGATTCGAAAAATCACGAAAATTTGACATTTGACATATTATTGTAACACCTGATGATGTCAACATAGGTTGATGTAACAGCTGTCGCGTAAAATAAAATACAATTGTGATACAAAAAACGTTATCATTCGTTTGTTCATTGTCAGTTTAGACCAATTTTGTTAGGGCATTGCTAATTTTTAGAATTATTGACACTAAGCTTGAATATAAGCAGTGGACCGATAAGGGCTGACGAAGCAGAAGAAGAAGAAGCTTGAATATTATATAAATGAATAATTCGATGAAACGAAGTTTGATTTTAAAGTAATTAAATATATCGCACAACGTCAGGTCGGTTGTCTTAAAAAATATATTTATGATTGTCACCATGTGATGTCATCATTGTCACCATTTTTTTTTTTGACAGATTATTAATGCATATTTTTTTCTTATTTAAAATTTTAAACACCACAACTTAAAGATTGTTCTTCTTAATTTTGACACTTGGAAACACATCGCTTTCTGCTATTAAATCGGTGATATGGTTAGAACCTATGTGACTAAGAGTCAAGCTATATTTGTAAGTGCTTTCATAATAGGAATTTAACAATGATGTTTTCAATCAGAAACACATTTCACCCGCATAACAAATCCATTGTCTGCGAGGATAAAAGTGTTTACAAGTCCCGAATCAGTCTGGGACAACATCAGTCGTCCTTGTTTAATGCATCAAGGAGACAGTTCTGAACGAATTATTGCATTTCCTGCTAGGGGTGGACTTGCTTTTAAATTATATACCATATAATAGTATTTCCCTCCCAAATGTACGCCATATTTAGTGTATAACAATAATCAATTGATTATGTATGGAAGTGAAGCATGGAACTGGCAAAAGAAGGATAAAAGTAGAATAAATGCAGTAGAAATGAGATCTCTAAGACGAATGTGTGACAAATCAGTATATGATAGAGTGACAAATGCAAGTATAAGAAGTGAATGTGGTGCGAATGAAAGTGTTATGAACAAAATAAGGAAAGGGTCATTAAGATGGTTTGGACACATGGAAAGAATGAGTGAAGACAGAATGGTAAAGAAGGTATATGTAAACGGCGTGAACGGAGCTAGAAATAGAGGAAGGCCGAGGAAAACGTGGCACGATCAAATCAATCAAATATTGAATGTCGGTCACGTGAGGAGTCGGAAAAATTGACGTGCGTGCATGACAAGATGTATGAATGTAGAGGAAGCGAGAGACGTATGTCAGGACAGAACAGTGTGGCGTTCCATTCTTTCTGCCTACCCCTCCGGGGAGACGGCGTGATGGTAAGTTAGTTTTTAGTTAGTTTTCAATTGATTTTTTTTTTTAATATTCAAATATTTCAAAATTAAAAATGAATTCATGTTAACGATTTGAACACTTTTAATTTATTCTTAGATCAATAGACTGACTAACGTTCTACTTGAATATCTTTATTTTAAGAGAGCCGAAAACATAATAAAACTCAATAAAAATAAGAGAAATCGTTAAGATGGTTTGGACACATGTAATTAAAAAAAAGATGGGATTGAAAATGTGAAAATGTTCTTAAAAATGTATAGACGACATTTGGCAATGCTTTAGAAGAGAGAAACATGTCATTCCCATAAATGATTGTACAATAAATTATTTAGAAAGCAGACGTTATCATTCGTATCAAAAATTTAGTATGGAGTTTTACATCGTTGTTCAAGGAACAATATATCGTGGGTATACTGGCAAAAAACGTTAAGTCTAAAATCGCTGTTTTGAGAAATCGAACATTTAGGTTTTCTTTAAATTTGAAACATATAAGTGTCGTTGTCAAAAGTCAATCGAGGGAATTTTTTTCAGCCGAAGACAATAAGTAGAGTTAACGTTTTTTTCCAGTACAAAAATGTTCAACAAGACTCTTCGAAAAATATTAAGTTTTTTGAAGCTGTATGAAATACCTTTTGTACGATTTAACGTTAAATTTATTTTTAAAACTAGAGAAAAAATCTGTTTCATTCGACTTCGTGTATTTTGCCAATTTGTAGAGCATTGTAAACTTTACAATACTGCATCACTAAGTCAAAACTGCCAATTTTCGACTTAACGTTTTTTGCCAGTATACCCACGATATAATATAAGCTAATTAGAAAAAAAATTCAAAACAAATTAACCAACCACCACTCCGTTTCCCCGGAGGGGAAGGCATGACACGCACACGCTCATCGAGTAGTTGATTAATTTGGTCGGACCATGTTTTCCTCGATCTTCCTATACATTTTTTTCATTCACACTACTTGTATATATCTTTTTAACCATTCGTTCCATATGTCCAAACCATCTTAGTGACACATAACTAACTAACTAACCATCACGCCGTTTCCCCGGAGGGGTAGGCAGAGAGGATAGACCGCCATACCGTTCTGTCGTCACTATATTTTCTAAGACGAATGTATATTAAATCTGTATATGAAAGGGCCGTTAAAATTGTTTGGACCCATGGAAAGAATAAGTGAAGACAGAATGTTGAAAAGGGTATAATGAAACGACGTGAACGGAGCTAGAAATATAGGAAGGCCGAGGAAACGTTGGCACGATCAAATCAATCAAGTATTAAATGTAGGTCACGTGAGGAGTCGGAGAAATCGACGTGCGTGCATGCCAAGTTGTATGAATGTAGAGAAAGCGAGAGAAGTATGTCAGGACAGAACAGTGTGGCGGTCTTTCTTTCTGTCTACCTCCCCGGGGAGTCGGCGTGATGGTTAGTTAGTTAGTTGAATCAATAATATGTACATTTACAGTTTTCATTGGAGTATTTTCTCGTATAAGGTGGATTATACTAAATATAATAGTAATCATAACAAACAAACAAACAAAACCATCACGCCGTTTCCCCGCAGGGGTAGGCAGAGAGAATGGACCGCCACACTACTCTACCCTGGCACACCTCTCTAGCTTCCTCCACATTCATACATCGAGTCATACACGCACGTCGATTCTTCCGGTTTCTGACATGACCAACTTTTAATATTTGATTAATTTGGTCATGCCATGTTTTCCTCGGTCGACCTCGACTCCTTACTCCATTTACATTGTTAACGTATACTTTTTTAACCATTCTTTCTTCACCCATGCGCTCCATATGTCCGAACCAACGAAGCGAACCTTTCATAATTTTGTTCATAATACCTTCTTTCGCTCTACACTCCTTCCTAATATCAGCATTTGAGATTCTGTCGTACATCGTTCTACCACACATACATCTTAGGGACCTCATCTCTACCGCATTTATTCTGCTCTCATCTTTCTTCTGCCAGTTCCATGCTTCGCTTCCATACATAAGGGTTGGAACCAGAACTCCATTGTGAACGGCCATTTTCGCTGAATAGTAATCATCGTATTTATAAAAAAAATCAAAGGTTCTTAATAATAAAAATATGAATACTTGAATGTATTACATAAAATCGATTAGTTCTTATTCGATGTGGTAACACAATTGTCCCATCCCTATCCGGTGTTCCATAGTCCACGGTTCCACCCGCGCGGACAAGCGGATGAACATCTGGCTCCCAACAGCTGCGGTCTCGGCTCGCTTCCTCGCAACTGCTCACTCCTTTTGTCAACCGGGAGAGGGCCCATGACCGTGGAAAGTGGTTCAAGTGCCCGCTATGTCATGATTATGATTTTTATGGGTTCAAAATCTCGCTTTATTGGACCTTAGACAGACCTTAAATTTAATAAAATTCTTTTGTTTTATTCAAACGGAGTCAGTTGTTTTCTGGCAAATTGTTGCATGAGAACTGTTATATACTTTCTATAGGAATTTAAAGTATGGTTTAACCTTATCTATACGTACAATTAACGAATTGGATTTGTTATTCTGTAATGTTTATAATTTTTTGAATAAATAAATTGAATTGAGAAATGAGATCTCTAAGACGAATGTGTGGCAAATCTGTTTATGATAGAGTGACAAATACAAGTATAAGAAGTGAATGTGGTGCGAATGAAAGTGTTATGAACAAAATAAGGAAAGGGTCATTAAGATGGTTTGGACACATGGAAAGAATGAGTGAAGACAGAATGGTAAAGAAGGTATATGTAAACGGCGTGAACGGAGCTAAAAATAGAGGAAGGCCGAGGAAAACGTGGCACGATCAAATCAATCAAATATTGAATGTCGGTCACGTGACGAGTCGGAAAAATCGACGTGCGTGCATGACAAGATGTATGAATGTAGAGGAAGCGAGAGACGTATGTCAGGACAGAACAGTGTGGCGTTCCATTCTTTCTGCCTACCCCTCCGGGGAGACGGCGTGATGGTAAGTTAGTTAGTTAGTTAGAATTGAATTTAAAAAAGAATCTAATAGTATCGTCATTTTGATGTTACGAAAAGAATCAAGTTCCATATCATCATTTAAAACACACGATTCACTGAAGAAGGATTCATTTACACTTAGAACTTTATTACTCCAACTGTCGCCAGAAAAAAATTACACGCCTCTTGGTAAAAGAGTATCATCTGCTTCAGATGGAACCCTTTTATTCCAAGATACACACCGATACCAACAAAATTTTAACTTCATTTTTCTCAGCTTTTTACTTTTGACAGTTGGAACCTTCTTACTCTCATGTGACGATTTACAGAATTTAATATAATCAATTAAGAAACACTATGAGACATCAACATTATTAATTAACTGTGTTAATTTTGATATACCATGACAATATTTATTAATTTCTGCCGAAGGAATTATAATGAATAAAATTATGAAAAGATGGATGAAGAAAGAATTGTTAAGAAAGTATACGTCAACGATGTGAACGGATTACGGAGTCGAGGAAAACTTGATATTACCAAATCAATCAAATTTTAATTCTTGGCCTTGTTAGAAGTCGGAAGAATCGACGTACGTGTATGACTCGCTGTATGAATATGTGTCAAGATAGAATAGTGTGACGGTCCATTATCTCTGCCTACCCTTTCGGAGAAACCGCGTGATGGTTTCTTGTTGCTGTAAGTTAGTCGGTTAAATAACTTAGGGGTGTAAACAGAAGAATACGTTACAGTAGAACGTAGTTTATCCGGACTAATTGGGACCGAAGGTGTTCGGATGTTTTTTTTCCGGATAATCAAACAGGCGCTTATTCTTTTAGCAAAATAAGGTGTAAATCGATTTTTTTCTTCGATTTATTTATTGATTATAAAATTAAAAATTCTACTGCAAAAACAAGTATGTATGGAGTACATGTATGGTACATAATAAGGCTTATAATCAGAGATTTTTTTGTGCCAAAATGCTTTCCAAGCACTTTGGCGACCGAGCCTTCGCGATAGCCGGCCCTTCAGCCTGGAACAATCTTCCAGCAGACCTTAAGTGCATAGATAATCAGTCAGAGAATAGAATATCAAATTTTCATTTCCTCACACTAAATATGTTTATAATTTTTTTTAACTATTTCATAAAATGGAGCATTTTCTACAGCGCCCATGAGATGAGTAATTCATATAAATGGCGCTCTATAAATTATCCAATTTGTTATTATTATTATATTATTATATAAGGACGAACTTTAGGGGACGCCCACGCCGAGAGTACCTGGAGGACCTGTTGGTTGTGCGCTGCTCATCATATGCAGATTTCAAAAGAGCCGCACAAGACAGGGAAGAATGGAAGAGAATAATAGAGGAAATTGCTGCAAACCAATCCCAGGATTGAAACCAGAGAGAGAGAGAGAGATATAAGATTTTTCATTTTTTTGCAGCTAAATCGCGGATTCGTAATAAAAGCAATTAAGTTGAGCTGCTTTCCTCTTCGAACCATGATAGCACAGTTTCTAATGCTGTATAAGCTTTTCCATGACTGATTTATCTCCTTTATCATATTAATTTGAGCTTTCATCATCATCTTCATCATCACCTTTTTTTTCTATCAGAGAAGCAATTTCATCATCGTTCAATATTTGGAAACCTGGGTCATCCTCGTTTTCCAACCATGCTCACAGTACAGAACGGCTTGTCCGGATAATTAACGTTCCGGTTAACAAATGTCCGGATAAACGACGTTCTACTATACTTCATTTTTACATAAACTTCCTACGTGGTTTACTCTAGAATTAATGATGATATATATTTCGTTTTTTCATCGCTGGAAGAGCACAGCCCTCCCAGCATTACCCAAGTACGAGTAATATCCCGTGATATTTTTCATCGCAGCTAACTATTTGAACAGCTCCATTTTAATGCAATTACCGTGTCCACTGTACCATCGCTGTAATTATTATGGTATAACTCTTAAATAAACAATGCTGCACAAGCTAAATGCAGCGCTGTTGGAATCGTGGTTATTTATTTTGAACAGTTGCCTTTTTGCTCTTGTATCAAGTCAACAGATTCATTACCAAACCATCGTTTTAAATATGGTTTAATTGTATGGAGTCCACATAAGGTACTCACTCTTTTGTTGGAGAGGATTCTTAAAAGATTTCTAAGACATATCAACATGAAGGAGTTTGGCAGCTATCCGTGACTTTATTCTATAGCTTGGGCGTGCTACGGACCAATAGATTAAAGATAATAAAGGATGGATTCATGTATCTTCTTCTTCTTCCTCAGCCTATTCCCGTCCACTCCTGGACAAAGGCCTCCTGCATTCGCTTCCATGTCACTCTGTCCTGTGCAGACTGCATCCAGGTTATTCCGACGTGTCTGTTCAGATCATCCTTCCACGGTCTCCAAGTCAGAAGTCTTTTTGTCCACTTTTTGGCCACCCGGTGAATGGTGTCAGTGACCTTTGTTTTTTCTCTCACCGTATCGTTTCTGACTCTGTCTCTTAGGTTTATTCCTAACATGGCTCTTTCCACGGCTCTTTAGGTCACTCGTAGTTTCTCGGCACTTTGTTTGGAGTGTAACAGTGTAACAGTTTCAAGACCATAAATACCAACTGGCAGAAAGCAGGCTTCATAGACTTTTCGTTTCAGGTTGATCGGTATTTTCCGGGTTTTAAGGATGTAACTCATGTTTTCGAAAGCTGCCCAGCTTAGTCCAATTTTTATTTCTTTCGGATTCATGTATATAACCGGTCAATCTTTATTCTTTCTCTTTTACAAAAAAAAAATCATTTATACACAATAGTATTGTATGTATATTATCATTATTTATTTATCTATCTATTAAAATCACATTGTAGAATTAATAAAGGTTCGCTCAATCTTGCAGGTAAGAAATTATATACTTTGCTTATTTTATCCCAGGTTTTAAACAATGAACAGATGAAAATGTCCTAAACATGAAATTTGGCACAAATATGGTGAATTAGATTTAGTACAAATCGATGTTTAATATAAAACATGTTGATTTAAATATTTCACAATAACCGTCAAAATAACTTATTCATATAATATGTTACCAATAAAGAGATAATCCAGGCATCCTCTATATAATCACTAATCATAAATATCCAGTCTTACGACTTAAATCAAGCAAAAGTTTTTTAGATTCCACTTCATCACTCGACGGTCTCCAGAAGTCGCGAGATTGGGCAGATGTGAAATCTATAGTTTTGGAATTGGATGTTACCATAGAGACCTTACCACCAGGACACGAGTTTCCGTTAGGAACATGGAGGACCCTGAAACGAATGCGCACGTGCGTTAGTGTTTTTAATATCATAACTCGTAACAAAATAACAAGCATTTCAAAACAGTTTTTAACGTCAACTAAAGTTATTACGGCCGTGAAATCGGGAAACCTTCAACGAAATTTCACAGCTTCTCTAAAATACTTACATAATAAGATTTTCTGTCAAGGACGCCATTCGAATCGACAAGTAATCATTTATTTCACCTTAACTCTGAAACCTTACGCTTGCAGGGTACTACGTGCTGTAATTACGTGTTTAACTGCTGTAACACATCAATTCTCGGGGGTATTGTTCGAAACCATTATCCCATTGTTACATTAATCTATTCTTTATATAGGAGTGTAGAATAAACGTGGATTTTCGCTTTTTTACCGAAAATTTCAAACGATGAATACATTATACAACCGTCGTACCGAGGGCCACGAATTAATTGAGCGCTAACCTTAACCACTGTGCTAATTACCCAAGGTTTTTAATTCGTAATTTGTATAATATTGAGGATACATAATTCAATTGTTAATAAATTTTATTATTTTTTTTATTGGACAAGGTCAGAATTGATCTGACTGTAATCGCACTCGAACGATTATTAAAAAATGTTTATAATAATCAAATTGTCGGGTGGTGGTCTAGGGGATAGAACGCTTGGCTTCTGATCAAGGGGACTTGGGTTCGAGCCTGGACACGACCAGATTCCTTCTTCATAATAATGTACTATTTTCTACTCACATTGAATATTGTAAAATAAATTCTAATATCATTGATTTAAATCTTTGGTGTTAGTCTTTTTATTCACTGAAGATGTTGGGCTTCATCGTCCGGACCGGCGGAGTTTTCAGGGATCCCAATGTGCTCAGAGTCCTTTACAACGCATTGGTTCGGAGCAGACTCGAAAGTGGTCCTGGGATATGGAGTCCTCACGAGGCGAGATATTCCATTATGCTGGAGAGGGTTCAGAAAAAATTTCTGAGGTATCTGTACATGAGGGAGTATGGTAGATATCCTTGGCTCTAATCACGGCATTTCTTTTGGGAATGCTCGGAACCAATTCTCTACAGCTTCGAAGAGATGGACATCTAATTACCCATTTCTTTAGATTAATTAGGGGATACTTCGAGAACTCGGCCGTACTGGAGGGTGTTCGGCTTTTTGTCCCCGATAGATATCTCCGACAGCGACAGCACAGATTGTTTTACCTACCGGCCGCCAGAACCAATCTGCCTCTGGTGACACCGGTGGGAAGAGCAATTAGTCTGCTGAACGCGGTCTCCTCGGAGATCGACGTCTTTCATGTTAGTGAAAGTACGTTCAGGGGACAAATACTCTTGACTTTGGAAATTATCTTGTCTTCCTAATGTCGAACCATCACTAATGCGTTCCTGGTATTATGTTGTACGTGTATAATATCTTACCTGTACTCAATAGATGCCTTAAACATTTATTCTGTTTGTAATGTCTTCTGAGTAAATAAACTGATTTGATTTGATTTGATTTGATCGTTACTTATTGATTTTTTTTAAATAATCAAGGATTTAAATCAACGGTATTAGAATTTATTTTAAAATCTTCAATATGAGCAGAAAATATTGTAGATCATTATTATGAAGAAAGAATCTGGTCGTATCCAGACTCGAACCCAAGTTCCCTGGATCAGGAGCCAAGCGTTATATCCCCTAGACCACCACCATCAATTGAATTGCAGAGTTACGTAAAGAATAATGAAAATAGTAAATGTAATTATCATAATAGATAAAAGGGGAGACACAGTTAGGACCAAGCAAGTTCTGAGGACTTCCGAGATCACTAAGGACGATACCAGGCAAGACACTGAGAGATCGCGTGAGAAACACCATAATTAGAGAGATATGTGAGGTTGAGGATATTTTAAGATGGAGAAGACAGCGGGACTGGTACGGTCATGTCCAAAGAATGGACACCACCAGACTCCTCTATATTGCACTACATAATCATCCTCACGGGACTCGTCCTCGTGGAAGTCCCCCTAAAAGATGGAGGGACAGCTGGAAATCCACCCCACAGGAGGAACACCCCTCTGGAGAATAGACCACATAGGTCTACAACAAGGAAGAAGAAAAAGAATAATCGTTGTTTTTGTTAAATATTCAAAAATATGTTTATCCGATTTTTTCAATCTGCTAATAACATAATAAGCTTGTATTTGCTAATTATAAATTATAATTATATTATATATAATTTATTATAATATGATAATTTTAATTGTTTATACTGTTTAACTTCCTTGTTTTTACGTAAAGGATATCCCTTTGCAACTACAATAAACAAAATTTCGTTCATTAAATAAACGCTAATTAGTACACATAATCAACTGAAATAATTAAGTAACTCAGTATTAAGTTATTTTAATGGTTTCGTTAACATTTGGAATATGTACATAATTATGTGTTATGTACGACGGTGCATTGTTAGTACATGAACCAGAGAATAAATTTAAGAAGCATAATTTGTGTTGTTATTTATTATATTAACCTTTCGGCAATGGGTAAACTAACCGAGCCAAAACGCTGTCCTCGCGAATTTCAAGAACTAAAACCGACATTTCATTCAATCTTGTTTAATATTTAAACGAATTCAGCAGCGGAAACCTCACAGAAATTAGATCATGGTTACAAAGTGTCATACCTCAAATACAAATTTTCTTCTTCTCTTCTAGCCCTTTAAATTTATTTGGGGTCGGGTCTCCTAATAGTCAGGTTCTCATCCAGCTGTCGATCTGTACCTAGATTTTGAAATAATTATTTAATCTTTCTTCTCTCTGTCTGACTCCTTCATTCATTCATATTTATTGTTTTTTTTTAACAATGATGTAAAACTCCAATAAAGTTTTCTGGAAGTTTTTAATAAGACCACCTAAGAGATGGGAAAACAGCTGGTCCTCATCATCCCAAAAGACATGATTTCTGTGCCACAGATCGTCAGATCTATTAAAAGAAAAAGAAGGACATAATTTTTTGTACATTCGTATGAAGCAGTTAATTTATGATGTGGCATTATTAAAAATAATTTGAGAACTTTTTTCTATTTTTTATTTTTTTCTATTATGGTGAATTAAATAATATTTTTTATACTATAATAATTAAACAATAAGTGTTTTATAATTATTTTTACAAAATTCTTCTTCCTCTCCTTATAGACCTTTGGTCTGTTCCTGAAATCAGGCTGGCCTCTCTTGGGAGGTTGAATCCCAACTATCTCTCCATCTCTTTGCCGGTCTTCCGGGGGGACGGCAGCCGGCAGGAATCTGGTGCGCCACAACGTGTGGGATTCTGGTGGGATCCATCCTCTGCACGTGCGCATTCCAGTATCTTCTGCGTTGTCTGCCCCATCTCACGACATCCTCCACCTTGCAGATCTCGCGGATAGCCGTGTTCCTCACAAAATTAATTGTTTTTAATATTGATGATTGTGGTTTTTATTTTATAAATAAATAAAAATTGTGACGTGATTGTTTTGTTGGTTTTACAGTTTCATGTTTTAAGTTTTAAATATCTTCTGCATCTAATGTTGTCCGTCTTCTGCCACATCACTGCTTTACATGCGAAAGGGTTTCTAGAGTTACATTACATTAATAACTTGTAAATATATAATACGTCTAATGTAAAACTGTCAAATTACACACCCCCATTAAAGTGGCTAGTCGCAAAAGCCATTTTCATTTCGAAAGTTTAATATTGTATATTCAATTTATATTGTTACGTGATCAAAATTGTTATATCAAAGTAGTCTTGTACCGTTCGCTCTTCCAACCATTTTTTTCGTTGAAACTTGTTGATTGAAATTTATTCCCAAGGTTGAACTGCGGGAAGACACTCCGTTTTACTAGAAATTGAATTATATGTAATTCAGTTTTCAAGAGAACTTCATTTTATATTCTATTTTACTCGTATATCACCCAAAACACAAAATGGGCCGCCTCAGAACCCGTTTCCCGGTTTCCTCAAAACAATTTCCCATTAAGCCTTGCAAATCGAGTTTTTCTCAATAATGAGAAATTTGTAAAACGAAATTGATCAATTTGAAGTATAGAGGTATAAGGTTGGCTCGAAACTTAAAAATGGCGAGGAATACCGTTCCTTGAAGAAGCCGTTGACTGATGAGTTAACGTGATTACATCACGAAAACGGCGCTTTAATAATAAGAATCATAATTATCATTTATTCACTTGACGCGGTAAAATCACGTCACAATAAAATGGCGACAGTGAGATATCACGTGTCATGAGAATGAATAACTTAATAAATGTACATAGTAATTGGGTTCAAATAACTTGTATACAGAAATGTGGAAAGCATTTCATTAAAAAGGCCCAATTGGCATCCTAAGAATTAGCAACGTTGTTAATAAACTTTGCTACAAACCAATCCCTAGGATTGAAACTTATAAAAATAAACCAAATAACTGATTAACTATCACGCCGTCTCTCCGAAGGGGTAGGCAGAAATAATGGACTGCCACATTTTTCTTTTCGGCATACTTTTCTCGATTCCTCAACATTGATACACCGTGTCATGCACGCACGTGGACTTTTCCAACTCCTCACGTGGTCGACATTCAATTTATTATCAAATCAAATCAAATCGGTTTATGAACTCAAAAGACATTACAAACAGCAAAATGTTTAAGGCATCTATTGAGTACAATACTCGTACAACATAATACCAGGAACGCATTAGAGATGGTTCGACACTAGGAAGACAAGATATTTTCTAACGTCAAGAGTAATTGTCTCCTGAACGCACCTTCACTTATATGAAAGACGGCGAGGAGACCGCGTTCAGCAGACTAATTGCTCTTCCCACCGGTGTCACCAGAGGCAGTTGGTTCTGGTGGCCGGTATGTAAAATAATCTGTGCTGTCGCTGACGGAGAAATATATTATTTTATTTATTTGATCGTGCCACTAGTTCCATTTACATCGTTAACATATATACTTTTTACCATTTTCTCTTTCCACGTGTCCAAACAATCCTAATGTTCCTTTCATTTTGTTCACAACATTTTCATTCGCACCGCATTCACTTCTTATATTTTCATTCGACACTATCATACACAGGTATTTAATATTTAGTAGAATATATTTTTACACCTTTACAGCGTAAATCAAATCGATATAAATATTTGAAAATGTGTTTATAATAAATAAATAAAAATGTGATTGGAATCAGGATATTTACCTCTTTTTCGCTTCATTAGAGTGTTCCCAAACTTGCTGTTGCTACAACTAATGTGGTCTACTTCGAAACCAAACTCTTTGAAGTGTTGAAGTCCAATATTCCTGTAAGAAACAGTGAAGGATACGAAAAGAGTAGTTAAATTATCTGGGATATGAATAATTCATAAATCGTTTTTGGATCTTTTCAAGTTTCAAAATAAGCGTGTTTCACGCTATATATCGGGTCTCAAATGATTGAAGAATACCTTAATTACCATGAGATTAAAAAAGTATTAACTTAGCGAGACGGTTCTGGAGGAAGTGCTAATACAAGTAACGCATCAGAAGCCGCCGATCGTTTGATGATAGATACCACCGTATCACCAATCAGGTCGCTAGAAATACTTTCATGACACACACAGGATTATAACAATATTTTGGGTTTCTTGTTTCTATCTTCTTCTCTTCTTCTTCCTCAGCCTATTCCCGTCCACTCCTGGACAAAGGCCTCCTCCATTCGCCTCCATGTCACTCTGTCCTGTGCAGACTGCATCCAGGTTATTCCAACGTGTCTGTTCAGATCATCCTTCCACCGTAGTTGCGGTCGCCCTGCACTTATCTTTGCCGTCCACGGTCTCCAAGTCAACAGTCTTCTTGTCCACTTTTCATCTGAGCTTCTGGCTACGTGACCTGCCCATTGCCATTTTAGAGTCGCCACCCGGTGGATGATGTCAGTGACCTTTGTTTTTTCTCTCACCGTATCGTTTCTGACTCTGTCTCTTAGGCTTATTCCTAACATGGCTCTTTGGATCACTCGTATTTTCTCGGCACTTAGTTTGGACAATGTAACAGTTTCAAGACCATAAGTACCAACTGGCAGAACGCAGGCTTCGTAGACTTTTCGTTTCAGGTTGATCGGTATTTTCTGGTTTTTAAGGATGTAACTCATATTTCCGAAAGCCGCCTAGCTTAGTCCAATTCTTCTTTCTTTCTATACGTATCTAGTGCGTATTTAATTCAAGTTTTTAGTGAGTCTATCTTATTGCGACGAGACATCTCGGTCACCAGCCTGGTAAAAGACATTACGTAAATAAAGATAAAAAAAAACGGGTGAATTTATAAGCATGTACAAGATTGGTGAAACAGTGGGTTGTTTTCTTCAATCTGTAAAAGGCACTCCACCAATATATTGTTACCACTACCCTAGAGTTTGCAAAGAAATCGATCTTATTTACTTTTATCTGTTTGCACGGGCGTGTCACCACTACCGCTATTATGACAAGAACGAGAACTCACTTAAAAAATAAGCACTATGCAAAAAACAGTAAACAACATTGGATATCAATGTTACTTCGTCTCATAACCCCAAAATGTCATGATTGAATATTATGAAAACACTATTACGTTTTTTTGCGATTTGACACGTTCGTAGCAGAGATCACTTGTCATTAAACTTCTTGCATTTTGTTGCAAGTTATTGTGCAATATTTACTATTATATTGTGTATAATATTATTCGTATAATATTAGACGTATTTGACTTTTTATGTTACAATACAATACTAAACTGTTTTTTTTTTCTTATTTTTGCAGGTAAAGGATAATTCACGTTCGTGTCATCAGTCTACTTCGGAAGCTAAAAGTGGTATCAAATTAAAGATTTTTATCTACTTTGAGGTATTCTATAAACTTTTAAAATAATTAAAATAATTTTTTATTATGTAAAACTCCTGAAGTTGACGTAATATGTAAATTAATACGAATGAAAACTTCTGTTTTTTAGAAGTGTTATAATTTATGGGTCTGACATATTTCGCCCTTTTTAGGCATTATCAAATATTTCACAAATTGTTATATAACATCTAGTAAACAGACGCGTTTTCGTTCGTATTTATTATTTAATATGGAGTTTTACATCATTCTTCTATAAATAATTTATAAAATCTTTTTGGATTGAAATTATGAAATTATATTATGTCATCTTTAAGGATTTAAAATCTCTTCTATATTCGCTATCACTTTGTGTTGTGGATTTACATTTGAATAACTTTTTGGAAACATTGTATTATCACAACACTTTTTGCGCTTTGACAAACATATTTCGGGACCCAAACTTCCCTTTTTCAGTGTATGAATTTTAACCTGTTAAAATTCATACACTGAAGAATGGAAGTTTGTGTCCCGAAACAAGTTTATGAAAAGCGCAAAAAAGTGTTGTGATAATACAATGTTTCCTAAAAGTTATTCAGATTTATAATCATTCTCAATTTTATTGTTTATATGACCGGTTTCGTTTGCTTTAATACTAATTCTTAACACACGTGTCGCTTATCACGTTGCCTACCCTGGTCAACCGTTATCAAGCCACATCATAATGTCGAGTTTTCCGGATTTACATACTTCCCGTGACAACGTAAAGTATTTGCTTGAAGATATTAGTATTAATTTAGGTTTTGTGGACGTGATTAGATACACCAAGATATACGGGTAGATTACAGGAGCTTTTTTGCTATTGATATGTGGTTACCTAGTTCTAAGGTTCAAAAATTTAATCGGGTGGTGGTCTAGGGGATAGAACGCTTGGCTCCTAATCCAGGGGACTTGGGTTCAAGCCTGGAGCCGACCAGATTCCTTCTTCATAATAATGAGCTATTTTCTGCTCATATTGAACATGGTAAAAATAAATTCTAATATTATTGATTTAAATCCTTGGTATTAGTTTAAAAAATAAAAATAAATTAAAAAATAAAAATAGTTATTTAAAAATGTCTAAAATTTATTTGCATCAAAAATACAATTATTATATTTAATAGAAAAAAACTAATACCAAATTTCCTTTTGTCAAATTAATCTCAAAGATATAAATTAAGCCTTAAGTTACAGGTTGGAATTCTCTCACACTTGATCTATTACAGCTAATTATTGGTTATAGATAAGAATACTATAGGTTATATATTATTATATATGAATGCCTCAATAGTGTATACATATTTATAATTAATAATAATAATTAATACAGCTATTCCGAGATTTTCTGGAAAGATTTTCAGACAAAATTTCCCTGAAATTCCCAGTCAAATAACAATTCAAGTTACCACTTAAAATTAGTTTATTGATAAATTCATCTTTGTTTTCGAGATTTCGTCTTTCATTGTTAAGATTCTGTGGTTCATTGTTTTGTGAGATATTGTCTTTTCTGTGAAATTTTAATAGTGCCATAGATACCTCTTAACAGAGCAGCAGAGTTTGACATTACAAATAAGGTTCATTTTAATTATTTTAAATATAGGTAATTTTATTCCATTTTTTAATTAGCTGACGACATGTGAATGTTAAAGAATTGAAAAAAATACAAGTTACTGGATTAAATAGATTTTTTTTCTTTTAAAGGTTTTTTGTAAATTGGCCCTAACAGCGTCTAAAGAGGTCCATTTTCGATGCAAACTTATTGGTTAGACGAATTGCCTAGAAACATTACTTTATTGTAGTGCATTATTTTTGATTAACCTCTTAGATGTACATGGATATATTTATTAAGCTACCGTGGATTCCTGTTCCATCTTCGAATTATTCACACGTTTAAGAAATATCTTCTTCTTCTTCAGCCTTGTTCCCTCCATTGCCGGATATAGACCTCTTCCACTCTTCGTTGTCTTGTCTCTTCCGCATCCGTGTCTTTCCAGCCATTCGGGCAATTTCATCAGTCTAAATTTTAGGTAGCCTCCTGACACTCCTTTTCTTTGTCCAAGGCCTCCATTCAAGGATTATAAAGTACATTACAATAATAAATAACTAACCATCACGCCGTCTCCCCGAAGTGGTAAGCAAAAATAATGGACTGCCACACTTTAACCGATGCGGCACTCCATCCTTCTCTTTTCGCCCCCGCGAGAGACGCGGTGTGATGGGTTGCGAACCTCATCGCCACCAATAGGCATAATAATAATAAATTGGATAATTTATAGAGCGCCATTTTTATGAATTATTCATCTCAAGGGCGCTGTAGAAAAAGATCCGTTTTATGAACTAGTTAAAAAATAAACATATTCAGAATGAGGGCTGCACCCAACGCAGTCGATCAACCCTTCTTATCAGGAAATGATAATTTGAAAAATGCGTTTTGAGACTCGACCTAAACTCTGACTGATTCTCAATGCACTTAAGGTCTGCTGGAAGATTGTTCCAGGCTGAGGGCCTTAATAAGGAATATATAACCCATTTTTTTCCATTTGGACGTTCGTGCATGACACGTTGTATGATTGTTGATAAATCGAGAGAAGAGAGGCAGGAAAAAATAGTGTGGCAGTCAATTATTTCTGCCTGGCCTTTCGGAGAGCAGGCGTGATGGTGAGTTTAGTAATAAAGGAATGAATGAACGTGGAATGGAGATACGCAAGATGGCGGCAAAGATCGTTATTCGTTTTTCAAACGGTCTTTACGGTTGACGAGATCAGAACATAATTTAGATTTTATTTTGTTTTCAATCAGATCTGGAAACTACGCGCCTAGTTATAATCCGTTAAAAGTTTGTAACTGTAAATTCAAAACATCTCCAGCGTGAAATTCAACTGGGTAAAGTGTAAACCGCCAAAACAAAAGCTTGCCAAACTGTCTTGTGACATACTCTTCATTATTATTATTTTGTTGAATAGCTCTTTACATCATTACAGCATGAGCCAGATCGATCATGAAAAAAAGAAACTAACTAACTAACTAACCATCACGCCGTCTCCCCGAAAGAGTAGGCAGAAAGAATGGATTGTCACACTTTTACTGATGCGGCACTCCATCCTTCTCTTTTCGCCCCGCGGGAGACGCGGTGTGATGGGTTGCGAACCTCATCGCCACCAATAGGCATCTCCCGCGCACACTCCGATCGTCCAACACCCACAAAATAAATCTAAAACACTAACTAACTAACTAACTAACCATCACGCCGTCTCCCCGAAGGGGTAGGCAGAAAGAATGGACTGCCACACCTTTCTTTCCTGACATATTTCTCTCGCTTCCTCAACATTCATACATCGTGTCATGCACGCGCGTCGATTTCTCTGACTCCTCAAATGGCCGACATTCAATATTTGATTTATTTGATCGTGCCACGTTTTCCTCGGTCTTCCTCTATTTCTGGTTCCATTTACATCATTAACATATAATATTTTTACCATTCTTTCTTCATTCATTCTTTCCTTATGTCCAAACCATCTTAATGATCCTTTCATTATTTTGTTCATGACACCATCATTCGCACCGCATTCGCTTCTTATATTTTCATTCGACACTCTATCATACACAGAATATCCACACATTCGTCTAAGAGATCTCATTTCTACTGCATTTATTCTACTTTCATCCTTCCTTTACAATGATATAAAATAAAATAACAAAATAATAATAATTTAACACAAAATGTTCTTTTTAGATGGTGCACATATTGTCTATTTAATTTATGTTCCACGAATCCACCATTTTTTTCATTTATCACATAATGTAATAACACATAATGTTTTTTTCGATATTGCACATGTTGACGTGGATGATCCGGACTTTTGGGTTTATTTAATTTATGTTACACGTATCCACCGTTTTTTAAATTAGCTGTAATTAGGCACTTAACCAGCAAGAACTTAACCAGAAAAAAAGAATATCAAAGGAAACATGCCTAGAACCATGCGAATAGAAATATGATAGTTATCTCTTTGCTGCTCTTATCGTAAGGGTACGAATTCCCTATAATTACATCCAAAGAGGTCTCGCCTTCAATAGAGGAGAACTTGCAAGAATTTGGGCCATAAAATAAGATATGCCCACTTGCTCTACTATAGCTGAAGGGAAGGTATAGATTTAGTTCTCTCAATATTCCTGGAAAAGTCCGGATCGTCCATGTCAACATGTGCAACATCGAAAAAAACATTATGTGTTATTACATTATGTGCTAAATTAAAAAATTCGGTGCGAAAAGAGAAGGATGGAGTGCCGCATCAGTAAAAGTGTGACAGTCTATTCTTTCTGCCTACCCTTTCGGGGAGACGGCGTGATGGTTGGTTAGTTAATATTCCTGGATTGTAAATCTTCTTCTTCTTCTTTTGTCCTGTCACACGTCCGTGGTGCATAGGGCCTCAAGGTACCTTCTCCACCCGACTCTATCGCATGCCTGATGCCTAACATCATGCCAAGTGAGGCATGCTGCCTTGACCTCGTCCTGCCGGGCTCTAGTTATGCCTCGTTTCCCTTTTCCCTCATAGGGGACCAGTCTAGTGCGCCCTGAGCGATGCAGGCTCTTATATATTCGCCATCATTTTAAGTTGTGAATTCACATTTGAATATAATTTTTAAAACTTTGTATTGTCACAACACATTTGTGCACTTTTCATAATATACAGTACCGTTAATAATTTTACTTTTTTATATTTGAAGTAGCATATTATACCTTATCTTATTATTTATTTGTGTTTTTCTATATGTACTGTATTATAATTGCTGTTTCTTACCCTACGCCCTTCCTCAGGGACGAAATTTTGATGTTAAAAATTCTACACTGAGGAAGGACGTCTGTGGCCCGAAACATGTTTGCGAAAATTGCAAAAGATTATGTTACCAATTTTTTATTCTCAAGATTTGGAAATTTGTTGTGTAGAATATATTAGAAAACTATTTGATAATTTAAGTATGTTTTACCATACTTAAATTATCATTATTATTTTATAAAACTAACTTTATGACTATTCAATTCTATTTAACATTAATTAACGTATTATATGGCAACTTTTAGATTAAATGTTTCGCTGAGTATTGTCCATTTGGGAGGTAGGTGACCGCGCGCACCACGGTTTGGCCGAATATGCCTGAAGGAGTTAGCTCGGCCGTTATATAAATCCGAATCCAGCCGAGGTTACTCCCCCCGACCGTAATATTCTCGAGATACGGAATCTGGACTGTCAGCGGTTAATTTGTTATTTGCTATTTACTGACTTGCCACAAATAATTACTGCCCACTGACTTCATGCACGAGTGTGATTTAAGAGGGGCGATTTCATACACATTATTCACACTTTGCCATATTTCATACGTGTACGTTACAATGTTGGCAAATACTCGTATACCGTCCAACAGTAGCTAATTAGAAAACAATCGTTACAAATGTAAACGTTTGTTTTCTAGAAGTTTTATTATGTTTTATGGTAAGACGTATGAGTGATAAAACGATATACGACAGAATCTCAAATGCTGATAGAAGAAAGGAATGTAGAGCGGAAGAAGGTATTATGAACAAAATTATGAAAGGATCGCTGCGTTGGTTCGGACATATGGAGCGCATGGGTGAAGAATGTATAGTTACAATATTAATGTCTAATTAATATTATTATATTAATTAGACATTGCCCGGCGCTCAACGGCTAGATATTAACTACAACACTTCCCAATTGACAAATTACTTGTAGATATAAAATATAATAATAAAACTTCTTCTTCTTTTAGACCTTTGGTCTTTTCGTGCAATCAAGCTGGCCTCTCTTAGGAGGTTCACTTCCAGCTATCCCTCCATCTATCGTCTTTCGGGGAGACGGTTGGCAACAAGAATCTGATGCGCCACACCGTGTGGGATTCTGGACGGATCCATTCTCTGCAGATGCGCATTCCAGTATCTTCTGCGTTGTCTGCCACACCTAACGATATCTTCCACCTTGCAAATTTCGTGGATAGCCGTGTTCTTCACCCTATCTTGGAAAACGATAACGTGAACGATATGAACTCGATTTTTATTCATAAAACCATTCAGTCATCATCACAATAATAATAATAATAATTAGGCTAATTTGTATAGCGCCGTTTTCGTGAATAGCTCACCTCAAGGGCGCTTTGACAATGTTTTTAGTCATGAGAGCTGCATGTGACACAAGCAATCAGATAACCGTTGCTTACATTTTATGGGATATTTTGAAAAGGTGGGTTTTTAGGTGAGATTTAAAGTCTGTCAGATTGTCAATGCATCTGAGGCGTGCAGGAAGCATATTCCAGGCGGACGGACCTGCCACTGCGAAAGCCCGATCTCCGAAATTTGTCCGGGGGTTGCGCTTTGGCTCAACTAATCTGCTTATTGCCGAGGAGTTTGCTGATCGAAGCGTAGATTGCCGCAAGTTAGGGCTATCAGCAACACAAAGTTCAGATATATGACGTAACATTGTTTATATCTTTTAATAAATAAATTGAATGTGGTTTTAGCTGTGTTAATAAATTAGTTAATATTCCCCGCGGTGGTGTGGTATCTGCTTATTGTTTGTTATTCACAGTCGGGTAGTTAAAATTAAAACCTTGAATCCCGCAACAATGGACCCGGAGGAGAAAGAGAATTCGCCATCAACCATAGACGGAGTCCCGCCCTGGTCGGTGTATTGTTTATGTGCGCAATTCGGATAATGACAGAAGATGGCTGGCGCTTAGGCCATTAGTCGCGTGGGGCCCGTTATTCAATACTCTCCCATACAATTATTCATCTTCAATTTTCACTAGTTTAAAAACATATTTTTATTCAATTATTTAAGAGAGATTTCAGTAAAATCATTAGATTTATTAATGAACAAACAAACAAACCATCACGCCTTTTCCCCGCAGGGGTAGGCAGAGAGAATGAACCGCCACACTACTCTATCCTGGCAAACCTCTCTAGCTTCCTCCACATTCATACAACGAGTCAAACACGCACGTCGATTCCTCCGACTTCTAACATGACCAACCTTTAAAATTTGATTAATTTGGTAATGCCATGTTTTCCTGGGTCTACCTCGACTTCGTACCCCATTTACATCATTAACGTATACTTTCTTAACCATTCTTTCTCCATCCATGCGTTCCATATGTCCATACCAACGCAGCGATCCTTTCATAATTTTGTTCATAATACCTTCTTCCGCTCTACATTCCTTTCTTATATCAGCATTTGTGATTCTGTCGTATATCGTTCTAACACACATACGTCTTAGGGACCTCATCTCTACCGCATTTATTCTGCTTTCATCCTTCTTCTGCCAGTCCCATGCTTCGCTTCCATACATTAGGGTTGGGACAGAACTCCATTGTGAACGGCCGTTTTCGCTTTCATTGATAAATTCTTGTTTCCTTGTTTTAAAATATTTAATCATAATTTATTAATGCCTTAGTAAGGCGAAACATGTCATTCCCATTATTCTTCTATGATGGCTCTAAATCAGTTCTCGCCACCAAGCATTTATGTCACCTGCTGCAACATATGCGTCATTCCCATTACATATAATCAAACATCTAGAAAACAGACGTTTCCATTCGTATTCGTGATTAAATATAGAGTTTTACAACATTTTTCAAGAAACAATAAATACTTAAAGTTTTGTGAATGTATACTTATACTTGTATACGAATACTGGATTTCACCCACCGTGGGTTATCAATTCATGATTTAATTGTATCTCAATAGAGACGAAGATGCAAATTGGAAATCTTCATAGATGGCACATTGAAACTGACATGTGAAACCTGGCATAGATTTGTAACATTTATACAACTTCCAAAAATTTGTCATACATGGTCATAAAAGAAAAGGTGGAATGGGGAATGTTGTAAGTACATAAAGCGTGCGCTTAACTTAAAGTTTTGTTCGTTTTCTGAGGCCGCGATTTCGATTCAAACGCAATCTGTTATATATTATGTATGTATAAAAGTGACACGTTTCGCCTTTGTAAGACAATACCAAATACGTAATAATATAGCAAGTAAAAGTTTATGAAATATACTTCTTCTTCTTCTGCTTTATTTAGGACTGTGTCCTGTTATTTCTCGGAGCCTGTTCCTAGGATACAGATGTCCAACTGTCTCGTCATCTTTTAGGTGGTCTTCCTGTCGGTCGATTTCCTGTTGGTACTTTTGTTTCGGCTATATTGATCACTTTTTCAGAACATGCTCTTTCCACGTGATCTCACCAGTAGCGTCTTCTCAGTTTCCCCATCGCACGACATCTTCTACATTTCAGATCTTTCTTATTTCAGAATTTCTTATTCTGTCTCGGAGTGTCGTTCCCGCAACGGATCGGAGAGTTCTCATTTCTGTGGTTCTTAGAAGACTTTTTGTTCTGATGGTGTCAGCTCTCGTTTCTATTCCATATGTCATTATAGGACGTACGCTCGTATTTAGTACACATATTATTTATACATTATATAATAAATGAATCGTGTTTTTCAGAAGTAGCACACATCCAGTAACCTAAACTTTACAGGACGGACAAAAAACTGTCTGGTACAAAATTTTCCTACTATATATATTTATTTTTTCAATACACATTTGTCTATTTTACTCCCTATGACAAATGTGTATTGAAAAAAAATATATTGAAGGAAAATTTTGTACCAGACGGTTTTTTGTCCGCCCTGTAAAGTTGAGGTTACTGGATGTGTGCTACTTCTGAAAAACACGATTCAAATTTTCTTAATAGCTGCAGTTTACATCAATCTTTTTGGCTACAATCCTGCGGATTGGTCTGCAACAAGCTTGACTCGTTCCCTCCAATCAGTCCTGTCCCCAGCCAGTCTTTTCTTATCTGTTTACATCAATATTTAATACAAAAAAGCATAATATGACTTAAATAATGTAAAGAACTCGAGTGGACAATCCGGCCATGCATCATCAACCGCCGTATAAAAGTAACACAGTCTCTTACGATCACAAAGAGGAGATATTTCGGTCACAGAATCACAATGGCGGGGTATTTGGGGCTGTTTTGCTCCGACTCGCTGTCGTTGGAATGGATGTGCTCCGTGGAGCCTCATTAATCCGCAGTCAAATCTGAGTGTTATCTAGCCAACTGAGGGAATTCCTTCTGCTTTGTGGAATATTCATACTTTTATATGCTTCAATTTCTGTTCATACTTTGGCCTGATAAAATATTATAAACATTTTTTGCTTATTCTCTTTGTGCATATTTTAATCCTTAATTGAACCAACTGAAATTATTTCTTACTTGGTATTATCTATGTTTCTATAAAACGGGTTTGTATTATCCAGAAAATACTATGTGATAATCACACTGCCGTCGCTGGGAATCGAACCCAGGGCCTTCGGTAGGCCAGTCAGAGCTCTTACCACTCTGCCACGAAGGTCGTCGATGGAAAGAAAATATAATAATCATATTAATTATGAATCTGATTATAGAAGAAAAATCATAATAATTCTGTGTAAATATGATATGTTATCAAATTAAAATGGTATTTTTTTTATCTCTTCATAAAATACAATATTTTTTATTGACCATATTTATTGTTTCTTGAACAATGATTAAAACGTCAAAAAACTGAAAACGTCAATTTTCTAGAAGTTTTATTATATTTTATGGGAATGACATTTGATAATGCCTTAGAAGGGCGAAACATGTCATTCCCATAAAATATAATAAAGCTTCTAGAAAACTGACGTTTTCATTCGTATCAATTATTTATTGATCAGTTTCCTCTCCTCATTGTTATTACAATTATCTTTTGGTGTAAGACTGTATAATTATTCTTTTGAAGCTTTAACTTTAACAGTCACTAATTATTATATTGATGGTTGGGGTATTTGTTTTGTAAAACTCCATTATTCATTTTTAACATGATTGTTTAATGGTTTTACTTGGATTAAATTTATTATATAAATCAAATCCAAGTAAAAGGCAGGCCACACTTTTTAAACAAGCTCTCCACATCGGTCTGCACCGGCGGCTTAAAACTGTGTAGACACTTGTTTGAAACCAAAATTCGTTTGACCTTCAACAAACTTTGTGGACGGACGCGCGTTTAAACACGCATTCCACGTGTGAAGAGCTTGTTTACAACAGTGTGTGGACGCTACACCAACCGTGGGCTCCACAGCTCTCCGCCAAGGTCACCCCTGTGGAGAGTTTGTTTCAAACAGTGTGGCACGGCCTTAAAACCATTGAACAATCGCGTTTACTATTATAAATTACTGATTATATTGTTTATTATGTAAATGTGTTACTTTTTTTAATCAATTTAAGGCACGTGATATATAACAAGAATAGTATCAAAAACGGTTATAAATACAAATTTTGAAAACAAAACAAAATAAGATATTTTGTTTCATTTCAATTAATTCGGTTTTTATGGAGAAAAAATGCATAACGGTGACTATACGGAATGAATGCATTATGCAACGATGGGGTACTTAATTAATTCATGCCATACCCAACTAGAATGCAAAACGAATGCAATACGGTGCTGCAGTGATATCAGTTAGTCCCGCTGTATTCACGAGGGCGCAGTCAAAAAGAAAAATAATCTCCATCCTCCTTGCACTATGGCAGAGATGAAGATCTATATCTACGGTATGAATTTCATTATCTATGAAATTCATACTAATTGCACGCCGTGAAATTAACTGAATCAATACTTTAATGGATAAACTACGTAAGCATATTTCACAACAAATGTTAGAGCGTTCTTAATTTTAACGAAATAATTATCAAAGACCAGAATCAATACATCTTCTTCGTCCTTATTGTAGACCTATGTGGTCTGTTCTCCAGAGTGTTGCTCCTCCTGTGAGGTAGATTCCCAGCTGTCCCAGCGGGACGAGTCCCACGAGGTTGATTATGCAATGCAATATAGGGGAGTCTGGTGGTGTCCATTCTTTGAACATGACCGTAACAGGCCCTTTTTCGCTATCTGCTCCATGTTATAATATCCTCAACCTCACATATCTCTCTTATTCTGGTGTTCCTCACGCGATCCCTCAGTGTCCTGCCTGCTATCGTCCTCGGTGTCTTCATTTCGGAAGTCCTCAAAACTTGTTTGGTCCTTACTGTGTCTGCCCTTGCTTCGACGCCATATGTTATCATTGGTCTTACGCATGCTTTATAGATTCTCATCTTACTCTTAATGGCCATATCTTTGTTTTTCCATTTTGTTGATTTTAGGGCCCCAGAGATTGCAGCTGCCTTGTTAACTTGGGCTTGTATTTCTTCCCGCAGATCAACTCCCCCCACCAGGTCTATGCCTAGATACTTGAAGGTCCTTACCTGTTTTATGGGTTGATTTTCCATAACCAGGTTACATGTTTTGGGGCATGATGTATTTTGTCTAGCATTTTTTTTCCAAAGAATCAATACAGATGAGATGAAATTATTAGATAATTAATACAAATCAGAACATCAGTTTTCTAGAAGTTTTATTATATTTTATATGAATTGTGTATTTTGCCTTACCACGGCATTATCAAATGAGACATCTGTACCCAATATTTATTATTTTTATATGGAGTTTTTCATCATTGTTCAAGAAACAATAAATGATATTGTATACGTAAAACGGTGCATGACAGAATTTAAAATAGTGATACAAGTGTAATATAGACCAGAAGAAAGAATTATGAACAAAGTTATGAATGTATTACTGTTACGATACGAATATTAAAAAAATCAAAACAGAATTTATTTTGAAAAATAAATCTTCTTTACTTATTTCTTATTATTCAAAAATAGCTATTAAAATTAATGTAAAGGGTATAGCTTACCTAATGGATTATTATGACATGTGATAGGTAGCTAATCTATCGCCATTTTATTGTCACTATAGAACATTTCACCAGACCAAAGACAAGATTGAGAATCACACTGTACACAACGATACCTTCGGTGTGGCAGTAATAACTGTTGCCACACTACCACGAAGATCGTTTACACGAATGAATTTTTTTTTCCTAACAAATGTATATTCTTAATCTAACATTCTTTGGTTTATTCTCGTATTTCTACCAACCCAGTACCTAAAATGATCGCGTGCCAGTCTATCAGAGACATTAAAACAAAAATAAAATAAACAACAGAAGTAAAGCACATGCAAGCACCCCTGCGGTACACCGCAATGGAATCGTTAAACTTAATATGCCTACCTTAGCGGGATAGGAATAATTTCAAAGTCGCATGTCAATGATTCGTTAGGAGCTCATATACGCAGCTGGCATGTTCCATACCGTCTGTGGCGAAGGTTAAGGTCAAATGGGGCAACCTAATAACACCATACAACTCCATACCATAAAAGTTAATAAATAAATCATTATTAGTCAAATGAAACTTTATATTAAACGTCGCGTCGATTAGACCTCTTCTTCTTGTCCTTTCGCATAGCCATTTCTTGTTTCGCGATCTTGGGTCATCTGGCTATCCGGTCCCACCATCCTTAAAACGTTCCTGGCTGTGGATATCCACATTGCAGGAGGCCGACCCGGTCCCCTCCTTTCATCTTCCAGTTGCAGGGCTTTGTGTTGTTTAACAACCCAGTAGAGGGAAGACGTGTCTGCAGGTCGATACTGCGATGGTTGGAAAGCGTCGTGGCAGACTGTCGGGCCCTGAGGTAGGAAGACTGGAAGCTGTCGATCAGAGGCATAGAAGGTTCCGACCACCACCCGAGACTGTTATACTTGTTTATTAGATTATTTATTCACTCAAAAGATATAACAAACATAATAACAGTTTAGACGCCCTTTCGTCAGTCTCGCTGCACTGCCTAGGCCTGTTCCTGTGCATCCGGGACTTACGTTAATTTTCATTATTGCCTTGTGTCATCAAACCAAAGAATGACAGACATAAATAACAGGACAGGATAAAGACGTTTCTTGGAGAAAGATAAGACTCTCCAAGGGTTGTAAAGCTGGAGATGATAAATAAAACTCTTTACTGGTTGAATTTGAATTTGGTAGCATCGACAGAAAATTATTAAATCAATCAACAAATTGTATTATATAATATAAAAAACTTTTAATGATTTTTTGTATGCTGCGATTTAGTACTTGAAAAATAGCTTATTTTAAAATCGAATATAAACAACTTAAAACAACCGACGAATCCAACGGATCATTATAAGGTGGTAGTCTAAGGCAATGATGGCGAACCTTTTCGAGAAGTGGGTCAGATTTTTTTCTATATATTTCGTGTGGCGTCACTCGGAAAGGGGGAGGGGAGAAGGATTAAAAACTACTCTTTTATTCTCAATTTTAAAATTCTCTAAAAAGTTCACATTACCTTTTTGTTTTACAACTTTTTTATACATTTGAATACGTTGTGAACAAAATGAAAGGATCTTTTGGATTTAAGCTTTTTTCTGCCAGTTTGAAAATTAACTAATTAAAATCTAACTGCTTAAAGTTTCGCATTTAAAAAGACCAAATGATAAATTGGCAAGTCTTGTTAGTTAGCTCTTAAAATGTATTTTACAACAACGTACTCCTCAAATAAATGGAGAGATTAGACGGGTTTCATTTAAAAATGTTAAAGGATTTATTTCTTCTAAGAGCGTATTCACTGTTCATACTTCAGAGTTGTCTTTTAGCCAACTAATTCATTTAATTAATGAAAATGAAGATGGCTAATTTTTTTTTTTTTTTTAATTGAAAGATACTGCTGATGTTCTTCTTCTTCTTCCTCAGCCTATTCCCGTCCACTCCTGGACAAAGGCCTCCTCCATTTGCTTCAATGTCACTCTGTCCTGTGCAGACTGCATCCAGGTCACTCCGACGTGTCTGTTCAGGTCATCCTTCCACCGTAGTTTGCCGTCCACGGTCTCCAAGTCAGCAGTCTTCTTGTCCATTTTTCATCTGAACTTCTGGCTACGTGACCCGCCCGTTGCCATTTTAGAGTAGCCACCCGGTGGATGATGTCAGTGACCCTTGTTTTTTCTCTCACCGTATCGTTTCTGACTCCGTCTCTTAGTGATAAATATTATTTTGGTTATGCTTAACCCTTAATTGGACCGAAGGAAATACTTCCCACGTGATATTATCCATGTTCCTACAGACACAAGTTTATTACCCATAAAATGTTATAAAAATAAAATAAACATATTTGTCGATGGAATGAAAAGAAAAATAATGGGTATAAAACATTAGCCTTCCACCACGGTATGGTTATTATAATTGATGACAACTAGCTTGGGTCCAAGCGAAACGAGTTGGCATCAATTATAATAATCATACCCTGGTTAAATACAAAGTGTTTTATTATTTTATACCTATAAATTTAAAATAGCTAACTACAATGTGAGTGCTTCATTTGAAAATTTAAAAGAATAATAATTCTGAAGTAGCTAAACCGATTGTTTTTTTAGTGTACATTTTTATGTTATGCATCTCCGTTAAAAACATTATTTTGTAACATACAGTAACATAACTAACCATCGCATCGGTTTCCCGATAGGGTAGACATATAGAATGGACCGTCACAGTTTTCGTTTTCTGACGATTTCATACGTTTATCACGCGTTTATACGTACTTATCATTTAATTCTTATGATTCGTGAACTGAAACACTAGTTCGTTCCGAAACACCCTTTCTTCAGTATAGATAACACTCGATAATAATGTTACACTTAGTTCTCCCGTTGCTTTTTCATTATATCTCCCCTCCCGTGAAGCAACTCGGCATTCCGTAATCAAATAACTCCACGTATCACGTCATCAGATTTTTCGTAACACTACGTGATAATGTCCCGTAGTTTCTAATCTCGGGTCCTTATCTGTGTAAGGACGCCCGACAAACTTTATAAGAATCACCTTGGCATACTAGAAACCTAAATGCGATCATAAGTAGTAAATATTTCGAAATTAGTAGTGAATACGTAACCCCTGTAAGTTAAACTGTTTCACAGCCCAACCATCCTAAACAGAATAGCCGCGACCATTAGACTAGAAACAGAGACGTGATTACAACGATAATTTATTCCGTTTTATGTTGTTGCGTGCGATAATAGAAAAACTCATTTTTCGTGTTTGTAATTGTGTCTATAAAACTACTAACATTTTGTCCTTGAACTCTTAAATTGCACGTTTCACAAATACAGCAATTTCGTTTTTTTATGTTTTTATTTGCAAAACATAATTTTTCGTTTCCTAATATGCACATAACTATCGGCTGCATACTGAGATTCATGCGTATAATATTTTTTTTCGCATATAAAACTTGTGTAATTATAATATTTAAAAATTCACATATTTCTAGATATTTAGTCACTACCTAGGATATATATAAGGTTCCCACCACCACCCGAGACTGTTATAGGACGCAGCGACGCCCTTTCGTCAGTCTCGCTGCACTATCTAGGCCCGTTCCTTGTCCATCCGGGACTTACGTTAATTTAATTTAGCCTTTTCTTGTCATCAATCAAAAGGGTGACAGACCACATTTAATCTATTCTTTTAACCTTATATATCTCCCGCGCGGCCTCACATCTCTTTATTATGAAATAAAATCAGAAGTAAATATTATATAAAGCACACCTTAAATTAGTAAAAAAAAAAAAAAAACAACACATTAAAATGATATAAAACACACATTAATTCACAATACACAATAGGACAAATATATAACAAACTAAATTTTAGATAGATCCGTATCCAGTAGTATCTCTCAAACCTATGTTTCGAATCCAATTACTAGTTGGAAAATTCAACAACATCAACAAACCTTCACGCCGTTTCCACGCAGGGGTAGGCAGAGAGAATGGACCACCATACTACTCTATACTGACACTCCACATTCATACAGCGAGTCAAACACGCACGTCGATTCATCCGGCTTCTGTCATGACCAACCTTTAAAATTTGATTAATTTGGTCGTGCCATGTTTTCCTCGGTCTTTCACTTCGTACTCCATTTACATCGTTAACTTTTTTAACCATTCTTTTTTCACCCATTCGCTCCATATGTCCGAACCAACACAGCGATCCTTTCATAATTTTGTTCATAATACCTTCTTTCGCTCTACATTCCTTTCTAATATCAGCATTTGAGATTCTGTCGAACATCGCTCTACCACACATACGTCTTAGGGACCTCATCTCTACTGCATTTATTCTGCTCTCATCTTTCTTCTGCCAGTTCCTTGCTACGCTTCCATACATAAGGGTTGGAAAATTCAATCACTTCAAAGAATCACTAAAATCATTCGACTCGACACACATGATCACCTAATCCAACTTATCGTCATCTTATTACCAAATAATATCATGTTTTTGCTACTGATTCTCAACCTCATTTCTGCTATCGTACGATCGTCTGCGTGATATAGACTACCACGTGAAATTTAAAATCAAGAAAATAAAGGAGTATTCAGGAGCCGTTTAAAAACTTTTCTCTTTAAAAAAAGTTTCATTAAATTTCCGTTATTTGAGATAAATTCATAATAACTCAGGTACTAATAAGTTAGGTACTAATTTTTGTTTGAGTAATTATCACGTTGAAGATCGTGGTCGAGAGTACAGTTCATAAATAAATAAATTTACAAATCAGGATAAATTAGATTAAAGTTGAGGGTAAAATTATTTTGACTTACGTCGGCGATCTTTTTCTTCTTGGCCCCCTTCAACTTTTACCTCTAACTCCTCCTGTCCTCAGCCGCCGTCTTCCAATTTGTAATTTGTAGAAGCCCTCATGTATGGAAGTGAATCTTGGAGCTGGCAAAAGAAGGATGAAAGTGGGATAAACGCCATAGAAATGAGATCACTAAGAAGAATGTGCGGGGAAAACGTTGTATGATAGAATACCGAACGATGAAATAAGAAAGAAATGTAAGGCAGATGACTGCATCATGGATAAAATTAAAAAAGGATCCCTGAGATGGTTTGGACATATGAAACGAATGGATGAGAGTAGAATGAACAAAGTAATCAATTACTAAAAGACGGCCACATTCGAAATCAGAATAATCGACGTGCATGCATGGTACGATGTATGAATGTAGAGGAAGCCCGAGAGGTGTACAAGGACAGAGCATTGTGGCGATCCATCCTCTCTGCCTACCCCTCCGAGGAAATGGCGTGATGGTTAGTTAGTTAGTTAGTAGAAGCTGTGCTGCATATTTTTTCCACTTCTTTCTCCCACACCAGCCTAGGTTTTCCATTTCTTATTCAATCTCTTATTCAATCTCTTACCAGTCTTAATTTTACTAGGTAATAACGCATTTTGCATTCTTTTTACGAGTCAAGCCCATCTCAATCTGAGGAGTCTTATGTGTTATATTGTTGTAAAATTCCTAATTTCATTTTATGCACCACTCTTCTCGATCTTTCACGGGACCAGAAATTCGACAAACGCCTTACGGCAGAGATAGCCAGAACCATCACACATCAACCAGATTCACGTGTGCATTGATCTACTAAACTTCTTTGTGCGTGGCAACACGTGGAAAACACAATAACAATCGATCATTTATGCATTCCATTGCGTTGACCTTACCATACCTGGGTTGTGAATGCATTAGCTGCAATGCCATTGATTGTTTACGTAGCTTTACATAATACTTCACAAGCAATGGTCACTCGATAATATGTGGGTCAGGGCGCTCAGCCATCCGATATGAGAGATGTCCGCCAAACAAATGCATTTGTCTCATTTGTCATAATAATTACAACTAAACGAACATTAATTGTCGCACTTCGTCAGTTAATAGCAGAGCTAATGGAGATAATTTATTACGCAACTTCAATTATATCTCGTTACGGGAAAACCAGAACACATTTACTGGATCACGTGGAATCGAAGGTATACACGCATTGATAGTATTTAAAATACATTGCTGTTAAAATTAGGCTAGTGTTCGTCAAATGATAACGAAATGAAATAATTTACTATATAATACTTTATTATATAATACTTTTTTTTATTTTTAATTTTCGATAAACTTAAGGCGTTCACACTGTAGATTTTCATAATGACGATTTTTTTATGTATTAAAACACTGTTTTTTCCACTTTTGAGTTTATTTTTCTCGACATGTTTCGAAGGCTTACACATTCATCATCGGGAGAACGATATAAACTGTTTATATCGTTCTCCCGATGATGAAGGTGTAAGCCTTCGAAACATGTCGAGAAAAATAAACTTGAAAGTGGAAAAAAACATTGTTTCAATTCATAAAAAAATCCATATAATATAATATTTAAATCCATGTATATATATTATATTCTTGTCAAAATCTGTTCCAAGTGGCCCAGGACATAAATGCCTTTGCTGCAGTGATCCCCAACGTTGGGGAACCTGACACGGCATCGAAAGAAGAAGATATGAATCGCTAATTCAGTTTTTATTTTATTTTAAAGCAACTAAAAAGGTCGGATGGATGGAACGCATGGATGTAGAAAGAACGGTTAAGAAAGTATACGTTAATGATGTGAATCCTGGATGCAGTCTGCACAAGACAGAGTGACATGGAAGCGAATGGAGTAGGCCTTTGTCCAGGAGTAGACGGTAATAGGCTGAGGAAGAAGAAGAAGAATGATGTGACTGGAGTACGGAGTCGAGGCAGACCGAGGAAAACATGGCATGACCAGATTAATCAAATTTTAAAGGTTGGTCATGTTAGAAGTCGGAGGAATCGACGTGCGTGTATGACTCGTTGTATGAATGTGGAGGAAGCTAGAGTGGTTTGCCAGGATAGAGTAGTGTGGCGGTCTATTCTCTCTGCCTACCCCTGCGGGGAAACGGCGTGATGGTTTGTTTGTTCAAATACTATATGAAGCTTTATTTCACAGTGAAAATAAACAAACAAAAAAATCTAAATTTTCGTATTTTCTTCTAAAAAATCTTATCAATTTTTACAACTCAATGATGAAGCGATATAAATACAATACTGGAAATATAGTATTCCTACATTTAAGGATATAATAATTTCATCATTATATCCTTAAATGTAGGAAAAGGATAAATAATTCAAATAAAAAGGCTTAAATGTAAAAATTGGGATTGTTTGAACGCATTCGAATTTTCCCAATTTTCTTCTTGAAAAGCATAAGGCCCTTACGCTCAATTTGTTTACACGGAAAGTATTAGGTATTCGCTGTTTATCACCCCACTGAAAGGGTTAAATTCGATTTCCCTCTGTCAACCCTTCCGAGTCCTGCCAGTGGCACGCCTTTTACAAGCCTTTAAGGAAAACTGCACTGGCGTAACATGGGATTTGAAGACCAATGAAATTGCAGTTACCACAATAAAATGCACCCAGTGAACTCTTTCTCATTTTTTTATATTATAAGATGACTAAAGCTGACGAAGGACTACATTAACAACCTTATCTACAATCGAATACTCCCAGCCGCCAAAAGTGTCCAAAATTGATCCTCCGTGAGAGGAACACGCCCGGTCATACAAATCAAGTCTCCGCTTATATCAACAACCAACCGAATCACATATTCTACAATCTTCCCTTCAGAGATACGAGATATAGCTAACAGAACTTGGACTTGGATCTTCTAGGATGAGTAACATCTGCCAAAACTGACCATATTTGTAAACAATTTTATAATATTTATATAATATCACTGATGAAGGGCTGGCTAGTCCGAAACATGTTTGATATTTAATTTTTTTTTAAATAAATGTGAAAGTTTTTTACAAAGTATATACCTATTATAAAAAAGAAACATTAAACATCTACAACACAAAGTTATGGCGAACATAGAAAGAAAAAAAAATGTGTTACTTACATCTTGTAACCTCCATATGTTAGATGATTTAAGTGTTTTTAAATGAATATTCAAAATAATTTTTTGTCTTAATAAATAGAAAATAAATAGGTCATAAGTCCTGTAAACGCCTCGTCTACCATATTATGTTTCCAAAAAAATAAATTACATCTTCGTCTCTATTGAGATACAATTAATCCTTAGAAAATATGCCTCTCATGAGTACAGTGTCTCCTAGTATTGAAGGATGCAAACACGGTAATCAAGGAAAGCTCTGAATCCGACAAACTCGAATGAGAAGTAACATGTTTTAAAAATGAATATCTTCCAAAAGGTTCGAGGTGGCTTTGTGCATGAGATGTATTTATTGTGATAATCAAATGATTTTACTGAAATCTCTTGATGGAAGTTCATTTTAAATAATAATTAAATAAAACGTTGTTTTTTTAACTACTTCCACTTTTGTCTTTATTTCGACAGCGACCGGTTTCGCCAAGCTCGCTGGCATCGACAGACTGGTGACACTATTTAAAACTTAGTCCTTTATATACATACAGATCAGGGGTGGTAAACATGATTCTGTACAAAAATAATCTTCAAGTATAATGTAAAATTTACTGAATTTAAATATTACTCTTACAGGTATTCAAGAAGATTCATTTTCAGTACAATGGATTTTAAATTTTATTATCGCTTACATATTCATATAGAACATTAGAAAAAAATGGTAATTTTATTTTTATTATTACTGAATTTAACTATTATATAGTTCTTGGTCCGTATGGTTGGCATCGCCTTATTCGGTTTTCCCCATCCATATTAGCTGCTTAGGTCTGGAATCAAACAAAACAATTTTTCGGCAGTAATCGATGAGTAGATGTATTTATTGTCTTGGATCATGCCGACTCTTCTTGTTCAGTTTTTTAATCTTTATTTCCTCGTAAAGTTAAAGTTATATATTATACGATCATAGAATACTCTCAAGTTTATTCAATTGGGCCACACAAGCTAGTTAAAATAACCCAAATACCTCAGCATCATTAATCCTCCCCAAAATTAGTCTCTAGGTACAATTTCTCCTTCCTGATAGTAAACGTTGATGTGGTTGTTTTTAACATCCACAGATAGTAATATAAATTTACGGCGTAGTTCGAAGGTTATAAGGATGAGAATATCTTTCACCCACATCCACAGATAGCCAACACTACAGTCAGACCACTCGCGAAATCTCGAGAACGGAAATTAAAGCAAATTCATAACAAAATAAGTGTAAGTACAAATCCGTTTCGTAAAGGAAAACGTGAGATAAGTCGATTAATGCAAATTTTGTTGAATAAGTATTTTGAAATTAAAGTTTTTTCTGTGATCGAATAACATCGTTTTTCTAAGAGTTTTCATTTTTTGTTTAATCTTACTAACTAACCATCACGCCGTTTTCTAAAGGGGTAGGCAGAAAGGTTGAATCGCCATATTGTTCTAGCCTGACATAACTCTCGCGCCTCTTCTACATTCACACATCGTGACATGCACGCTCGTCGATTGTTTCTACTTTGAACATGACCGCCTTTCTGCGAATAATTTGGTCATGCCATGTCTTCCTTGGCCCTCTTAAAACATGAATTTAGTGAAAATGATTATTTTTAAGCGCACAATGCTGTTCTTGTAACATGAAAGCGGAAGAAATAGGTTTTCTTATATGAATTTGTGGTCATTTTTATATGAGAGTAAACAATCAGGATAAAACAGCGTGGTGTTCCATTTTCGGCACACCTCTTTGGGAAAAGAGCGTGCTGATTAAGTAGTTCAAATGATCTGCCACAATAACATGAAAGTTTCAAGAGAAGATGTCAAGAGATGTAAGTCATCTCTGTCCACGTTTCCACCCGATTAAATATCTTATTAATTGGTAGACACCAAATTGCCAATAAAATTTCTATTTTAAAATGGAAGCAATATTTATTTTTCGCTGTCAAAAAATTCTATACTGTTTTATTGCTGTGAATAACTTGTCTCCGTTTACCTTATCACACAGAAATGATATTTTCTTCCATTTATAAAGCTAGTCGGTTAAGACGTTCTGAAACCGTTACGCCCCTGAGAAACGGCGAATTTCCTGCAGACCTTCCGGGAGGGACGTTCGAAAGGTTCCCCATTCCAGGGGCAAATAAGCGATACAATCGACAATACAAATGCGGTGGCCGTCCGATCCACCCTCCCCCCTATTGTCAGGCACAGGCTTTAAAAAATAGGCCCATTTCAACATTTTCCGATACCAGGATATTCTACGTTAAATAAACATATTTTTTCTTTTACGGGTACAAGTAAAATCACGGGAGCTTTACCTGGGAAATTCGAGTCTAAAATTTGTTTTCAACAATATTTTCAAAAGTAATACTATACCAATTTTTCCGCACGGAATTTAAAAGGGGTATAGACGAGAATCGGTAATTCAAGACTGAACAATTTTGTATTATTTTAATTATCGAAGTAATGAACGTGCTTTTTATATTAAAGGGTTACGCCACCCTTAAATTTAAAAAAAATCAGAGGAGATCAAAAGGAATCAGAAGACATTACAGCAACAATATAAGACCTCATGTACGGTTGAGAAATCGCAGACTGAAAATAATTTTAAAATATATTCGATTTAACGACGCTGACGTCCTACTTTTTATCGAGGTTTTTCTCGAAATTGCTTTTTTTTTCAAATCAAATCAAATCAGTTTATTTCATCAACAGACATTACAAATTTATTTTTAAGGCATCTATTGAGAACAGGTAAAATAACATATTGTGTATAGTATACTACCAGAAACGCATGAGAGATGGTTCAACATTAGGAAGACAGGATACTCTTCAGAATTAAGAGTATTTGCCTTCTGAACGTACTTTCACTAATATGAAAGATGTCGATCTCCGAGGAGACTGCGTTCAGCAGATTAATTGCTCTTCCCACCGGTGTCACCAGAGGCAGGTTGGTTCGGTTTTTTAAAACGGTGTACACGATATCTCCCGATGTACTTAACCGATTCGGTTTAAAAATACAACAGTTATTTTCCATAATATTATCTACAATGCGACATAGGTTGTTTTTTGATTTGGTGTCATGTTCAAAAGTTATAATTTTTTTAAGCTCAAAATTTCAATGATAATTTGAGGGTTTTTTTCAAACAGCTGCCATTTCTATAAAAAAGATAACATCCATTTCCCTACGTCACTAGATAGCTATTACTATTCTTAATAATAAACTATTTGTGTTTTTGATTTCAGACAATGCATTATAAACAAATCATGTACACCATCAGCAAGGGTTTTCAAAACAGGGCTCTACATTTCGGCTTATATTGTATATTGTCTACAAAAATGTTATGTATAGGTATATATTTCAATTACGAGAGTATGTTTTTTAGAGATTTGATGGTGTTCTTGTGCCGGCCCTTATGTATATGGAAGTGGCAAAAGAAGGATGAAAGTAGAATAAATGCAGTAGAAATGAGATCTCTAAGACGAATGTGTGGCAAATCTGTATATGATAGAGTGACAAATGCAAGTATAAGAAGTGAATGCGGTGCGAATGAAAGTGTTATGAAAAAAAAAATGGAAAGTGTCATTAAGATGGTTTGGACACATAGAAAGAATGAATCAAGAAAGAATGGTAAAAAATATATATGTTAATGATGTAAATGGAACCAGAAATAGAGGAAGACCGAGGAAAACGTGGCACGATCAAATAAATCAAATATTGAATGTCGGCCATGTGAGGAGTCAGAGAAATCGACGCGCGTGCATGACACGATGTATAATATGAATGTTGAGGAAGCGAGAGAAATATGTCAGAAAAGAAAAGTGGGGCAGTCCATTCTTTCTGCCTACCCCGGGGAGACGGCGTGATGGTAAGTTAGTTAGATTTGAAACATCACAAAATCGTAGATGATATTTATGGTGATTTTATCAAAACCTTTTGGTATTATAATAACAAATAAGATACTTATGTACATCGTGGATTTTTAAAATTATATTAGGTTATAAATAGCACTTCATGGCCCCCTTTGTGCTCCCCTACTCTCCCAGGGCCACAATTACCCCCCTGGGGGGTCAGGGGGAACCTTTGATTTAAATTAATGATATTAGAATTTATTTTACAATCTTCAATATGAGCAGAAAATAGCTCATTATTATGAAGAAAAAATCTGGTCGTGTCCAGGTTAGAACCTAAAACCCCTGGATCAGGAGCCAAGTGTTCTTTACCCTAGACCATTATCCGATTAACACACAAAGTGACACTACTTTATTCAGTTTTGATTATATTATTCCACTCCCGTTTGTTTCGATTGGTATACAATAACAAATTTTATCTAAACAAATTTCTATTTGCGATTGTATTCGCTAGTTGGTTCTGTTCAAAGTTACCCAGATTGAATCTATTATCTTTTGTAACGAAAACACTTTAAAAATGTATTACATGCTTTGTTACTAGAGCAGAATTACTTGCATTATATTATATTGTACAATATAATTATATCCGAAACGTAACGTAACACACCGCCACATGGCTACAGCTAGGTATACGTACACACAACATAATCGTTTCGCCTCGCCACACTGCAATCACTTACTTGAGTTAAGAAATAATGAATTGCCTTATAATGGAAACAGTTTTAAAAGAACTCGACTGCTTGACAAATAGTCAAAAAGGACAGGCTTCAAGCTCTAAAGAAAACATTTAATCAAACTAAAACTTTGTCTCAACTAAATAAATCTTGAAAGACTCGCCTAGTACACAATCGCACCTAAAAGGTTGCCCTTGTAGAGTCTTTTAATATATATTTACACTCAAATTAAAAAAAATAATAGAACGATGTTTTTTAACTACTTCCACCTTTGTCTTTATTTCGACAGCGAGCCTGGCGAAACCGGTCGCTTTCGAAATAAAGAAAAAAGTGGGAGTAGTTAAAAAAACAAAGTATTATTTTTTAAGGATTAATTGTATCTCAATAGAGACGAATATGTAAATTATCTGGAAACAGAATATGGTAGTCGAGGCGTTTACAGGACTTATGACCTGTCATATCACTTATGACCTGTCACAATGACAGGTCATAAGTCCTGTAAACGCCTTGACTACCATATTCTGTTTCCAAATAATTTACGTCTTCGTCTCTATTGAGATACAATTAATCCTTAAAAAATCATAAAAAAATGACCCGCAATGGGTAAAAATCCAGTATTTGTATAAAAAAAAGTTTAATTTGATTATTATTTAAAATGAACATACATCAAGAGATTTTAGTAAAAAAATTGATTATAATAAAAATAATAAAAAATTCCTTAGTTAAAAATAACCACTTTATGTTGGGTAAGTTAGGTAGGTCATCCAGTTTCACTCTGTATCGAGCTTATTCAGGACTGACAAAACAGTTTTGTTAATACAAATGGAAAAAAGTGTTTAATTTTATTGTTAAATGTGTCAAAGCACCAAGTAATGGCGTTTGTAAGCTTAAATTAACAATTCATTGTCATGGTTTTTTTTATGAATTAGGGCATGTTTTTTATTTCATTTTCTCGATAAGTTTCAGGGACTTCAGTTATACCATAAAGGAGCAAAATAGACAAAAATGTATTTTCCATACACAAGATAATGGAAAAGCTATAAAAAATATATACATTTCTGGCTGTCAATTCAATATACAAACGTTCAATATTGGGAAATTCGTTTTATTTCCTTGCAAAGTATCATAGTAAAGTAATTATTTTATTTTAGACTCAAATGCCAAATTCAGTCTTTTGACAAATACCTAACGAGAACACATTTTTTAAGAAAACCAAATGAGGCAATTTTGCAAAAATATTCAAAGTTTTTCTTTTTTTACGATTTTCTTCAATCTTGGGTAGTAAACACTAAAATTAGAATTTAATGTCCTCCCCGAGGTTTCTAAAAATTTTGCCCATTCACTTTTATGGGGTCGCTCGGTTTTTTGAGTGCCAATAAAATATTTATCGACGATCGTAATAACAAAAATATCCAAGCATAAAAAAATGTCATAACGAATGTCATTTTAATTCAATTAGTTCTGCTAATGTCCGTGTTGTCGAAAGGCCTAGTTTCATAAATACACAGAATATAACAACAAATCACTAATTCACTTGATATGTATTGATTTTTATGAAATGATATTTTATCAGGGGATCGAGCCTTTGCAGTAGCCGACCCATCAGCTTGCAACAATATCCCTTCATACCTTAGATGCACCTGATCTGACAGATTTCATATCTAAGATGAAAATCCATCTTTTTCATATTTCAAAGCCAAATTAAAATCCAACATGTATAAATGTTTTATATTATTAAAACCTACCCTTATATTATCGTCACTACTATTTATATAATTTATTATAATCCAAGTATAACCACTAAACAATCGTGTTTACTATTATAAATTATATTAAAACTGTTTATATCGAAACATGTCGGTGTGATGGGTTGCGAACCTCATCGCCACCAACAGGCATCTCCCGCGCACACTTCGATCATTCAACTTCTACATAATAAATCTAAAACAAATTATATAAAATACAATGATATAAAATAAAATAACACATAAAAATAATTTAACACATAATGTTCTGTTAGATGGTGCACTTGTCGTCAATTGGACGATCCGGACATTTGTGTTTATTTAATTTTTTATTCCACTGTTTTCATTTTAATTGGGCACTTAAAACAATCCATCACCAGCAAAACTTGAAAATTTGATTGAAGAATTTATACAAATTGTCATTGGAACAAATGAAAAATTGATTTTTACACCTGTCAAAATTATTTCTATAAACGAAAAAACTTGTAGTATTTTAACATCAGAAGAGTGAAAACGTATTTTGTGTTACAAATAACTATCATAAAGTGCGGCAACAATCAAATTGACCAAAACAATTCACATATACAAGAAATATCTCCAAATTTACAGGAGCACCACATGAATCAAACCATATTTTTTTAAATATTTGTGAAATGTATACTTATATCTGTATACGAATCCTGGATTTTCATAGTACAATCAAATCTACATAGATGGCTGACTGGAACTGCCACGTGAAAATAAGTATGGATTTGGAGTATATATACAACTTCCAAAAATGTATCATACATGATCATAACAATGGTGGAATGGGGAATGTTGTAATTACATAAAGCGTGCGCTTAGCCCAACCAATGACAGGTCATAAGTCCTGTAAACACCTTGATCATCCATAGTCAGTTTCCAGTTTGTTTCTTCGTCTCTATTGAGATATAATTAAAAATTTAAATTAACCACCCACAGGTGAAAATCCAGGATTCGTATACAGATATAAGTATACATTTCACAAATATTTGTAAATATTCTGGTCAATTATTTGGCGTATAAAATAGGAGTGGATACTCCAGGCGACTTCTAACAGAGCGATAGGAGGCGGTAGCCTCTTCGCATTGTGTTAATAAAGTAGTTTGCTAAATGCTAAAACAATCATTCTTCATAGATGGCGTTAGTGGATGGATTGTATAGATTAATCTAAAAAATTAATTAGTACAATCAAATCTACATAGATGGCTGACTGGAACTGCCACGTGAAAATAAGTATGGATTTGGAGTATATATACAACTTCCAAAAAATGTATCATACATGATCATAACAATGGTGGAATGGGGAATGTTGTAATTACATAAAGCGTGCGCTTAGCCCAACCAATGACAGGTCATAAGTCCTGTAAACACCTTGATCATCCATAGTCAGTTTCCAGTTTGTTTCTTCGTCTCTATTGAGATATAATTAAAACATATTTTTTTAAATCAGAATCAGAGTAAACCCACTTTCTAGGAAGGCAAAATATCTTTTAGTAGAATAAAAACTGGACTAGAATTATCGATTCTCCACCCGATATAAAATGTGTATAAAACAATGTCGAGATGTGGTCTAGGGTACAGAACGCTTGCCTCTGAATCCAGGGAACCAGGGTTCAAGCCTGGACCAGATTATAGCTTAATAATAACGTTTCAGCTCGGTTTGAAATTGCGTAATAAATTCTAATATGAAATAATTCATACTTCATAGTGTAAGTCGTTTCTAAAAAATGTTTTGATAATGTTTGAACAAAAGGTTAGTGCAAAAAAAAGCTAAAATAAAAAATTACATCCATAGACATGTTACCATAGCATGCGGAACTTTCTAGATAATGTTTTTGAACCCAATGAAAATAAAATAGGCGTAATAATTGAAGCAATTTTATTATCTGGCTTGGAAAGTAACAAAAGCGTATTACTAAGGTTGATAGAAGAACTGCTAAACCAATATTAATGTAGCGTGACTCTCCCAAAATATTTGCTGACAGCGTCGCCTATATTGTGTTCTGTTATAGCGCGCAGTGCCGTCCCTTTCTACTCGGGCACAAAAAGTTTCATTACTCTAAAACGGTCATGATTTCCCCGCCTTTTGTGTAGCCTAATCAATAGAGTTTCTATTAAATTGAAATCGCTTAAATTATCACTATTAACTATCACATCAACGCGTCGTTTCACACTTACATACTTTTCTAGACCTTTTATAAACACATATTGCCATACAACATTTTGAATGCATACAAATTCTTGTAGAAAATACTGGATTTTACCCATTGCGGATAACCACGCCATTTCCCGGGAGGGGTAGGCAGAGAGGATGGATCGCCACAATGCTCTGTCCTGGCATACCTCTCGGGATTCCTCTACATTCATACATCGTACCATGCACGCACGTCGATTGTTCCGACTTCGAATGTGACCGCCTTTTAGTAATCGATTAATTTGGTCATGCCATGTTTTCCTCGGTCGTCGTCGGCTTATTTTTCCACTCACGCTGCTTGTGTACAACTTTTTAACCATTCTACTCATCATTCATCCATTCGTTCCATATGTCCAAACCATCTCAGGGATTATTTTTTAATTTTATCCATGATGCAGTCATCTGCGTTACATTTCTTTCTTATTTCATCGTTCGGTATTCTATTATACAACGTTTTCCGCACATTCTTCTTAGTGATCTCATTTCTACGGCGTTTATCCTGCTTTCATCCTTCTTTTGCCAGCTCCAAGCTTCACTTCCATACATGAGGGTTGGCACTAGAACACCATTGTGTACTGCCATCTTTGCTTCTGTGGATATATTTTTGTTTGCAGTAAGGACTTTGAGTGCACCATTTATTTTATTCCCAGTACCAACCCTTCTTTCGATGTTAAATGTTAACAGCAACAACAAACCATCACGCCGTTTCCCCGCAGGGGTAGGCGGAGAGAATGGACCGCCACACTACTCTATCCTGGCACACCTCTCTAGTTTCCTCCACATTCATACATCGAGTCGTACACGCACGTTGATTCTTTCGGCTTCTGACATGACCAACTTTTAATATTTGATTAATTTGGTCATGCCATGTTTTCCTCGGTCTACCTCGACTCCTTACTCCATTTACATTGTTAACGTATACTTTTTTAACCATTCTTTCTTCACCCATGCGCTCCATATGTTCGAACCAACGCAGCGAACCTTTCATAATTTTGTTCATAATACTTTCTTTCGCTCTACCTAATATCAGCATTTGAGATTCTGTCATATATCGTTCTACCACACATACTTTAAATACGTTAAATGATAATATTATAAAATAAATAGTATATTTTCAAACAATGTTGTGACCACACTGCGAACTCCTCAGAAGCAAACTTCCAGGTCTATACTAGTGCACCGGATCTCGGTTCCAGGCTCCGCCATAATATGGTACTTGCCCACGGCCCACTCTCGCGTATGATGAAATTATAGAATTTCAGGTAGAGAGTGTTTACTCGGGCTCCAGTTCCCACCAGTTCGGGAGCGGTCTAGCAGGAAACTTTTCACTCCACATAAGGATTTCACTCAAACTTTTATCCTCTCCTCTTCCGGGTTTATTAATATCATCCGGGCACGTTTTTCGTCGCACGGAGACTTATAAACCCCCTACTTTATTGGGCAGTCTAGGGAGGGTGTCGGGAAATACCCCGCTGTTATTGAGTAATCACCTGAGTGTTTTATTCCGGTACTTTGTATTTCCGTACTTACCGGCGGAGAAAATTAATTTATTTTTTCTTACGACTGGCAAGACTTATTTGTTTGAAAGGTTTTAAAGAATTTATAGCTTTACCTTATGATGCAGAGGAAGATTTTTTGTTTTCCTTTGCGAACCCTTTCGCTTTAAGTTCCGACGAGGGTGAACGGTAATGAAGCGAACCCTTCTATTACATTCTGACATAAAAGTAGGTACTGCTTAATCAGTTATAAGAATCCCCCTAAACCTTTTTATACAGATATGCAAACAGATGATAATGCCCTCGCAAGGCGAAATATAAGTGTTAGCACACTAAATATATAGTAATAAAGAAATTTGTAATCAAAAAATTTTTTGTTCTTATTATTTAAAATGAATTTTGAGCATTGTTTAAAATGAACTTTGAATAATGAACTACCAAGAAAATTAAATTAAAAATATTAATTATCCTAGAAAACGTACATATTGTTTTCTTGTATTTCTCACATATTGTATCTCTCACATACTGTTTTCATGTCTTTCTTCAAATAAGAATAATAATAAAATATTAAGAGGCGTTTATACTATGGAATTCCATTATGACGATTTTTTATGAATTAAAACACTGTTTTTCTACAATACTTTTGAATTTATTTTTCTCGACAAGTTTCCAAGGCTTTACACCTTCATCACCAGGAGAGCGATATAAATGTTATTATCATTCTTCCAGTGACGAAGGTGTAATGGCTTCGAAACATGTCGACAAATATAAACTCAAAGTGGAAAAAATTGGGTTTAAAGTTAAACTAATTTTTATAGATATTTTTACTGTATAAATTTCATGTTTCTTTTTTTATATACTAAGTTCAACACTCGCTGTAATAAATAAAAAATTAAAATTAAATACCAAACAAGTTTCGGACAACCAGTCCTTTATCGTTGATATTAATATAAATATAAATATTAAAAATATTATTTTAAAAATTCACAAATGTGCTCAGTTTTAACACCGACCACATTTGTAAAAAATATATACTCGTATGGTGTGTCCGAAACTTGATTGCTATTTAATTTTTATTTTTATAATTAATCATCTACAACACAAAGTTATGGCGAATATAGAAAAAATATATATAAATTTCACATTAATGTTCGTATTATAACCGCAAATTCATAACTTTACAATTATTATCGAAAGAAAAAAAATATGTAACCGCAATTTTGACCAGCCTTTGATAAGAATATAATATATCCAACAAATGGGAATACAAATACAAACAACATATACCGCTGCACATTCATTACGTACAATCAGCTACTTTCCGTACCTACACAATATGATCTCATGGCAATTATCGACATAATAAAATCATTTCACATTCCGAAAAGATGGCCAACTGTATCGCCAACGGTACACTTTCGGCAAACACGTAAGAATATAAACATGATTTAATTGTTATCAAAGATTAACTGTTACTTTATGTAACTACCAGAAAATCAATGACCGAAAGTAATTCAAAACTGCATTACCATAATCTTATTCAGAGATTATATATATTGCAAGAGTAAATGCGCTCAGTTCGGACGGGTACAGTATTGAATTTTTTGATAAGATGAACAGTTCGCTGTCGGAGGAAACTATTAACTAACTAAAAGGTGATTTTGCTGAAATGTTGAGGAGGAAATTTACTTCGATTTTATCTTAAAATATTGCATCTTCTTATTCTTCCTTATTGTAGACCTATGTGGTCTGTTCTCCAGAGTGTTGCTCCTCCTGTGAGGTAGATTCCCAGCTGTCCTTCCATCTTTTAGGAGGTCTTCCACGAGGACGAGTCCCATGAGGTTGATTATGCAATGCAATATCGGAGAGTCTGGTGGTTCCAATTCTTTGAACATGACCGTAACAGTCCCTTTTTCGAGTTCCCAGTCCCTGATACTTGGAAAAAAAATTCACACTCTTGTACATATGTTTATTTCTTAAAATTATTCCAAAATTGAAAATCATTACCATGCAAGAAAATTGATTGTTTCTTTTGTTTCTTTCATTTCATCAGTTTGTCAACATTGCCAGTACTAGAGTAGAAATCTTATTTGAAATATGAACCTATTGTACAATCCGTACTATTTTAGTTCCCTCTAGTTGGGTTTATGTATGAATCAACCGCAATATACTGTCATTAATAATCCTGAGAAACGATATTTCTGAACTATTCACAATGTAATTGAAATGAAAATATTATACAGGTATGGCTGAGATTCTAAAAAGTTTAGCAATAGATTTATAGCAATATAAAAAGCAATTGAGAAAGTAAATCAGTGCATAAACACATAAATCTAGTTTGTTAGCTGAACACATTACAGGTGCAAACAATTTTAATTAATACGAATGAAAACCTTTGTTTTCTAGAAGTTTTATTGTACTCGTAGTTTATCGGAATTCGTGTTTAACTAACCATCACGCCATCTCCCCGGAGGGGTAGGCAGAAAAAATGGAACGCCACTGTTCTGTCCTGACATACTTCTCGCGCTTCCTCTACATTCATTTTCGCGCTTCATCTTGGCATGCACGCACGTAGATTTCTCCGACTCCTCACGTGACCGACATTCAATATTTTTACATGATTTGCACGTTTTCCTCGGCCTTCCTCTATTTCTAGCCCCGTTCACGCCGTTTACGAATACCTTCTTTACCATTCAGTCTTCACTCATTCTTTCCATGTGTCTAAACCATCTAAATAACCCTTTCTATATTTTGTTCAAAACACTTTCATTCGCACCACATTCACTTCTTATACTTGCATTTGTCACTCTATCATATACAGATTTGTCACACATTCGTCATAGAGATCTCATTTTGATTGCATTTATTCTACTTTTATCCTTATTTTGCCAGTTCCATGCTTCACTTCCATACACAAGGGTCGGCACAAGGACACCATTATGCACTGCCATCTTAGCTTTTTTGGATAGGCTTTTGTTTGCGTGCACCTTTAAGTGCACCATTTACTCTGTTGCCTGCCCCAACCCTTCTTTCAATACCCTTCTCCACTCTCCCATCCTTTGTAAACATACTTCCTAAATAAACAAATTCTTCCACTTGTTCCAGATTTTCACCGTTTACACTAATGTTGCAGACGGTCATGCTTCCTTCTTTTTCGAAAATCATTACCTTGGAATTATTCACATTCATCATCAAATCGTATCGCTTGCATACCTCATACATACTAGACACCAGGGCTTGTAGTTCATGCTCGATATGCGCCTTAATAATACATTATCACATGTCATTCTCATAAATTATCTATAATAAAATTTCTAGAAAACAGATTTTTTCATTCGTATTAATGACCTTAGAATTGGTATTGATTACTTTTCACTAGCGCAAGTTACTTTTGATTGTTCAACCACAACACACATGTGAGGATAATATTTTATTGAGCAGTTTGTTTGTTTGCGTTGTTCAATTAGCAGGCCCAGACCCACGGGCCAGTTAGAAGAGAAAACAATGACAGGCCGAACAGAAGTAATGTTTTAACAACTCGATGAACTGTTAAAACAATTTAGTTGCTCCATTAGAGCGAAACGTTTTGGAAATCGACTGTTTTAGTGTTATTCTGACCAATAGACATATCTAGGTGAAAATGGGTACATGCCACTAATACCTTCCTCTATTATGTATTCGAGAGAATATATAGGATGTTTTTTAGAGGTATACTATACATATTCAAAATGAAAAAAAAAACACATTAAAATAATGTTAATGTCTATGATATAGGCTTTATTTAATAGATAATTTTATATTACGTATTATCCGTATTATCCACTAGAGTGTACGTGGTGCGAAAACGATCCATGGTCTCCCGAATAACTTGCTCGGATTGACGATTATGTCGACCGTAAAATGGACGTAGTGCACGATAAGTTTGGGGAGCCAAACAATGATTTTCAAAATAAATTTACACATTTTGCAAGCGCTGTTCTGACGTCAGTCTATTCATGGTGAAATGGCAAAACGTACTGACTAAAAATCAACTGTCAACTGTCAAATTGACAGTCTGTAGAAACAATGTTACCAGTTTGAAACCGAACCTCTAAAAACACCCTATACCTTCCTCTATTATGTATTCGAGAGAATATATATATAATATAATACGAGTATATACTAACAAGTGCGTACAATATTTAATATAATTCAATACGTTCGTTTTCTAAAAGTTTTATTACAATTTATGCGAATGACATGTTTTACCTGTCGAAGGCATTATCACATTTGATAATGCCTTAGACGGGGCAAATTGATAACACCATTTTATTTAATTATTATTTAACTATAATAATTTAATGCTTGCGGAACATTTATGTTTTTGTGAAATTATTTAATTTAAAGCGATTTTTTATATTAATTATAATTTATAAATGCATAATATTCATATAGATGAGAATGATTTTCGTTTCAGTAAGTTTTCAGCTTGGCTTTACAAAAGTTCCCGGGACGCCAACACCAGAGAGGAGACGCGAAATAAGGGGGTGACGCTGCCATCGACTTAATTGAACATTGCTTCGTAGATATTTAAGTAGTATTCACACAAACTGTGAGTGCAAAGGTTCCACTCTATTTCAAATTCAAATAGACAGGACCAAAGATTTTTTGTACATGATAATTAAAAATTTCGCTCACATATCAATGTAAAAATTTATGAACTAAAACGTAAAAAAAAAAAATTCATGAATTCCCAGAAATAGAAATTACATTAAAATAGAAAAGATTCTAAAAAAAATACATTACCATAGTAAGATGAAACATATCACTCCCATGATTTGTAATAAAAACTCATCTTGAAAAATATATGTAATCAATTGATGTTTTTATTATTATAAATATAATATGTATGTAGCGAACCATGGAAATGGCAAAAGAAGGATGAAAGTAGAATAATTGCAGCAGAAATTATAACTCTAAGACGAATGTGTGGTAAATCTGTACATAATAGAGCGTCAAATGCAAATATTATAAGAAGTCAATGCGGTGTAAATGAAAGTGTTACGAACAAAATAATGATAGGATCATTAAGATGGTTCGGACACATGGAGAGAATCAATGAAGGAAGAATGGGTGAAGAAAGTATATGTTTACGAGGTACAGAACAAGAAATAAGGAATACCAAAGAAAACGTGGCACGATCAATTAAATAAATATTGACGAATTTTTATGAATTACACAATTTTTTCCACTTTTGAGGTTTTTTTTCTTTGGAGAGAACTTTTGAGTTTACCTAAAAATTCGTCATTATGGAATTCCATAGTGTTAACGCCTTAAGTTAATCTCAAAATAAATAAATATTGAATGTCGGAAACGCGAGGAGTGGACGTGCGTGTATACCGCGACATATGAATTTTTAGGGATCGATGTAAGTCTGAAAAAGACAGTGTGGGTCCATTGCATTCTGCCTACTCCTTCTGGAAGACGGCGTGATGGTTAATTAGTTGTATTCTCAACTATTATTTTTATTGCGCGTCACGATAAAAGTTATTAATGTTATAGTTGAGGAAGAAGGTATTATGAAGAAAATTATGAAAGAATCGCTGCGTTGGTATAACATATGGAGCGCATGGATGGAAAAAGAATGGTTAAAAAAGTATGCGTTAACGATGTAAATGGAGTACGGAGTCGAAGTAGACCGAGGAAAACATGGCATTACCAAATTAAGCCGATTTTAAAGTTGGGCATGTTAGAAGTCAGAAGAATCGACGTGCGTGTATGATTCGTTGTAAGAATATAGAGGAAGCTATAGAGGTGTGTCAGGATTGAGTAGTGCGGCGGTTCATTATCTTGCCTACCCCTACGGAGAAATGGCGTGATGGTTTTTTCGGTGTGTTTTAATTAATACTAATATAAACGTCAGTTTTCTAGAAGTTTTTAATATTTTATGGGAATGACATGTTTCGCCTTTCTAAGACATTATCAAATGTCAGATATTTGATAATGCACTAGAAGCGCGAAAATGTCATTCCCATAAAATATAATAAAACTTCTAGAAAACTGACGTTTTCATTCGTATTAATTATTTAATATGTAGTTTTACATCACTGTTCAAGAAACAATAAAAAAAACATTGTTTTGTTTTTAGATGAGTTTTGAACTCGCATGTTCAGTGATTCGGCGAACAAAACTGAAACAACTTAGTCTAATGGAACGGAGTACAAATTGTCAAATGTATGTATAACATTCCTAAAACAAATTTGCCCGAATGAGATCACACGACAAATGTCACAAGTTTGGGCACAAATAAACAATGAGCCACTAATGTCTCCTCCACCGATTGGGGATTCTGTCTTTGTGTGGTTCCAGAACAAGGGAAGAACCGTTGAGCTGTGTGCGTAAGACAATGAACATTTTATCTCTGTCATCGGTATCGATGTTTTATTGTCTGCATTCGACAATTGTGACATCTTCTTGAACGTTTAACCTGAATCTCTTATCGTTACCTTACTTCGTGTGTGTTTCGTGCTTTGTCTTTAAAAACCTGTGAAAGTGATTAGTAAAGTATGTTTACTCTTTTCTTAATATATCATTTTGTTCTTATTATATAGAAGTTTAGATAATATTTCTTCTTCTTTTAGACCTTTAGTCTGTTCCTGTAGTCAGGCTGGCCTCTCTTGGAGGTTGAGTATGGTAGCTATCCATAATTTTGGGAATGTTGCGGTCTAATTATTTACATCATCGAAGGAACGGGTTTCTCGTAACCCATTTCTTTAAATTAATTAGGGGATATTTTGAAAACTCAGCCGTGCTGGAGGGCGTAAATCTTTTTGTCCCCGATATATCGCACGCTTAATAGTAAACTGACCGATTATGGTTTAGGTCATAATTGAGTTAACATTAGACAGAGGCTTGTGTTAACGCTATCCATCGTTTCGCGTTAAAATTAAGTAAAAATTCCGCCAATTGACCTCCATTACACTATATCGGTATTTTTCATTCGTACGTGTTTTTCGACTGTTTTTGTTAAAACACCGACTCATGTCAGATTGAGCGAAACTTGCTTTTTTGAGTTAAGCCAGTGTTCTATTAAGCGTTGCGATATATCTCCAACAGCGCCAGCATATATTGTTTTTTTTCCGGGAGCAAGAAACCAACCTGCCTCTAATAATGCCGATGGGAAAAGCAATCAGTCTGCTGAACAAGACTACCTCGGAGATCGACATCTTTCATATTAGTGAAAATACATTCAGAAGAAAAATACTATTACAGAGTATCTTGTCTTCCTAAAGTTGAACTATCTCTCATGCATTCCTGATTCTTTACCCTTTCTCAAATAAATGCCTTAAACTGTAATTATGTTTGTAATATATTTTGAGTGAATAAATAAATAAACTGAAACTGACTCCCAGCTATCTTTCCATCTCTTTGGCGGTCTTCCGGTGGGATGGTAGCCAACAGGAATCTGATGGCTACTCTGCGCGTGCGCATCCCAGTATCTTCTGCGTTGTCTGCCCCATCTGACGACATCTTCCACCTTGCAGATTTCGCGGATAGCCGTGTTCCTCACCCTATCTCAAAGACTTTTTCCTGTTATTGTCCTCAGCGTCCGCATCTCAGCTACCCGAACTTTAGCCTTCGTTCTTGTGATATCCGCTCTGATCTCAATTCCATATGTCAGTATAGGCATTACGCAGGTTTTGTATATTCTTACTTATAATACTTATTCCTCCATGTCCTTGACACCACCTGATACCGCCGAAGCTTTGTTGATTTCACATTTTTTCATTAGATATGATATAAGTTCCATTTGCATTTTATAATTTTTTTTGCATGGTTATCTTGGATTGATAGGAATTTTCTCGGAATTTAATTAATGAAAACGTATATTTTCTAAAAATTTATTATATTTTAAGGGAGCGACATGTTTCATATTTCAAACGACATTATCAAATGTTAAAGTTTCACATTTAACAATGCCCTAGCAAGACGACACAACTCACTCAATTTGTAGTTTTAAATCTTGCTTTAAGGGGATCTAGACCAAAATTTTCCCTTAATCAAAAACAAACAATGCATTTAATACAAAAAATCTTGGTAGTAAAATAATGTAGTCTAATTTTCACTCATTGAAAAAACTACAATATTTTCAATTCACATGGGATAATTAATTTCGAGGTTTTTAATGAAGCACGCCTTCATCACCAGAAAAACAATGTATCTGTATTCTCCTGATGATGAAGATCTAATATAAAACATTCGTAACATTTCTAATAAATAATTCGATTAAGCGGAAATATCAAGCATTTATTTACCAAGAAATATAACACATATTTATATACTCGTATTGTTATTAGCACAACCTTCAATTGTTTTAACAACATTCAATATAAGTAAAAAATATATTATTAAGAGAAATTTTCATATCTCATTGGGTATTCACGAATTGGATTGAACTTGTACTAAAATAGAATGCTGATTCAGTTGACTTATTTTTATTCGTGACACGCATTCAAGTTACCTGCTCTAGTGGACTGCATCATGTTTTTCCTAACCTCGCTCTGCCATATCGATCTGTTGAGTAGAGACTTTTTTGCATTTGACAGCCGATTAAATAATAGGTAGAGTCGACGTGTTATGTCAGAGAGGTCGTACAACAGAAGCGGCTTGCTTTGGCGGTTTGGATTTTAAAAATTAACGAAATAACACACTTCGCAATCCGATGACGGAGTCTTTGAAGAATGAGAGACTTGTCACACATCACGAAAAAAAAAACGTTATATAACTAGATTGTTTTTCCAAAGTTTAGAACCTTATACATACATGTTTTTTTATGAATTCGTTCTCCCGATGATGAAAGTGTGAGCCTTCGAAACGTATTGAAAAAAATAAACTCAAAAGTGGAAAAAACTGTGTTTACTTCATAAAAATTCGTAATTAAAACACTGTTCAATCATCTTTTTAGTTGATTTTTCTCGACACATTTCGAATGTCTTACACCTTCATCATCGGAAGAACGATATAAACTTGCATTTTATTTCGGCAGCTCGCAGCCATCTTCTGGGACCAGAAGATGACATCAAATCAAATCAATGAAACCGATCAAAGTCTTAAACCTATGTGGAATTTAACAAAATATATTATTACTGTTAAAATTTAAAACACTCATAATATCACAATTTATTTTTATTCACTGACAGTGTCGCGACAGCTGTTTCGCCAACCGATGATGCCAACATCGGTTGACGAAACAGCTGTCGCGACACTCTCAGTGAATAAAAAGAAATTGTGATATTGTAACAGTGTTTTAAATTTTAACAGTAATAATTTTGAAGTATCATGTTGTTTCGGCCAAAACAACTAACTAACTTACCATCACGCAGTCTCCCCGGAGGGGTAGGCGGAAAGAATGGAACGCCACACTGTTCTGTCCTGACATACTTCTCTCGATTCCTTTACATTCATACATCTATTTAAAACATATTATATAAAATAAAATAAAAATTTACTCGAGAGGTGTGTCAGGATAGAGCAGTATGGCGGTCCATCCTCTCTACCTACCCCTCCGGAAAAAAGTCATGATGGTTAATTAGTTAGTTCCGTTGATTTAATGCAAGAAAACGATTTATCTAATTTTATTATTTTTGGCGATCTCTCGATAAAGTGATCGCGCTGTACCCCCCATTAGCTCCGGCACCGCGCGCAGCATCCAAGGCTGGGCAATGATCTTGCGCTCGTCCTCGGAACAATGAATTTCGATAAATTCGATCAGAAATCGCGCCGTCACTTCACAAAAAGACAATGAAAAGACAAATCATGGTAATTAGAGGCGGTTTCGACTTACTTATTCCAATATTCTAGACTCAGTGGCGTTGTGAACTCAATTAGGCTATCGGAATATTCCATTTCATGAATAATGACCGAAGATCTTTCTCTTAATCATACTTAAATGGAAGCGAAGAAAATTGGAAATAGATTGATGCACTATTTTCTCTATTGTTTTCTTTCTTATAAAATTTAAAATTTTAAAGTTTTAGATTATCTTTTCTTTGATTTAATAATAATAATAATAATAATATGGCTAATTTGTATTGTGCCGTTTTAGTGAATAACTCACCTCAAGGGCGCTTAAAAAAACAATTAATATCATTAATTATGTTTGTATAAAGGAATAGGATTTTAATTTAATCAGTTGACAATAAATCTTAACTAACTAACCATCACGCCGTCTCCCCGAAGGGGTAGGCAGAAATAAAGGACTGCCACACTTTTCTTTCCTGACATATTTCTCTGGCTTCCTCAACATTCATACATCGTGTCATGCACGCACATCGATTTCTCTGACTCCTCACATGCCCGACATCCAATATTTGATTTATTTGATCGTGCCACGTTTTCCTCGGTCTTCCTCTATTTCTGGTTCCATTTACATCGTTAATATATTTTTTTACCATTCTTTCTTCATTCATTCTTTCCATATGTCCAAACCATCTAAATGATCCTTTCATTATTTTGTTCATAACACCATCATTCGCACCGCATTCACTTTCATAATAAATCTTTTTTCCAGATAAATCAGGTGGAAAGCATTACAACTGCTTTTGCTTGATTCTACCATATTTATAACAACAAAAGTCTATCCAAAAAGACAAGATTTTCTTGTGCCTACTCTTATGTGTGGAAATGAAGCATGGAACTAGCAATATAAGGATGAAACTAGAATAAATGTAGCAGAAATGAGATATGTCAAGTGTCAAATTTAAGATGATCAAGTGTCAAATTTAAGATGTGAATGCGTTGCGAATGGAAATGTTAAAAATAATCAAATTGTCATTAAAATTGTATAGACACATGGAACGAATGAATAACGAATGAATTCCAATGAATGTATACAGGTACATGTATGTTAACGATCCTATTTCTTAGTAATTTCTCTTTAAAGTAATGTCCTGGGGAACGATATCCAGAGTGGTTTTTTCAATTCTCTATTCCTAAAGAGATTATTTTCGAATGTAAACTCCTTTAATACAGGAGAGTTGTAAATTGCTTTTGGGCGCGAGTGTTAGGCCGAATACTTCATGGCTTATTATTTTGTAGTTATTTTTTAGAATTAGTATACTCAATATCATAAAATTCATTAAATATAAACACATCCAGATTTTTTTAAATAAACCTAAAAATATAATACATAAAACGCGTTTATAATACAATACAATATAATTTATAATACAATCTAGAAGTTTTCTTCTACCGATCCTTATGTATGGAAGCGAAGCATGGAACTGGCAAAATAATGATGAAAGTAGAATAAATGCAGTAGAAATGAGATCTCTTAGACGAATGTGTGAATACTCTGTGTATGATAGAGTGCCGAATGAAAATATAAGAAGTGAATGCGGTGCGAATGATGGTGTTATGAACAAAATAATGAAAGGATCATTAAGATGGTTTGGACATATGAAAAGAAAAAATTGTTAAAAATTATATGTTAACGATGTAAATGGAACCAGAAATACAGGAAGACCGAGGAAAATGTGGCACGATCAAATAAATCAAATACTGAATGTCGGCCATGTGAGGAGTCAGAGAAATCGACGCGTATGCATGACACGATGTATGAATGTTGAGGAATCGAGAGAAATATATCAGAAAAGAAAAGTGTGGCAGTCCATTCTTTCTTCCTACCCCTTCGGGGAGACGGCGTGATGGTTTGTTAGTTTGTTTTTTAAGTTTTATTATATGTTATGGAAATGAAATGTTTTCCCTTGCCAAAATATTATCAAATAATTTGATAATGCCCCAGCAAGAAGATGGCAATATCATCCAGGATACAGTCAGTCCTATAAATATAATAAAACTTCAAGAAAACCGTCGTTTTCATTCGTATTAATTATGAAGAGTATAATTATGTTTAATGACACTCTCCTTTCTCAATTATAGGAGAAATGAGAGTAATTAATGTCACGTGACTCCACTCCACTCCACTTCCCTGATGGCAGATTCCATTTCTAGCGCCTCTGAGCGCATCCGACTTCCTAGAATAAATTAACAAGCCGCGTCCATAGCGCCGGCCTAGCCGAGAGGAAAATTTATGCCGACGACAAGAAAGCTGTGGAAAAAAAACGAGATTAATCTGATGAGGAAGAAAATTGCTCTTCAGTCACGGCTGTGATCATTGCTAGTCGCGAATGCGCTTTGTTGCGGGAATGGAAAATGCTTTTCGATTTTTGAATTACTTTTAAATGGTTCTTTAAATCTGTGAATTGCGTGTCTCTGCAGATAAACATCAAGTTTTTAAATATATTATTAATACAATTTTAACCCGACGATCGCCGTAAGCACACATGTGCGCTCTTCGTAGACGATCGCCATAAGCGCAGCTGTGCGCTCTTCGCAATATTCGAAAGATGTATTTCAAAATTAATTCCGATTTTCTCACAACGACATCTATGAATATTTTAAAATATTAACAAACCAAAAAGGATCGATATTTTTCGATAGTTTAGGAGAAAATACGTGGCGTACCGGCGCGCTGTTTCTACAAACATGTGGCGATGAATGGGTTAATTTGCTTTTACACCACTTTATTATTTAACAACCAACCGGTTTCGCTCTCGCCGGAGCTTCATCAGGGTTACAAAAGACACGAAATATAAAATCATACAAACACAATATATGAAAATATAAAGTGTGCACGAGGTCAATTAGTATAGTAGAACGGTGAGTCATGAGCATTAGTTAAAAAAAATTATAAATCTTTTTTTTTTTATTTAATTTATTTTTTTAAAAACCCAATTGGGTTATATGGTTACATTTCTAGATCCTACCACTAATTATGTACTGCTTCAGACACTTCTTATATTGAGTTGTAGTGAGATTCCTTGTGTCTTTAGGTAGTTCATTGTAAAGTTTCAGTCCATTGTTCAATATCCTTGATTGTCCTGTCTTAGTTCGTGCAATCGGTAAGTGATATCTGTCACAATTCCTGGTCCAGTGTCTGTGTATGTCTGAATTTTTAGTTAATTTGTAGGTGCTGTCTGTTGGCTTTTCCATGGTCACTCTGTGTACAATTTTTAAGGTCTCATATTTGGTCAGGTCTGATATGTCCATTTGTTTAGTTTGTCTGTAAACTTGTATGGTTGGGGTATGGTAGTCAATGTTATATGCTAGTTTTATTATTTTATTTTGTTGTCTTTGGAGTCTGGAGATGTCCTTTTGGTTTCCTGTCCCCCAGAAGGGAATCATATATGTCAGTCGGCTTTTTACATACGCTTCGTACATCATAACTTTTTCCCTTCTTGGTATGTAATTCTGTATTTTGTAGAAGAGGGAGTATAGCGATGCTAACTTGTCTGTTAGGTTGTCTATGTGTTTTGTCCATTTTAGTTGTCTGTCCATTGTTAGTCCTAGGTACTTTACGTAGTCGAGTTCGGTTATTGCGTCATTTTTTATTTTTATACACATGTTATGGTTTTTCTTGCTTGTTTCAAAGTGTATAATGTTACACTTTTTTACATTTAAGGTCAGGTAGTTGTTGGTTGTCCAGTTGGTTAGTGTCTCTATATCTATGTTCATTTGTTTACAGGTCTCATTGTCGTTGTCGTTTTTGTAAAATATAGCAAGGTCGTCTGCGTACATAATTATTTTCCCTGTCATTTTGTATCTTGTTATGTCGTTAATGTAAAGTATGTAAAGTAGTGGTCCCAGGATGGACCCTTGTGGCACACCAAATTCTGTCATTGTTTCGTTGCTGGTCATTCCTGACACAACTGTGTATTGTTTTCTTTGGGTGAGGTAGCATTTGAACGTGTTGTACGCCTTGCCCCTCACCCCTGCGGATGTCAGTTTGTCAAGTAGTGTGTCCAGATGTACGGTATCAAAAGCTTTTTTGAAGTCCAGTATTAGTCCTGTTATGCATTCGCCCGCATCCAGTGCTGACTGAATGTAGTTACATATGTTGGTGATAGCTGTTGCTGTTCCCTTCTGTTCTTGGAATCCATATTGCTCTTCAGCTATGTAGTTGAATGCTTTGAGGTGCTGGTACAGTCTTTTGTGTAGTATTCTTTCAGTTAACTTTGCAAATACTGTCAGATTTGCGATCGGTCGGTAGTTTGATGGTTGGTTTTTTTCACCGTCTTTGTACACAGGTGTGATTCTTGCAGTTTTCAGCTCTTCTGGGAAAGTTCCCTCTTTCATATTTTTGTTAATAATTTTTGTTATCGTGGGCAATATAAGTTCAGATATGGATTTGACTGTTGCTATCTTTATTCCGTCGTATCCTGGAGCTGTGTTATTTTTCATCTGGTTTATTATTTGTCTTATTTCTTCTTCTGTCGTAGGTCTCAAGAAAAGCTCCCCGTCCACTTCGGGTGGTCTGAACCTTTGTTTTTAAGATTCTCATACTTAATGTATTAAAAGACTGACCTTAATTTATATAAGCTGGGCAAGGAAGTCGCATTCCCGACGCATCTGGAAATAACACAAAGTTAATCCTTTCACCATGGCAAGTGAATGAGAAAGACCATTGATACACAGAAGAAGATCATATTTCCTTTTTAACATATTTATTTATATGAAGTTCGGAATATATGTATGAATGAATACTCTCGTATGAAGGACTTATTTTGTGTGTCAGTTTGTTTTCGTAAACTTGACGAAGCTCCGGCGGAATCGAAACCGGTTGGTTTAATAACACAAAGTAATGTGGTGCAAAAACAAAATATAAAAGTACTTCGAATATATTTATTAACACTATTTTATCCACGTTTATAGTGGATTAAACAGTGTTAATAATTATATTCTGAAATACAATGGAATTCCAGCGCTAACGCTTTAACCTTCAATAATGCTAAAGTGTTTTCTAAATGTATGGATTTTTTTTTCTTATTTATTTATTGATATGTGTTCTGCAACGATCTCAGTAAAATAACAAAGGACACAATAGCTTGCTTCTCTTTTTATTTTATTATGTATACGCATATGAATATATACTATACATGCATATACATATATACGAGTACTATACTCGTATATGCATATGCAATATGCATATATACTGCCTATCCTGACATATAGTCTAGACTCTAGAGAGACAACCAACGCAACAGCAAAAAGTGTCCATAAACTAATAATCACACAACGATCCATGGAGAGGCAAATGCTTGGCGTAAGTCTCCGAGACAAAATGAGTAGCCGAATGCAATATCCGATGGACATCCAGAATACTTCAGTGGAGGCCACGGACAAAGAAAAGGAGTGTCAGGACGCCAACTAAAAGATGGACTGACGATATTGTCCAAATAGCTAGAACGACCTGGATGTAGAAGGGACCAGACATGGACGAGTGGAAGAAAATTTAAGAGGCGGATATCCAACAGTGGAAGGCTGAAGAAGAAAAATGAGATGTATCTTGAAAGAATAAAGCACAAACGAAAACAATAACAATTTATATTTTGTCAAGATCATCAATCTCTAGGCGACAACATCATAATGTCCCCGAGATGGCGCATGAAAGCAAGGTGCACTGGTGCAGAAAAAGCGTTATTTTTCGTTTTCTAGTTCCGCGCACGACCGCCTCTCGCGCTCTGCCCGCCCAGCTTCCCGCCATTCCCACCAGGCGATGGTGGCGCGAGACGCAGAACCGGACGAGTACACGCACTGACGTCTAATTATAACAAAAAAATGACTTTTTCATTTCTAGCGATGAATAAAAAAAGATTCAATCAAAGATTTTTTGCTTATTAAAACTGGAAGTAATAGTGTTTGTTGTAAAGATGAACCTTGAATCCTTTAACAATAAGTTCCACGTCTTATCAATCAGGAGCCACGCAATCTCACTTTATTTAATTACGATAATTTAAAATAATTATGGATTCTGATGAGAATTGTTATAATAGTTATAATAATAAACGTGAATGTTTAATGGTTTTACTATGTTTTTATTCATATAATCTCTTATACAAATATCAGTTACAAATTTGTTTCGCCTTGCGAGGGCATTTTCAAACTGAACCTAGTCGCCAAACAATGTGTCCTTATATTGATTTTAGAGAAATTAGGGTGGGGGAAAGAATTTATATAATGCAAATCGAAGGGGCCATTACACTAAACAATTTGAGGTTTTTCCAGGAACTGATTAGCCATTTGAAGAATTTATATAATGTTAGTAGATGGGGTCATTAACCCTTAACGTACCGTGTTCAAAACAAAACGCTTGCTCCCATGTGGTAAGTTCAGTTTACCGCTAACTTTATCTAAATATCAAGCATATGACTAGATGAATCAAAATTTAATTTATGTCATCTTGTAGGGAATTTCATTAGGAATAGATCGATATCTATAACATACATGGATTATTTGAAAAACATATCATTATTAATTTTTTTCTGGAACCATGCGATTTCTGATATGTAATGCGTCACGGGAAACGATCGACTAAAATCAGGTCTAAACAAGCGCCGCGCGGCGCGGCCCACTAAAGGCACCTAGGCAAAATGTATAGTACGTTCAAGACAACGAGTACGTATTAATATTTGTCCCTTTTGGTAAAGTGTTAATATTTTCACAGTTCTGATATTATTAAGTTGCATCCTGCGTTTCCGTCTACAGTCGGTATTATTACGTACATATTGAAAAGGCCAAAGATATAATTTATAATACGTTCAAAACAGCGAGTAAGTATTTGTCACTTTTGATAAAGTTGTAAATATTAGCAAAACAAATTCTACCTTAACACGAATGAAGGTGAGGGCAGTCTTAGAAAATATTTTTTTTGGGATGAAGGAAGTAATTTTTTGCTTTTTTTTTTATTACGAAATATTGAGAACACTTCAATGGAGGATTACAATTTTTTTTATAATATTAGGGTCCATAGGTTTTAAGAAAATCAACTTTAAATTGGCAGTGGAAACTCAATTTACCACATGGCAACGCGACGGTTAAACTAAACAATTAAGATTTTTCTAGGAACCAATGGGTTATTTGGACTAGAAAATAACCTAGAAACCTAGAAAAATCTTAATTGTTTAGTTTAATGACCCCATCTACTAACATTATATAAATTCTTCAAATGGCTAATCAGTTCCTGGAAAAACCTCAAATTGTTTAGTGTAATGGCCCCTTCGATTTGCATTATATAAATTCTTTCCCCCACCCTAATTTCTCTAAAATCAATATAAGCACACATTGTTTGGCGACTAGGTTCAGTTTGAAAATGCCCTCGCAAGGCGAAACAAATTTGTAACTGATATTTGTATAAGAGATTATATGAATAAAAACATAGTAAAACCATTAAACATTCACGTTTATTATTATAACTATTATAATGGAGTTTTACCAAACTAAAACCTCGACAATTAATAGAATTGTTATATATTATGAGAGTGACGTGTTTTGCCTGCAAGAAAGTTTTAATTGAATGTTTATACGAAGCACTGCTTTTGAAATGTGGTGCTTCAGACGCATGATGGAGGTCGATTGGTCGGAGCACATTCAAAACACCGAGGTGATGAGAAGGGCCGGAGAAACGAGTCAAATGCTCAAAAGAATAGCCCAGCAACGAGCAAACTGGATAGGCCATAACATCCGCACCGGGACCTGCTATCGGAGAGGGAATGGTCGAGGGTAGGAACTGCAGAGGCCGCCCAAGAGACTGCCTGGAGGCAGGACGGAGTTAAGGAAACGAGTGAATCTTGTTGCAGACCAATCCTCAGGATTGACACAAGTTTTTTTCTGGATATCTTTCTTAGAGCTCATTATATATAATATTTAACTAACTAACTAACCATCACGCCGTCTCCCCGAATGGGTAGGCAGAAAGAATGGAGTGCCACACTTTTCTTTCCTGACATATTTCTCTCGCTTCCTTGTCATGCACGCGCGTCGATTTCTCTGACTCCTCACATGGCCGACATTCAATATTTGATTTATTTGATCGTGCCACGTTTTCCTCGGTCTTCCTCTATTTCTGGTTCCATTTACATCGTTAATATATAATTTTTTTACCGTTCTTTCTTCATTCATTATTTCCATATGTCCAAACCATCTTAATGATCCTTTCATTATTTTGTTCATAACACCATCATTCGCACCACATTCACTTCTTATATTTTCATTCGACACTCTATCATACACAGAGTATCAACACATTCGTCTAAGAGATCTCATTTCTACTCCATTTATTCTACTTTCATCCTTATTTTGCCAGTTCTATGCTTCGCTTCAATACATAAGGCTCGGTAGAAGAACACCATGTTATATTTAAAACAATCAAATAATAGAGTACACATTAACATAGAAAATAACACAATCGTGTTATTGTGCCGACCCTTATTTATGGAATTGAAGCAAGAAATGGGTTAGGATGCGAAATCATATCAAAGATTTATCCCGTGCATATTTAAAATTATTCTCAGTGTGGATGGATATATATTTTTGTAACGAAATAATAAATAAATACTATAATGATATGTTATCTGGCTGCGGCCCTGGCTATTTATTATTTACGTACGATTTGCTCTTCGCGCTCTATGATCCCTTTGACACAACAAACCAAGATGGCCGAACGTGACACGAAATAGCATCGGAAGCTGCGAATAACCGCCCTAATGCCTTCACTAGCGGCAGTCCGCGCCTTGCATGTCCCATTAATCCTATATTTCCGGTTAAATGTCGCGGAAACCATTGAATTTTTAAATCGCCGTCAAACGACATCTGAAGGCGTGTCACTAATGGATTCCGAGGACTGTTTATTTTCCTAATTATTTGGTACGATATCCTCGTTATATGCTCTATGATAGAATATATAAAATTTTACTATGTATTTCATGTTTTAGTTAAATAAAACTAATACAGATATTAATGTGGTATTAAACATCAAAGTCCGTAAGGTGTCCTACTTGGGCCATGTTCTGAGAGGCGAAAAGTACGCACTATTACATCTGATATTGGAGGGTAAGATTGAGGGTCGACGAGGTGTTGGGAGAAGGCGGGTTTCCTGGCTGAGGAACATCCGAGAGGCCTACTCAAGGGTGATAGTCAACGTTGGGGAGACCTGACAGGACACGGAAAGAAGAAGAGGACACATCCAAAAAATTAAAGGGATAATTTCACGCTGAAGAAGAATTTGGTTTAACTGAAGTACTTTTGAAAATAATTTAAAAACACTTTTACTTGTTTTTACGCCAATTTTATTTATCAAACCATCAGGTCATTATGGTTATAAAACAAATTGTTTGAGTTTGTCTTGTGAGCTTGAAGAAGCTCCGGCATGAGCGAAACTGGCTGATTTGACATAAATAAAGTGGTGTATACTCGTAAACAAGTACAAGTGATATACAACATTTTGAATGTATACAAATACTTGTAGACGAATACTGGATTTTATTTACCCATTGCGGGTTATCAATTCAAGGATTAATTTTATCTCAATAGAGACGAAGACGCAAACTGGAAACTGAATATCGTGGATATTAACATATATACAACTTCCAAAAATTTGTCAGACATGGTGGTCATAAGAAAGGTGGAATGGGGAAAGTTGTATTACATAAAGCGTGCGCTTAACCCAACCAATGATAGGTCATAAGTCCTGTAAACACCTCGATCACCATATTCAGTTTCCAGTTTGCATCTTCGTCTCTATTGAGATAAAATTAATCCTTGAAATACAAGTGATTTTAATTTATTTTTAATAATACCATACCACAAATTAAGTGCTTTATATGAAAGTTAAGAAATACTTTTGTTTTAAATGTTGAGTTTATCCTTTGCATGCTTATTGTTAGACATATAAAAATATGTCGCTAAAATTACGTGTAAAAAAAGACTTAAACAAAGTTATCGCTGAACTCGCGAAAAGGGCAGTAATACCCTTCTCTCAGACAATGTGTTAAAAAACAGAATTTTATTTTACAATCAAATAAGACTTTACAACACAATGTGAAAGTGATAATAATATTGTATTTTTCTTTGTTGCAGGTAATACAAAATGCTGATATACAATATGTATTAAGAAACCATTCGTCGCTTCTAAACGCACGTAAGTTTTTATATTTTTACCAAGGTGATATCATAGATTTTTACGGTTGGTGGCGATACTTATTGGGATCTTTGAAAAAACCGTATAACTTGTCTTTCTCGACCGACGTTTCGGAGATCGTAGCACTCTCCAATTTCAGGATAGTTATTATATAATAATTTCCCTGAAGGTTGATGATGTTATTCCAACATATAAATAAATTAATACGAATAAAGACGTCTATTTTCTAGATGTTTAATTAAATTTTATGTTTCGCCTGTCTAAAGCATTATCAAATTTAGCATAAAAAATAATAAAACTTCTAGAAACTAGACGTTTTCATTCGTATTTATTATTTAATATGCAGTTTTAACATACATCATTGTTTAAGAAAAAATAAATGATTTTTTTTCTTTGTCTACAACAGGTCGTTTGAACCCATTTACTGTATACAATTTATTTATTTAGCTATTATATTGATTCTCGTGACATGTGATAGGTAGCCAATCTATCGCCATTTTATTGTCACGTGAATTCCACACCAGACCAAAGACAGTGTGACAATCACACTGCCATCGCTGGGAATCGAACCCGGGGCCTTCGGTATGAAAGTCAGAGCTCTTACCACTCTGCCACGAAGGTCGTCGAATATTAATTGTTTGCGGAAATTACTGTTGAATTTTATACAAAATTTTATTCTCTTTTCTCTCATATGTTACGGTTTCACACTATGTATTCTCGGTTTACAGCTCACACTTATCTTAAGTGGGTCAAAATTGAACCCTAAAATAGTCCTCGACCGCAGCCTGGGCGGCCGAATGTGGAGCAAGCGTTACGCGTAACGTAACGTTACCCACCGTACACGTACTCGTATGTAACGTAGCGGCCCTCACATTTGTCACGTAGATAACCGACCGCAAGCATTTGCGGCAAAAACGCTTCGCGGTCCGTTTTGGAAACGGACACGTTGGGCGCCAATCCGGTTAAAACCACGAAATCCTTCTTATGTTTTATTATTTCCTTAATATTAAATAATACGATTACTGTATTCTTCGTCTTCTTATCTTTAGTTTTGGTCGTATGACCTGTTTATAATGGTGAGCTGTCCTGGAATGATGACGTCCAGCCAGTCATCCCTCTATACTGTATTCCTATTTTTTTAGATAAACTTAAGGCGTGAACACTGGAATTCCATAATGACGAATTTTTATGAATTAAAATACTGTTTTTTCCACTTTTGAGTTCATTTTTCTCAACATGTTTCGAGATTCGCAACCCATCACACCGCGTCTCCCCCGGGCGAAAAGAGAAGAATGAAGTGCCGCATCGGTTAAAGTGTGACAGTCCATTCTCTCTGCCTACCCTTTTGGGGAGACGGCGTGATGGTTAGTTAGTTAGACATGTTTCGAAGGCTTACACCTTCATCATCGGGAGAACGATATAAACTTATATCGTTTATATCGTTCTCCCGATGATGAAGGTGTAAGCCTTCGAAACATGTCGAGAAAAATAAACTCAAAAGTGGAAAATGCAATGTTTTAAATTCGTAACAATTCGTTATTCTTTTTTTATTAACAAAAAATATTTATTTTTTTAAATAACTAACTAACTAATCATCACGCCATCTCTCCGAAGAAATAGGCATAAAGAATGGACCGCCACACTTTTCTTTCCTGACATACTTCTCCCGATTGTGTCATACACGCACGTCGATTTCTCCGACTCCTCACGTGGCCTGTATTCAAACACAAATATGATAAATATTTAAAAGTACTGTTATTACGTTTCACAATTTATTTACGCGAGTTTTTCGCAACAGCTGTTTCGCCAACATATGTTGACATCATAAGGTGTTACTTACAACTGTTATTATTATTTTGTTGAATCGCTCTTGACATCACAATGTCATCGCTGGGAATCGAACCCGTACCTTCTGTGTGGAAAGCATTACACTTACCACTCGGCCACGAAGATCGTTACGATGAAGAACGTACAATGTTTTATAGAGTATTTTTAAAGAAAAATACATATTTCACTGCACTAGAGCTTTATCAAACAATTAATGAATTTAAGACGAAATATGCCACTCTCCTGTAATATCAAAAAGCTTTCAGAAAATATACGTTTTTTTTTTGTATTTACAATAAATTTTCATAAAATTAGCTTTCACCGAAAAAGAAGGTTTTAAATTTATTATAAACCTAAATAACTGTTCATTCTAATAATTTCATAATCTAAAACTTTTCCAATTAGGTACATTCGACAGCAGTAAGAACATTTCAAAGCGCGTGTCTAAAACTGGTGCCATCGCCGTCGCATGCTACATGAGGGTTATACGAGGTTTTGCGATGCAAAAAATCCCCTTGTTTGTCAAACTTACCGGCTTTCGCCGTGGAGGGGGTAATGATATCGGCTTGATTTATAGTGCAAATTTCTCGTATTCCAATTGCCAATTTACTACTGAAATATGTATCCTGATTGGTGGAATTCCAATATGTTTATCTGCGCATTGGTAACGAAACTCTTTTGAACAATTTGTTTTCTGTGTTCCACGCTTCCAAATTTAAAATGTTTGGTTGATCGTTACGAATGAAATTTACCAGTTCTCGGATTTTATCGGGGTAACGATTCCCGTTTGCTACTTCAAAGATATAATTAAGTAATTTTATAAAACGTATGGAAATTAAAAATGTGGTCTATTAATGTAATTGAATTTCTACGGAGTTTTGTGTTTAAACTGAGGGGTGGATTTTCAAAAACATTTTTTTAAAGTTTAGTATAACGAATTAGTCGCATTTTCGTCTCTCTAGGGCATTAACAATATAACATTAAAAATGTCCTATTATTGCGATATGTCACTCTCTCATAATATTATAAATATTTCTGAAATTCAATTGTGACATTTCATTAATCCCTTGCAAATCGAGACATGTCACTCTTATGAAAAATATAATAAAACTTATAGAAAACGTACATTTTATTCAATATTTCATATGTTTTGTTCAAGCGACAATAAATAAACAAAATTTTGTATAAATCTTATAATTTAACATTTCTTAAACAATGATTGAAGTGTCTATGTGAATGAAAACACCTGTTTTCCAAAAGTTTTATTATATTTTGTATGAATGACATGTTTTCCCATGCTAAAGCATTATCAAATGTAAGTTAATTTCATTTGATAATGCCTAAACAAGGCGAAACATGTCATTCCTATAAAATAAAGTAAAACTTTTCGAAATCAGACGTTTTCATTCTTTTTAAATATTTATATAAACTTTGTGACCACAAATGTTTATTAAATTAAAAAAATATTGCAAGTTCTCATTACTCAATTAATTGCAATGTATTTATTGTTTCTTGAACTATGATATAAAACTCCTTATCAAATAATTCATACAAATGAAAACGTCTGTTTTCTAGAAGAAAATGATGTTTGATATTGCCTTATCAAGGCGAAACATGTCATTCCCATAATATATAATATTTTTTTTAGAAAACAGGCGTTTTCAACAAAAACAACAACAAACCATCACGCTTTCCCGCAGGGGTAGCATACGCAGAACGCCACCCTACTCTATCCTCGCTAGTTTCCTCCACATTCATACAACGAGTCACACACGTACGTCGATTCTTCCGACTTTTAACATGACCAACCTTTAAAATTTGATTTATTTGGTCATGCCATCCTTGGTCTACCTCGACTCCGTACTCCATTTTCATTCGTATTAATTGATTGTAGTGTATAAATATCCATGCCTCGTTCTTCATTGTTTTAAATCACATTATAGGTATTCTAGTAAAGTGTTTGGGGATGTGACCAGCGTTTTAAGTGCGTATTTGCTCTGCTGGAAGCAAAGTTTATTGTTTTAATTTAATTACGATAGAACAAAGTGTTCTATTCAGTGAACGACCGTGTAATACAGACAACTCTATACTCACAGCGCTTAACTTGCTACAGGTGTGTTTTAGCTTTAGACCGCTAAGGTCCAAACATTCGGGTCCAACTTGGGTCGTTTGTGGTCCATTATCGAAAACGTGACCCCCGCCGTAACTTCTGATGTTGATCTTCAAAATTATCGCTTATCCTTCGAAAATACCGCTTTAAGGAAGTTTTTATTGAATAACCATCGAAATTCACCCTTCTCGCGTCGTTTATTTAAGACGATGACACTTTTGGTTAGTTTTTTTATCGAAAGTATTTTCAGTTACAAACATAAGCTTTTTTTAGCTATCCTCGCACTCTCTTGTATTAGAGGGTGACAGTCTAACGACTGTGTACTAAAATTGATATCAAATCACATTTTTTTAAAGAATAAAAACGTTTAATACAAACAAAAACGTGCGTTTCTAGAAGTCTTATTATAATGTATAGGAATGACATGTTTGGCTTTACTAAAGCATCATCAAATGTTTGATATAAAATTTGAGAATTAAAATGTTTTAAAAAGGGCTTAGAAAGGGGAAAGTGTTATTCCCATAAAATAAACTATAATAAAACTTCTAGAAAACAGACGTTTTAATTCATATTAATTATTTAATATGGCGTTTTAAATTGTTACAAGAAAAAATAAATAAATAAATAAAAACACTGTTTTTTCCACTTTTCAGTTTATTTCACTTGAGTTGTTTTGAAGGTTTTATACCTTTATCTTCAGGAGAACGATATGAACTTGAGTTTACGTCATTATGTTGATAATGAAAGTGTATAACCTTCGAATCATATCGAAACATATATTTTATTCTTAAAAAATATAAAATAAATACAAAAAACATTGTTTTTAACCACGGAATGGTAATAATTGATGCCAACTAGTTTCTCTTGGACCCCAGGGCAGTAAAACCAGGGCAGTTATACTGCCCTGGTGAAGCTTGGGTCCAAGCGAAACTGATGGCATCAATTAAATTAACCATACCGTGGTTAAATACAAAGTTGTTATTTATTTTGTATTTTTTTAATGTGTAACCACAAAGTTAGTGCTTCTTATGAAAATTTGATTTTATTATTATATGTACTTCAGATAGATCGGATGATTTATTGCCTCGGAATTTGCCTCCTTTGTAAATACGGGAGACCAACTATCTCTCCATCCTACGAGTATCACATTTGCAGCAACGAATGGGATTTTGTGAGTGTTCTGCTCCATCTCACGATGTCATCAGTATTACAGATTTTCGTCGTTTCTATATTTCTCACTCTGCCTCTGAAAGTTTTTTCTGCTATAATACATATATCCAATATAAAACAAAAATACTTACAATTGCGTAGTATACAAATGAATTAATATCCTAGAAACCCTTTTCCAGATAATTAAACGGAAATGGTTTGTTTTTCCTTTCATTTCTCGTAAATGTTTTCCTGATCGAATCAAAATTTCCGGAAAAAAATCGGCGATCGCGTCCCTTGGATTTCCGAATCTAATTTATCAAAGCATTCAAAGAGGGAACAATAATATTGATTCTTCTCCTAAATGAAGCGGAGCCCTCCCGACCAGAAATTGTTGTGTCATGTGTACACATACACAAGTACATGGTATTGTATATATACCGTGTTTCATTATCAGAGGGGATGTCCTATTGTATTATATATACATACATTGCAACGCTATCAATTGACTGGGGTGGTCAGTAATAAACCGTTATATGTAGTCAAATCTATGCTCTTACTGTAACGTATATATTTAACTTACATCGCAGATGGACTGCCACACTGCTCTATCCTGACGTACCACTCGAGCTTCCTCAATATTCATGCATCTTTAAAAGCACACGTCGATTTTTTCGACTTCGCATGTGGCCGCCTTTAAGTAATCGAATAATTGAGCATGTATTACATTACTTGCCTTTTAAATCTACTACTTACTTAGACAGCTGTTGTCGTCCACGGCTGGACATAGGCTTCCCCCATACTTCTCCACGTATCCCTGTCTTGTGCCTTTTGCATCCAATCGCCAGCAATTCTTCTAATGTCATCGGACCATCGTGTGGAGGGTCGCCCTCTGTTTCTTTTATCTTCGCGGGGTCTCCACTCTACCACCCTGTTGGTCCATCTATCGTCTAGCAATCTGGCAACATGTCCCGCAAATGACCATTTAAGCTTCGCTACCCTTGCGACGAAATCTGTTACTCCCGACCTTCTACGTATTTCAGTATTTCTTATCCGGTCTGAGAGTCTTGCGTGTAGCAGCAACCCATATTCATATTATTTTTTGTTTCTGGAACAATGCTGTAAAAATCCATATTAAATTATAAACACGAATGAAAACGTATATTTTCTAGAAGTTTTATTATATTTTATGTAAATGACATGTTATTGGAACTAATTCACTAACTATCCTGACGTTTTCCCGGAGGAATAGGCAGAACTATTTATCACTCTCGCACCTCTTCTACATCCGCACATCGCGACACGCATGTTCGTCAGTTATTCCGACTTTGAACATAACTGCCTTTTAGTAATTGTTTGATTTGGTTATGCCATGACTTTCTTGGCAATCCTCGAATTATTTTTAGCGATGAGGGAAGAATGATTAAAAAATATATTTCTTACGATGAGGGATGAATGGTTAAAAAATATATTTCACTCCCCTAATTGTAAAATTATAAATATTATTATATATTGTATAATATATATGTACCTACTTGAAATTATTTTATACAAATTCTTTGCAATTAGATAGTAAATATTTGAGAGTAGTTCTATCAAAGTTGGTAATTTATCATAATAATATAAGTTTATACCTTTCTCCCGATGATGAAGGTGTAAGCCTTCGAAACTTGTCGAGAAAAATAAACTCACAAGTGGAAAAAACATTGTTTTAATTCATAAAAATTCGTCATTATGGAATTCCACAGGGTTAACACCTTAAGTTTATCTAAAATTAATAATATAAGTGTTATTATAGCTTATGAGAATGATATGTTTCGCCCTTCTAAGGCCTTATGAATGTTGAAATTTGTTTATGCTTTAACAGTTATAATTAAACTTGTAGAAAGCAGCATTTTCAATCGTATGAATTAAGTTTGTAATTATTTTATTTTAACATATTGACCTTATTCTCCACCCCTGACAAAAACGATCTAAATCGTTATTCGTTCATACTTTGCGAATGTGAGCCGCTAGAGGGGTGTGGGAGCGGGTCCCCTGCAGCCGGCAGGAGGGGGAGGGGTCCTCCCGGTGTGTGTCAACACGGTACACGTGTACTCCCGAGGAGGAATATGACGTCACAATACAGCTTAATTAAGCAAACTTGACGGGAATAAATCGTATTATATATTCGCCACATGCCAATTAAGCTCGCTTCGATTAAAGCTTCAAGAAAAGCGTTGAAACTTTGTATTGTATATTTTAATTATAATGAATATTTTATAAACTAAAACTAACTAATTAACCATCACGCCGTCTCCCCGAAGGGGTAGGCAGAAAGAATGGACTGCCATTCATACATCGTTTCATGCACGCGCGTCGATTTCTCTGACTTCTCACGTTGTCAACATTCAATATTTGATTTATTTGATCGTTCCACGTTTTCCTCGGTCTTCCTATATTTCTGGTTCCATTTACATCGTAAATATATAATTTTTTTACCATTATTTCTTCATTCATTCTTTCCATATGTCCAAACCATCTCAATGATCCTTTCACTAATTTGTTCATGACACCATCATTCGCACCGCATTCACTTTTTATATTTTCATTCGACACTCTATCATACACAGAGTATCCACACATCAGTCTAAGAGATCTCATTTCTACTGCATTTATTCTACTTTCATCCTTCTTTTGCCAGTAAACTAAGTTTTAAAAGGGTGAAAATGCTTTACTTCCGTGAATATTTCACGGGTTGCAACTAGTATAATATTAATTGCTTCTGGGTTAAGAATAATTCTAGTCGACAGTTTACATAATAAGATCCGGACGTGAATAAAATACAGCGCTTATGTAAAGAGTATTTAATAATGTGCGGAATTCGTAGTAATTATTTGGCGATTTCTATCAGCCTACCCGGAAATTAATGTCTGCAGTTTACCCAATCTGGTGTAGTCTGTTTGAATTATGAGTATAAATTATGCGTGATATGTTTCTGTTATTTGCAAAGTCTTCCGCTCCGTTGATGCTGCAAACAAGTGTGTATCCAACGAAACAGTGACTGGCTAAAACTTAACACGCTGTATAAAAAACAGCGATACCTTCTGAAAATATGTATTTTCTTGTAAAATTCAGTAAACTTTCGAACGAATATTTGTTTTTAAATTGTAATCTGGAGATATTCATATTTCATGAATTTTTAGATGAACTGAATATACACATTCTCCAAAACATCGATAAAACAATAAGACATGACGTTTTTAACCATAAATTACAACACAAAAGCATTTTGCAACTAACCTGTATTGAAGGAGTTTACATTAGAAGTGCAAGCGGTGCGCTGGAGGATTGATCTGATCCCAAGTACCTATCCACACCTCCTCGACTTTGGTCTCCCTTGGAAACTATACGAAATGTTAGAGATCGAGTGTGAATAACCTCGGTGGATAATATTGATGCATAGGCTAACGTAGAAGGACACCTCGCCAACCCGTCTGGCAAGCGTGACGTTGTAATGCCAACCACCCCCCGTATGACATTTCATACATGGAGAAGTATAGGGGAGGCCTGTCCAGCAGTGGACGATAACGGCTCTTAAAGAAGAAGAAAAATAAGACATTAGAAGTGGATCTCTTTAGAACAAAAAAAACATCAAGCCGTTTCACCGGAATGAACCATATTTTCTATATACCTATCCGGCATATACAATGGACTGCCACACTACTCTATCTTAACACACCTGTCTAGGTTCCTCCACATTCATACGACTTGCCATACACGCACACCGATTCTTCTGACTTCTAGCATTGCCGACCTTTAAAATTTGAGTTATTTGGTCATGCCATGTTTTCCTCGAGTACGTAATCTATTCTCATCGTTAGCGAAAACTTTCTTAACCATTATTTCTACATATATGCGTTCAAATGTTGAAAGCATAGTACTGATCGTTTTATATATTTTTTTATGATATTTTCTTCCGCTCTCCATTCCTTTCTGATATCAGCATTTGAAATTCTTTCAAACATAACAACAACAAAAAACCATCACGCCGTTTCTCCGCAGGGGTAGGCAGAGAGAATTGACCGCCACACTACTCTATCCTGACATACTTCTCTAGCTTCCTCCACATTCATACATCGAGTCATACACGCACGTCGATTCTTCCGGCTTCTAACATGACCAAGCTTTAAAATTTTATTAATTTGGTCATGCCATGTTTTCCTCGGTCTACCTCGATTCCGTACTCCATTTACATCGTTAACTTATATTTTTTAACCATTCTTTCAACCCATGCGCTCCATATGTCCGAACCAACGCAGCGATCATTTCATAATACCTTCTTTCGCTCTACATTCCTTTCTAATATCAGCATTTGAGATTCTGTCGTACATCGTTCTACCACACTTACATCTTAGGAACCTCATCTCTACCGCATTTATTCTGCTCTCATCTTTCTTCTTCCAGTTCCATGCTTTGCTTCCATACATAAGGGTTGGGACCAGAACTCCATTGTGAACGGCCATTTTCGCTTTCATTGATAAATTTTATCAAGCATCGTTTTAGCATACATACATCTAGGGGATCTCATATCTACTGTTTGTTAATTATTTCTGCATTCTCCTCCAGTGCGTCTTTGCTTTTAATTATTTTGTTTCTGAACAGCGTGTATCGGTCAATACTTCTATAGTCACTCGCTTTGAGATGGAAAGTCAATCACTTCTAGTTCTCTGTAGTCATCATCTAATGGAGTGAAAATTGATTAAGTTTTGCAAACTTTCTAATTAACTTTTGGGTTTTGTACCGTTTGGCGACAAGCCACGCACTGCAGCTGTTTTGCCATTCTGAAAGTGAGATTACGCTACTGCAAAATGACAATGCGAAAAAATTATACATGAGGTAACTAACAAACGATCAAGCCATTTCTCCGTTTAGCTTGGTAGGGAGGATAGGCCAACACATTCTCCATTCTAAACTTTTCTCTTGATTCCTCCATATAATAGCACGATTGTCGATTTACCCTACCCGACATCCTAAATTTTTTTTTTATGTATACAACAGGTCGCTTGAACCCAATTACAGTATACAATTTGTTTTTAAGCTGATATATTGATTCTTGTAACATGTGACAGGTAGCCAATCTATCGCCATTTTATTGTCACGAGAATTTTACGCCAGACCAAAGACAGTGTGGCAATCCCACTGCCATCGCCGGGAATCGAACCCAGAATCTTCGGAATGGGAATCAGAGCTCTTACCACTCTGCCACGAAGGTCGACGTTATCGTGATAGGTTTGATTATCGTTACGTTGTCCGTGTTTTTCTTTCATTTCTTGCTACATCCACAACTTTTCAGATACAACCATCATAACTTCGACCTTCGTGGTCGAGTGGCAAGAGCTATGATATATCTTTGTTAGAAAAAAATATTCATTCGTGTAAACCATAGGTCCCAATCCCAAAGTGGGCCTCCTGGCCTTTAGGGGCCCTGGAGGTAGCTGAGGGGGTAATTCTGGTCCTGGTGGAGTAGGGGAGCCCTGAGAAGCAAAAGGGGGCCATGAGATGCTAAAATGTATAACCTTATAGAATTTTAAAATCCGTTTTTATACGATATACATACGTATATAATTTGTAACAAACTAAAAGTTTTTGATAAAATCATCTTAAAAATAAATAACATACTATGATTTTGCGATATTATTCACTAATAATAATAATATACGTAAAGAGCGATTCAACAAAATAATAATAATAAAAGGCGGACCATGCTGTTTTAAACAAGCTCTCCACATCGGTCTCCACCGGCGGTTTAAAACTGTGTAGACACTTGTTTGAAACCAAAATTCGTTTGACCTTCAACAAACTTTGTGGACGGACGCGCGTTTAAACACGCATTCCACGTGTGGAGAGCTTGTTTACAACAGTGTGTGGACGCTACACCAACCGTGGGCTCCACAGCTCTCCACCAAGGTCACCCCTGTGGAGAGTTCGTTTCAAACAGCCTTAACTCGTGTCATGTACTAACTGACTAACTAACTAACCATCACGCCGTCTCCCCGAAGGGGTAGGCAGAAAGAATGGACTGCCACACTTTTCTTTCCTGACATATTTCTCTCGCTTCCTCAACATTCATACATCGTGTTATGCACGCGCGTCGATTTCTCTGACTCCTCACATGGCCGACATTCAATATTTGATTTATTTGATCGTGCCACGTTTTCCTCGGTCTTCCTCTATTTCTGGTACCATTTACATCATTAACATATAATTTTTTTACAATTCTTTCTTCATTCATTCTTTCCATATGTCCAAACCATCTTAATGATCCTTTCATTATTTTGTTCATGACACCATCATTCGCACCGCATTCACTTCTTATATTTTCATTCGGCACTCTATCATACACAGAGTATCCACACATTCTTCTAAGAGATCTCATTTCAACTGCATTTATTCTACTTTCATCTCAATCTATAATAAGTTGTACTCTTAAATCCTAGTTAGTTTCCAAGCACTTATAAGTTTAAGACACATTTAACGATCAAATTCATCTTAAATGGCACCCATTATTAGATGTCTGGAAATCTACGTGAATAGAGATACGCCAATCGAATCTTAGCACTACGTGGCGATCAATCGTCTCCGTCTATCATTTCAATCTAAAAAAATAATTATTTATTAATTATTAAGTTAAGAGGTATATTTATAAATTTGTTTGTACCTATAAATCCTGGAATTACTTTCGTTATTTTCCCAAATAAAAAGTATTTAGATATCTCGTTTTTTTTTAAGGATACATTAAACTTCTTTACTGGCATAAAATTTAGGTTTGATTTATATCAAACTAACGTTGCCATCTCGCGTTACACTCCACCAGTAAGGGCGCCGCACGCCGTTTCTTTCCACATAACCCTAAAGAGAAAAAAAATCATTTGTAATTTAACTAAATACATAGCTGGTGCTTCAAAATCTCATTTTAGTATGCGAATATCTGGGTTGGTATCCGGATTCGATTCCCGGCGATGACAGTGTGAAAAAAATCCAAGCAGACAAAAATATAATATCTTCAAGCTTTATAAATAAAAAACAATAATAAACACGAATGAAAACGTCAGTTTTCTAGAAGTTTTATTATATTTTGTGGAAATTACATGTTTCGCCCTTCTAAGGCATTATCAAATGTGACGAAATTTCAGCTCAAACGTTTATTACCATATTCTGCTCCATTTACTACTGTATATAAACAGCAACGAGCTGAAATTTCAACTCATTTCATAATGCCTGATAAGGGCGAAACATGTCATTCCAATAAAATATACTAAAATTAGAAAACTGACATTTTCATTCGTTTTAATTATTTATGGTGTTCTTGTGCCGACCCTTTTGCATGAAAGTGAAGCATGGAACTGGCAAAAGAAGGATGAAAGTAGAATAAATGCAGTAGAAATGTGATCTCTAAGACAAATGTGTAGCAAATCTGTATATGATATAGTGTCAAATGCAAGTATAATAAGTGAATGTGGTGCGAATGAAAGGGTTATGAACAAAATAATGAAAGAGTCATTAGGATGGTTTGGACACATGGAAAGAATGAGTGAAGACAGAATGGTGAAGAAGGTATATGTAAACGGCGTGAACGGAGCTAGATATAGAGAAAGGCCGAGGAGAACGTGGCACGATCAAATAAATCAAATATTAAATGTCCGTCACGTGAGGAGTCGGAGAAATCGACTCCGACATGACAAGATGTATGAATGTAGAGGAAGTGAGAGAAGTATGTCAGGACAGAACAGTGTGGCGTTCCATTCTTCCTGCCTACCCTTCCGGGGAGACGGCGTGATGGTTAGTTAGTTAGTTAGTTTAATTATTTTATATGGAGTTTTACATCATTGTTCTAGAAACAATAAATAAAATATAAATTTGTGTTATTATTGTATTTGCATAAACATGAACCATTACACATATTTAGACTAGACATTTCGATAATAAATATGAATACGTAACAGACTAGGTCCATTGTTGATGGGTGCTTATGAAGTTTTAAACGGGCAGCTTGCATGAAACGGAGCAGGGTGCGCCGTGCGCCTCCAGCGCTACTCAAGAGCCATAAATACTTCTAAGTAGCAATTTTTAATAATGCGGAAGTGGTTTTAATGAGCAACGAAACGAATCTCCCCAGAATATATGATTCTGTAACGTGGCACCGCTCTCTAATAAGGGTCCCGGGAAATAAGTCATAAAAGAAAATGCCCAACTTTATTAAATTTCTCCCAACAAAATACAAAAAGCGACGGGCGAAGGAGCCGGCGTTTCAGAGCATAAACAAAACTACAAAACCCACCATAAATCCTTAATTAGACAAATTTCCTTTTAAGTATATTTCTATTGTCTACACACGACGAAAAGCTTGTTTTGTATAACCCGCTAGAACAATTAAAAACGGATTTCACTGTACCCTTTTTGATGCATTCGCATTGTATTGTTTGTGGGGTGTTTTTCGCTGGGGATGATACCTTTTTAATCAAAATGTACTTTCTTTGTTATCGCGGGTGTAGTGTCTCCGGGACAAAAGTTTTAATTCGAACAGCTTAACGTTACAAACTCTAATCAATTATTTATTGATTACTTCGAATACAGAAAAATCGTTTCTGTACATCGCTATAAATGTTTATAGGGTTGTAGAGAACTGATAATGATGAAAAGTAGCACAGTGGAATATCACAATTCTAGAGCAATAGAGAATAGCTATGAAACGAATGCTTGTAATAAATATACGTGAACGATATTCAATTCAATTCAATTTATGCAAAAAAAATTATAAACATTACAGAATAATATCATTTCTAAATCGTTTATAATCACAATATACAAAACATTTTTTTTAAAAAGAAGTACAAATAATATAATAAGAAAACAAACAGAAGACAATTAAAAAAATATTCCAGAACAATTTAGTAAAAATAAACACTGTTGTACAATAAGAAAATAAACAAATAGCAATTTAATACATAAGAGATAGATGCTTTCTGAGAGTAGCCTCACTATCGTGAAAAATGTCCACATCCGAAGAGATGCGGTTTAATAGGATTATTGCCCTGCGGTTAAATTATTATATTTGCTGGATGGGAAGCACTCGGGTCGATTTTTTCCGATGTTTTGATAGATATTCTGCTCTTCGGTGCGGAGACAAATCCGACAAATCAAAGATCATCAAAATCGGTTCTAGAGTTATAAATGGTGTAACTAACACGACTTTGTTTTGTATATATAATATATAAATTTAATAATGCCACACCAAAAATTAAGTCCTTCGTACCAAAAAGAAGTTTTGTTTGCTCAAATATTGTGTATAAAAACAAATTCATTTTATAGAACAAGTGTAAAAGTAATAATGTCTGGTTGTAGTTTTTAATGATTTATATGGGAAGTCATGAATATGAAACAACGCGCAGCAATTATCTTCGTATTGTATTAATTTAAATTACGCACAGTGGAAAGATACTTGCATCACGAAGAAGATTACATTAATTGCGTAACACAGATTCATCTCAATATTTAATTACTCCATTTAAGATTACAGTGTATTTACAAACGATTACACGCAAAACTATCTTCAGAACCCAACGTGTATATAATAATATAATCGGTGATTAGTCAAGGCTTTGAGAATATTTCCATTAAATCAGACATTATGCACGCTATCTCCTAAGATTACCGAGTTGACTCTGATTTATGACATTCCAAATACTTCCAGTCAATTGTATGCTATTTATCACATTTAAAATGCAGTTTTGACTTCATAATTTACTCTTCCGACGTCTATCGTCCTCCAAATATGAATTATGTGAATGTGTACTATTTTTAGGTTGATTTATGTATCTAATAAAATAAATATAAAAGTTTCTTCTATTTTCGCCATAACTTTGTGTTGCGCGTGTTTTATGTTTATTTTTTATATACTTTGTATACAACACACACTTTATTAAAACATAAAATAAAAATACCAAACATGTTTCAGACACGCAAGTCCTTCATCAGTGATATTATACAAATATATTTTTTTTTAATTCACGAATAAGGTCATTTTGACAGATAATAACATTTTTTTTTATCAATATAGTGTGTGTTGTATACAAACTATATAAAAAAAGAAACATTAAATATGTAAGTCTATTTTATGAAAATATACCTGTAGACTTCAAAGGAAAATCTCCTCATTGGTTTACGAACTTCCCCGTACCTACATACATCGTCAGGTGCAGTCAGTACTCATATCAATTGACATCAAGCTTTAAATAGATGAGCAATTTCTTTTTTTTTTATCAAATCAAATCAAATCAGTTTATTTTCTCAAAAGATATTTCAAACAACAATTATAGTTTTAGGCATCTATTGAGAACAGATAAAACATAAATATATAATACCAGGAACGCATGAGAGATGGTTCGACATTAGGAATACAAAACGACAGTTAGTTTGGACCCAATCACTGTATACAATTTGTGTTTAGCTATTATATCGATTATCCTGACATGTGATAGGTAACTAATCTATTGCCATTTTATCGTCACGTGAATTCTACACAAGACCAAACGACAGTGTGACAATCACACTGCCATCGCCGGGATTCGAACCCTGGTCTATCGGTATGGTAGTCAGAGCTCTTACCACTCTGTATGTAAAAACAGTGTATAGATTTTGTTTTCAGTAACCATTTTTTTACTGGTTTCAGCAGCATCCCTACCAATTGTGCAGTGTTTTCATCTGAAGTTCAACCTCTTATATAAGGTTACTTGATCATCAGGTTAAAGACTAATAACACATAGTCCTCCAATAGTAAAACTATGTCAATATACCAGTTTAAAAATATATATATTAGGTCCTTACATATGAAATTGGCGTTTTGCCGTAATGGCAACTTTGATCTCAAATATCTTCTCTTTGGTTAGAAATTCCAAATTCAAATTTATACAGCTATTTACTCAAGTATTTGTGTTTCGAAAATTAAAATTCATTTGTTTTTTCCTCAATTGTTTTTTTTTATTTGCGTCACTCAGTTTACAAAATGGAAAACTTGAAATATCGCGTTATTTACGAGTACGAGTTCCACCGTGGCACCAGTGCTGCAGAAACGGTTCGAAGGATTAATGATGTGTATGGCGACGGTGCCGCAAAAGAAAACACAGTGCGTTTTTGGTTTCAACGTTTTCGTTCTGGAAATTTCGACCTGCAGAACAAGCCCCGTGGACGGCCGGAGACCAAAGTTGATAATGAAGAATTGAAGGCTATTGTGGAAGCGGATCCATCGCAAACCACGTCCGAGTTAGCTGCAGGCTGCGGTGTTAGTGATAAAACTGTTTTAATCCACTTGAAGCAAATTGGGAAGGTGAAAAAGCTTGAAAGGTGGGTACCTCACGAATTGAGTGAAGCAAATCAACAAACGCGCGTTGACTGCTGCGTTGCATTACTCAACCGGCACAACAATGAAGGGATTTTGAATCGAATCATTACCTGTGATGAAAAGCGGATCCTGTATGATAATCGAAAGCGCTCATCACAATGGCTGAACCCTGCCGAACCAGCCAAACCATGCCCCAAGCGAAAATTGACTCCAAAAAAGTTACTTGTGAGCGTTTGGTGGACTAGTGCTGGTGTCGTTCACTACAGCTTTCTTAAATCTGGCCAGACGATTACGGCAGATGTCTATTGTCAGCAACTGCAAACCATGATGGAAAAGCTAGCTGCTAAACAACCGAGGCTGGTTAATCGCTCTAGGCCACTGCTGCTTCATGATAACGCTAGACCACACACTGCACAACAGACGGCTACCAAATTAGAAGAGCTTCAATTGGAATGTCTAAGACATCCACCGTACTCTCCGGACCTTGCCCCAACAGATTATTATTTTTTTCGAAATTTGGATAACTTCTTGCAAGGGAAAAAATTCAACTCCGATGGGGCAGTCCAAACCGACTTCAAAGATTTTATTGATTCCCGTCCGAATGGTTTTTTTTAGTAAAGGGACGATGAACTACCTATGAGATGGCAAAAGTGCATAGATAGCAATGGTACATACTTTGATTAAATAAATATATTATATTAAAAAAAAATCAACTTTATGTTCCTCCCATACAAAACGCCAATTTCATATGTAAGGACCTAATATTTGCTCACTTCATTATATGTATAAGCAAATGGGTACAATAAATTGATTTATTTATATATTTCAAAGATATAAAACATCGACTTAATTCGCAAAACAGTATCTTCGCCCTCCATAATATAATAAACCTTCAAAAGAATCCAATAATGTGGACTTCAAAGAAAAAATGGCCATATCCTCCGCGAAACAGGGGATAGTAGGGCTATCTGTGAAAAGTAGTTTAATGGCGGCGGGAGAAGACCCGAGTCCCGGATCCATCCACAAAGGACTTCCCGGCAGCGGATTACTCGGGATTCCGGTCCACGAATCCCGAATGGAAATGTCCTTTGATACTGGAATTAAACCCGATATAATTCGACACGGTGATAATGATTTGACACATGTTATCGAGAGTCTGAGGTGAATATGTTATGAGAAACACAGCAACATGTATTATTCGTATTATAACCTCTTACTTATGTTCATGAAATCAATAGTAACATGCTATTTTATGTAGTTATCACGATACAGGCCATGCCTAGTGTGACAACTACAGTCCATAAACTTTTTTTGTCAAATTTATGTATAACATGTGAAAGTAAAATAAAATAAAAATAAATAAATAAACTGCGTTCGGGTTTGCGCCTTATCTTTGTCAGAACTATTATATTACAAAAATTATTATTATTATTATTATGATTTGTATTTTAAGTGCGCCGTTTTGTAAAATCAATTACTCCAAGGGCGCACTAGTAAATGACTGACCGAACAGAGCAGTCTTCAGTTGTTTCTTAAATTTAACGTCACAATCCTCATACTTAATACTAACATGGAGGCTATTCCACGCCAACGGACCCGCAACGCTGAAAGCACGATCATAGAAACATGCTTTATTGGCTCTGACTGGAATCGCTATGTTGTTTGCACTTGTTTCTACTGATCGGAGTGAACGTTGCCTTTCCGTTGGCATGGGTGTCACGCAGAGGTCCGATATATACGCTGGCGCTCTCTGGTGTCGAGCCTTAAACACTGTCAAACACAATTTATATTTTACTCGCTCTCGGATTTTAAGCCAATGAAGGTCCTTCAGGAGCGGCGTGATATGACAGTATTTTTGTTGCCCCATAACCAATCGGGCAGCAGCATTAAATACGCTTTGTATTCTGCTTAATTGATTATTTGGCAATCCAGCGTACATTCCGTTGCAATAATCTAACCGTGACACTACAAAAGAATTTACGAGGGTCCTAGCTTCACCAACAGGTAAACATCTCCGTATGTGCTTTAGCTGTGTCAGTTGGAAGAAACCAGACTTAACAAGCCCTGATATGAAAAATGACCTTTCCAAAGGGTGGTTGCTTCTATTTATACCAGCTGTGGAACGATGACAGCATGAAGCTAGATAAAATAAGCATGTCATCTAACGATTTGATTAAACCTAAGAGAGCAACTTTTCTTAAATCGATATTTTGTCAAAAGCAATCAATGATTGAATTTAGAATAAACAAGAATTATTGATGAATTTTTTTAAATTATTCACTAGTTTTGGTGGTTTTATTTTATGTATAAAATAATAACTCGCTTCGGGTCATATAAACTTCATATTTCTTATTGCTTAATCAATAAGTTAATGTTATAAATCACTCTCAAAAACGCTTATTTAAAAAATATATTGACATAAAAATTTGACCCATTACGCTCTTGTTCTCAAATTCGTGTACTCAAACTTATTTTATTTTACTGTAATTAATTCACTTCTAATATTTATTGGTTAATATTGTTTTCCAATTATGAAGAATTTTTAAAACCTTTCGAAAAAGTAAACCCAAAAGTGGAAAAAAACGTTTTAATTTATTTCGCTTTTCGTTTATACAACACTTGTTTATGTATCACTAAAGAAGGACTGGTTGTCCGAAACATGTCTATGTAATTTTTTTTTAAAATTAAGTGTTGTATAAACAAAGTGTATAAAAAATAAAAAGAGAAATAAAGCAATTACAACACAAAGTATGGCGAATATAGAAGAAAAGGTTTTAATTTATTTTTAAAAATAGCCATTGCATAAGATTCTGGTGGATTTAGTTGATTCAATCTAACATATACTCAACTCATATCTCGTTTTATCTCATCTCTTAAATGTTTGAGAAATCTATTGTGCACTGTCATTTATATTCAAACAATAATTACTTCTGAAAGCGACTTTGCCGAAGTTCTAATGCGCAAAATTATCCGAATCAAAAGCATTCTGGGGAACGCAATGCGCCACGATTTTCTGTCAGGGAAACGGAGGTCTGTTCAATAAATTATTTCGTTACAGATACTGAGACTTATCCGTGTTGAATGTTTGGAGACGTCGGGGGGCCTTTTGAACATTTTCATTTCTGTAAGAACAGCTCTTTCGCGATTATTGTTTTTGATAAATTATAAAAGAGAACAGCTTATAAAGCAAAATATGATTTATTAACAAGTTAACCAACTTACCTGTCTACCAACTAACTTTCAAGCCATATCGTCAAATGGGTAGGCAAAAAATAAGTTTATTATAAATAATGAAAATAAAAATAATATTATAATAACTTTAAAACAGCGTTCATATCGGCATCATTAATTTATTTACGCCCAAATTTGAGCTTTAATAAAATTATCATATTATAGTGTAAAACGTAAAAGTAAAAACAGTTGACTTTTAATAAAAAAAATTTAACACAGTATAATTAAAAATAACCTTAATATATAGATGAACAATTTTTCACACAAACAAAAACCTATCCAAAAAAGCTAAAATGGCAGTGCACAATGGTGTTCTTGTACCGACCCTTATGTATGGAAGCGAAGCATGAAACTGACAAAAGAAGGATGAAAGGAGAATAAATGCAGTAGAAATGAGATCTCTTAGACGAATGTCTAGATACTCTGTGTATGATAGAGTGCCGAATGAAAATATAAGATGTGAAGGCGCTGCGAATGATGGTGTTATGAACAAAATGATGAAAGGATCATTAAGATGGTTTGGACATATGGAAAGAATGAATGAAGAATGGTAAAAAAAGTATATGTTAGCGATGTAAATGGAACTAGAATTAGAGGAAGACCGAGGAAAACGTGGCACGTTCAAATAAATCAAATATCGAATGTCGGCCTCGTGAACAGTCAGAGAAATCGACGCACGTGCATGGCACGATGTATGAATGTTGAGGAAGCGAGAGAAATATGTCAGGAAAGAAAAGTGTGACAGTCCATTCTTTCTGCCTACCCTTTCGGGAGACGGCGTGATGGTTAGTTAGTTAGTTAGTATGCGCCCTTGAGGTGATTACATCACAAAAACGGCGCTATAAAAGTTAGCATAATGTTATTATTATTATTAGTTAGTTATGTCTTTATACATGGAAAGAAATTAAATAACATATAATAGTTTAGTGCTGTCAATCATACGATTATAATGTATAATTTTAAATAGGAAAATGAAGTGTGTTATTACTTTGCGTTATTATATACTTACAGTTGACATGGAAGGGGCACATTGGGGGATATTAGAAGGAGGACATTCATGCAGAGACCATTAAAGGACATTAAGTACGAACTAAAGTGTTGTTAAATTCTGTGGCCTGCCGCAAACACTTTTGTGGTTATCTCCCATCTTCCTTGTTCGCACTCCCGCCTCGTCCGGCGAAGATGGGACAGCAACAGAGGAAAGTTTCCAAGCGCCGAATCGGAAAACAATTTTACGACTTATTGAATAATTCAATAGTTTATTTTTTACTACGGTGATCACACACGCTACTAGGGTTATAAGAAAACATGTGTATTATAGCGTTAACATGATTATTTTTTAATACAACCGATGTAAAACTGGCAGTGCACAATGGTGTTCTTGTGCCAACCCTTATGTATGGAAGTGAATCATGAAACTGGCAATAGAAGGAGAAAGAAGAATAAATTCAGTATAAATGAGATCTCTTGAATTTGTAGTAAATTTGTATATGATGCAGTGTCAAATTCAACTATAAGAAGTGTATACGGTGCGAATGAAAGTGTTATTAAAATAATAATAATTTAAAGGATCGTTTAGAATTTAAATGGTTAAGACACATGGAAAGAATGAATGGAGCTAGAAATAGAAGATCAAATATTAAATACCGGTCACATACGTTCTCTCACATCCTCTACATTCATACATCGTGTCATGCACGAATATCGAATTCTCCGACTCCTCACGAGGCCGACATTTAAAATTTGACAGATTTGAATGTGTAGCATTTTATTCAGTTTTCTTCTATTTCTTGTTCCATTATCATCGTTAACGTATACCTTTATACCAATTTTATGCATTTATTCTTTCCATGCGTACAAACCATCTTAAAGAATGTTTCATTATTTTGTTTACAGCGCTTTTGTTTTCACTGCGTTCACTTCTTCGACTATTGCAACGGCATTTACGCCAACATACCCAAGAAACAAACAAATGAACTTCAATCTGTTTTTAATGTTCCAAAGGTGTTCCAAAAAACTCGCATATTTCACAACATCTGAAAGATCTTTACTGGCTCAAGTGTCCTGAAAGAATTCAGTATAAACTATGCTGGACGGTTTTTAAAGAGCTTCACGGAATGGCACCAGCATATATATTTGAACTTTGTGTTGCTGATAGCCCTAACTTGCGGCAATCTACGCTTCGATCAGCAAACTCCTCGGCAATAGGCAGATTAGTTGAGCCAAAGCGCCCCGGACAAATTGCGGAGATCGGGCTTTCGCAGTGGCAGGTCCGTCCGCCTGGAATATGCTTCCTGCGCGCCTCAGATGCATTGACAATCCGGCAGATTTTAAATCTCACCTAAAAAACCACATTTTTAAAATATCGCATAATATGTAAACATGAACATCTGATTGCTGATGTCACATGCAGCTCTCATGACTAAAAACATTGTCAAAGCGCCCGTGAGGTGAGCTTTTCACGAAAACGGCGCTATACAAATTAGTTATTATTATTATTATTATTCTTGTATCTGCATTTATATAAAGATTTACAACGTATTCCTTCAATCTCATTTCACCTTTTAAATTTTAGTGTCATCCTTCTTTTGCAAATTCCATGGATCACGAACATTTACGAAGTTTTCACGTTTCAAATAAAAATATATCTTTCTACTATCTGCAAAGCAAAATCGTTGACTTTAACAATGCATAAAGTTTAGGTAATTAGTCTAAAGATTAATTTTCTTTAGAGAAAATCCTTACTTCAACCACTTTCTACGTGAATCTTGATATTTATCACAACTTCTTATCCTTGATAGCACAAATGTTTTACTTCGGATTCCTTATTTAGCTGTAAAATATTATTGCGGTGTCTTTACACTTGTGTAGTACTTTGGGTGAAAATTCCCTTTAGCTTATTCCAGAGATTCACAAACTAAGATTATACCTCACACTACCATACAATTATATCGTATTTCGGACTGATAATAATGGTACAACGTTTTTTGATTTTGTAAATTTGTTATTATTCATGGAGGGCAGTGTAGAAGTTCTGGACGAGCATAGCAACACAACAATAGAGGAAAATCTTGCACCTATCGCAATTCGAGGGAACCCAAAAGGGAGAAGACTCCCAGCCAGACTACGAAGTAGTGGCGGGATAGGCAGTCAACTTTCCCAGGAGGGTGAAACGGCGGCATACATAGATCCACAGAATCTATAGAAAGAGAAGAGAAATCTTCTTCTTCGCGTGCCGTATCAGGTCCTCCCGACGTTGGCAATCACTCCGGCGAAGGCTTCTCTATCTTGCGCAACCCGGAACAGCTCCCCCACATGTCTCATCCCGGCCCAGTCTCTTATGTTGCACAGCCAAGGCGTTTGCCTTCTACCAGGACCACGCTGCCCCTCAATTTTTCCCATCAGTATTAGTTGGAGCAAACTGTATTTATCTCCCCGCAGAATGTGACCCAGATATGAAATCTTACGAACCTAAACGTCCTTTAGCAGTTGTCAACTACAATTGGCTCTCCTCAAAACCTCCAAATTGCTGACGAAATCTGTCCACGGTGTGCGAAGCATTCTCCTGTGCAACCACATCTCGAATGCTTCCAACCGGTTCATAGTGTGCACTTTCAGGGTCCGAGTCTCCGAGCCATAAAGTAATACAGACCAGACATAGCACTTCAACAGAAGAGGAATAATACTTTAATATTAATTAACGAGGGAAGTTTTTGGTTTATTAGAATTTTTAATCATTATTATTATGTTTTTTTTTTGGGATCTTGGGATAATCCGTGTAACTTATCTTGCTGTACCGACGTTCAAAGATCGTTGCAGTTTTCATATTCAGGGTGGTAAAGCTGTTCTGTTTTAAAATTTTGAAACTTGTGTTTTGAAACTTGTTATTATATATAGGGATGTGTCTAGATAAATACGGAATCTCCCAAAAGTCATCTAGAACATAATGTGTTTGTTTCGTCACCTCTAGAGACCGTTTCGTAAACTTTGAGAATCACTGGTCTAGACTTAACGTTCGCAACCATTAACGACGTCTCCAGCTTACATTGGTCTCACACAGAATTCTATGGCTGCTCTGTGAAATTTCCCTTAGAAATTCTAAAAAATAGGCTCAATAAATTGGGAAAAAGTCCATTGGGATTACAGAAAAGTATATGTACCTGTTTTTAACTACGGGAATGTTTCTTCAAGTTGTAATGTAATTTACGGATACTTTTATGAAAGACATAAAAGCAAAAATAACGTAGCAGTAAAATATAAATTGGAACTCATATTTGAACAAAAACAACACCATACAAAATGTATTAGATGGCATAAACGCTAGTGCGAAAATGAACGGTATATCCATCAGCTGTTTGCTATATGCAGACGAGACTGTTTTAATCGCTGACAGCATAGACGATCTACAAGTCCTAGTGTCAAGAATGTACGAAGTATGCATAAAGTATGACCTTGTGATGAACGTGTCAAAGTGTAAAGTTATGGTATTTGAAAAGGAAGAATGTATGACGGATTGTGACATAAGTGCGAACGGTAAGAAATTAGAGCAAGTTACCGAATTTGTTTATCTGAGAAGTATGTTTACAAGAGATGGAAGAATGGAGAAAGATATCGGAAAAAGAGTTGGAGCTGGAAACAAAATAAACGGTGCACTCAAAGTCATTACCGCAAATATAAATATATCGACTGAAACAAAGATGGCAGTGCACAATGGAGTTCTAGTGCCGATCTTTATGTATGGAAGTGAAGCTTAGAGTTGGCAGAAGGAGGATAAAAATAGGAATAATGCCGTAGAAATGAGGTCACTAAGAAGAATGTGCGGAAAAACAATGTAACTAACTAACTAACTAACCATCACGCCGTCTTCCCGAAAGGGTAGGCAGAAAGAATGGACTGTCGCACTTTAACCGATGCGGCACTCCATCCTTCTCTTTTCGCCCCGCGGGAGACGCGGTGTAATGGGTTGCGAACCTCATCGCCACCAATAGGCATCTCCCGCGCACACCATGATCGTCCAACGCCCCAAAAAAAAAATGTAAAACAAATAATATAAAATACAATGATATAAAATAAAATAACACAATAAAAAAAAATTAACACAAAATGTTCTTTTTAAATGGTGCACATATTGTCTATTTAATTTATGTGCCACGTGTTCATAGTTTTTTTTAAATTAACAGTACATAGACACCTTAAACATACCAACACCAGTCAGAACTTTAAAATAATATTGAAGAAATTATTCTAATTGTCATTGGAACAAATGAAAAAATTATTTTAAATGAAAAAAATATTTTTAACTATCTAAAATACTAGAGATGCGCCGAGTACAAGTTTTAACGAGTTACCAAGTACGAGTATTACTCGGTTTGATGTTTGCCAAACCGAATATGATAGAATATTTAATGATGAAGTAAGAAAGGAATGTAAGGCGGATGAATGCGTGATAAATAAAATCAAAATAGGGTCACTAAGATAGTTTGGACATATGGAACGAATGGATGAGGGAAGAATGGTTAAAAAGATATATACAAGTAGTGTGAATCGAAATAGAAGTCGAGGAAGGCCAAGAAAGACATGGCATGATCAAATTAATGAATTACTGAAAGGCGGCCATGTTCGAAGTAGGAACAATCGACGAGCGTGCATGACACGATGTGTGAATGTAGAAGATGCATGAGAGTTGTGTCAGGAAAGAACAATGTGGCGATCCATCCTCTCAGCCAACCCACCGGGGAAAATTCGTTTTTTGTACTTTTAAGTAGGTATATTTTTTTGTTAAATTTCATATAAGGTACTTACCAAAGTTAACTGTAGAGAAGTTCTCAAGTATTTTACGGTGTAAAATAATTAATCATAATTCCGTCTCATGTCGACTGATTCCCGTTTGAAAACGTTTTATTTCCCGAATATTAATGTTCTCTTTTAACACGTCCCAGATTCAGAGCGACTTCATTTTTATTAACTTACTCCATCCGCTATCAAAGTTTTACTTTAATTTCAAGTACTTTAAAATTGAATCCTTGGAGGACAATAAATAATTTTTATTAGTTCAGAATATAAATTTTATTAGTTCCTGTTTTTAATGTGTAGGTACCTATTAATAATGTATAATTGCAAGCTACATTAAACAAAGTATAAAAAGTTTAAATAAGTGTTGCTTTTTACAACCATGGGTAATTTCAAAATCTCAATCAAATCAAAGATTTTTATCTAGATTAGTGATAAAATCAAAAAATGTGTATGAAACTAAGTACCTACTGGTATACTATTATATTATAATTCGATTCACATTATTTTTGATATAATTAATCCCTGTTACATTGAATAATATAAACTAACTAACTAGGATGTGAGTCGGTTTACGCCAATTCGTGTTTTCAATAGAGATATCTCGCTATGTTATAACTAACTAACCATCACGCCGTCTCTCCGAAGGGGTAGGCAGAAATAATGGACTGCCACACTTTTCTATCCTGACATATTTCTCTCGCTTCCTCAACATTCATACATCGTGTCATGCACGCGCGTCGATTTCTCTGACTATTGATTTGAATAATATTATTTGTATAATTTTCTTAAAGTTGTAACGCATTTTTTAAAATCAAATCTAACACTCGCAAAAATACTTTTATTGCCTTAGCAAGGTGAAACACGTATCTTCCACAAAATATAATAAAACTTTTAGAAAGGGCATTGAAATTTTTACATGAAGAGTTTTTTTTATTATTGTTTAGAAACCAATTGTGAGTACTCACGCAAAGAAAAATATTATATAATTAATACATTTTTCCTGTCACAAACTTGTATACTTTAAATTATTTATGTTATTTTTAAATTTCTCGCTAGAAGTTCATAGTAAATAATGAAAATTTTAGAAAAATCCTTTAAGTAAGTTTAAACTAAGAAGAACAAGCTTTAATTCAAGTGGAATAAAACTAAATATACGAGGTGTGGCAATTAAATTCCGAGAATTTATAAATAAAACACAGGCAAATAAAATTAGCAACCAATTTTTTTTAACGGCCTTCATAGTAATCCCCTCCGATCGCAGAACAACGTTCCCAACGTTTTCCCCATGTTTGGAAGCAGCCTTGTTAGTCCTCTAAAGTAAGGCCTTTCAAGACGACGGTCGCAGCCTCCTGGATGACCTCCACACTGCCATGATGGGTTGCTTTGAGGTGACTCTTCATTTTAAACAACCGTAAAAAACGAACCAGACGCCCGATTACCATGAAATCTTCACTGCGACTGAGTGGAAGGACCAATCTAAACAGGCGCATGAGCGCCAGTCATGCAGTGTTGCCGGTTCGCACGCCGCTACTAAATTCTCGGAATCAAATTGCCATACCTCGTATATAATAATATAAAGGATTTTTTTAATTTATTTTTTTTGTGGTACACTTCAAATGCATATCCCTAATTGTAAAATAATTTCATTTAACAACTGTGCATTCGATACTTACAGCATCCAACGACCCGAGAGTACTTCTCCCGCAGCCCGCGACGTGTAACCGCCAAATTACGGCCATTAATAGCCCGCCCGGACAGGAGTTTAGGAATTGACACCATTAAGGCGGTCCTAAAGTGAGGTTATGTTCCTCCGAAGGGAACAGAGACGCGGACTGCGGAGTAGGTACCGCTAACTACGTATTTAGTAGCGACCCACCCCGTGGAACGTCTTTGAATTTATTCGAAAATGCGTTCGAGCCTGCCAATGCTGCCATCCTATAAATTGGACCGAGATCGTTAACCAATAAAACAAGTACTTACCTGAAACATAATGATTTTTTTTCCAAATCTAATAGATGCAAACTCACGTCCGTATTCAAATAATTATTAAATATTAATTTATTTTATTATCCCTACATCATACCGCAATGCAGTTTTAACTAACTAACTAACTAACCATCATTTCAATGATCATTTCATTTTTTTTTTTTAAATAACAGAAAATAAATCAATCATTTAATATTTTTTTATTTACAGAATAAATAAGAATTAAATCAATCGATAATTTTATGATTTTTTTTTTTGAGAATTCTTAATTCTACAACAAACCATCACGCCGTTTCCCCGCAGGGGTAGGCAGAGATAATGGACCGCCACACCACTCTATCCTGGCAAACCTCTCTAGATTCCTCCACATTCATACAACGAGTCATACACGCACGTCGATTCCTCCGACTTCTAACATGACCAACCTTTAAAAAAAAAATCTTAATTCTTATTTTTTTAATCGACTACATTTATGTAATGGGGCATTCAAGGCATTGATTCCCAAACTTTTTTGGATCACCGACCCCCTTACAAGAAAAAAATTCCAACCACCTTTCCTACATACTGCCCACCTCTTCGAAGGCTTCTTTCATCTCTCTTGATTAGTGTCTCATGTTTCCGAGGTTTACTCAAGGATAAATTTGTCTAGTGTTTTGAACGATGTCATCTCATTATCAAAAGCGTTTTAATTTAGCGTAGCAGTCCGAAGCAACCAATAATTGTAACAATAGCTTTCTTACTTTGGTTAATATCAAAAATACGCTAATTTAATTTATGTAATGAAGATACTAAAAATAAAAATAGATCAATAGTAAAGATAATCCTAGGATAAAACCTTTGATAAACAACACACGCAATTTCGTGAACATCACATAAGAAACTTTCCTTTTCGTGTCCACGTTTTTAAATGTATTAAATATTCAAAAAAGCCATTACCCCGACATGAAAAATGAGTTTTTTCTGCGCTCCAAGCGTATCCCTCAAAAAGCACTTACACATTTTATACTTCGATACAAAAATACACTTTCTGTAACTAATTCAATCAAGTAGGTACTCCACGCCCGTGTTATTTCGTCTGAATCAATCTCCAGTCATCTTCATTATGCTTCCATGTCATTACGGTAATGATACAGAGAGAACGAATGGGGCGGAAAAAATATGTACGTGCGGCATTGTCTGGCGTGGCGCCATTTTGTGTAGCGTATCAAAATGACGGCAATCGAATTACTTGCCGTGAATGAGATTAAAAATCCAAGAAATAGACAGATCCGAGAAGAATATTTCCAATCCAGCCGCACGGTATTGGAGATGAAAACTAAATTATTAACTACTTCCTTCCTGCTAACATGTTTAATTTAAAATAATAATTAATTAAAACAATTTTAGATAAACTTAAGGCGTTAACACTGTGGAATTCCATAATGACGATTTTTTTTATGAATTAAAACACTGTTTTTTCCACTTTTGAGTTTATTTTCTCGACATGTTTCGAAGGCTTACACCTTCATCATCAGGAGAACGATATAAACTGAATCATGAACTCATGATGAAGGTGTAAACCTTCGAAACATGTCGAGAAAAATAAACTCGAAAGTGGAAAAAACAGTGTTTTAATTCATAAAAATTCGTCAAATAAAACAATGTTTTTTCAAAACTGTAATACATTCCACTTTTTGTTTTTATTTCGACAGTGAACGGTTCGACCGACAGGTTTACTGATATCGACAGACCAGTCTGTTCTTAAGAAACATTGTTTTATTTTATTATTATTTTTAATGTATTATACTAAGGGATTTCAATTAAATCATAGATTGTGTTTATTTATTTTTCTTGAATAATGATGTAAAACTTTATATTAAATAATTAATACGAATTTAAACATTTGTTTTAAGAAGTTTTATTGTATTATTTGAGAATGATACATTGATAATGCCTTAGAAAAGCGAAGCATGGCATTATCATAAAATATTATTATATGTCTGAAAAACTGACATTTTCAATCGTACTAATTCGATTATATTTAATTTTACTGAATTTATGTGCATAGATCATTGTCAATCAAAAAATGATCTACGTTTATGGTTTAGTGCGTAGCAAAAGATATGGTGCTAGCACTTTAAAAATTGCACATTTTTTTAAGGTTTAAAGCTTGTTATATTTATAATGGAAATTTCCTCGTGGTCCCTTATTTTCTTAATAACAATTTTATTTTCATTATTAAAAAATATATATTTGCATGCACTTGTAAGATATCGATCTTATTTCCATCTCAGTACATATGTATACATTACATTATTATCTTTTATATAAATCCTTTCTTGGTTCGAAACCTCCACATCTCTGACCGTAATTCAGCGCAATCGCAACCGAGAAACCGCCAGGAAAAACAATAAAGAACCAGAGAGTTCTGGAGCGACCATAAACATACCTTTATCTATGGGTGGGAGGTGTTAACCATAGACAATCCGCATCTACGAAGAATGAAACTGGGCGCCATGTTTATAGTTTAAGATTTTAATCTTAAAACATCCAAACCATTTTATTTATCTTTTAAAATGAGGAAATTTTTTATTTTTAATATTGAAAAATTATTGCATTACAGTTCACGGTTCCGTCCAAAGGTATTATATCAAATTATTTAATAATTTTATCTGGCGTTGATGAGGCAATAAGGATCTGTTATCAATTTCCTGAAAATAATCCTTTTAGAGATTGCCATTTTTCAAATTAAATTATTTTAGGGGATAAACTGTAATATAATACTTACTAATAATAACTTAAGACTATATTGTCTAGAACTTTCAACACGACCGATAATTATTGAATGTTTGCTTAGATAGAAAGGTTTAAAGTAACATTTAGAAGCAAAGCTGACTTATGACAATTCTCTCTTCTAAGGGACATACCTTTTCTCTGTTTCTTGCTATCTTAAATAAGCGTCTTAAGTATTAATATTTATAGTGAATAAAATAAATTAAATGTTTACATTTCAAACATCATGATCATTAATTTATAATAGTAAACACGATTGTTTAGTGGTTTTACTTGGATTTAATTTATATAAATTATATAAATTGTGACAAATTTGTTTCGCCTTGCGAGGGCATCCTCAAACTGTTCAGTTTGAGAATGCCCTCGCAAGGTGAAACAAATTTGTCACAATTTATATAATTTAAATCCAAGTAAAACCACTAAACAATCGTGTTTACTATTATAAATTATAATGGAGATTTACAAAACCAATCAATAATCATGAACCAACCAACCATCAATAATCATGAACATTTTGCTTCGTCAGGATTACAAAAAACACAGTCTCTTTTGTAATCCTGACGAAGCTCCGGCAGTAGCGAAACCGGTTGGTTGTTAAAAAAAAAAAGTGGTGTGTAAACAAATCTAAAATGAATTAATATTATATTTGATTTTTTTATGAATTAACCGACTGTTTTTTCCTATTTTAACTGATTTTACATATTTTTTCAACATATATCGAAGGTATTATATTATAACTACATCATCGGAATAACGATATAATCATTATAACGTATTTTAGAATAATATATTTGGGTCTACCGATAATGGAGGTCTACCGATACCGATAAAATCTTGATCAAAACATGACCAGAAAAATAAACTTTGAAGTGAAAAAAACAACGTTTAATTTAATTAATATTTATATTCTTCTTCTTGGTCTTTGTCTTTTAATAAATCTGACGATCTGTGAAAAAAAGAAACCATGTCCTCTCAGATAATGAGGTCTAACTCTCTCCCCATCTCGTAGGTGGTCTTCCAGGTGGATGGTATCAGGAGGGGATATCGTAAGCGGCTGTGTATGCAATTCTGTCACTATTCATTCTGGCTACATGGTCCCTCCAGTAACTTCTTCTGGATCTACTCCACAGAACAATATCCTCTATCCAGTGTGATGGTTTGTTTGTTTTATTTGAATCCTGTTGTCTCGCGTCGCCCAGAAGACCGCTGAAGATATGGAGGGATAGCTGGGAATCAACCTCCCAAGAGAGGTCAGCCTGGCTACAGGAACAGACCAAAGGTCTAAAAGAAGAAGAAGAAGGATAGTGCAAATCTTCAAACATACACTTTGAAGTGAGAAGCTCACGTGTAGAGATTTCACCGCCACCGCCATGAACCCCCCAAGATATCTGGAACGAGAGATTATTTGTTTGTCCCCGACGGGAGTCATCCGGGGAGATATTTAATTCCCGGTACCGCGGGAGAGCGGTCCGGCGCCGGATGCGGAAACCGGCGGTAAATCGCCGCTGCCAGCCTCCACCGCATCCCTCACCCTGCACCCCCAGCCGGCAGGGCGGCGAGTGGCGGGCCACGTGATAAATCCCGCCCGCACTCCCCAAACCGTGAACCAAGGCTCTCCCGGAGGGATGAAGATACGACTGCAATTTATAATATTGTATAATATGAAAAAAGTTCTTCAACGATTTCATAAAAAATATAATAAGGACTTGTGCATCCTGTAAATAATATTATTTTTTTTAATTATAAATGTGTAGTATGATAGAGTGCCAAATGCAAATATAAGAAATGAATGCAGTGCGAATGAATGTGCTATGAATCAAATAATGATATTTTTCTTTTTCTTTTTTATACGCTTTGTTTGTACAACACTTACATTAAAAAAATAAAATTTCATCGACATGTTTCGGACAACCAGTCCTTCTTCAGTGATACATATTATAAAGATACATACAGATTTAAAATATTATAAAATTGTTTACATGAACTGACAGATATTATATAAACAAAGTGTATAAAAAAAAGAAAAAGAGACATAAAGCAATTACAACACAATGTATGGTATATATAGAAGAAAAACAAATAATGATAGGTTAATTAAGATGGTTTGGGCATTGTATGGTAAATAATGTATACGTTTACGATGCAAATACAACAAAAAATAAAGAAAGACCGAAGAAAACTTGGCAGGATCAAAACAATCAAATATTAAATGTCGTCCACGTGAAGAGTCGGATAAATCGACGTGCGTGCATGACACGGTGTACGAAGGTTGAAGATTCGGGAGAATAATGTCAGGAAAGAATAGTGTAGCGGTCCATTATTTCTGTCTACCCTGTTTAGTATCTACCAATGGTTTTTCTCACAACCGGTCTCTACAGAAATCGTATCTACACCGAGGCAACAATTGGTAATGACATTTTCGTATTTATGATTAGATCATGTACATACTCGTAAGTGTTGCAATGAGTTTGGAAACAAATTTATACTTTTAGTTGATAATTGGTTGAACCACTTTTTGCCTAGTAAAGTTTACATATTCGTTCAAAACGATTATATTTTTAGAATGATGGTTTCACGATGAAGAAACATAACACGTGATAACATACTCTCTAACCGATCGCGAAAATCAAATGCAGCGTTCACATTATTTAGATTTTTAGATTTAAAACACGTCTTAATGCGCCCTTGAGGTGATAACATCACAAAAACGGCGCTTTAAAAGCTAGCATATTATTATTTATTATTATTATAACATGGTCCTGGAGTTTATCCTAGATATAATCCGGTTCTTCCAAAATATCATTGTGGGTAGCAATATTTGAATGTTATACTTGTATTAACTTATTTTTATTTAATCATTATTATAAGAAAGATAATTATACAAATAAGCAGGATAGTTAAAAGAAAACGTTGTTTGCTTTATATAGCCCGGGGTACGTTTTTCCGCAGACAGAACCTTCGAGTGTCCGTGCGTGATATCTACGGGGTGGGGGAGTACTCTTCCACGTGCACACCACGTGAGGTCGTTAATCTCGGAAACCCGTGACCAGGATTGGTGTGCCGGAAATTCGATAGCAAATTTGGAAAGCTTCTTAAATCTATAATATTATAAAGCATAAGTTGTATTAGCTGTATGACGTGAATCTGCCAAATCAAGTAGGTATATCACGCAGTTCTCAGATGCGTAGTAAGATTTTAAAATACGTTTAATTAAAATCTAAACCATAGTCGAAATTATTTACAATAAATTATTATCATTTTGATATCTCATCTTATTACTAATTTATCAGTCATTCTTCAATTTACATAAAGAGTCAAAAATTACACTTAGACCGCTACTCACTTCAATCGAGATAAAGTACAAAAGCCTCATTGTCATTAAATACAACAACTTTTACATAATACAATACGCCCTATACATTGCAACATTTGGTTGTTTTTATTGTGTCAAGTAGTACCTAAGTCAGTTTGTTTTTCCTGATTTTCTCAATTCTTACAATATTCATTTGTTTTATATTCTAGTATCATTTCAGAAATCATGAAAAAAGAATTTGACTTAATAATTTTTTTCCAATATGTTCTCTGATTGTATCTGCATTTGACGACTATCAAACAGTTTGCTACACATTCCATTGTAGATCTTATCTCGCACATTCTTTTTTTCTTCCTAACACCAAGATTAATACTCGTACACCTCTATTGTGACAAGATACCTCCAGACGTTAATTTCGGTTCAGAAAAACAAAACAGGATTGCCATTGTTTTTCTTTTTATATTTAATTTCAGATATTTTAAATCTAACTTTCTCTTACACTTTTTTTTTCAAAATATCCCATAAAATATTTAGGTACCTTTTATTTATTTTTTATTTAATACAAAAACTAACACCAATGAATTAGAATCAATAGTATTAGAATTTATTTTACAATCTTCAATATGAGCAGAAAACAACTCATCATTATGAAGGAGGAATCTGGTCGAGTCCAGTTACCAAGCGTTCTACCCCCTAGACCACCATATAGCCATTTATTATCCCTCGTATCAAATACAGCTCCCATGACTAAATAATATTGTCAAAGCTCCCTTGAGGCGAGTTACTCAAAAAAATCTTGAGATACAAATTAGCCTATTTCTTATTATATTATTATATCAATTAGACAATGTCCGGCGCTCAATGGCTAGATATTAACTACAACAATTCCCAATTGACAAATTTCTTGTAGATATAAAATAATAAAACTTCTTCTTTTAGACCTTTGGTCTGTTCCTGTAATCAGGCTGCCATCTCTTGGGAGGTCGACTCCCAGCTATCCCTCCATCTCTTTGGCGGTCTTCCGGGGGGACGGTAGCCAGCAGGAATCTGATGCGCCACAACGTGTGGGATTCTGGAGGGATCCATCCTCTGCACGTGCGCATTCCAGTATCTTCTGCGTTGTCTGCCCCATCTCACGACATCACCTTGCAGATTTCGCGGATAGCCGTGTTCCTCACCTTATCTCGAAGAGTCTTTCCTGATAGCATCCTCAGCGTCCGCATCTAAATAATAATAATAAAACTCTTTGTATTTAACCACGGTATGGATATTATAATGGATTCCAACTGGTTTCGCGTATACCCAAGCTTGATCACCCAAGCTTCATTCATAATAACTTATTACATCGTCCTGGTGAAGCTTGGATACAAGAGAAACTTTGGCAACAAACAGTTGGCATCAATTATGATAACCATACCGTGGTACAATACAAAGTGTTTTGCTATTTTATATCTATTAGTTTAAAATGTCTAAGTGAGTGCTTTGAATTTAAGTTCCTATGTGTAAAAGATCATTAATATTTATATTTTCTAATGTTTAAAGAAGACATTCGAAAATGGTACGAAACGAATGTGTAACTGTAAAGATGTATTATAAACGCAAATGCCTCATTGATATACGAAATCGGCCTTGAAACCTCATCTAAATAGTTGGGAGTTTACAGTTTGACGCCGCTGTATAGCTGAAACAAAGCACCTCGATTCCCGAGTCGTGTCCGGCCGTGAAGCGCCGCGAATGGCTAATGCAGGTAATTGTCAGAACGGTCGGAACACGCTTTCTTATTCCTGCTAAATTGCTGACTTTTACAGTTACGTCAGCGGCACACAGATCGCCGATTGCCAAACAACCAAACACTAAACACGCCCGTTTACCCGCCAATTATCGGTACACAATGCGCCGCGCAGAAAATAACCCCATTGTTTCCTACTTTCTTCTCGGCGCTACATCCCGGTGTGGGATTTGCCGTCCATCCCTCCACATTCTCCAGGTCTTTCCAGGAATCGAAGCAGGAGCAGACACTGCCAGAACCAAACTTCTCTTAAGACCAGCAGAAATGAGAACTTTGCGACCTATTGTGGGGAGAACCCTTAGAGATAGGATACCCAATGAAGAATTTCAAATCAAATCGGTTTATTTACTCAAAATACATTACAAACAACATAAATGTTTAAGGCATCTATTGAGTACAGGTACATACAACATAATACCAGGAACGCATTAGTGATGGTTCGACATTAGGAAGACAAGATACTTTCTAAAGTCAAGAGTATTTGTCCCCTGAACGTACTTTCACTAATAGGAAAGACGTCGATCTCCGATGAAACCGCGTTCAGTAGACTAATTGCTCTTTTCACCGGTGTCACCAGAGGCAGATTGGTTCTGGCGGCCGGTAGTTAAAACAATCTGTGCTGTCGCTATCGGAGATATCTATAATTTCGCAAATCCTGCAAAATTGAAGACATAGAGGGATGGAGTAGGCAGAGAAGACAATTCTGGAGAGACATCGAGAGAATGGATCCAGCAAGAATTCCTAAGATCACGATGCATTAGACTCCAGAGGATCGTCGACCACCAGGACGATCACCAAAAAGATGGAGAGAAGGCTGGTCGTCTTCATCACAGGAAGATTGCTGATATCCTGCATAAACAGATCGCAAGATCTACAATGAGAAGAAGAAAAAGAATTTATTACTAGATGCAGTGCACATATGCTTCAAATACAGTTCAATGTGCCACACAATGAATACATCTTATTGTGAAATGCACATACATTATCATTATCCCTGGAGATGTCGGCTGTACAGAGAGAGGATAGTCTGGAGTCACGAATACCGTTCGTTATGTTAAATCACTCTTTACAATTCTAACGCGTGTTTTCGGATACTTTAACATTTATCATTCCCTTGTATAAGTAATGGCCTCAATTGTGAGTGGGCGACGAACGAATCATTCTTTGTATCCCGTGAGAATCTTTTATTCCTGTGTTTTCTTCCACAACATACCTGTAATCAGCATTTAGGATACTCTAATATAGCCGTTTACGAGAATATCACAGCTACATGATCATACAATTTCTTGTTTCAATTTTATTATTCCCTTATGTATGGAAGCGAAGCATGGAACTGGCAAAAGAAGGATGAAAGTAGAATAAATGCAGTAGAAATGAGATCTCTTAGACGAATGTGTGGATATTCTGTGTACGATAGAGTGTCGAATGAAAATATAAGAAGTGAAATGCGGTGCGAATGATGGTGTCATGAACAAAATAATGAAAGGATCATTAAGATGGTTTGGACATATGGAAAGAATGAATGAAGAAAGAATGGTTAAAAAATTATATGTTGATGATGTAAATGGTACCAGAAATAGAGGAAGACCGAGGAAAACGTGGCACGATCAAATAAATCAAATATTGAATGTCGGCCATGTGAGGAGTCAGAGAAATCGACGCGCGTGCATGACACGATGTATGAATGTTGAGGAAGCGAGAGAAATATGTCAGGAAAGAAAGGTGTGGCAGTCCATTCTTTCTGCCTACCCCTTCGGGGAGACGGCGTGATGGTTAGTTAGTTAGTTAGTTATTTAGTTAAAATCCACTAATTTTTGTGTCTTCGACCGGTTTCGGCGATCGGGTCCGGCAATCCGGTCGAAGACACAAACATTAGTGGATTTAAACTTCTTCTTCAAGTGCCCTGTCGGGTCCCCAACATTGGCGATCACCTCGGCGGACCTGTCCCTGTCCTACGCCGCTCGGAACAGCTCCTCCACACTTCGGATGCCGGTCCACTCCCTCACGTTTCGCAGCCAGGACATTCTACCGTTTCTTCTACCGGGCCCTCGGCGTCCCTCAGTGGTACTTTTCCTCACGCATTACATGACACGGATGTAAAATCTTCCGAACCTTGATAGTTGACAATAGCTCCCTGTCATCTCTAGCTCGCCTCAGGACTTCGGTATTGGTAACCATGTCTGTCCAGGGAATTCTGAGCATTCGGCGACAGAGCCTCATTTCAAATGCTTCCAGTATGTTCATTGAGTTGATTTTTAAGGTCCACGTTTCACATCCATACAATAAAACAAACCACACATAGCATTTGATTATTCTCTGGTGCAGTTTCAAATTAATATTATCATTTATTTTATCTAAATATACATTTAATAAAGATTTTTTACGAAGATATTAACAAAAAAAATATTCAGCAAAAAATTTCAAAGAACAATATTAATATCTCTTGTTTCATTATTTTTTTTTTCATATCTATGTTATGCTTCGCTTTCTTTCACAATTATCGTACATTCGTCATTTCTATGGAAGACATTAAAACATATATAATATTATATTATTGTCTCGGGAAAGCTCTTATAGTATTCCAGTCTAATACGTCTTACGAATGAATATCCATTTGAATATCAACAAAAATCTTAGAGCGGTGAGTTTCGTATTCTGTTACCAGGCAGGCGATATTCCTTTCATATCCGTTGAGAGCTCGCCACTTGACTGGAGTGCTTATCCGAGAAAGTTCGGAGCAAACAATCATAAAGAACGAACAATATTCTCTTAAGAACCGCTCAGAGCAAATAATGTGCTGCAGGGTTGGGTAAGATAACTAAGTGATAGTGCAACCATTCTATGTTAACTGTATACTATTCGTATAATTACGTGATAGTACGATATTTCCAACATATACAAGTTTTTTTTTTTCAATTAATATTGTTGAATAAACTAAACATGAACTAAACACGAAAATGCCAATAAGGACAAAGGGCAAGATTTATAAAACAGCTTGGTGATGATGATTTGTATAGCGCCATTTTTGTGAGAGATTCACTTCAAGGGAGCTTTTCGTCCGGAAAGCTTCTCTTAAAAAGAAAAGTTTTAAGAAAGCTTCCGAACACTCCTTCGTCGTCTTGATTGCGGATATTGTAGGGCAGCCTGTTCCACGCCGTCGGCCCCGCGATGCCAAAAGCGCGATCCGCGAAGTTTGGAGCTCCTTGGCGCCGCGGGACAAGAAGTTTGTGTGTTGCTTCTTCCTTCGAGGATCGTAGAGTTGACTGCCGAGGGTTCAAACCTATCAGCTTGCAAAGTTCTGTGAGGTAGTGGGGCGCTTGTCCATGTAAGGCCTTGAACAAGTAGACACAGTTTATAATCGATTCACTCAGGTAACCTTAGCCAGTGAAGGTTATATGGGTAAATTTTGATGCACCAAAAATTAATCTTCTATCCGGCTGGTATTACTATACGGAAGCGAAGTATGGCCAGCTAAAAAGATACATGAACAAAAACTCCATACAACAGAAATGCGCATGCTGCGGTGGTCAAGAAGAGTCACATTGAAAGACAAGGCGCGCAACGAATATGTGAGGGGAAGTTTCAAGGTAGCCCCTATAAAACAAAAGTTGTCAGAAACAAGGCTCCGATGGTGTATGGTCACGTGATGAGGAGATCTCACGACCACGTCGTGAAAAAGTGTCTCTCCGTGACTAGTAGGAGAGGGAGAGGAAGACCTCAAACTACCTGGCTGACGAATGTGCAGAGGGATATGAAAGCCCTAGACCTTAAGGAGGAAGCTGTCTACGAAAAAAATACCTGGCGCCAAACGATAAGGAAAGCCGACCCCGAGTAACGGGAAGAGGCGAGGGGAAAGAAAAGAAGAAGAATAAATCTGTTATTACGAAGCCCTGAGGAAGCTTGGGAACAAGCGAAACTAGTCGACAATTAGAATAACCGCATAGTGGTGAATAAAAAAAGTGCAGTGTTTTTATTTTTATTTTATTTTAAATTTAAATAATATATATATATATTTTGAATATAAACTAAACACTATGTTAACTTATTGAACGCTAAGGCATTAACACTGTGGAATTCCATTGCAATATACTTAGGAAATTGAAAATAACTTTGTTTAATCCACTAATTATTAAAAAAATATTAAAAAACACGACATGTTTCGGAGGATACCTCGATCTTCAGGTGTAAAAATAAAATAAAAACTAAACAAAGAAAGACTAATGTAAAAACACATTTAAAATTCGATACAATAATTCAATTTTTTTAATTATTCTGGGGTATTTGTTGACTAATATAAAAACGGATTTAATATTCGATACAATAATTCAAGTTTAAAAATTAACCTTGGCTATTTGTTATAAGCCCAGGTTAATTTTTAAATTTGACTTATTGTATTGCATTTTAATTGCGTTTTTATATAAGTCTTTCTTTGTTTAGTTTTTATTATATTTTTACACCTGAAGACGGAGGTATCCTCCGAAACATGTCGTGTTTTTTAATAATTAATGGATTAAACAAAGTTATTTTCAATTTCCTAAGTATGTCTGAATACATCGATCAAATTAAAGAACAAACATTTTAAGTACTTCTTTACAAAGCCCCCTTCAGGCGACCACAAAAACATTGCTAAAAAAATTCAACTGATGCCGTGTCACTTAATTGCTGCATAAAAAAATTTACAACGTGATATGGAATCTCTAGTTTTATTCTACTGATGGTCACAAGAAACACGCTAAAAAGTATAACCACCTTAGATGTATCACTAAGATAACTTAGATAGTTATATATTTTTTCTTTTTCTTATTGAATTTGTCTAGTTTTTATATTGTTTGCGTTATTGTATGCATTATCTTTTCTCAATCTAACCAAACATCATTTCAGAGCATTGTGAATTCTTCGATGAATGAAAAGGTTTTTTTTGTTTGTTTCTTAATTGCAAAAACCAACAATAATTGTACCGACTAATTATAATTATTGCAATTACGTGCAAATCAGCCGCGAACTCTGAATAGCTAATAATTCTTTTAATTTTCAAGTTTTCTGCTTCATTTTCACTGAGACGAATTAATTTATTACTTTGTTCAGAATTATAGGTATGCGTGTAGAATTCTTTAAGTCTAGCTTTTTCTAAATCAATTACCGACACTTTTTCTTGAATAATATGCCGGTTGGGCTTATTTACCAGATCGTCATGGCATTAGAACAATGTAGAGTTTCTGTTTAAAGCTTTTTTTAATACAGCATAGCAAGCCTTGCCAAAGCATTTTATAATAACCCAGCAAGCAAGTTTTAACATCCCGAAAACATTAAAGATTTTTTTTTCAATCTCTTTTGATTTCCTAATTAGTAAACCTTATTAATATGTGTATTGTAGATAACGAACCAGAGTAAATATTCAGAAAAAAAGTTCATCTCTATCGGGAAAAACACCCGAAACACTGCTTTTGTGTCTGCAAATATTTGATATATCGCACGCTTAATAATAAACTGACCGATTATGGTTTATGTCATAATTGAATTAACATTAGACGGAGGCTTGTGTTAACGCTATCCATCTATTTTTCACAATGTTAACGCTATCCATTCGTACGTACGATAATCGTTCTCAATGTTAACGCTATCCATTCGTACGTGTTTTTCGACTGTTTTTGTTAAAACACCGACTCATGTCAGATTGAGCAAAACTTGCTTTTTTGAGTTAGCCAGTGTTCTTTTAAGAATGCGATATGTGTTCTTAATTACAAAGTTACCCGTTTAAAAAGAGAGGATAACAAATTCGGAAAACGGTTTCAATATTTCTACCGAAATTGATACAAAACTACTCAAAGAACCTACTAAAAATTAAAAAATATATTAGCACATGTAATAAATATATCCTTCTTACTGGTATAACATGAGGCAGTTTACTTTAGTTATGAGATAGAACAATGCACGTAATCTCTGGTGAAGATACCCAGCATGAGCATAATTTTTTTATTCTTTTACTGTTTATTTTAAATTACTGAACATTTTTTCTACTTTTAAGTTTATTTTTCTCGACCTGGTTAGAAGATATTATTACTTCATAGCGTAGCATTAACAAATCAATTACAATAGTTAACTTTTTACATATTTATTTCGATTATGAAGGTATAATCTTCGAAACGTGTGGAGAGAAATAAACTCAAAAGTGGAAAAGACTCTAAATTGATAAATTTTGATAAACTTGAGGCGTTAACACTGTGGAATTCCACAATGATGAAATTTCGGAAATACATGTTTCGAAGGTTTTACAACTTCATCATAGAGAGATAAATCGTTCTACTTGGACTTGGACTAGGATCTTCTGGCTTATAGAGGTTCAGCTCTAATGGCTATTCCACTTAGGTCTGTAGGAAACATTGTTGGAATGTGATTTGGTAGATGTTTTATGATGGGGCTAAATGTATGGCCTGAAGTGTCCCTCTGAAGAGGGCGAGGGGGGATTTAGGGTTTATGATAAAGTCTTTGTCAAGGAATTGAAGAGCAGTTAGGGTCAGGATTGTATTCATAAAAAAAGTCAGTTCCCGAGGGGAAGATAAGAGGAGCAGTCCCTGGATGGAGTTGTGGTAGGAGATAGCATCCTGCGTGAGACCATTTTGTTTGGCGGAGTACGTAGTGGGCTATCGGGGAGGATTTTTTTTATCCGCACTGATTGCGGGAGGGATAAAGGACTGAATGATGGTGGATAACTTGGTGGTAAAGGGTCATTATTGATAAGGAAGATGGTAATAATTTAGGTCGTGGTCTGGAAATGAAAGAGATGAAGTTGGAGTAGTGCAAGAAATAATGACCGATGACTAAGGTATAAAAACTCAAAAGTGGAATAATTTTTTTTTGTTTTACTTTAAAAAATGAATCATTGTTGAATTCCTCAGTGTTAACGCCTAAAGTGTAGCAAAACAGGAAAAGTGTATTTCTATCCGATTTAAAATAAGCGATACCAGCTATTATTTACGCGGGATCATTGCGTATTTCTCCTCGGAGAGTGTCCGTTTTAAAGTTTAATGCTAGTGAAAGATCACGCCGCCCTAAAGACCGGGAGCAAGGGCCGCACCCTTCCATGTAATATTCAGGCGCGGTCTACTCCAGATTTTAAGCATTACCTCGTCTGTCCTGAAGAATTGCTATTCCCAACGCGTTCCGAACTTTTTGCTCGCAGCCCGCTGTCCGTGAGACCTGCTACTCGCGGGCTAGTGATGGGTTTGCTCCCATTTTAGCAATCCGACATTCGTAGTTCCGCAATCATAACATTTTTCAGTTCCGCAATCATTATATATAAATATTTTACGATTACATTTCTTTCATAATTTCATTATTCTAATTGAGCAACACAATTTTTTTTTAACACCGATTATCGTTAATCCAAATCTCTTCGTAATACAATCTGGGCACAAAAATTCAATACTTTATGATACAACTCATAACATTCAAGCCTAAGCTGAAAACCCATACGTTTTATCCCTCATTCCCAAATTCAAACCCAATTTGTATATTTGTTTTATGATATTATTTTCTAACTGATGGCGTTGTTTCCCCAGAGGGTAGGCAGAGAATATGTACCGCCATACTGCTCTGTTCTGACATACCTCTCTAGATTCCTCTATATTCATACATTGTAACATGCACGTTCGTCGTTTTTTCCGTACTAATGTGGCGGCCTTTTCGTGTTTACAATTATAATAATAAATTCGATGATTTATAGAATGCCATTTTTATGAAATAATCATCTCAATGGCGCTGTAGCTCCATTTTATGAAATAGTGAAGATTTTATTTAAAATAAACACATTGTTAAAAATAAACATTTTGTTAAAAATAAACATTTTTTGTGAATGTATACTTATACTTGTATACGAATCCTGGATTTTCACCCATGGTGGGTGGTTACAAGTATAAGTATACATTCACAAAAATATTTGTAATCATTCTGGTCAATTCTTTGGCACATAGATAGGAATAATACTCCAGGCAGCTTCTAAACAATACGCTAATAGGCGATAGCCTTCGCGATGTGTTAATAAAGTAGTTTGCTAAATGCTTAAAATCATTCTCCATAGATTTGTGGGAGATTAACCTATATAATGACTATTGTAAGATTAACCTATATAATCCACCCACCGTTAGTGGGTGGATTATATAGGTTAATCTTAAAAAGATTGACAAGTGTAATCAAATCTACATAGATGGCCAATTAAAAACTGACACGTGAAGATAAGTATGGATTTGGAGTATATATACAACTTCCAAAAATTCATCATGCATGATCATAAAAACAAATGTGGAATGGGGAATGTTGTAATTACATAAAGCGTGCGCTTAACCCAACCAATGACAGGTTATAAGTCCTGTAAACACCTTGATCATCCATATTCAGTTTCCAGTTTGCGTCTTCGTCTCTATTTAGACACAATTAAATTTTAATAAACATTTTGTTTAAAATAAACATTTTGTTAAATATAATAATAATAATAATAATACGTGTTTGATACATTTGGTCATCCCATGCTTTTCTTGGTCTTCCGCGGCTTTTCTTTCCTCTTATACTTCTTGTATACAACATTTTAACTCCAAAATCATTTAACATATTAGTACAAATCATCTCAATTGATTATTCGTTAATCATCAAATGATACAGTTGCCATTGGACGCCCCATCCCTATCGGTACCTACCGATTACAAAGCAGGTCACCGGTACTGATGCAGTTTTTTCTTCTCTTTTGTAAACATAAATCTAATTTGCATACTCGAGTATTCTACTGGGCGACTCCGAAAGATTTGTGGGAGTTTTTATATTCGTATGTATGTGTGTATTGTGTACCTGTGGCTATCCTGTTCGAACTCTGCGACCATGAAGATGACAGCTGATTTCGGAAATATAATGGCATTTTAACAATGCCTGCTTTTGGGATTATTTCGTTTTATGCAAACGAAGTTTTCGCATTTTACGTTGTATTCTTGATTTCACATATTGATAATGCCCTAGTTATCCGAAACATGTCAATCATAAAAATGTTGAATATATTTACTATATTCTTCTTCTTCTCCTTGTTCTGTCACACCTCCGTGGTGCATAGGACCTCGAGGAACCTTCTCCACCCGACTCTATCGCATGCCTGATGCCTAACACCATCACAAGTAAGGTCTGCTGCTTTGACCTCGTCCTGTACGGCTCTTCTCCAGGTTGCACTAGGTCTGCCTCGCTTCCTCTTTCCCCCCCATTGGGGACCAGTCTAGTGCGCCCTGAGCGATGCAGGCTGGATTCCGTCTCAGGGTGTGACCGATCCACAGCCATTTGCGCCTAACGACTTGTTTTTCCTGACATAACTCTCGCGCCTCTTCTACATTCACACATCGTGTGACATGCACACCCGTCGATAGTGCTTACTTCGAACATGGCCGCCTTTAAGTCATTGATTAATTTGGTCATGTCTTCCTTGGCCTTCCTCGACTTCTTTTTCCATTCACATTACTTGTATATATATGTCTTTTTAACCATTCTTCCCTCATCCATTCGTTCCATATGTCCAAGCCATCTTAGTGACCCTTTCATGGATTTATTTATCACGCATTCATCCATCTCATTCATTTTATTTATCACGTATTCATCCATCAAGAGATTTCAGTTAAATCATTAGATTATCTTAAGTTAATCGAATGATTTTACTGAAATCTCTTAATGGAAATTCATTTTTAATAATAATGAAATAAAACGATGTTTTTTTTATCTACTTCCTCTTTTCTCTTTATTTCGACAGCGACTGGTTTCACCAGACTCGTTGGCATCGACAGACTGGCCAGTCTGTCAATGTGAAAGACAAAAGTGGAAATAGTTTTAATCATTGATTTATTTAATTATTAATATTGTAGGTTTTTAAATGTTGAGATAGAGAACTTACTATCTCACTTGGTTGATTTTAGATTTATTTTTAATCTTTAAATATGTACAGGACTTGTCAAGGACGTCGCGCGTCTGGAAAACTTCTTTAAAAATGTTTATAGAACTATCCTAAAGTTTTCCACGTGCTCAAAACTTCGGTTATGATACGACATCATGTACTGCGAAATAGGTCCCGCGGCGCTGGAGCTCGGTTCGAGAAATTCGTCGCTTTGCAGCGTCTAGGGACGAACGTTACGGAGTAGTCATCATGCGGACTATATGGATGACTGTCAGAAGTTTGGGTATCTCTGCCTCAATTGTATGACTCTAACTAACAAATTTATATTCATAACATTCTATCCACCTAACTACCTATTATCAATATTAAAATTCAGGGAACAATGGAGTTCTAATGCCGACCCTTATGCATAGAAGTGTCGCTTAGAGTTGGCAGAAGTATGAAAGTAGAATAAATGCCGTAGAAATGTGGTCACCAAGAATAATGTGAGGAAAAACAGTGTATAATAGAATATCAAATGATGAACTAAGAAAGGAATGTAAGGCGGATGAATGGGTCTTAAAAAAATTAAGAAAGGGTCACTAAGATATGGAACGTTTCGATGTATGAATGAGGGAAAAATGGTTTAAAAGATATATAAAAGCAGTGTGAATTGAAAAAGAAGTCGAGGAAAAGAGGCTAAGGAAGACATAGCATGACCAAATTAATCAATTACTGAAAGACGGGTATGTTCGAAGTAGTAATAATCGACGCGCGTGCATGTCACGATGTATGAATGTAGAAGAGGCTCGAGAGTTATGTCAGGATAGAAGAATGTGGCGGTCCATTTTCTCTGCCTACCCCCCCCCCCCCCGGGGAACGGCGCGATGGTAATTTAGTTAGGTAGTTTATAAACTGATAATTACCTGCGACAACGCCGACATCAATTGTTCTTAGCTCCGTCACGGAGAACCAACCTGCCTTTGGTGATGCCAGTAAGAATAACAATTCGGATGTTGAATCTAATCGTCTCGGATTTGGACATTTTCAGTGTCAGTGAGGCAGTATTCATAAAAAAATATTACAAGTAACTTCTGATAAATTCCTTCTGATAAGTATGATTTTTTGGTTTCTTGTTGTTTTATCGTTGTCTTATCTTTGTAACACCGTTTTGTGTCCAAATGAGTCGCCTAAATGTTTTTCATTTGTTATGTCTCATTTGTGTATTATGTATAAATAAAATAAAATAAATATGAATTATTAATACGAGATAAATGATTTACTGCTTCTAGCCATTGTTACATTACTAAATCCTTTCTTTTCTAGAAGGAAATCAAAGCGGATATCAATAAACGAAAGGTCTCAATGCAATTTATCACAAGGGCATTTCTGATCAAAGGAAACTTTATCGTCGATTTGTAGTTTATTCCCCTTGTATCCAGTTGGAGAGGAAGGGCGAGGTGGAGGGAATCTAATAATATGAAGCTATCTATCTTAGTAGGTATCTCAACGGCTGAAATGAGTTATGCCCCTTAGTTGGTTTAGTCACTTGTTGAAATAACATTTGTATTAAACAATATGCTCTCTAGAATTATGTAGAACCGTGCGCTTTGTGACTTTTAGCTAAATGAATCATGTTATACCTGTATTTGTGAATTATTAATAACTTCTTGTACTTTTCTACTATTTTTACATAATCATATTTATTGTTTCTTGAACAACGATGTAAAACTCAATATTATCATATATAATTAATACGAATGAATTCATCTGTTTTTAAGAAGTATGTCCCCGTGGTTGTTTAATCTATATATGGACAAGTGTATGAAAGAGCTGAAAGGGTTGGAAGCAGGTGCAAAAATGAACGATGTGTCAGTGAGCTGTTTATTGTATGCGGACGACGCTGTGATACTTGCAGACAACGAGCATGAACTGCAAGCCCTGGTGTCAAGTATGTATGAGGTATGCAAGCGATACGATTTGTTGATGAATGTGAATAAGTCCAAGATAATGATTTTCGAGAAAGAAGGAAACGTGACAGTCTGCAATATTAATGTAAACGGTGAAAATCTGGAACAAGTGAATGAATTTGTTTATTTTGGAAGTATGGTTACGAAGGATAGGAAAGTGGAGAAGAATATTGAAAGAAGGGTTGGGGCAGGCAACAGAGTAAATGGTGCACTTAAAGTTGTCATCGCAAACAAAAGCCTATCTAAAAAAGCTAAGATGGCGGTGCATAATGGTGTTCTTGTGCCTACCCTTATGTATGGAAGTGAAGCATGGATCTGGCAAAAGAAGGATGAAAGTAGAATAATGCAGTAGAAATGAGATATCTTAGAAGAATGCGTGGATACTCTGTGTATGATAGAGTGTCGAAAGAAAATATAAGAAGTGAATGCGGTGCGAATGACCGTGATATGAACAAAATAATGAAAGGATCATTAAGATGGTTTGGACATATGGAAAGAATGAATGAAGAAAGAATGGTAAAAAAATTATGTGTTAACAGTGTAAATGGAACCAGAAATAGAGGAAGACCGAGGAAAACGTGGCACGATCAAATAAATTTAATATAGAATGTCGGCCATGTTAGGAGTCAGAGAAATCGACGCGCGTGCATGACACGATGTATGAATGATGAGAGAGCGAGAGAAATATGTCAGGAAAGAAAAGTGTGGCAGTCCATTATTTCTGCCTACCCCTTCGGCGAGACGGCGTGATGGTTAGTTAGTTGTTTAATTAATACGAATGAATTAATCTGTTTTTAAGTATAATTATTTTTAATGGGAATGACATGTTTCACCTTCCTAAGGCATTATTAATTGGCCATTTGATAATGCCTTAGCGGTTTTAGCCAAACAAAACAAGTTTTTCCCCTGAAATGTAATATCATAAAACTTATAGAAAGCAGACGTTAATGTTTTTACATAAAATGAGTGTCTCTTTTACATCATAATTACACTATTTAGATTTATTAATAAATAAGTATGCATAACACTTCCGGTCTTATAATTTCAGCGACGATATTGAAACTTTTATATAATTTATAATTTTGGCTGGATGATGAAAGCAAAATAAATGCGATAGAGATGAGGTCCCTAAGACGTATGTGTGGTAGAACGATATACGACAGAATCTCAAATGCTGATTTAAGAAAGGAATGTAGAGCGGAAGAAGGTATTAGGAACAAAATTATGAAAGGATCGCTGCGATGGTTCGGACATATGGAACGCATGGATGGAGAAAGAATGGTTAAGAAAGTATACTTAATGATTTAAACGGAGTACGGAGTCGAGGCAGACCGAGGAAAACATGGCATGACCAAATTAACCGCCCTACCTTTGGGTTATTTTCCGAGAAACGTGCAAAAAAAGCAGGTTTTTTATAAATGAAATTTAATTATATATTAATTTTATTTTTTTAAATTACGAAAAGTTAAATACTCGGCCGCACACTTCGCCTGCCCCTTGTAAAACTATCATATTTATGAAGACTTGTACTCGAGTGTTGTTGGCCCACGCGCGCATCCCTAACAGTTTGTACATTTTAGGTGCATTACTTTTTCACAAGCGCGTACGTGATACGGGATAGCGCAGAATGGTACAGTCAAAGTGAACGTATCACTTACGTTCAAATACGTAGGGTGGTTAATCAAATTTTAAAGGTTGGTCGGTCATGTTAGAAGTCGGAGGAATCGACGTGCGTGTATGACTCGTTGTTTGAATGTGGAGGAAGCTAGAGAGGTTTGCCAGGATAGAGTAGTGTGGTGGTCTATTCTCTCTGCCTACCCCTGCGGGGAAATGGCGTGATGGTTTGTTCGTTTGTTTGTATAATTTTGGCACAATTTACATGTGGCGAATTTTTTCGAAACAGGTCATAGTATTCTTACGAACTATATGTAACTATGAAATACCGGGCCATTTTTTTCCTATCATTTCATAAATAATATTTAGGCGAATACGTTTCCGTGCTACCGAGCACCTAGTGTCACACATTTCAATTCATAACGTTTTGAGAAATAAATGAAAAAAGTTATGACAGGTGCTAGGTATAAATCAGCGACAACAGAAAATAATACGAGACGAAATTTTTCACCGCAGCAAGCGCGGGTGTCAGCGGGTTAAAAATAAGACATGAAATTGCAAATTGAAATGAAACATAAATCTCTTACCCTTGGATACTCGTATTCGCGATAGAAATGGCAGAGAAACATTAAATTTTGTTTGACTTTGCCATTCGGAAAATGCAGGGCAAAAAAACCTACATTTATACGAAGGTTGAAAAAGATGTATTTGATACCGTAAAGAAAATCGAAAGTTTTGAAAGATTTAATTAAAAACACACGTTTTATCGTCATATTTTAAATGTCGGCCATGCTAGAATTCGGAAGAATCGACGTTCGTGTATGACTCGCTGTATGAATCCATGCTTCTTTGACTGCATCTTTACTTTTATTTTTACAGACATGTTTCGGTGTGACGAATTGATAATTTCTAATGCAAGCTGGAATGTGTGAAATAGACGAACACATCAAGATACCATCTGGGTATATTCGACGAATGAATTAGTTATTAACCAATTTAAGGGGTGAGCGGCAGTCAGAGATGTGAAAAACCCCAAAATTATATTTGAACTAATGGCCATATTTGTTGGACCCTGTTCCATAAATGGTGCTTTGCGTTGGCCATTAAAACTTTTTACAGATTAATCTAAAATCATTCAAATAAAAATAAAAAAATATTTTATTAGTTAATCTAGTGCCTGTTCGAAGCTTTATTTTCTTTTGAAAATAAACAAAATGCCGGCCTCTGATAATTTACTT